>CM068967.1:48700365-48714492 GCA_035128595.1 Eptatretus atami
TATTAATGGAATAACTGACTCAGGACAACTATCTGTTGTATGCATGCGGTTCCGAGAACCGCAACAGTATATTAATGGAATAACTGTCTTGGGACCACTATATGTTGGATGCCATTGCCTTGGAGGCATGCGGTTACTAGAACTGCAACAATATTATAAATATATATATATATATAATATATTATATATATATATATATTATACATATATAAATAAAAAATATAAATATAAATATAAACATATGCATATACAGGTAGCCCGAAAGTTACTTTACCCCTGATAAATTTCTCGCACTTCCCTCCGTCCCTTCCCCTCTGCCCTCGCCCCCTCGCCCACTATGGTATGCGGAAACACTGACTCAGAAGAATGATGGAGCACATACAGATACAATGACAAATTAATTATTGTAAGTACTGTACAATAAAACCTGTATATAAAAGAGTTCAAGAACAATGCTTCAATGGGAAGGGTAAAGTGACTTTCAGGCCACCCTGTATATATATATATATATATATTTATATATATTATATATATATATATATTATATTATATTATATATACTGTATATATATATATATATATAATATATATATATATATATATTATATTGTTACGTTGTGGAAATTCACAGATCACAATTCAGGTACCCCGAAGATCAGTTATGTCGATAAGTGTGTGTCCAGATAGATTTCCCCACCGATGTCCAACGGGAATTATTCGTGAGCCGGGCTGTGATCTTTGAGTTAGCCGTTTTTTTTGCTATCTTTATTTTGGCAAACAAACAATCATCTCCTCACCACCTCCGCCACAACCGCCAACATCTCACCACCTTCGCCATAATGAACGACAACAACGTCCCTCACCTTCATCCCCACAAATGCCGCCATCTTTTTGCCAGCAACGGCATTCCACGGACGAGCGGCATCTCCGCCGACAGACGCGGGGACTCCCTCGTTGGGGTGAGGGCGGTGATTTCAACCACGTCCGCTTTCTCCGCGTTTGGCGGCGAGATCGGATCAAAATGACAAAAGGGGCGGAGCCAGCGGGGGGTGAAGGGTCAGAGGTAAAAGACCAAACGCACCCCCGTACCCTATAAAAGGGCGCGGTTGGGGCGTCAAGCCGGCAGTTGAGGAGAGGAGTCAGTCGAGCGGAGTCGAGCTGGACTCTGGGTTCGAAGTCGAGTGCAGTTCGTTCGGAGTCGGGGTGGGGGTGGAGAGCCAGTTCAGTTCGAGTCCAGTGCAGGCTGTTGCTCGTCGGAGCGCAGCGGAGCTTGGAGTCCGGGAGAGGTTCGAGTCGGTGCAGGGCTGTTGCTCGTCGGAGCGCAGCGGAGCTTGGAGTCCGGGAGAGGTTCGAGTCCGGTGCAGGGCTGTTGCTCGTCGGAGCGCAGTGGAGCTTGGAGTCCGGGAGAGGTTCGAGTCCAGTGCAGGGCTGTGGTCGGTGGAGGCAGCCGGCGAGAAGTCGCCAACAGACGGCATAATGGTCCGAGGTGATCGGGCCCCGGACGGTCCGAGCGACGCTGAGGAGTGAGCGGGCTCTTAAGAGAGCATCAACTCTAAAAGAGCAAGGCCCGTTCGCTCCTCTGAGCGTCGTCGGCTAGGCCCGATCGACCAGGCCGCACGGCAAGGCCCGGACCAACGAGTCGCCATCACACCAGCTGCCGTGTTGACGGCGAGACATCGGGGGTCGTCCAGCGAGTCACCACGAGGGTGGCAGGTAACCTGCGCGGTCTCGCGGAGCTCTTTCGGTCTTCACACGTCCGCGGAAACATTAAATGCCTACGGGTCCTGTTCTACCCTTTCCTGGGGTTTTTTGCATGGAAGTCTGTGGCGCCTTGTCCGCTAAGTAGAACTGTTAAGTGCCTGTACATGACATAGTAAATAGGCAACGGCTGTAGGTCTTTTTGCTCGTGTCTTGTCCCTTACCCCATTGCTTCATTGACTGCATATGTGCATTTATAAATAAATGTCATTGTTTGAATATTCACTGCTCGTTGCGTCCCTTCCTCCATTGAGCTGTCGTAATTGCGTTCGGAATATTAGCTGGTTTTTATAACCGATAAGATAATCGGGTCCGACGGGGCTGGCGATAATAAACCGCTCGGCAATCGCCAACGGCGCGAGCTGCTTAAAGCGGCTCGTGTCCGTACGGTCCCGTCGAGGTATAAATCCCCGGCATTTCTGTCTGCGCGAATACTTAGGTAATCGACAATTCGGCGATCAACCCTGTCACGCGTGGACAGAAGAGTTGGCTGATTTATGGTGTGGTTAAAAACACACCCGTAGCTGGATTTCGGCGTTGATCAAAAAAGCTAGACTGGATTGCCACGGTCGGTGGGCGCGTGCGGCCGCGAATTAGCTACAGGCAGTCGCCCGCACGGTGAGAACCACAACAATATATATATATATATATATATATATATATATATATATATATATATATATATATATATATATGTCATGGATTTGGGAGACTCCAGGAGAAGCACATACCAAGACACAAAGAAATCCCTTGTGTAAGTTATTATCTCCGTAATATATTGTGTTGCTAAATCCCCCCCTCACCCACCCCCATGTTCAATAGGGAAATGGAAAAGGCGGTGTGACTGGAGCTCGAGTTATCCCATTGCGCTTTTCCTCACCTTCAAACCCTTCTCAACTCACCTCAATTCTCAAATCACTTCTAAACTCTTACGGACTCAAACCACGTACAACATTCACACCACAAACCTCACAAATCAATCCATTCAAAGTCAAGACACCAGGCATGATGCCCTCAGCAACGCAGCAGATTCGGAGATTCAGCAACATCAATAACACTTAATCGACATCAACATTGCAATTCCCTTCACGATCCTTGCAGCCAATCAGTGACTGGTTCACTGGAGCAGGACAATGGAAATGACTGGATCAATAGGACAGGTCATGTCAGGTATGGTATGGGAGCATGCGCCGGAGTAGCACATCGCCACGTCCACTTTCCGACAGTACTCCAAGGCCTCTGTCTGGCCATCTCTCAAGCAGACGACTGGCCCATCCCCATCTCTTTGATCTGTTGCAACCATGAGGCACATGGTCAGCCCATTGGCCTCCTCCACTCACGAGGCCCACTCACTGAGAGAATCTGGTGAGCAGGATCAGCGTCAGGAAAACGACACGTCCAGATAGTATAGCTGCAGCTGATGCTCACAGACTATACAGGCAACAAATATCATCTGAGTCTCTCTCAGCAAACGCTCGTTGAACACAAAGTCTGACCAGCGATAGCCAAGGATTCTCCGAAGAGACCTGGTACCAAGGGAGTTAAGTCTCAGTCTCAGGCCCGAATCACTGATCGACAGGCAGGCGAGCGTGGAAAAAAACACAAGCAGCTTATAAAAGTCTGAAACGGAGTCCAGAACAGAGAGTGCCTGGGAACTGAGAAACCGAATGAGCTGGTGTCTGGAGAACAAGCGCGAGCAAGCGAGGTTCCGTGGCACACAGACGGGCCGATCCTGCGGAGAGTTCCCTGGTGCGTCGTCAAACACTAACTTACACAAACATTCTCTTACTTACATGTCTCTATTTTACCGCATCGCCTTTGGACACATGAACAATCAACAAGCACCAACTGTCTTTTTCAGGGCTCACTGATTGTTGCAGCTTGCACCATTTAATCTAATGCCACACGTATTCACCCTTCGCACCTCTAAAACACATGTTACATTACACCTCCCTCCTCCCCCCTCCCCTTATTTGGACCCACATGAGCCAGCTGGATTGCGTAGGATAAGAATTTATCTGTTGTGACACTGCTTGTATATATGTGCATTTTTGCTCATCATTATAAACCATTTTCAAACCGTCCGGTTGTCTACTTTGGTTGATGACGCAGAGTGTGTTGTACAGGGAGTTCTCCCCCGCCGTTCAGTCATGGTAGTCATTCGCAAACGTGTCCACCTATGGAAAGCTCTGCCATACCCTGATCAGTAGCGAGTTGGGAAGCAGTCCTTATCTGGGGAGTTTAATTTGCCGGGAAGGTAAAGCAGGATTTGGACACTGGACCCCGACTAAATTAAGAGTCTGTGGTTGCCGAGCAACCCGTCTCACCGGGGGGTTATTCGTCGTTCGTCGGCGGGGAAGAATCTGCCCTCGCGATCCCCAAATAATATATATATATATAGGATGGACCCTTGAGAATGCGAGTATGTCGATAAAGTATGAGTCTTAAAAACGTGAGTTCATCCATAAAGTACGTACTACAAGAATACGTCTACATCAGTAAAATACATGTATTTATCAAATACGTACATATGTTTATAATATACATACTGTTACGGCTGTGGAAATTCGCAAACATCATAAAGGTCCATTGGTGATGGTATTTTCTGAAGTACATGTGTAGTTAGCTCCAAACCGTGGTATAGAGGGAATTAATGTGATTCATTCGGGCTGCGATCCTTTGAGTTAGGCGTTTTTCGTTCTACCTTTATTTTCGAACCAACCACCTTCAACTCAACAACGCCAACCAACAACCACAACGCTAACCACGCCACCACTCTAACAACGCCAGCCCCGCCACCCTCACAACCACGCCACCATCTCAACCACGCTACCTACACCAACGAACGCCATCCTCAGCGGTCTACGTACGACGGTTTGCGCGTTGAAGGCCGTCAAACGGCTTCGCCTCGCCCCCCACAAGACGCAGGGGGAGGGAGCGAGAGGGAACGCCCCCCTCTGGAAGCGCCTCGAAGGAAGGTGAGCCGAGAACGGGGCGTGGCGCGGGCGTATAAGAGGCGGAGGCGGCTGAGGCTTTCTCTTCTCTTCTTCGTCGTGCTTCTGCTTGGAGGTTCTTTGGTTCTCTCTTGAAGGCGTCGAGAGGCCGGTACGGGCAGGCGCGAGCGCGCGGCGGAAGAGAGCTCGCGGACCACGGCGAGTGACGGTCGCCAAGGACTTAACACCACAGGGAAGTCGACTTCCATTTTCTTTTGGGTTTTGTGTGAACGTGTGTGTGTTGGCGCCGTGTCTCGTGAAGTAGAATTGTGTAAGTGGTCCGTGTGTCGCGTTAGTCGGTTGTAGCTCTGCGTCATTGTTTCTTTCGTTGCCTTTCTTTTTTATTTGATGTATGTGCATTATTGAATACTGTTTGCTATACGTGTGCTTTGAGTCCGTCTGTGTAAATAAATGCGTCTTGTTGAATTTCCCCGTGTCGCTGCGTCCTTCCTTCGTTGGGTCTCCATCTTGTTTCACGTAAAGGGTTTGAGTGGGCGCGAGACGCCCGATAATTAATCTGAACCGTCAGCCGACGATAACACCGCTCGGTTATCCGTTAGCATGGAACGGGTCGCTTAAGCGGCCCGTATCCGAAGTCGGCCTGTGGCGAGGTACAACCCCTCGGTAGGTTACCCGTGCGGGTACTTAGGTATATCGACTTTCGGCGATTTACCCTATTCCGCGCGGTAGAATGCGGACTGGGTTGTGGTGAGGCCGAAAGGTCCACCCGTGACTGGATCCCGGCGTTAGCCGGAGGGTCACGACAGAATTGTCCGTCCGGTGGCGAGGCGTCGCGATTCGAGTCACGTGGCCGATCGCACGCCGACGGGCGCGAATTCGCAACACTGTGTCAGAGAGCGGGAAAACAAACCCTCCTGTCTCCAGCTAAATTCATAGGGAATCGGTCCAGGGTGAGAGGAGCGACCCCGATTCCTCCAAATTACGAGCGATTAAATTAACCCCTTACGTGGGATAAGATGGCGTCTCAAGGCGAGCGGGAGCCGGGGTAATAGAAATGGATGTAGAGTGTTTAGAATCCATGGCCCAGGACGAGTCCGAGCAGGACATTGGTGTGCAGGACAGTTTCCCCCCCAACCAAACGCAGAGCCCGAAATAGGTGCGGCGGCGGCCGCGGTGTATAACACCTCCCCTCCCCCCTCCCCCAACATCCCCCGATCCTCGCCGAATCTGCTCAGCCAAGTGCAATATGGCCCAGCTATTCGCCATGCTGGCAGAAATGAACGGAAAAATGGATGGAATGACAAGCAGATGGAAACAAACACAAACGAAATGAACGGAAAAATGGATGGAATGAACAAGCACATGGAAACAAACACAAACAAAATGGAAGGAATGAATAACGATTGAACGAAAAAATGGATGGAAACGCACTCAGAATGAAAACAACACAAACGAAATGAAAAACGAAATGAAGCAAGAAATAAAGAAATGCGGGGTGAAATGCAGCAAATAGGCCAATGCCTGCAGGCGGGCATGAAAGCAACAGCGAAGTGCGTATGGCGACGCACGTTTGGAGCGAACGAGCTGGGAGGGTGCAACGGTTGTCAGGCCCGCGGTGAGGCGGGGTGAGGAAAAATAATTCGGGAGACGTGTTGGGCGAGAAGCGTGGAGGTGACGGAAAAAGTGACTGTGACCAAGAGGGAAAAATTAATTGGGGTGACGGAGACGTGCACGAAGGAAATAAAATAGTGGAGTGTGAAAAAGACTTCAAGACATGACGAAGAGAGTTGATAAGCTGGGACTGGAGGTAAAAACGGAGACAGAGGAACTGGGAAGACGGATAGACAACACAAGGGGAAGCCGGAAGGCAGTTAGAAGCCAAAGCAAGGTCGGAGTGTACGGAGATGAGAAGGAATTGGAAAAGAAACTGAGTTACAGAAACACCAAAACAAAGAGACGAAACTAACAAACGAACTGAGAGTGTTAACGAGGAACAAGAGAGACAGTGGAATAAAAAACTGAAAGAGTATGAATTTGAAATTGAACGACAAAACGAAAAAATAGGTTGGAATACGAGAAGTTGAAGGGCAAGGAATGAAGCAGGAAGAGAAATCAGGAGATTGAAGGACACAACGAGATTGGAGAGGGAAGAGCGAGAGAACAATGGGATAGAAAACAAAAGGAACATGAAGCCGAGGTGACCAATTGAAAGAAAAGGCGAGGCTGGAGTGCGAAGAGGAGACAAAGAACAGCGAATGAAACACAAAAGGGAATTAACCATGAGAGAAAACCATGAAACTGCAGAAGGAAGGGCAGGAGAAAAACAAGGAAGAGTAGTGAGACAGCAGCAACTGAAACACAAAAAAGGAGATAACCAAATGAGCAAACAACGAAACTGGGAGAAGGAAGGACAGGAGAGGAAGCAGGAAGGTTAATGAGAGAACAGCGAATGAAACACAGGAAGGAAATGAGCAATTGAGAGAAACGATGAGATTGGAAATGATGAGCAGGAGAAACTGTGGGAGAGAAACAAAAAACTATACGAGTTTGAAATTAATGAACTGAAGGAGAGAATGAAATTGAAGTCCAGAGAGATTGAGGAACTCCAGCAAGAAACAGAAACTCATAAATGTATAGAGACGCGGGAGACAGAAAAAATAGAGGAGAGACTGCATGATAATGACGGGGTTAAAGGAACAGAACACACACACACAGAGGTAGTGGAGGATAATGGGGGTGAGCTCGTGGACTGGGTAGAGACCCGGTGTGAGCAGCTGGATGGCTGCCTCCAGGAACGGGGAGGAAGTATGCCCCCTTGAGGCGAATCACGACCAGGTGGGTTCGGTCGTGCTTTGCGAGGTCGAGGAATGAGTGCTGCGGACGGGTGCACGTGCAGCTTGGGGGTATAGAGGCCCGGGACTTGTGGGGACACGAATCCCCAGTGTGGTTGTCCCGGTGTGTGTGGTGCAAGGTGTGAGTGCGCCCCGTGTGTGGAAGCGACCCGTGTGTGAGTGGTGTGGTTGCGAGTGTGCCGGAGTGCTGCCTCCCAGCACGCCGTGTGTGGATGAGACCCCAGGGTGAGTGCCCCACGTTGCAAGTGGAAGCCGTTGTGTGAGTGGATCCACGTGGTGCAGGGAGGTGGCATGCGTGGGTGAGCGGCGAGTGTGAAGAGACCGTGTGTGTGAGGTCTGTGTATGTAAGGAGATGTCGTCGGCATGCGTGAGCATGCAGCCGCGTCTCCCGGTGTAATGCGAGTGTGTTGGAATGGAGTCTGTGCGTCGTAACACGCAGTGTGCGTGGTGGAACGGAGACGACGGCGACAGAGAGACAAAAGCCGGTTAGCGGCCGTAGATGTATTGGGAACCGTGCCGGGTTCACCCAGCAGTGAGCGCGCGGTCCGTGCTGTGCAACGCACGAGACCCCACGTGCTCGCTTGCGGGAGTGAAGCCCGGGCGGAAACGCCAGCGGTGGATTTGCCGATCCCGCGGACGGACAAAGTTTAGGCAGGACGATGGATTTGGACCGGATGGGTTCTCCACGCGAGCGTGTGTTAGGCTCCAACGGGCAGAGCACATGTTTCGCGTGGGGAGCCCTCGGGGTGCGAGGTTTGCCTTTGGGGTGCGCGGGGACGTCATGGTGCACGTAGGGTTGGAATCCGGCAGGAGGGTGAATCCCTGCCGGATGTACCGTCCATGAGGGACGAGGTACGCGTGCAGCTGCATGACGTCATGGGCAAGGTGCAAGAGCGCAGGCTGTGAATTGCCGCGCTGGTGCTGCGCATAATTGGAAATAAACAAATTAACAAAAGCAAGCCTCGCTTTCGGGTGAACAGGATTCCGGGTAAAGGGTGAAAGACCCCCTTCCTGGGCACAGGATGACACTAGTAGGGGGAAGGGTTCGCTTAGTTAGACCGACTTCATGGGGCAGAGGGTAAGTCCTCATGGAGTCCGTGGAATGGATTAGGTAGTCAGATTTAGGAAGGGAGATGGGAAAGAGGATTTGGAGACAGAGACAGACTGTGGATGTGTAGAGGGGACGTAGCTTAGCTACGTAGTGTTAAAGGAACGTGCTATAGTGTAAGGGACGACGTGGGAGCACGAGTTAGTTAGGGGAGGTAGTTAGAAGGAGGCAGGATCAGCGATGTGTGGGTTGAAGAGCGGAAATGTGCTTGTCGAGTGAGTGAGGCCAGCGGGTCTGTGTGAGGGAGCGAATGTGGAATGCATGGTGCGATGAGTGATTGGGGGAGGAGTGACTCCGCCCAAGGGACCCCGGGGTCAGTGTAGAGTGAGTTAGCTGGGTTAGTTAAATTGACAAAGGGAAGTCGTTTTGCTGTTGGTGGAGTGTAGGCTCGAACCTGTTTGGAGGGGTGCAGGAGCCCTGTTGACGGGCTGGGAGCGTGGCTGCGAACGGTGAGTATCGCTGAGTGGGTACCGGGCACCGGCTAGTCGGCCGTGTAGGCCAAGGCCCATGGGGGCGGGTTAGTGTCTGGGCACGGGTGCGCCCGCTTGGTGCGGGGCCCGGAGCGCGTTAGCCGCGTGGGCAGTGTCGTGGGCACGGGTGACCCTCGGAAAGGGGCCCGGGGCGCCAGCCTGCCACGTGTGCGTTTCAGGGGAGTTGCCATGGGGCACTCCCCGGTGTTTAGGGAGCTGGTAGGCTCGGAGGCAGTGTAGTGCCCGGGGGTGCCATCGTAGGGGATTCGGCAGAGGGTCGTGCCTGCCAAAGGGAGCACGCGTCCCAGCCACGAACCGTGCAAGGCACGAGGGAAAATTCCGAGGGCGAGGCCCGAAATTGTGAGGACACCAACACAGGCGACGGGAATCTGGGTTTTTAGACCATAGATCAAGCGAGAGGCGCTTGTTGAAAGCCCCGGGGTAGTTTACAGTTAAATGGTTGGGTAGATAGGAAGTGTACCCCTCCGCACCATCCATCCTTCGCTCTCGTGTGGGCGCTGGACCCACTTTGGGTTGTAGATGCTGAAGTCTGGGAGGCCATCTTGAGGCTTGGTTGGGCCTCGGCACAGGACGCTAGCTCTCCCTTATTCCCTCGGGAAGGGAACGTAGGGTTGGAGTAGGCTAGGTGACAGAATAGGTTAGCCGAACAAGGACGATAAAGGGGGTTAGGGGACGATTTATAGTGGGGAAGTATGAAAGTAAAAAGAAAAAGAAAAAAAAAATTAGTTGGGGCTAAATTGGGTTTGCAAATTAAGGGGGTGGGTATGGACAGTGACAGGCAGAGGCGATAGGTGGGAGGGAGACAGGTAGGTAGGACCGAGCCTGCCTTCTGCGAGTGCCAGCACCACCGCACTCCCTCACCAACCTCCACGGCACGGCGAGAGGCCGGCCCACTTCATCGGCAGCTGTTGTTTTACTGCAAGGCCTGTGCCGGCGGATCGTCTGCTGTGTTTTTCTGCAAGGCTGTGCCGGCCAGTTCGTCTGCCGGCTGTGTTTGCCTGCAGCGGCCTTGTTCAGCGGGCTGTGTTTGCCTGCGGCCTTGTCATGCCATGCCTTGCCTGCCTGTTTTTGCCATGCCATGCCCACTGCCCACATCTGCGTTTGCCCGTTCAATTCTGATTTGCCCCCCTGTTCATTTCCATGCGCGCCAGGATCGCAAGCAACAGTTTGCAAGCAACAGGAACTGTCCTGTTGGCAGCTGCAACACGGGCCTGCAGTGGCGGCCCGTGCACCGGTTTTCTTTGACTCTCCTTTTTCCTGCAGAGTTCATTGATCCTGGGCCATGGTTTAGTGTAAATTATAAGGTTAAGTGTTGTATTGTGTAATGTAAATATGAGTGTGCCCCGGCATGTCTGTCATAGCGCCGGCATTTTATTTAAGTCGTCCGTAAGAGTGAGTTTGTTTAGTTAGTTACTCAGCCTCAGGTTATTTATTTTGGACCCGAATACCATGAATGTCGCACTCAGGGATCCGTAGGTAAACTACTAGGGAGAACTACACATGATGGCACACGTAATTTGACGACTCGGGACGAGTCTGTAAAAGGGGAGGGGGTAGTGTACGGCTGTGGAATTCGCAAACATCATAAAGGTCCCATAGGTGAGGTATTTCTGAAGTAATGTGTAGTTAGCTCCAACCCGTGGTATAGAGGGAATTAATGTGATTCATTCGGGCTCGCTCCTTTGAGTTAGGCGTTTTTCTGTTCTACCTTTATTTTCGAACCAACCACACTTCAACGTCAACAACGCCAACAACAACCACAACCTAACCACGCCACCACTCTAACAACGCCAGCCCGCCACCCTCACAACCACGCCACCATCTCAACCACGCTACCTACACCAACGAACGCCATCCTCAGCGGTCTACGTACGACGGTTTGCGCGTTGAAGGCCGTCAAACGGCTTCGCCTCGCCCCCCACAAGACGCAGGTGGAGGGAACGAGAGGGAACGCCCCCCTTCTGGAAGCGCCTCGAAGGAAGGTGGAGCCGAGAACGGGGCGTGGCGCCGGGCGTATAAGAGGCGGAGGCGGCTGAGGCTTCTTCTCTTCTTTCTCGTCGATGCTTCTGCTTGGAGGTTCTTTGGTTCTCTCTTGAAGGCGTCGAGAGCCGTACGGGCAGGCGCGAGGCGCGGCGGAAGAGAGCTCGCGGACCACGGCGAGTGACGGTCGCCAAGGACTTAAACACCACAGGGAAGTCGACTTCCATTTTCTTTTGGGTTTTGTGTGAACGTGTGTGTGTTGGCGCCGTGTCTCGTGAAGTAGAATTGTGTAAGTGGTCCGTGTGTCGCGTTAGTCGGTTGTAGCTCTGCGTCATTGTTTCTTTCGTTGCCTTTCTTTTTTATTTTGATGTATGTGCATTATTGAATACTGTTTGCTATACGTGTGCTTTGAGTCCGTCTGTGTAAATAAATGCGTCCTTGTTGAATTCTTCCCCGTGTCGCTGCGTCCTTCCTTCGTTGGGTCTCCATCTTGTTTCACG
The DNA here is from genome assembly GCA_035128595.1 of Eptatretus atami. Classification (NCBI taxonomy): domain Eukaryota; kingdom Metazoa; phylum Chordata; class Myxini; order Myxiniformes; family Myxinidae; genus Eptatretus; species Eptatretus atami. Next base: position 48,712,009 of record CM068967.1, read on the forward strand.
TAAAGTTTGAAATGGCGCGAGACGAATTAATAAATTATTTTAAGAAAAAAAAATACATAATATTTAAATTTATATTAATAAAAATATTTACAAAAAAATAATTAAATAAAAAAAAAATAATAATAAAATAAAATTGTATATATTTTTTTTAATTAAAAAAAATTAATATAAATTAAATTAAAATAAATAATAATAAATTAAATTTACTTTAAATAATAATTAAAATAAAATAATAATAAACTAAAAATTACTATATTAATAAATAAATGATTTTATATGTAAATAATAATATAAATATAATTAATAAAAAATGTAAAAAATAAAATAATATAAAATTTAAAAAAATAAATATTTAAATAATAAATAAATTATATAAAATTAAATTATTTTAATATTTAAAAAATTTAAAATAATTATAAAAATTAAATAATAAATATATAATTAAATTTATATAAAGATTTATAAAAAGTTATTTTTTACAAAAATAATTTTAAATAATAGTTATTATAATAAATTAAATATAAGTTTATTTAAAACAATTTTAATATTAATTTAATTAAAATTTAAAAAATTATTATATAAAAAAATAAATAAAAATTTTAAAAAAAAAATAAATAAAACTTTAGTAAAAAATAAAATTTATTTTTTATTATATTTTATAAATAAAATAAAAAATAATATTAAAAATATATATGGTTAATTAATAATAATTTTTACAATATTATTAAAATTATATATTAAATAAATATATTTTGTATTATTTAAAAAATAATAAATTTTAATTGTTTTAAATTTTATAAAAAAAATAATAAAATAAATCTAATATAATAAGTTTAAACAATAAGTATAATAATAAGTTAAAATAATAAAAAATTAATACAATATTAATATAATAAAAATTTAATTATTTAATTAATATTTTTTTAAAAAATAATAATAAAAATATATTTAATATTTAAATAACAAAAATATAATATAAAAATAAATGTTTAATATAATAATTAAATAAAATAAATTATAAATATAATAATAATTATAATATTTTAATTAATTAAATTAATAAATAATTAAATTAAATATCAATAATAAAATATGGGGTAATTAAATAAAATAAAAAATTTATAAAATTAAAAAATATTAAATTAATAAATATTTTAAATATTATAGGGTTGTAAGATAGTGGGCGCGAGACGCCGATAATTAATCTGACGTCCAAGGCCGACATAACCCGCTCGGTTATCGTAGCATGGAACGGGTTCGACTTAAGGCCGTATCCGAGTCTGCTGTGGGCAGGAGTCACCCTCGGTTGGTTACCGTGCGGGTACTTATGGTTATCGACTTTCGCGATTTACCTATTTACGCGCGGGATAGAATGGGCACTGGGTTGTGGTGAGGCCGAAGGTCACCCGTGACTGCGATCCAGCGCTAGCGGGGGTTCACGACAGAATTGTCGTCCGGGCGGGCGGTCGCGATTCGAGTCACGTGGCCGATCGCACGCCGACGGGCGCGAATTCGCAACAATACATAATTGGAACGGGAATCGATACAATAAAAACGAAAATGTGAGTTTGTCCATTTTATGAACATAAACCTGTGTCACTATCGTCTACACGTAACACAAATACAAAACAAGTCCCGGCAAGGCTCTGCAATCTCAGATTGCTCTTTATAGTTTAAAAAAATGAAAAGCACAAGCACTACACATAGGAGAGCAACTGATGACCGACTCATTTCTCCGCTCCCCCTCCCAGCTCTGCTCTGCCACCTACATACAAAGCTTGTGAATATTTCCGAAAGCCCCTCCCTCAAGAAACTACTGTACTTGCATGTATGAAACGGAGCAAGAAAATGCCTGATACAGAAAGACCTTTCCATATCCAGAAGGAACTGGAACTTCTTCGAATGCTCGTCATCTTTACGCAAACTGAAGCATTCAACTATTAACACTCATCAAATCACCCTTCCATCACACCTTCCCCCCCCCCCATCAACAACTCATCACCTCAAAAACAGCAAATTTTATATATAAACAATTTGTTACATATTTAATTATAACATGCAAGTCTCAAATAGAACCTAACTTGTACGCCGCTTACGAGTCACTTGTAAACAATTTGTGGCACCGACCTACATTTGTGTTGGTTCTCTCTTTTGCACGAGCCTGTCCAATGTGCAGCATTTCCTTATTGATGTCACAGACGACAACCATTGAACCCTTATCAATGCTCTGCTCTACCTCCTTTGCTCATACATCTGTGATATCTCTTCCCAAGATAGATCCTGCTCCTCCTTTTGAAATGCTCTGTGAGGCTTCGATGAAACGTAATCCAAGAACCGGAATGCAATATCACTGCAAGGCAAAAGTTTTTTTTTTTTGGTGAGCCGAGCTCGAAGCAATTCAGATGATATTGTCACTTTTTCCTCATATTACAAGCAAAATTGCATACAAACCCTTATTCTACATCCAGTCATTAACATTCTCTT
>CM068967.1:48730301-48752604 GCA_035128595.1 Eptatretus atami
TTTCTCTTCACACATTTTCTCTCTTCACACTTTTTCTCTCTTCACACTTTTTCTATCTTCACACTTTTTCTCTTCAGACTTTTTCTCTTCACACTTTTTCTCTTCACACTTTTTCTCTTCACACTTTTTCTCTCAAGAACGTACCTCTCACTCGTTTTTATATCCCCGGGCCGTCTCCGCGGGGTGCCATCCACCCCAAACTCACCCCGCCCCACTGGGACACGGTTACCATGACGACCCGTGCGCTCTCAAAAAAGGCTCACGAAAGATTGCCGCTGAGGAAGAATGGGGGCGGGCTTCAGAGCTCGTGAAAGAATGTTGCTGAGGAAAAATGAGGGCGGGCTTCAGAGCTTGTGAAATAAATGTGTGTAGACGTGTCTGTCGTAAAGAAAAAAGCTTCCCATAAGAGAGGGGATCTATCCTTTACCCTTCTCAACGCATCACATTTAAGATCCCATGAGACATGGGGATGGGGCTAATCTGAACATGCTTTAAAGAAATAACTGCTGAGGACCTGGATGTGTGGATGCATTCATCAGACCGGATTCTAAAATCCGTAACAATATAATACCATTCCTTTCGTGCCGTAAAGGCCCATAGGGCTGCCAAAGCATTTTCATTGGCAAAGAGTGTACAATGTTGGACGGGTGACCACTCCGATGCAGGTTACCCCAAATGGTTATTACCCGAGTACGCTGGTACTCATTTCACCGACCTCGGAATGATGATCGGCGAGTCATCTCCACCTGAGGTTAATTCAATAGGGAAAAAAGGGGCTTGAACTGAGGACCCTAATGTCCCAAGTCAGCCACCTTAACCGCTAAGCCAACATCAGGCTTACTTGATCAGCATGACCTTTGCAATTTAACATCAGGACCCTGTCTTCATGTTGTAACCCAAAGTTGGTAGCATTATTACTGGTTAAACCCAAGCAAAATTGAAAATCATTCCAAACGGGAAACATACTGCTTTTAAGGATGTCATAAAGGATACAAACAACAGGCACAAAGAACTCACGTAACGTGGTAAATAAGGTGGTGTAGAAGGTGCTGTATCAACAGAGGTAAACTTCCGAATTTGTTTTTGATACAACTTTTTTAATCTTTATTTTATTTCATTTGAATTATATACTTCAACACCGTAGAACACTAATCACCTTTTTGGCACCTTCAAAATACCTTCCGTTTAGCAGTACTGTACTTAGATAAAATATTACAGCATTTTTATATCATCATGATCAATCAAATTTGCCACTCGCAGACCCCTCCAATGTCCTTGTTTCTCAAGACTGTGTGGGGAAAGGTCTTCTGTGAACTCTCTCGTTTATTTATTTGTCTTCCGACATCACTGCAGGTTACAACTACCACTTCGTCGCCAGTTGTCATCCACATAGAAGGCTATACTTGATGCATGACCGACTCGTAATTGTATATATTCGGAATGATTTATATTATTTGGAATCTCTGAATTTGTTTTTAACGATATGATTAAGTAAAGCATTTATTTTCTTTACTTGTTCTCTCTGGCAGACTTTTTTGCTTCACCGTAAATGTCCTATAATTGGTGAGCTTAGAAATTGAAGATCGGTTGCACTTGTGCACCTCCCTCTTAAAACAATTTCACTTTGGACCTATCAACTCCATAGTAACTAACAAGTTTCTGTCTCGTTTTCCTTTTACCAATGATGTACTTGTTTGTTTAACTCCTATTGAAGGAAGCTTGAAATGTGACGATTGTTTTGTTGAACACCTGACCTCTACCCCACTCGCACCCTCAACCCCCTACCACAGAAACTAAGGTGGAATGCGTGAAGGTGGCACTTCTTGCTGATGGCTGTGGGTTGGGAGGACCTACCGGCATACCTGCTCAATCTTCTTGCGGTGCCCGACTCATGCTCTTTGCGGTTGCTTGGTTGTTTCGAAGACGTGAGCGGTCAACACGTCTTCTGCGCCTTGGGGGGAGCACAAAGATCCACCATGAGATAGACACAACCACAGTGCGGTTTGCCACATGCATTTGATTTTTCTCATAATTGACATTGCGTCTTATGCAACCCCAAAGCAACGTAACTCTGTTTCTATCGTTGACCTCTCCCCATTAATTAATTAATGTTGTAATAAAAATGTGAAGTTAAAAATAAAAAATAACATTTCCAATTCTGTTTTTTGCAGGAACAGTTTATTTGTGGGGAGCGTGAGGCGTGGTTGAAACCCCCGAGGACCCAGTTTCCAGATGCAGACAAAGCAGTAGCAAGTGGAGGCACATTATGGACCATACGTCGTTTACAGTGGCTGGCAAGAAGGCTGGACGTGCAAAGGCGTAGCATACTAGCAGCCAAGGAGGAAACCAGGCGACTTGAACACAAAGTAGGTACAGCATCTTAGGGAACAACCACAACTAGATCTTTGCATAACTTGTGCAAGCACACTCCACCATCACACCTTTTGTGGTCCAGACATGAAATGGTGGACTTCGGATTTGCATACCACCCTATTCACGCATAATTCTTGAAGCCATAGTCTTGTTTTTCTTTGCATAACCCCAACCCAAAACTTGGCAAAGTAATTTTGGGTACATGTACAGTACACACACGAGATTCCCAAGAGAATATATTTGTTGAAAAGCTGGGAGTACCTTGGAGACTGATAATGTTGTGAGTGCAGCAACATTTTGGCTTCCTTTCTGCCAATAATTCCATCACAACTCAAACACTTTTGCTTGTGCATTGTTCTGATGAAAGGTGTCATTGCAGTCGAGGTTTGTTGGGTGAAATTTCATTATAATCGGCAGAAGCTTCTTTTTTTCTTTTTCTTTTTTTTTCCAAGAGATCACAATGGGGCTGGGACAGTTGTTCTTTGGGCCTTTCAAACCGAATGAGACAAAATAAAACCTCTTTTGTCTGAGGAAGTAGTATAGAGGACCTTGTCCTCGGAAGCAATCTGGCAACATTTATTTTGCAGTGGACCACTTTGCTTTCATTGATGTGGCTGTCTGGTTAAGCAGGCAGCTGGTGTGGTGTAGGGAGTGCAAAAAGCAACATAATTTGGACATTTGTTCAGTCCAACTGATGGTTTTTCTTTTTGCATTCTAAGCTACTCGATGAAATAGCTCATGGGAAAATGCATAGAAATTCTCACCTATGAACACTACAGTGGGCTAGGAGGGTGACCTAGAGGGATGCACACTCGCCTCTGGGCTGTCGAGACTGGGTTTGAATCTCAGCCCAGCTATAAATTGTCATTGTGGTGTTTCACAAGCAGGACGAGCTATCGTTGTGTGTCGTCCTTAGGGCGGACGTTAATCCAGCGGACCCGTGTGCCGGCATTGATTGTTGTTGGACGTTAAAAATCCCACATTGTCTTTCACGATGAGGAGGCGAGTTATTGCCAGGATCCTGAACAAATTCGAAAATCCTACTTGAACCGCGGGTCATTCTCTGATCTTCTTGATCGCTCCTTTGACACCAGGTTACACTGCTTGCTGTCTACACATCATCTCCTGTAGCATTAATATTCGTCAAGTAGAGTTATGGATGGAATCGACAGGACGTTGATGGAAGTTTGCCAACGGCTGTGGGGGGCAAAGAGAAGCTGACGTTTAGGACATTAACCCTTCGTCGGCGTATACAAGGGTTAATACCTGAAACGTCAGCTTCACCTTGGTTGTTTGTTCATGTTGTTGGTTCATTTCTGTTGGTCCATACAGTGGACTAAACAGTAACAACATGACATAAAAACCTATCTTCTGACTGAAAAAAAAAATGGATGAATTTGGCACTAGAATGCAGGAAATTGCATCTTAGACACACCAGCAAGCAAACATTTTCTGGGGGGCATGCCCTCAGACCACCATAGATTTTTCGGGCGCTTCACGTTCTCAATTCTCGGTCGCTTCACGACCTCACTGGACAAATTTTACATTCTCATGCTTTTCCATTATTTGGGGTTGACAGGTCTGCATATATGATAAAAAAAATTATGATTACAAAACTCACATGGTTTGGTGGCCATCTTGGATAGAAAAACACACCTTATCCTATTAACACGAAACTTCACAAGCATGATCCCCGACCCCATTAGAGGCAAAATGTGAATTTATGATGTCATTGGTCATGTGGTTCGGCAGCCATATTAGATTGAAAATGAAAAAAAAATTAAAATCTTCTTCTCCAGAAAGGCTGCACAGATTGAGGAGAAACTTTATAAGCACATTTCCCATGACATCCTTTTACAAGTTTGGTAATTTCTAATTGATAGGTCACATGGTTTGGTGGCCATATTGGATTTACCCAAAAACCTTCAAACATCTCTCCAGAACGGCTGGTCAGATCAAGGGGAAACTTCACACATATATTTCCCAAGGACAGCTAATATATGTTTGTTAATGAATAAATGATAGGTCACATGGCTTGGCAGCCATATTGGATTGAAGAAAAATATTAAATAATGTTTTCTCTGAAACCACTTATCCTATCAAAGCGAAACTTTGCAACTGTCATCTAACCCCATTGCTGCGTCTCGGTTAAAAATTATGATGTCAAAGGTCACATGGTTTGGTGGCCATCTTGGATAGAAAAATGCACCTTATCCAATCAACACGAAACTTAACAAACCTGATCCGATTCCCCATTAGAGGGAGAATATAAATTGATGATGCAATCGGTCATGTGATTCGGCAGCCATATTGGATTGAAAATTTAAAAATTATAAAGTCTTCTTCTCTGAAACGGCTGAACAAATCGCGCCGAAACTTTACAGGTATGACCACCGATCCATGATGAACAAAAAGTTCTCACCTCCTTTTGATGCAGGTCACATGGTTTGGTAGCCATCTTGGACTGAAGAAAAAATATTAAATAATGTTTACTCTGGAACTGCTGCATCAATAAATGTGAAACTTCACAATCATAATCTCGCCGACATGGGAAATGTATGATTTAAAATTCAACCTGATCGGCCACAAGGTCTGGCAGACAGAATTATTTAATTATTTGAATCTGAGAACTTTTAGAATTTTTTCATTTTTTGCACAAGGCTCACTTGGCTGTGACTGCATGCGTTTGAGGGTACAGAAGTAGCAATCAATTGATACCGATGATGGCCCCAGGAAAAATGGTCAACTGTGTACACAATAAATGGATGGAACATGGCCTGATCCTCAGTGCATAACTTGTGAATCCCGCTTCGTAGAGAAACGTGTGGGGCCTCTTAGACTCAGGGGAATCCTGCATTACCCTCTGCACTGATGGTGTCCACAATTATTACTTTGTGTTCAAGTTATTTCAACACCAATTCAATTTATACCAACTATGTATTCAGGAAAAAGGGCTAACTGTTTTCGTAATAAATAGATTGAATGCGCCGTGTTACTGGGTCCACAACTCATCAATCCCGCGTAGTAAAGAGATGCATGGAGGGCTTAGTGTTACTCGGTGGAGTTCCGGTTTCCCCTATGGACCCATGGTGACATTTCCCGCATATTTATTACTTCGTGTTCAGGAAATTTAAACACCATTTCAATTGATATCGACAATGTCCCCAGGAAAAAGGGCTAACTGCATACGTAACGAATATATTGAACACTTCGTATTATTCGGTCTGTAACTCATCATTCCTGTGTTGTATCAAAGCAGGGTGGTAGTTGTATCAAAGCCGGACGTCTTGGTACCCGGTCGTTACTGCCAGCAGTTATAAAGTGGCAGTTGTAGTTATACTTGTTATTGGTTTGGTTCTGACCCTTAAAATATTGTGGTCACAATGATCCCTGATCCTCCCCTCATCACGAGGTGATGTTATATATGTATTTTGATTTACATGCAGGTACACCTGCATACCCAAGGAGTTTCGCTACACTCCCATGCAGTGCACCTAGCCCTGCATGACCTTTGGCTGCTCCGAGATCAGCAGTGCTTGTTCCAGGTAAGGCACATGCAGTTTCTATCACCTTCAATCATCAAATTGTTGACAGACGATTGATTGTTAAATCTTTCATGCTCTGGTTCTTTCTTGTTATCCAATATAACCTTGACCGGAGCCATGACAGTGAATTTGAAGGTTTAAACATGTTTTTCATTCGTTTTGCCATTAGTGGCTCTCTGACATGGAGGAACAGAACAAAAAGCTGAAGGCTTATGTTGCATGGCAGGAGGTCGAGCCTGTGTTCTGGCAATGGATGGTGAGACTCGATGAATCGCACAACAGACAATACACTCCTTCCTGCACCATGTTACATTCTAGCCATTTTTAAAATTTTTACTGGAACCGTCTTTAAGGTTTTGGATGACTGTCATCTCGAGAAATAGCCTCCTTGATATTGTCTCCAATCGATGTTGTTCAGCAGTTACACAATTGTGATGAGCTTTATTTACCAAGTGTTGAAGCTTATTTTCACTTCTAATTTACTATTAAGCCAGGTGTTGGCAAAATTGTTAGGGTGGTGTGCTTGGGGTCCCAAGGTCCTGAGTTCAAATCCCGCTTAGCTGTTGAATTAATACCAGGTGGGGTTGACTCAGCCTGTCATCCTTCTGAGGTTAGCAAAGTGAGTACCAGCTTGCTGGGATGATTGAGCCATTCGAGTATCATGTGTTGGAGTGGCGACCCGTCCAAGATTATGCCCAATAGCCCAGGAGACTGCTTCGGCAGCATCGACGCTCTGTACAGAGTATGGTCCTGATTGATGGATGGATAAACGGTTGAGGTGGCTGGTTTAAGATCTTAGGGTCTTGAGTTTGAGTCCCGTCTTGTTGTTAAATAACATCAAGTGGGTTGAGTCAGCCCGTCATCCTTCCGAGGTCGGCAAAATGAATACCGGCTTACTGAAAACAGGGGGCACTGTATCAATGGCACAACTGCACTCCCAACAATGATGCAACCAGCAGCCACAGGTTGCATACAAAATAATAATAATTTGCTATTAAAATGTCTGCAACACAAAAAGCTCCAGTTACAGGCCTTCGAAGAATAATTTGTCGTCCTCACTTGTTCTGTTTCACTAACACGTTCTAGGGCAGCATTTTGAACTTGGAACTATCATGTAAAGGCAGCAATAAAAGAGCTGAACATCATTATGAAATGGTTGGAATACCTGAGCATGGAGGAGGTGCACATGGCCATATCAGAAGAGGTCATCTCTTTGGAGAGGACAGATCCGCCAACTCCAATGTGCGTTCAAATGGACTAATGGCAGATATCTCTGAAGTCCGTCAGGAGCTCTGCCAGTTAAAAACCCAGCTTGAAAGACTCGTGGACACAAGGCGGACGATCTTCAAGCGAAAGGTAGGCCACTTTGCAAGACAAGCATATTTGCATTGAATAAATGGCAGTAGGCAAGATACTTGCTACAGGAGAGTTGCTCGGTGGTAGCGTGCTTTCCTGGAACCAAACTGGTTCTGTGACCATTTTTGTGTGGTACCACCAATGATTATGTAGGGCTGACAGGATGGCCTAGAGGTACACACACTGTTTAGCCTGTGTTTGAATCCTGACTCAGCTATGAACTGTCATCCCGGTGTTTCCTAGGCAGAGTGATTCATCAACGTGTGTCCCATCCCCTGGATGGATGTTAAATTGGGTATTCCATCTGCTGGCATTAGTTGGTGGATGTTAAAGATCCTATGGTATCTTTGCGAAGAGTATGTGAGCAATCACCAGCACCCTGAACAAATAAAAATTCCTCCTCCAACCTACAGAGGGTGTTGCATCAGTGGCATAGCCGTGTCCTCAGCCAATGATGTTACTCACAGCTTTGTGCTGCATACGAAAGAATAAGTCATAGGTATTGTGACGAGTGAGACTAACATGGCATCAATCCTTGAACGAGTAATACTTGCATATAAGTGTTGGACTTTTTAATTTCAAAAAAGCATCTTTGTCATGTCCTTCAACTTCCTCACTAGATGCTCGAGTTGCGGCAAGCTGCTGAGGAAGTACGAAGCGATGTCACGATGGAACTGCACAGTCTGGATGATGATTCGGAAAGAACAGTAAGACAAATCCGGACATTGAGAAGATACAGCAAAGGGCCAATCCAGTTGTGCTTGGACATGTCGGGAGGGCGAACGTCGAAGCTCGCTGGATGGAGAGAACGAGTCGGTGTTGTGGAAAAGCATACACATGAGGGGAAGCCCATCACCGGTGTGCTGGAGGCTTCCGAAACGATTGCTGTACTATCGGGGCAGGTACGGAGACTGCAGCAGCTGTTGCGGCGTCGCCAGGACAAATGGAGACGACAATTGGAAGGCAAGATCGCAGAATCCAGACACCTTGTTTGCATTCCACCCCATAAAGGATTCAGCGTTTCTTTAATCCGCAGAGAGACCAGTGATGAACGGTGAATCAGCTGCTTGTTTTCATTTTGCTTCGTGTATATATAGTTAAATCTCTAAGCATTGTCAGAGTTTTGTGATTATTAAGGCTTTTAATTGGCACATCTATTAGTCCAGTCGATGGAAACAACCAAACAAACACAAAATCTTTTGTTTTGTTTTTTGTTAGTAATAAAAATATGATATTGGTCAATAATGTTTTGGCTGCCTGTCTAAGAGCCACAAGTTGGCTTGGAATTTTACCTTTTGTCCCAAGTGGGTGTTGTATTTGACATTTTCTCATGCAGAGATTTACTTCAAAATTACTCGATATGAGAGAGAGAGAGAAAAAAAGAAAGAAACATTTTATTGTTTATTCAGCTTCTGCTTTCATAGTAGTCGAGGCCATCTAGAAACTGATTAATTTGAATTGTCAAATAAACTTTGTTGCATTTAATCATTTTGAATTATTTCTTGTTCATCGTCAATTTCCAGGGTCGCCAGCACAGCTTGGAAGTATGCGCACTCACTTTTGATCTATCTTGCCTGGGTTCGAATCTCTACCCAGCTATAAATTGTCACCCTGGTGTTTCACAGGTCAGGTGATACATTGTGTGCACTGTCCATTGGAAGGACGTTAAGCCAGAGTGAGGGTGTGTGAGTAATGGTCTTTGGTGGACATTAAAGATCCCTCTGTATTTTGCAAAGAGTCGGTGCATTATTGCCGGCACCCTGAACACATTACAAGTTACTGTCTCAGTGCTGAGAAAGCAATGGCAAACCACCTTGCCAAGAGATTGCTTTGGCAGCACTGACGCTCTTTTGACGATGGAAAATCCAAAGCAACATGGCGAAAATGTTTCATTTATGGTAATAGAGTCGTAATCCAACTCGCTTTGGAGTTCAACTCTTGATTTGTGGTTTGCCTTTGCGAGGTGGTGAACCCTACAAGTTTGAGCTCCTGATCTGCTCGTGGTTTGTCAAGGAAGTAGATGGGAGGGTTCACCCCACGGTCATGAGAGATTATAATATATATATATATATATATAATATGTGTGTTGAAAGATTCCAAGTGTTGGACCAGGCCTTGATTCGATCATGGTCTGTCGAGAGGGAAGCAACTGCTGCCTTCTTATTTGAAGGATGGTTTGGTGGCAGAGGGTACAGTCATCAGTGAAAAGATAAGGATTTTTCAGAAAAGTTGAAAGATCATTGAAGATGAATATGATTGGACCTAAAACACTGCTTTGGGGTACTTCACTTTCGACAGGGAGAAGAGATATGGGAATCCTATTGAGAACCACGCACTGACTATGAACATGGTGGAAAGTCAGTAAGCCATGAGAAGAGGTAGCTTTAGATGTCAGAGGGTGAGAATTTGGAGAGCAAGGAAGCAGACTGTCAAATGCTTAAGATACAGTGTTTGTAAAGAGACGGCCCTGATCTCCCGTTTTGAGATTCAGAGCCTCCATCCATTGGTGGGAGAGCAGCAGCATTATGTCCCGGGTGGAGTGACCAGGTTGGAAACAAAATGGATGGTTTGAAAGATCGGACTGTTGCAGGAAAAAAAAAAAAAGGATTTGATAACTGTCATGATCTGAGCTTCCGACAAACTCGAGGCCTGACTAGCCAATTAGTAAAAGACTTGAGCTAAAAACTTTCCCCGGCTTACCTCATGAGGCCGGAATAACCAGGGCCGTTAAAGTATGTAGCTCCAGTCGTAGTTTCAGAAATTTCAATCAGCACGTCAACTCGTACCACAAACCCGTACTGTATTATCTGAGGCTTCCAACCAGATACCCCAAAATAATTTTAATGAACAAAATTATTCCATGTACACAGCAGTTGTCAGAAATTATGAATAATGATCCTTTACCAAAATAGGAGATGGAGATTTTGAGTTCTGGGAGAACTTCCTCCCACCTCCTGAAACCCAAATGGAGATAACATGAGAAAAGGTTTACAAATGGGTTTCAATGTTCCCAAAACATCACGACAGATTCTTATTGAGAGAGAAAAGGCCCTTTTTTTGAATCAAAGGAAGAGGGACAGCTTCTCCCTGTGGACCAGCAGCAGGAGAAATAAATAAACAGACCCGGTGGTTGAGCACAATGTCAATTTCAATAAACGGATGAACTCACATTTTCTCCATCCCCAGTGGATAGTTTATTCATTTATTTTATCCGTATACAGCCTGTGGCTGCTTGGCTGGCATCATTTTCTGGGGTCGCAGCTGTGCCGCTGATGCAGTGCCCCCTGTTACCGGTAAGCTGGTACTCATTTTGCCGACCTCAGAAGGATGACGGGCTGAGTTAAAACCCACATGGTGTTAATTCAACGTAACGACAGGGGGCTTGAACTTAAGACCTTCGGATCTTCAGCCGGCCACCTTAACCGTGAAGCAGAGAACACTCACAATTAACATTTCTCGTTTACTCTCCAACACAAAGCACTTATGGAATTATGAATCCGACGGGTCACCGACTGAAGATCCAGTCCTGGATATAAAGGTTCATGACCGAGGTCTAAACGCCTTCATTTCGACCTCTGTCGTGTCCGCAAGCCCACAGTCCCGTCGGAAGGAATGCAGGACGGAGATCTGCGCAGAGCGCAGCAGGACATGCGGTCTTATGGACATGAGGTGTTGGCAAGCCTGCTCTGGGGTCCAGCCGTGCACGTGCACGAGGTAAGCGGCCACCAAGGTGGCGCTGCGGCAGCGGCCCGCCTTGCAGTGCACGTACACCGAATTACCAAGCACGTGGTGCCGCCGGACGAAGGCGACACCACGTCGAAGCTTGTCCACGGTCGGCGTGGCCACAAGGTCCACCGTGCTGAGTCTCAGGGTCTCCACCCCCGCTGCCCGCCACTCTTCCTCAGTGTTCACGAGGAATCTCATTTCGTAATCCTCATTCATGCTCACAACCGCTCGGACCTTCTCCACCTGCATCAGGTGAGGGACCATCGAGCGGAAGGGCAGTGCACCCAGCAGCACATTGTCGTCTACACGGTGGTACCAGGGTCTCTTCGTCAAGCGAGAGACCATCACGTTGTACACGAGGGTCGGGTAGAATGCAACTCGTGCAACGACTTCCGATAAACGCATCGTCACCCAGGACCAGGACCAGGACCGACAAGGCGAGCGACGTCCCCCACCCCCTTTGCGTACCACGTGTCGAGGTCTTGACTCGAACCACAAATCGTTAACTCGTGTCGCCAATTTTGATTTTGCTCATTAGATATCACTTCGATCTGCTGACGATTCGCAATGGAACACATTCAGCTTCGGAATCTGTCACCGTAATGGCACTGATTGGTTAAATAAATAAATTAATTAATTAAAAATAAATAAATAAATAAAAATATATATATAAATAAATAAAAACCTTGATGGACCAGCTCAAGCACACAGAACTTTGACCACACACCGTCCATGACGCATTATGACGTTTCGAGTTTGCATCACAATTGCAAGTGAGAAATATGAGAAACATTTTTTTCGTCATTATTTATAAATAGTTCTTATTATTAAATAAGCGATTTTTTTTATTTTTTTTACAAGCAAGTGCGTTAATAAATAAAATTTAATGATCGCAGTTCTGTTTAATCGGGGCAGGATGCTCCGAAAATGGAACTGGGATGCGTTCCGTTAGCAAGCAGCTTGCTATCGCTTGCCAAGCGGCCTGCTTGATTCACAGCGCTCAAGAAAGCACTCCACCGTTACCGATGGACCACCTTACACTGTGTGTTTTGGGGATGTGTTTTATTAAATAATTAGGATGAAAAGTAGAAGTAACAATAAAAGTATGAACTGCACGTTTCACGATCGTCCTATCCTCTGTGACAGTATAATTTAAGAAACTAGCACGTGCCCGTCCGTGCGTGGCCGTACGTGCAAAAAAAAAAAAAAAAATAAAAAAATTGTGACGTCAATCGTGACGTCATAGCACCGTGTCCTGTCATTGGTTTGGTAAATAATGGCCATAACTTGGAAACACTTGTCCGATTAATATCAAACCTTGAAAAGGCAAATACTCAGGTCACCAGCAATATACTGGCAAGTTTCAATTAGATCGGACCAGTGGTTGTCGGAAACAGCGGTCACACACACACACACACACACACACACACACACACCACACACACACACACCACACCACACACACACTAGACACAACACAGACAACACACAACACACCTCACACACATAGACACACACACATAGACACACACACCACACACGTAGACACACACACACACACACACACATAGACCACTCAACACACACACAGACACAGACAACACAGACACACACACACACAACACCCACACACATAGACACACATCACACACACACACTACACAGAACACACACACACACACACACACACACACACACCACACACACCACACATAGACACACATCACACACACACACACACACACACACACACACACACACACACACACACAACACACTCACAACAACCAACACACACAACAACACAGCACACATCACACACACACTGACACACACATACCACACACACACAACACACATAGAACACATCACACAGACACTCACACTCACACCACACACACACACATTGCTGGAATTATAGATAGATTATAGATAGATAATATAGATTATAGCTAGATAATATTGATAGATTATAGTAGATATATAGATTATAGATAGATAATTATAATAGATTATAGATAGATAATATAGATTATAGATAGATTATACATAGATAATTATAGATAGATATAGATAGATATATAGATTATAGAAAGATAATTATAGATAGATTATAGATAGAATAATATAGATTATAGATAATTATGATAGATAATATAGATTATAGATAGATTATAGATAGAAAATATAGATATATAGTAATTATAATAGTTATAGATAGAAATATAGATTATAGTAGATAATTATAGATAGATTATAGATAGATAATATAGATATAGATAATTATAGATAGATATATAGATAATATAGATAAGATAGATTTATAGATTATAGATAGATAAGATTAGATTATAGATAGATTATAGATAGATATAGATGATAATATAGATATAGATAGATATATAGATAGATAATTATAGATAGATAGATGATTATAGATTATAGATAGATTATAGATGATATATAGATTTATGATAGATAATTATAGATAGATTATAGATTAGATAGATAATTATAATAGATTATAGATAGATAATATAGATGATAGATAGATTATAGAAGAAATTATAGATAAGATATAGATATTAGATAGATAATATAGATTATATATTATAGATAGATAATTATAGATAGATAATTATAGATAGATAATTATAGATAGATTATAGATAGATAATATAAATATTAGATAGATAATATAGATTATAGATAGATAATTATAGATAGATTATATAGATAATATAGATTATAGATAGATAATATGATAGATTATAGATAGATAAATATAGATAGATTATAGATAGATATATAGATTATAGATAGATTATAGATAGATTATAGATAGATATATAGATTATAGATAGATATATAGATAATAAAATATAGATAAGATAATATAGATTATAGATAGATATTAGATAGATTTATAGATAGATTATAGATAGATAATATAGATTATAGATAGATAATATAGATAGATATAGATAGATAATATAGATTATGGATAGATATAGATAGATAATAATAGATTATAGATAGATTATAGATAGAATTATAATTATAGATAGATAATATAGATTATAGATAGATAATTATAGATAGATAATTATAGATATATAATAATTATAGATAGATAATTAAGATAGATTATAGATAGATAATTATAGATAGATTATAGATAGATAATATAGATTATGGATAGATTATAGATAGATAGCCACCAATCGTTTTGAATCCGACCACAGCAGCCTAACGTGAGTGAGCGTGTTCCGTTAGCAAGCAGATCGCTTACTGCTCGTTAAGCACCCCTCTTGATTGCTTACTCCGCTTGGAAAGCGATAACAAGCCGCTTGCTAACGGAACACATCCCTGTGGTCTTCTGTTTAAAGGGGCTACCTGCATCACCTCAGACATTGTTCCGCTCGTCGCATCTTGTCAATTTGGGCGCTTCTCCGACATTCCGCAATATTTATGTACCTAATATATAGATGGCTTGTTGGTTTCCATGGTTACAACGAGTCGTGGTCGTGACGTGTGGTTCGCTTTATTTAATTCCCCCTTTTATAGCATGGGAAATTGTCATGACGGTTCGATTTCATTTTCATCACTTCCACTTCCGTTTTCACATTTTTTTTGTCGTGGTTGGTGTACGTCACTTCCGTTTTCACATTTTTTGTCGTGGTTGGCTTACGTCACTTCCTGCGGTGTCACTTTTTATTGTTTGTTCTGTTTTTAGCGGTCGCTGTGTGGAGGCTTTCTCAGTTATATGGCTGTCTGCGGACATTTTAAAATTTTCAGTTCGTATCCGGCTCGAAATCAATAACTTCATAGAAGGGGGTTAAACAACAACAACAACAACAACAACAACAACAACAACAGTGCTGTGTCACGTGATACAGGTGCTCCGTCGGTTTCGAGCATTCAACGTGATTACTGTTTCGGCGGACCCCACTTCATGGAACTTTTATTTAAAGATAATTAAATTGGTATCACGGGACTTGGCGTGTGGTTTTTATTAATTGTTTCTAACACCTTATTCGGTTGTGTTAATTGCGGAGCGTGGCCCACGCTGTGAATGGAGAAGGAGCCGTGCGGAGCAGGCCGCCTTGGACCGGCGTGTTGCCTGTGCCAGGCTGGAACCCTGCGGGACAGGTTGCTGGCCGTGGAGGCTCGGGAGGCGCGTGAGCTCAAGGCCGAACTTCACGCTGTGTTGGACCAGCTCATCTCGCTGGAGCGCGTTTGTGACCAGGTCTCCCAAACGGTTTGTTTTATTGAGCGATCTGGTGTTTTATGAATTGTTTTTTTTTTATCCCCGTTCATTTTCATCGGACTAATTTTTTTGGTTTGAGAGAATTAATATGACGTGTTGAATAAGGTGGTGTAAAAGATGGTGCATCAATGGCGGTGAAGGTCCAAAATATTTGTTTTTTTTCTATACCCTTTGAAATCTTTAATTTTATTTAAATTTAATTATAATCCTTGAACGGGAGAACATAAATCGCCTTATTGCCGCTGCCAAAATTCTCCAGCTTAACAGTACATGGACAAAGTATGACGCTATTTTTACGTCGTCTCGACCAATCAAATGTGCCGCCTGATTTTTTTCGTGACGTCATCAGTGAAGCGGTATCCCGGTGAAAATTGGTCAAGTCGAACGCTGCATAGGAAAAATCTGAAATTTCTTGAGCCTCATCTACACAACTCACCGTTGAAAAATATATTATGACGTCATAGGTGACATTATTTTTGTTGTTCTATTCCCAGGACGTTTGTGCAAATGTGGTTCTTCTTTGTCGCTTGGTACCTCCAGACCAGCAACACCTGCTGATAAAAGTGGCACAACTGATCGGCCGTCTGTTTGGCCGACTGCAGGTGAGCCGGATTGAGTGGTTCTGAAGGTGGACCGGATACGATGGCGTGCTCTGTCATTTGTTTGACGGGAGATACATTTGTCACGTGTTCAAATCTGCATTACAAGATCATATTTTGTGGCATCTTTGGTTTTGGTTTTTTTTTTTAACCACTTCTCCTCGATTGCTCCATCTCTCCCCTGTTCGTTCAGGATGTACATATCCTTCCAGTAACCTCCTCCTGCTTAAACTCCCAAAATCTCGTCCTACCATACACCTGAACTGTTCTTTTCCTCTTTTTCACTGGTTTGTGGAACTGTCTTTCGGTCATCTGGTCCCACTCTTCCCTCCTGGTACTTCAGCAACAACACCATGTCGTGTCATTCCCCACCCTTTGCCATGATCTCTCCAACCCCCATGAACCCTGCCTAACCCAACCCTCTGGCTTGCAGGTTCGTGTTTCCTCCACTCTTCTTCCTCCTTTTTAAAATTTATTTTATTTTTGTTTCCGTTTTCCTGTTAGTTCATTCCTCTGGTGTAGCCCCACTGTCAGTCGCCCCCCCCCCTCTTTTACCCTTCGTCACCTCACTCTTCCAAAGAACCATGAGAGAGAAAAAAATATATATGCGTGTATCCAGAGGTTAGCCCCTACCTGGACGGATGGCCAAGCATTTCTCCCTTGGAGGCCGACAGCCGAGATTCTCAGAGAATTATGGCCACGCGTTGCGAAATAAATGCTAGGCGCTTCACCAGGGCGGGAGCACAGCACAGGGGTTTTACTCTCGAACCCACGACGGATACACGGACACAAGCAAATGAAATAAATCGTGATTTATTAAACAGAAAATCAACAATTGTCATGAAAATGGATCGAGACGTGAGGTAATCTGCAGCCTAAAATCCTATTTGAGGCACCCCCGCACTCGGACGCACTCCCCAGACGCACACACACAGACAAGGAGTCATATAAAATAAAGAAATCCCTTTTCGTTCCTTCACTTAGCTAAGTCCAGGCGATCTTTTTTGCTGAGGAAGTGTGCTCAGACCGTGCAGTCGCTGTGTGGGTAGCCGTGCCCCAAAAATGGTGCCATGCCGCTCTCTTGCAGCAGGAAACGTGCATCAGGTAATTCGTGAGGCAATATTCGATATCAAGGCTCCCGAACCGTGGTGTAGCTTCTTCGTAGACCGCGCTTGCCGATCCTGCACCCTGCAGAATGGCGCCGCTCCCTTCGGTGATGTACACGAGGCTTTGGGGTCCATCTCTCACGACCACCCAAGAGTCAATGGTCAACGTCTTGCTCAGCACGCTGCAAATTCACACAGCACAAACATGATAATCGTGCAGCCTTCGTCATCCCGAGAGGAGAGCGAAGTGAGATCCTCTGACTCACGCGGCCTCACTCTCGCTCTTCTTCATGCGTCGAAGAAAAGCCAGCTGTAACGCCCTGCTCTTTTGACCACCGATCCTGCCTCTCTCGCTTCTGTCCTGCTTCAAGCCTTCGTTTCTGACCGTGTCTGTCTCCTCCTGCAATGACCTGCCACCTCGTTCTCTTGCTGAGACGTGCTCCGGTTTCCCTGATCGCTTCCCTCACACCAAACTCCACTTGTGCGTTCACTCCTCTGACTCACGTGTCTGCTGATTTAACATCGCCCCTCTCGTGCTCCTCCTCCTACTCGCGTCATACTCATCAATTGTCAGCCTCAGGGGCGTGACTTCACCCGCCGCCACCCTTGGAGGCGGGGCCTCTTGCCTGCTTGGTCCTACAGCTCGGTTGTAATGGTGGTTGTGGTTAGAAAAACGTAACTCCTTCATGGCTGGCTTGTAAATGTAAAAATGTAGGAATAGGTCACAAGGGGCAATTGCGTACTGGGGGAAATTATCCTTAATCCGTACCTAACACCGCACTATTCCCCCGTCTGGTGACGAGTAACACAAGCTCACAGTTTCCCTACTTGGTTTACATCGGGATGTCTCCTACACGTCCACGGGCCAAGCAACTCTATACGATCCTATCTTTCCTATGAAATTCCTCCATCTACACCACAAACATAACAATATACATACACTTGCAAGGCCAAAATTTCCATCTATATCCTTCAAAGTTCAAAAAAGAAAAACAAACTTTTATTATGTGGCCACTTTTACTTGGCTGCAATGTTCATGCAAGGAGCCTGTCCATTCGCTTGTAAGTGAGTGAAATGTTGATCCATAATTTTCGATTTGATTTGCCGGCAGGTGAATGCCGATGACGAAAGCTTCCTGTGCACTGTGCCATTCCTCGTGAAATCCATAAGGGAAGGGCAGTCGTGGATGCATTTTGATCTCGTTCAAGCCCTGGCCACCTTGCTTTTCAACAATGGACATCGATGTGAAAAGGTGTGTGCTTGTAATGCATCGTTTGCTCCATTCATTTGCTTTCACCAAAAGTTGCAGTAATATGATATATATATATATATATATATCTAAGTTTTGTGGACTTTATCACGATTGTGAAAGTCAGTTTAACCAGATGTGGTGGTGTAATGGTTCGACCATCTGCTCCGTCTGGGAGGTAGGTGGCTCAAAACCCTGGCCCAAGTCATGCTGAAGACTTTTAAAATGGTATGTGCTGTGTCTTGCAATGACGCTCAGTATTTAAAAGTGGTGGTGGTCGTAGGCAGCTTGGTTGCCAGGGTAGCTATCATTTTTGAAGTGCGACTGTTCGCTGATGCAGTGCCCTTCTACCAGTACACACACTGGAACTGGTACTCATTTTCCGACCTGGAAGGATGACAGGCTGAGTCAACCCCCTGGTGTATTAATTCAGCTGCCGACGGGGCTTGAACTCAGGACCTAGGATCCCAAGCCGCCACCCTAACCACTGAGCCAACACCAAGGCTAGTATTTAAAAGGATAGAGCACAGGCAAACAGCCATGGGTTGGCAACCACTGTGCAGGCTTTGATGGGCATAATGGCCTCCTCCTGCATTGAAGTTCTTTGTTAGGGAATGTTTTCTTTTTTCTTTTTCCTTTTTGGTGTTGTTACCTCCACCACAGAAGGTGGATGGAGGTTATATTTTCACCGCTGTCTGTTCGTCTGTGAGCAGGATATCTCAAAAAGTTCGGGACGGAATTTGGTGGGCAGGTTGTGCGCGCGTGTGACAATAAGTCATAAGATTTTGGTGAAAATCGGAATGAGAATAATATTTTATTCTTAATTGATTCTCCACCATTGACAATGGGGCCAAAAAATTATTTATATAATTATATATATATATATGTTTACGGCTGTGGAAATTCGCATTACACCATAAAGAGTCCTCAGGTGAGATATATCGGTAAGTTCATGTGTAGTTAGCCCAACGTTGTATAGGGGGAATATGTGTGATTCATCCGGGCTGCGACGCTTTGAGTTAGCCATTTTCTTTCTCTATTGTTTTTTCTACCATTAAGCCGCCAACAACTCAAACACCACCCCAACAACCAAATCGCCACCATCAACAATGCCCCGAACAACTCCACCAAGCCGCCACTACCTTCACCTCCACAGCCCAACCCGCAAGCATCGCCTCACCCGCCATTCTCTAATGACGCTCAACAACGCCCCGAACAACTCCACCACCTTCGCCTTTCTCCTTCACAACCAGCAACCGCACACCACTGTGAACACTGAACGTCGGGCTGTCTAGGGCCCGTTCGGCGATTGGTGCCAAACGCATCGAGCCGCGAGCGCGAATGGCGGCCTTTCCGAGGGAGAATCGGATCAGAAAGGCTTCACGCCCCCTTTTTCTCCGTCCAATGTGCGAGCGTCGGGCGGTACGGCCCGCCTCCAAGCGCGATGAACGTGGATTCTTTACGAGAGGAATTCGGATCAAAAAAGGGTTCACGCCCCCTTTTTGCCGCACCAATGGCTGAACAGAGGGTGGCGTGGCCCCGCTCTAATCGCGTTTTGATCCTGAATATTTGCATATAGGCTCCTCCTGCGGCCTATAAAGACGCGAGCATAAGGCGACTCGCGGGAAGAGAGTTCACGCGGTTCAGTTGCAGGCGGCTGGTCAAGTCAAGTGAAGAGTTCAAGTTCGAGTCAAGTGAAGACTGCGGTCGCAAAGAGTTGCGGTGTGGGGGTCGCTCGTTCTCGTCGCGGGGTCCAAGCCAGCCAGCCATTCCCTCTCCCTCAGCATCAGCAATTCCCCCCCCCCCATCTGCGCTGAGATAGTGCCGGGGGGCCCCGTTCCACCCCCACCCTAACGTGGTGCCAAAAAACTGCTTGCGCGGAGCACGCCGGAGAGGGCTCGCCGACCACGCCAGGGGCACGGAGTCGGGGCGCAGCTGCGCGAACTTGCGGTTGCCCGCCATCCCGTCACGAGGACGCGGGTAAGACCTTCTCGGTCTCGTGACCTGGCCGCTCCTCCAGGATCCACGCACATTTGGTCCACGGACCTTGTCTGCCTCCTTGCCTGTGAGGGTGGCTTTCTTTCCTTTGCTTTTTGAATGAGTGATGTGGCGCCGAGTCCCGACAAGTAGAACCGTTTAAGTGTTGTAAATAATTGCCCTTTTATTCGGTTGTAGCTCTGCATCGTGCTTTTGCTTTCGTGGCATTTTGTTTTGACTGTATGGCTGTATATACGTGCTTGTGTGTGGTAATAAAGTGCTTGCATGTTGAACTGTTTTCCCGTTTCGCTTCGTCTCTTCCTTGTATTGAATCTCCATCTTGCATCACGTAAGGGATTCGTAGTGGGTTTCAACATCCCGGTAATTGATCGGAACCGTCAAGGCCGACGATAACTCCGCTCGGTTATCCCTGTAATATCGGAACGAACCGCTTAAGCGGTTCGTGTCCGGAGTCGGCCTGTGGCGTGGTACAACTCCTCGATACGCTACTCGCGCGAGTACTTAGGTAAATGACCATTCGGCGATCGGACCCTATTTCGCGCGGGTAGAATGCGGACTGAGTTGCGTGAGGTTAAACCCCCACCCGTGACTGGCTCCGGGCGGTAGTTCCCGGAGGGTCCACGACTGAATGTCCGTCCGGTGGGCGACGTGTCGCGATTCGAGTTACGTGGCCGATCGCACGCCGGCGGGCGTGAATTCGCAACAATATATATAAATATATATATATATATATACATATATATATATATATCTGATATTTCAAAAAGTTCTCGTGGATGAGTTGGGGAAGGTTGAACGAAGACGAGCCGATTGGATTTTGGTTAAGATCTAGCCTATCGGTGGGCTACAAAATGTAAACCGTTCAGTTTTGTGGAGGTATGCGCCCAACCGAGTGCCATTCTAGTTTTTGTTTTCCACTTTCTCTCTTACAAAAAAATAATAATAATAAAAAAGTTTATTTATTTATTTTTAACCATTATTGTTCTCCCAAACTTCTGACCTCTCCTCTCCCCTCTGAATTGTTTATTCAATCCAGCTGTTGGCCAACTTGATGGAAGTTTTAAATGGTTTGTTTCTGGAGCTGAGTGAACAATCAGCTGACTGGGAAATTAAAAGGCAGGCCTTGCTATGCATGGCTCACCTGTGCACCAGGTGAGGTTGGATAAAAGTGAAAATACAATTGCTATTGTAAAAACATTTTTTTATGTGTACTCAGCACCACAAATGCATATGATTTGTTCATCTGATTATTTATATTAGTTGTGGTTAAAAAATAATAAAAAAATGCCCGCTCGCATGCACGTGTGACTCTTGCGTCCTCGTTGTGCTTCATGATCAGAGCTGCCAACAGATGGTTTAAATGACATTTTAAATTCTGCAGAAAAGAAAAAAAAATAGTTTCACCATGTTTGTGGAAAATAAATAAATAACCAACACTCGGTAAATCGGAAAGTTTTTTTTTATATTATTATTATTTTTTTTTTTTGCCACTGAAGGTGACGGAGGTTATGTTTTCACCCTTGTGTGTGTATCTCATTTGTGAGCAGGATATTCAAAAAATTGTGATGGGATTTGGACAAAAATTTGATGAACAGGGTTGGGTATGTGACAAGACAAATTGATTTCAAATTTTGGTGAAGATCCGAATCCAGATCTGATATCAAATTTTTAAACGTGATTTTTTTTTTTACTATAAAGAGACCAAAACGATATATAGCATATTTCTAAAAGTTGTGTAGGTGACAAGAAGGTGATTAGATTTTGGTTCAGGTCCAGGTCCAGATCCAGAACAATGTCGATATATCATGGATAAGCTTAAGTACATACGAGCCACAAGAACATCAGCAGACTACTTTTTTACATGAATTCCAAGAACAATTTAACAGACGATGGATGAAATAACGCAGTGTTTGGAATTTGAATTTAAGATCCGAGAATAATGGGCTGTTTGCTTTGATCGGAACACCAAACAGGCCAACACCTTTTTAAGGGATAATGCAGGATGAGTACTTCATCAAAGGAGGTGAAAAGTGTCATTCCATGTTAAGGCCCAGTCACACCTTGACGTTTTAGCCAGCTTA
>CM068967.1:48760795-48774419 GCA_035128595.1 Eptatretus atami
GAAGCAGATGGTACGCGCAGATCGTCGACTCACGGTGCGGATGATTGCTGAGGAACTTTCCATCAACAAGAACAGTCTGGAGCATCATCACTGAAAATCTCGTAATGCGCAAGGTGTGCGCAAAGATGGTCCCCCTGTTGTCCGAGGACCGGAAACAGCAAAGTCACTGTCTGTCAAGGCATTATCGAGCGTCTCGAGGACGATTGAGACCTGCTCGGGAGAGTCATTACTGGCGATGAATCGTGGATATTCTAATACGATCCCGAGACCAAACAGCAGTCGTCATTGGAAAAGTCCAGCATCACCAAGACCAAAGAAAGCAAGGATGTCAAAGTCGAAGGTCAAGGTAATGCTCACCACAAGATCCCTCCTCTTGTCCCGGACTGATCTCATGAGGCACCGGAGGATGTCCTTGTACACGTATTGATTCACTGTTTGACCCTGTGTAGAAACTCGAAGTGGACGATGCCCTTGATGTCAAAAAACACGATGAGCATTACCTTGACCTTCGACTTTGACATCCTGCTTTCTTTGGTCTTGGTGATGCTGGACTTTTCCAATGACGACTGCTGTTTGGTCTCGGGATCGTATTAGAATATCCACGATTCATCGCCAGTAATGACTCTCCCGAGCAGGTCTCAATCGTCCTCGAGACGCTCGATAATGCCTTGACAGACAGTGACTTTGCTGTTTCCGGTCTCGGACAACAGGGGGACCATCTTTGCGCACACCTTGCGCATTACGAGATTTTCAGTGATGATGCTCCAGACTGTTCTTGTTGATGGAAGTTCCTCAGCAATCATCCGCACCGTGAGTCGACGATCTGCGCGTACCATCTGCTTCACACGCTCAATGTTGTCCGCCGTTCTGCTCGTTGAAGGTCTTCCAGACTGTGGATCGTCTTCAACCTCCTCCCATCCCTCTTTGATCCTCTTGTGCATTCAAATGCACATGTACGTGACATCGTTTCTTCCCCGTAGACTTGCTGCAGCATTGCGAAGGATCCGGAAGGTGTTTTGCAAGCTTGGCAAGAAACTTCAGATTGGCTCTCTTCTCACGACTCAAAGCATGACGACTCAGACTCGACAACGTGTAAAGCATGACCGTGAAAAATCACACAATGAGCGCAGTCAACCATCACTAATCATATACAGTGGGAGAACAAGTATTTGATACATTGCCGATTTTGCAGGTTTTCCCACTTACAAAGCACGTAGAGGTCTGTAATTTTTATCATAGGTACACTTCAACTGTGAAAGACGGAATCTTAAACAAAAATCCTGAAAATCACATTGTATGATTTTTAAATAATTAATTTGCATTTTATTGCATGAAATAAGTATTTGATCACCTACCAACCAGTAAGAATTCCGGCTCTCACAGACCTGTTAGTTTTGTCTTTAAGAAGCCCTCCCATTCTCCACTCATTACCTGTATTAACTGCACCTGTTTGAACTCGTTATCTGCATAAAAGACAGCTGTCCACACTCAATCAAACAACTCCAACCTCTCCACAATGGGCAAGACCAGAGAGCTGTCTAAGGACATCAGGGACAAAATTGTAGACTTGCACAAGGCTGGATTGGCTACAGGACAATAGGCAAAACAGCTTGGTGAGAAGGGAACAACTGTTGGCGCAATTATTAGAAAATGGAAGAAGTTCAAGATAACAGTCAATCTCCCTCGGTCTGGGGCTCCATGCAAGATCTCACCTCGTGGAGCCTCAATGATCATGAGAAAGGTGAGGGATCAGCCCAGAACTACACGCAGGACCTGGTCAATGACCTGAAGAGAGCTGGGACCACAGTATCAAAGAAAACCATAAGTAACACACTACGCCGTCATGGATTAAATCCTGCAGCGCACGCAAGGTCCCTCTGCTCAAGCAGCGCATGTCCAGGCCCGTCTGAAGTTTGCCAATGACCATCTGGATGATCCAGAGAGGAATGGGGAAGGTCATGTGGTCTGAGTAGACAAAGATAGAGCTTTTTGTTTAAACTCCACTCGCCGTGTTTGGAGGAAGAAGAAGGATGAGTACAACCCAAGAACACCATCCCAACCGTGAAGCATGGAGTGGAAACATCATTCTTTGGGGATGCTTTTCTGCAAAGGGGACAGGACGACTGCACCGTATTGAGGGAGGATGGATGGGCCATGTATCGCGAGATCTTGGCCAACAACCTCCTTCCCTCAACAAGAGCATTGAAGATGGGGCGTGGCTGGGTCTTCCAGCATGACAACGACCCGAAACACACAGCCAGGGCAACTAAGAGAGTGGCTCCGTAAGAAGCATCTCAAGTCCTGGAGTGGCCTAGCCAGTCTCAGACCTGAACCCAATAGAAAATCTTTGGAGGGAGCTGAAAGTCTGTGTTGCCAGCGACAGCCCCGAAACCTGAAGATCTGGAGAAGATCTGTATGGAGGAGTGGGCCAAAATCCCTGCTGCAGTCTGTGCAAACTGGTTAAGAACTACAGGAAACGTCTGATCTCTGTAATTGCAAACAAAGGATTCTGTACCAAATATTAAGTTCGTTTTTTCTGATGTATCAAATACTTATTTCATGCAATAAAATGCAAATTAATTATTTGAAAATCATACAATGTGATTTTCAGGATTTTTGTTTTAGATTCCGTCTTTCACAGTTGAAGTTACCTATGATAAAAATTACAGACCTCTACGTGCTTTGTAAGTGGGAAAACCTGCAAAATCGGCAGTGTATCAAATACTTGTTCTCCCCACTGTATATTGCTGGAATGTTGAGAAAGACTGACGCAACCCGTTCATTCAAGTTGTGTAAGTGGACACACAGCAAGCTCAGTCCCGTTACTTTTAGGACGGACCTCGTATGAAGCGAGTTTGACATTTCGGATTTTCTTCCTCCCGGTGGCGAGATGTGCGTGGTTAGGTTTTACTATCCTGGAATGGCCGAATGTCCTGATTCTTGAATAAGAATGCTCCAGGCAGTTTAACCAACACTTGCAGAGGTTTAAATCACTTTTTCTTTATTTGAAACACGATGTGCATCGGTAAAAACCATGCCTTGTCCACAAGCACACGTCCCGCCTAACAGGGCAGCACCAGTCATTGTAACGTGAGAGGTTGGGAAAAGATTGCTTCAAAATCTTGTCCCCAACCTCTCACTCTTGGTACCCATCCTTTGGTTCCAACTGCTCCTAGACTCTGTCATTTGCACCTCAGAAGGTGAAGTTTCTTTCAACCCTCGACTGACTATGCTACTGGACCGGACAGAATCAGCTCACATGTCCTAAAAACCTGCTATTGCACATCCTCTTTCTGCTCTTTTCACCCTGAAATTTGCAATTAGTCATCTCCATCGACTTGGAAATCAGCCACCATTAGTACATTACACAAAAAAAAATATGCAAAAACTGACCCCTTTGACAACAAACCTATCAGCAAGGTCATCAAATTCATATGAAATCTTTCTTTTTCTCCAACCTCATCTCAGATCACCAATTTGGATTCAGACCAGGTCACTCCACCTTGGACAAACTGCTTCTACTCGTCCAACAATGTCAGACATGAGGTCAAATTGGTCTCTGGACATATCTCATGCTTTTGATAGTGTCTGGCATCCTACCTTGGCTCTCCAAACCGTCTGCCTATGGAATCCAAGGTCAACTACACACATGGCTTCCGGACTTCCTCTATTCTCCCAACCAACATGTGACACTCAACGGAATCCTTTAATCTTCTCTCCCATCAATGCTAGATGCCTCAGGCAGTGATCTGGGCCCAGTCAAATCCATGATCTCTTTAACTCTGGAAAATCCTCTATTTGCTGATGACATCTCTCATCCCTCTACTCTCTTCAGGCCTTGAAAAATAAAAATAAAAAGAAACTCACAAGCTTGTCCAAAACTTGGAATCAGTCTTTCAATCCTGACAAAATACACTTCTCACCATCCCTCTCCCAAAAGACCCTCTGGCAAAACCTATCTACTTTTTTTAACCACTCACCTTGAGGAAGTTCAGTCATTCAAACTCCTGGGTCTCACCATCAGCCATTATCTTTCTTGAGGAAACCACATTTCAAAGTTGGCCTCCAAAGCCGCCAACGCCTGGGCATCTTCCATCATACAAAACCATTCCTTGGCACACCTGAACTCCTATCCACCTTCAAGGCTTTCATCCGCAGCATGGTGGAGTACTGCCTCTCCCATCTTACTTAGCTTTGACGCCATGGAAACCAAGGCCTTTATGATTATTGTAATCTCCCGTGATGAATCAGAGTCGATGGGCCTATCACTTTGCCTTCGCAGACAGGTCAGTGGTCTCTGTGTTCTTCTGCTTCCTTTCTGGTGTTACACCTTCTGCTATTTCCAAGCTTTGTCCACCACCCCCCCCCCTCCTTTCAGGTTTCACATGATTCTGGTGAAACTACCTAAATCCAGGTACACTGCTCACCTTCACTCGTTTGTTCCCCCTTTTTCCCCACCTCTGGAACCAACTTCACACTCCCCTTCAGTCTCTTTCTTCTCTCCAGTTATTCGAGACAGCTGTTCACCGCCATCTCAGATCGTCCCCAATCCAAAACCTGGCATTTTTGACACCCGTTACCCCACCCACCATTACATTCAAATTTCCAGTCTTTCCTCTGTATCCACATTGTTTACCCGATGGAATCTCCTGTCCCCATGCCTTGTCCAGTCTCCCTCTATCTTGGCCTACACACACACACACACACACACACACACACACACACTAACTCTTCCAAGAGCCTAAACTATGTATGCAAAAAAAAATAAAAAAAGAGTTACATTAACAGCTTGTATCCTCAGCTTCATTTATGGTCAGCTGACCGACTAGCTGATTGCTACCAGGCAGTAGACAACTTCATCGATGATCAATGGTCTGTTGATATTTAGTGTGTTGAAGAAGTGACCAAGGCAGATTTCCATTGGGGTTCAGGAATGCACAACCCTCTCTGAAGACTGTGGGATCAAAGAGGCAGAGATATTGATGTGATCGCCACCATCAAAGAAAAACCTCCGATAAAGGCCCAGTCACACCTTGACGTTTTAGCCAGCAATGGCAACGTATCAAAATGTATGTAAAACGCTGGCTTACGTTGAACTTTTGATGTTTTTTTTAAGATTCGACGTATTCATAACGAGTTGGCTGTATGCATAACATATTGGTAATGGACACAGAACGTTTCGTTGTCTTATAGATAACTTATACCAACGAATGCTTAGCCTGTTGTCGGCGTTCACAACCTTATGCCCAACGATAGTCTAACTTATGCATAGCGCGCTGCACGTATCGCGACGATCACGTGGCGTAGCCTATTAAAAGGCTGCCGCACAACGATTCAAATCATAACCGCCGGAGAAATAGAAGTGTCAACATCGCAGTCACACCTTGGCGATCTTGCCAGCATATGCCGACCTCTGAAAAATGCGTCTAAAACGCTGGCGCACGTCGTTACAGTATGGGTAAGTTTGGTATACGTGAATAGAACCTAAAGTACGCTATCATACGTCGTAGTAAGTGGAGTACGTCTTGTAATTTTAAAGTGTAAAATTTTACGACGTACTTGCCGTATGCCTCACGTCGCGATGCGATGGGAATAAGTTGTACGCACGATATGCGAACGTTGGCACACGTCGACAAACGTTACTTGTAAGCTACTCACAAGTCGAAACACGTCGAGCCAATGTCTAGCGTACCGAAAGTTATTTCTACTTATGAGTAACGTGGTTTGAACCAATGCCTTGCGTATTTCCAACGCACATTGACGTATGTAGACATATTTGATTGCAGTCTTCCGGACGACAAAGACTAAATAGCCTGTTTCTAACTTACAAACTACCATATAATGCGTATTGGCAGCGTTTAGGGGAATTGGTATATAAAAATACCCCGAGCGGGAGGTCCGGTCATCTCTGCCAGAGGTCGACAGAAGCAAAATCAAATTAGGGGCATCTATAATCGAAAGGTGAATTTCAGGTCGAATTTGCTTTATTTCAGTGTCGATCAAGTCGTATCTCGGCCACAGAGTAGAGGAGCGCGATGCGTCAGCGCGCACACGCAAAACTTTACGTGACTCAACGACGCGTCTGTTCTCGCGCGTGGTGTCACGTGACGAGCGTGACGCGCGCGGACGAAATATTTTTTTATACAATCATAAAACGTCTCTTTTGCACCGGAATTTTTACAGAGACCTGTAAAGCGTGTTCTAAAACCCTCAAAAATGTAAACATTAATCTCCCAGACCCCAGAAGTAAGCTTCCCTCGAGGAGACAATTCTGGTTCATCCTGCCTCCAGATCCGCCGGCATCTCCACCCACACCCACCACCCAACGCATTCGATGCATTTCCTCATTATAAGGTGAATTTCAGGTCGAATTTTGCTTTATTTCAGTGTCGATCAACCTTATGCAGTGTGAAAGGTGGAAACAATTGAATTGATTATAGTTAAAATCAGCGCGGGAGACCGTGTTGAGGTCTCCGGCGCACCACGAGGCGGATAAAACTATAAAATCGGAACGAGAGCAATTTCAAAAAAATGGCTCGTGTGTTCTAGATAATAGTCCATAGTATCTGAATCACTAATAACATTTGATCTCTCTTGATAAATGAGGGAGAGATACGATTTGAAATCGACGATTTTTCGCAACTTTGACAGCTCCGTGACCTTGACCTCGACCTTGGACGACCTTGAAAGTTATATCGTTGTGCATGTCTCATCGACCTCTATCCATTCCACTATTGGTTATTGTCTCACTCGGTTTGATTGTGGACGGACGGACGGGGACAGACTTCGAGACTAGCTTATTAGGTCATCTCTACTGAGATGTAGAGATGACCTAAAAATGGGTTCACACAGGAGGAACCCGTCAGTGTTCAGACTCCATGGTTTTTATTTTTTTTTTTTCGCGTATGACGGTGATGTTGACACTTCGATTTCTAGTGCGGTTATGATTTAAATCGTTGAGCGCAGCCTATTAATTATATATATTATAACCGCACTAGAAATGCGAAGTGTATCACATCACCGTCATACCGAAGAAAAAAAACAAAAACCATGGAGTCTGGACACTGATGCTAACATTACCTCGACGTGTTTCGACTTATAGTAACTTACAAGTAACGTGCTGTCGACGTGTGTCAACGATCGCATAACGTACCTAAAACTTATGGCCAGCGTAGCGGAACTTGTGAGTCATATGCTGGCATGTCGTAAAATTTCAAGCATGCTAAAATTTGAGGACAACCGCAAAGTAAAACGATGAAAACCAGCGTACTACGACGTATAGCAGTGTTTTTCAGCGTGCTCTCAATGTTTCCAAAACGTATTGGACGTGCACCAGCGTTTTAGACAAATTTTTCAAAAATCGGCATAAGCTGGCTAAAACGTCAAGGTGTGACTGGGCCTTAACATGGAATGACACTTTTCACCTCCTTTGATGAAGTACTCATCCTGCATTATCCCTTAAAAAGGTGTTTGCCTGTTTGGTGTTCCGATCAAAGCAAACAGCCCATTATTCTCGGATCTTAAATTCAAATTCCAAACACTGCGTTATTTCATCCATCGTCTGTTAATTGTTCTTGGAATTCATGTAAAAAAGTAGTCTGTGATGTTCTTGTGGCTCGTATGTACTTAAGCTTATCCATGATATATCGACATTGTTCTGGATCTGGACCTGGACCTGAACCAAAATCTAATCAACTTCTTGTCACCTACACAACTTTTAGAAATATGCTATATATCGTTTTTGGTCTCTTTATAGTAAAAAAAAAATCACGTTTAAATTTGAGTATCCAGATCGGATTCGGATCTTCACCAAATTGAAATCATTTGTCCTTGTCACATACCCAACCTGTTCAATCAAATTTTGTCCAAATCCATCCACAATTTTTGAGATATCCTGCTCACAAATGAGATACACACACAAGGGTGAAAACATAACCTCCGGTCCACCTTCAGTGGCAAAAATAAAAAAAAAAAAACTTTCCGATTTACGAGTGTTTTGTTTATTTATTTATTTCCACACATGTGAAATATTTTTTTTTCTTTTCTGCAGAATTTAAAATGTTATTTAAACCATCTGTTGGCAGCTCTGATCATGAAGCACAACGAGGACGCAAGAGTCACACGTGCATGCGAGCGGGCATTTTTTTATTATTTTTTAACCACAACTAATATAAATAATCAGATGAACAAATCATATGCATTTGTGGTGTGAGTACACATAAAAAAATGTTTTTACAATAGCAATTGTATTTTCACTTTTATCCAACCTCACCTGGTGCACAGGTGAGCCATGCATAGCAAGGCCTGCCTTTTAATTTCCCAGTCAGCTGATTGTTCACTCAGCTCCAGAAACAAACCATTAAAAACTTCATCAAGTTGGCAACAGCGTGGATGAATAAACAATTCAGAGGAGAGGAGAGGTCAGAAGTTTGGGAGAACAATAATGGTTAAAATAAATAAATAAACTTTTTATTATTATTATTATTTTTTGTAGAGGAAAAGTGGAAACAAAAACTAGAATGGCACTCGGTGGGCGCATACTCCACAAAACTGAACGGTTTACATTTTGTAGCCCACCGATAGGCTAGATCTTAACCAAAATCCAATCGGCTCGTCTTCGTCACTTTCCCCAACTCATCCACGAGAACTTTTTGAAATATCAGAATATAATATATATATGTATATATATATATATATTATATATATATTGTGCGATTCACGCCGCCGGCGTGCGATCGGCCACGTAACTCGAATCGCGACACGTCGCCCACCGGACGGACAATTCAGTCGTGACCCTCCGGGAACTACGCCCGGAGCCAGTCACGGGTGGGGGTTTAACCTCACCGCAACTCAGTCCGCATTCTACCCGCGCGAAATAGGGTCCGTCGCCGATGGTCGATTTACCTAAATACTCGCGCGAGTAGCGTATCGAGGAGTTGTACCACGCCACAGGCCGACTCCGGACACGAACCGCTTAAGCGGTTCGTTCCGTATTACAGGGATAACCGAGCGGAGTTATCGTCGGCCTTGACGGTTCCGATAATTACCGGGATGTTGAAACCCACTACGAATCCCTTACGTGATGCAAGATGGAGATTCAATACAAGGAAGAGACGAAGCGAAACGGGAAAACAGTTCAACATGCAAGCACTTTATTACACACACACAAGCACGTATATACAGCCATACAGTCAAAACAAAATGCAACGAAAGCAAAAGCACGATGCAGAGCTACAACCGAATAAAAGGGCATTATTTACAACACTTAAACGGTTCTACTTGTCGGGACTCGGCGCCACATCACTCATTCAAAAAGCAAAGGAAAGAAAGCCACCCTCACAGGCAAGGAGGCAGACAGGTCCGTGGACCAAATGTGCGTGGATCCTGGAGGAGCGGCCAGGTCACGCAGACCGAGAAGGTCTTACCCGCGTCCTCGTGACGCGATGGCGGGCAAGCCGCAATGTTCGCAGCTGCGCCCCGACTCCGTGCCCCTGGGTGGCGGCGAGCCCTCTCGGCGTGCTCCGCGCAAGCAGTTTGTTTGGCACCACTTTAGGGTGGGGGTGGAACGGGGCCCCGGCACTATCTCAGCGCAGATGGGGGGGGGGGGAATTGCTGATGCTGAGGGAGAGGGGAATGGCTGGCTGGCTTGGACCCCGCGACGAGACGAGCGACCCCACACCGCAACTCTTGCCGACCGCCGTCTTCACTGCTCGAACTTGAACTCTCACTTGACTGACCAGCCGCCTGCAACTGAACC
The DNA here is from genome assembly GCA_035128595.1 of Eptatretus atami. Classification (NCBI taxonomy): domain Eukaryota; kingdom Metazoa; phylum Chordata; class Myxini; order Myxiniformes; family Myxinidae; genus Eptatretus; species Eptatretus atami. Next base: position 48,770,553 of record CM068967.1, read on the forward strand.
GCGGAACTCTCTTCCCGCGAGTCGCCTTATGCTCGCGTCTTTATAGCCGCAGGAGGAGCCTATATGCAAATCATCAGGATCAAAACGCGCATTAGGCGGGCCACGCACCTCTGTTTCAGCCATTTGTGCGGCAAAAAGGGGGCGTGAACCCTTTTGATCCGAATTCCTCTCGTAAAGAATCCACGTTCATCGCGCCTGGAGCGGGGCCGTACCGCCGACGCTCGCACATTGGACGGAGAAAAAGGGGGCGTGAAGCCTTTCTGATCCGAATTCTCCCTCGGAAAGGCCCCATTCGCGCTCGCGGCTCGATGCGTTTGGCACCAATCGCCGAACGGGCCCTAGACAGCCCGACGTTCAGTGTTCACAGGTGGTGCGGTTGCTGGTTGTGAAGGAGAAAGGCGAAGGTGGTGGAGTTGTTCGGGGCGTTGTTGAGCGTCATTAGAGAATGGCGGGTGAGGCGATGCTTGCGGGGTTGGGCTGTGGAGGTGAAGGTAGTGGCGGCTTGGTGGAGTTGTTCGGGGGCATTGTTGATGGTGGCGATTTGGTTGTTTGGGGTGGGTTTGAGTTGTTGGCGGCTTAATGGTAGAAAATAACAATAGAGAAAGAAAAATGGCTAACTCAAAGCGTCGCAGCCCGGATGAATCACACATATTCCCCCTATACAACGGGTTTGGCTAACTACACATGAACTTACCGATATATCTCACCTGAGGACTCTTTATGGTGTAATGCGAATTTCCACAGCCGTAAACATATATATATATTATATATAATAATTTTGGCCCCATCTGTCAATGGTGGAGAATCAAATAGAATAAAATATATTCTCATTCCGATTTTCACCAAAATCTTATGACTTATTGTCACACGCGCGCACAACCTGCCCACCAAATTCCGTCCCGAACTTTTTTGAGATATCCTGCTCACAGACGAACAGACAGCGGTGAAAATATAACCTCATCCACCTTCTGTGGTGGAGGTAACAACACACAAAAGGAAAAAGAAAAAAGAAAACATTCCCTAACAAAGAACTTCAATGCAGGAGGAGGCCATTATGCCCATCAAAGCCTGCACAGTGGTTGCCAACCCATGGCTGTTTGCCTGTGCTCTATCCTTTTAAATACTAGCCTGGTGTTGGCTCAGTGGTTAGGTGGCGGCTTGGGATCCTAGGGTCCTGAGTTCAAGCCCCGTCGGCAGCTGAATTAATACACCAGGGGGGTTGACTCAGCCTGTCATCCTTCCGAGGTCGGCGAAATGAGTACCAGTTCCAGTGTGTGTACTGGTAGAAGGCACTGCATCAGCGACACAGTCGCACTTCAAGAAATGATAGCTACCTGGCAACCAAGCTGCCATACGACCACCACCACCTTTTAAATACTGAGCGTCATGCAAGGACACAGCACATACCATTTTAAAGTCTTCAGCATGACTTGGGCCAGGGTTTTGAGCCACCTACCTCCCAGACTTGGAGCAGATGGTCGAACCATTACACCACCAATCTGGTTAAACTGACTTTCACCATCGTGATAAAGTCCACACAACTTAGAGATATATATATATATATATATATATATATATATATATCATATTACTGCAACTTTTGGTGAAAGCAAATGAATGGAGCAAACGATGCATTACAAGCACACACCTTTTCACATCGATGTCCATTGTTGAAAAGCAAGGTGGCCAGGGCTTGAACGAGATCAAAATGCATCCACGACTGCCCTTCCCTTATGGATTTCACGAGGAATGCACAGTGCACAGGAAGCTTTCGTCATCGGCATTCACCTGCGGCAAATCAAATCGAAAATTATGGATCAACATTTCACTCACTTAACAAGCGAATGGACAGGCTCCTTGCATGAACATTGCAGCCAAGTAAAAGTGGCCACATAATAAAAGTTTGTTTTTTCTTTTTTGAACTTTGAAGGATATAGATGGAAATTTTGCCTTGCAAGTGTATGTATATTGTTATGTTTGTGGTGTAGATGGAGGAATTTTCATAGGAAAGATAGGATGTATAGAGTGCTTGGCCCGTGGACGTGTAGGAGACATCCCGATGTAAACCAAGTAGGGAAACTGTGAGCTTGTGTTACTCGTCACCAGACGGGGAATAGTGCGGTGTTAGGTACGGATTAAGGATAATTTCCCCCAGTACGCAATTGCCCCTTGTGACCTATTCCTACATTTTTACATTTACAAGCCAGCCATGAAGGAGTTACGTTTTTCTAACCACAACCACCATTACAACCGAGCTGTAGGACCAAGCAGGCAAGAGGCCCCGCCTCCAAGGTGGCGGCGGGTGAAGTCACGCCCCTGAGGCTGACAATTGATGAGTATGACGCGAGTAGGAGGAGGAGCACGAGAGGGGCGATGTTAAATCAGCAGACCACGTGAGTCAGAGGAGTGAACGCACAAGTGGAGTTTGGTTGAGGGAAGCGATCAGGGAAACCGGAGCACGTCTCAGCAAGAACGAGGTGGCAGGTCATTGCAGGAGGAGACAGACACGGTCAGAAACGAAGGCTTGAAGCAGGACAGAAGCGAGGAGGCAGGATCGGTGGTCAAAAGAGCAGGGCGTTACACGCTGGCTTTTCTTCGACGCATGAAGAAGAGCGAGAGTGAGGCCGCGGTGAGTCAGAGGATCTCACTTCGCTTTCCTCTCGGGATGACGAAGGCTGCACGATTATCATGTTTGTGCTGTGTGAATTTGCAGCGTGCTGAGCAAGACGTGACATTGACTTGGGTGGTCGTGAGAGATGGACCCAAAGCCTCGTTACATCACCGAAGGAGCGGCGCCATTCTGCAGGGTGCAGGATCGGCAAGCGCGGTCTACGAAGAAGCTACACACGGTTCGGGAGCCTTGATATCGAATATTGCCTCACGAATTACCTGATGCACGTTTCCTGCTGCAAGAGAGCGGCATGGCACCTTTTTGGGCACGGCTACCCACACAGCGACTGCACGGTCTGAGCACACTTCCTCAGCAAAAAAGATCGCCTGGACTTAGCTAAGTGAAGGACGAAAAGGATTTCTTTATTTTATATGACTCCTTGTCTGTGTGTGTGGTCTGGGAGTGCGTCCGAGTGCGGGGGTGCCTCAAATAGGATTTTAGGCTGCAGATTACCTCACGTCTCGATCCATTTTCATGACAATTGTTGATTTTCTGTTTAATAAAATCACGATTTATTTCATTTGCTTGTGTCCGTGTATCCGTCGTGGGTTCGAGAGTAAAACCCCTGTGCTGTGCTCCCGCCCTGGTGAAGCGCCTAGCATTTATTTCGCACGCGTGCCATTAATCTTGAGAATCTCGGCTGTCGGCTCCAAGGAGAAATGCTTGGCATCCGTCCAGGTAGGGGCTAACCCTCTGGATACACGCATATATATTTTTTCTCTCTCCTGGTTCTTTGAAGAGTGAGGTGACGAAGGGTAAAAAGGGGGGGGGCAGACTGACAGTGGGGCTACAACCAGAGGAATGAAACTACAGGAAAACGGAACAAAAATAAAATAAATTTTAAAAAGGAGGAGAAGAGAGTGGAGGAACACGAACCTGCAAGCCAGGGTTTGGGTAGGCAGGGTTCATGGGGGTTGGAGAGATCATGGCAAAGGTGGGGAATGACACGACATGGTGTTGTTGCTGAAGTACCAGGAGGGAAGAGTGGGACCAATGACCGAAAGACAGTTCCACAAACCAGTGAAAAGAGGAAAAGAACAGTTCAGGTGTATGTAGGACGAGATTTTGGGTTAAGCAGGAGGAGGTTACTGGAAGGATATGTACATCCTGAACGAACAGGGAGAGATGGAGCAATCGAGGAGAAGTGTTGTTAAAAAAAAAAACCAAAAACCAAAGATGCCACAAAATATGATCTT
>CM068967.1:48774763-48790923 GCA_035128595.1 Eptatretus atami
CGATTGGCCATTTGAAAATCCAAATTTTTCAAAGTTTGGATTTTCAAATGGCCAATCGGGCAGATTTGATTAGAATCCCCTCGAGAACAAATGTGCCAAATTTGATGCTTGTATCATTATTTGCACGATTCCTCTCAAAAATTGCTGTTATCTTTATTCCAAAAAATATATTGAAATCACAGCTTGTTCCTTCAAAATAGTTTCCCTTCAGTCTCACATACTTGTCCATCCTCTTCTTCACGCTTCGATGCACCCCGGAAGGCTTCTTCTGGAATCCTCCTAGTGGGGCAGATAACAGCAATTTTGAGAGGAATCGTGCAAATAATGATACAAGCATCAAATTTGGCACATTTGTTCTCGAGGGGATTCTAATCAAATCTGCCCGATTGGCCATTTGAAAATCCAAACTTTGAAAAATTTGGATTTTAAATGGCAATCGGCAGATTTGATCAGAAAGCCCTGCAGAACAGAAATGTCAAATTTGATGCTTGTATCATTATTTGCACTTTCTACTATCTACTACACTATCCGGAGCTCCGTCATCACGGCCCTTTTGATGGCCTCCATATCAGGAAATCGGGTCCCCTCGATCACCCCCTTGAGCTTGGGGAATAAGAAAAAATCACAAGGGGCCAAATCTGGCAAATACGGGGTTTCTCCAGAGTTGGCACGTTCCTCTCTGCCAGAAACTGTCGGATGCTCAGGGCACTGAGCAGGGGCGTTGTCATGGTGGAGCACCCAGGCGTTGTTCCCACAAGATCCCTCCTCTTGTCCCGGACTGATCTCATGAGGCACCGGAGGATGTCCTTGTACACGTATTGATTCACTGTTTGACCCTGTGTAGAAACTCGAAGTGGACGATGCCTTGATGTCAAAAAACAGCATGAGCATTACCTTGACCTTCGACTTTGACATTCTGCTTTCTTTGGTCTTGGTGATGCTGGACTTTTCCAATGACGACTCTGTTTTGGTCTCGGGATCGTATTAGAATATCCACGATTCATCGCCAGTAATGACTCTCCCGAGCAGGTCTCAATCGTCCTCGAGACGCTCGATAATGCCTTGACAGACAGTGACTTTGCTGTTTCCGGTCCTCGGACAACAGGGGACCATCTTTGCGCACACCTTGCGCATTACGAGATATTTTCAGTGATGATGCTCCAGACTGTTCTTGTTGATGGAAAGTTCCTCAGCAATCATCCGCACCGTGAGTCGACGATCTGCGCGTACCATCTGCTTCACACGCTCAATGTTGTCCGCCGTTCTGCTCGTTGAAGGTCTTCCAGACTGTGGATCGTCTTCAACCTCCTCCCATCCCTCTTTGATCCTCTTGTGCCATTCAAATGCACATGTACGTGACATCGTTTCTTCCCCGTAGACTTGCTGCAGCATTGCGAAGGATCGGAAGGTGTTTTGCCAAGCTTGGCAAGAAAAATTCAGATTGGCTCTCTTCTCACGACTCAAAGCATGACGACTCAGACTCGACAACGTGTAAAGCATGACCTGTGAAAAATCACACAATGACGCAGTCAACCATCACTAATCATATACAGTGGGAGAACAAGTATTTGATACATTGCCGATTTTGCAGGTTTTCCCACTTACAAAGCACGTAGGGTCTGTAATTTTTATCATAGGTACACTTCAACTGTGAAAGACGGAATCTAAACAAAAATCCTGAAAATCACATTGTATGATTTTTAAATAATTAATTTGCATTTTATTGCATGAAATAAGTATTTGATCACCTACCAACCAGTAAGAATTCCGGCTCTCACAGACCTGTTAGTTTTGTCTTTAAGAAGCCCTCCCATTCTCCACTCATTACCTGTATTAACTGCACCTGTTTGAACTCGTTATCTGCATAAAAGACAGCGTCCACACTCAATCAAACAGACTCCAACCTCTCCACAATGGGCAAGACCAGAGAGCTGTCTAGGACATCAGGGACAAAATTGTAGACTTGCACAAGGTGGGATGGGCTACAGGACAATAGGCAAGCAGCTTGGTGAGAAGGAACAACTGTTGGCGCAATTATTAGAAAATGGAAGAAGTTCAAGATAACAGTCAATCTCCCTCGGTCTGGGGCTCCATGCAAGATCTCACCTCTGGGCCTCAATGATCATGAGAAAGGTGAGGGATCAGCCCAGAACTACATGCAGGACCTGGTCAATGACCTGAAGAGAGCTGGGACCACAGTATCAAAGAAAACCATAAGTAACACATACGCCGTCATGGATTAAAATCCTGCAGCGCACGCAAGGTCCCTCTGCTCAAGCAGCGCATGTCCAGGCCCGTCTGAAGTTTGCCAATGACCATCTGGATGATCCAGAGGAGAATGGAGAAGGTCATGTGGTCTGATGAGACAAAGATGAGCTTTTTGGTTTAAACTCCACTCGCCGTGTTGGAGGAAGAAGAAGGATGAGTACAACCCAAGAACACCATCCCAACCGTGAAGCATGGAGGTGGAAACATCATTCTTTGGGGATGCTTTTCTGCAAAGGGGACAGGACGACTGCACCGTATTGAGGGGAGGATGGATGGGCCATGTATCGCGAGATCTTGGCCAACAACCTCCTTCCCTCAACAAGAGCATTGAAGATGGGGCGTGGCTGGGTCTTCCAGCATGACAACGACCCGAAACACACAGCCAGGGCAACTAAGGAGAGGCTCCGTAAGAAGCATCTCAAGTCCTGGAGTGGCCTAGCCAGTCTCAGACCTGAACCCAATAGAAAATCTTTGGAGGGAGCTGAAAGTCTGTGTTGCCAGCGACAGCCCCGAAACCTGAAGGATCTGGAGAAGATCTGTATGGAGGAGTGGGCCAAAATCCCTGCTGCAGTCTGTGCAAACCTGGTTAAGAACTACAGGAAACGTCTGATCTCTGTAATTGCACAAAAAGATTCTGTACCAAATATTAAGTTCTGTTTTTCTGATGTATCAAATACTTATTTCATGCAATAAAATGCAAATTAATTATTTGAAAATCATACAATGTGATTTTCAGGATTTTGTTTTAGATTCCGTCTTTCACAGTTGAAGTGTACCTATGATAAAAATTACAGACCTCTACGTGCTTTGTAAGTGGGAAAACCTGCAAAATCGGCAGTGTATCAAATACTTGTTCTCCCCACTGTATATTGCTGGAATGTTGAGAAAGACTGACGCAACCCGTTCATTCAAGTTGTGTAAGTGGAGCACACAGCAAGCTCAGTCCCGTTACTTTTAGGACGGACCTCGTATGAAGCGAGTTTGACATTTCGGATTTTCTTCCTCCCGGTGGCGAGATGTGCGTGGTTCAGGTTTTACTATCCTGGAATGGCCGAAGTGTCCTGATTCTTGAATAAGAATGCTCCAGGCAGTTTAACCAACACTTGCAGAGTTTAAATCATTTTTCTTTTTATTTGACAAGATGTGCATCGGTAAAAACACATGCCTTGTCCACAAGCACACGTCCCGCCTAACAGGGCAGCACCAGTCATTGTAACGTGAGAGGTTGGGAAAAGATTGCTTCAAAATCTTGTCCCCAACCTCTCACTCTTGGTACCCATCCTTCCTTGTTGGTTCCAACTGCTCCTAGACTCTGTCATTCACTGCACCTCAGAAGGTAAATTTCTTTCACCCTCGACTGACTATGACTCTGGACCGGACAGAATCAGCTCACATGTCCTAAAAACCTGCTATTGCACATCCTCTTCTGTCTTTTCACCCTGAAATTTGCAATTAGTCATCTTCCATCGACTTGGAAATCACCACCATTAGTACATTACACAAAAAAAAATATGCAAAAACTGACCCCTTTGACAACAAACCTATCAGCAAGGTCATCAAATTCATATGAAATCTCTTTCTCCAACTCACTCTCAGATCACCAATTTGATTCAGACCAGGTCACTCCACCTTGGACAAACTCTCTTCTACTCGTCCAACAATGTCAGACATGAGGTCAAATTGGTCTCTGGACATATCTCATGCTTTTGATAGTGTCTGGCATCCTACCTTGGCTCTCCAAACCGTCTGCCTATGGAATCCAAGGTCAACTACACACATGGTTCCGGACTTCCTCTATTCTCCCAACCAACATTGTACACTCAACGGAATCCTTTAATCTTCTCTCCCATCAATGCTAGAGTGCCCTCAGGCAGTGATCTGGCCCAGTCCAAATCCATGATCTCTTTAACTCTGGAAAATCCTCTATTTGCTGATGACATCTCTCATCCCTCTACTCTCTTCAGGCCTTGAAAATAAAAATAAAAAGAAAACTCACAAGCTTGGTCCAAAACTTGGAATCAGTCTTTCAATCCGACAAATATCACATTCTCACCATCCCTCTCCAAAAAGACCCTCTGGCAAAACCTATCTACTTTTTTTAACACCACTCTTGAGGAAGTTCAGTCATTCAAACTCCTGGGTCTCACCATCAGCCATGATCTTTCTTGAGGAAACCACATTTCAAAGTTGGCCTCCAAAGCCAGCCAACGCCTGGGCATCTTTCCATCATACAAAACCATTCCTTGCACACCTGAACTCCTATCCACCTTCAAGGCTTTCATCCGCAGCATGGTGGAGTACTGCTCTCCCATCTTACTTAGCTTTGACGCCATGGAAACCAAGGCTTTATGATTATTGTAATCTCCCGTATGAATCAGAGTCGATGGGCCTATCACTTTGCCTTCGCAGACAGGTCAGTGGTCTCTGTGTCTTCTGCTTCCTTCTGGTGTTACACCTTCTGCTATTTCCAAGCTTTGTCCACCACCCCCCCCCCCTTCCTTTCAGGTTTCACATGATTCTGGTGAAACTACCTAAATCCAGGATCACTGCTCACCTTCACTCGTTTGTTCCCCCTTTTTCCCCACCTCTGGACCAACTTCCACATCCCCTTCAGTCTCTTTCTTCTCTCCAGTTATTCGAGAAGCTGTTCACCGCCATCTCAGATCGTCCCAATCCAAAACCGTGGCATTTTTGACACCCGTTAACCCCACCCCCCATTACATTCAAATTTCCAGTCTTTCCTCTGTATCCACATTGTTTACCCGATGGAATCTCCTGTCCCCATGCCTTGTCCAAGTCTCCCTCTATCTTGGCCTTCACACACACACACACACACACACACACACACACCACACTAACTTCTTCAAGAGCCTAAACTAGTATGCAAAAAAAATTAAAAAAAGAGTTACATTAACAGCTTGTATCCTCAGCTTCATTTATGGTCAGCTGACCGACTAGCTGATTGGCTTACCAGGCAGTAGACAACTTCATCGATGATCAATGGTCTGTTGATATTTAGTGTGTTGAAGAAGTGACCAAGGCAAGATTTCCATTGGGTTCAGGAATGCACAACCCCTTCTGAGAGCTGTGGATCAAAGGGCAGAGATATTGATGTGATCGCCACCATCAAAGAAAAACCTCCGATAAAGGCCCAGTCACACCTTGACGTTTTAGCCAGCAATGCAACGTATCAAAATGTATGTAAAACGCTGGCTTACGTTGAACTTTTGATGTTTTTTTTTTTAAGATTCGGACGTATTCATAACGAGTTGGTCGTATGCATAACATATTGGTAATGGACACAGACGTTTCGTTGTCTTATAGATAACTTATACCAACGAATGCTTAGCCTGTTGTCGGCGTTCACAACCTATGCCCAACGATATAGTCTAACTTATGCATAGCGCGCTGCACGTATCGCCGACGATCACGTGGCGTAGCCTATTAAAAGGCTGCCGCACAACGATTCAAATCATAACCGCCGGAGAAATAGAAGTGTCAACATCGCAGTCACACCTTGGCGATCTTGCCAGCATATGCCGACCTCTGAAAAATGCGTCTAAAACGCTGGCGCACGTCGTATACAGTATGGGTAAGTTTGGTATACGTGAATGAACACTAAAGTACGCTATCATACGTCGTAGTAAGTGGAGTACGTCTTGTATATTTAAATGTGTTAAAAATTTTACGACGTACTTGCCGTATGCCTCACGTTCCGCATGCGATGGAATAAGTTGTACGCACGATATGCGAACGTTGGCACACGTCGACAAACGTTACTTGTAAGCTACTCACAAGTCGAAACACGTCGAGCCAATGTCTAGCGTACCCGAAAGTTATTTCTAACTTATGAGTAACGTGGTTTGAACCAATGCCTTTGCGTATTTCCAACGCACATTGACGTATGTAGACATATTTGATTGACGTCTCCGGACGACCAAAGAACTAAATGAACTGTTTCTAACTTACAACTACCATATAATGGCGTATTGGCAGCGTTTAGGGAATTGGTATATAAAAATACCCCCGAGGGTGCCGGTCATCTCTGCCAGAGGTCGACAGAAGCAAAATCAAATTAGGGGCATCTATAATCGAAAGGTGAATTTCAGGTCGAATTTGTTTATTTCCGATGGTCGATCAAGTCGTATCTCGGCCACAGAGTAGAGAGCCCGATGACGTCAGCGCGCACACGCAAAACCTTTACGTGACTCAACGACGCGTCTGTTCTCGCGCGTGGGTGTCACGTACGAGCCGTGACGCGCGGACGAAATATTTTTTTACAATCATAAAACGTCTCTTTTGCACCGGAATTTTTACAGAGACCTGTAAAGCGTGTTCAAAACCCTCAAAAATGTAAACATTAATCTCCCAGACCCCAATAGTAAGCATTCCCTCGAGGAGACAATTCTAGGCTTCATCCGTGCCTGCCAGAATCGCGGGCCATCTCGGCCACACACCCACCACCCAATGCATTCGATGCATTTCCCTCATTAAAGGTGAATTTCAGGTCGAATTTGCTTTATTTCAGTGTCGATCAACCTTATGCAGTGTGGAAAGGTGGAAACAAATTGAATTTGAAGTTAAAATCAGCGCGGGAGACCGTGTTGAGGTCTCCGGCGCACCACGAGGCGGATAAAACTATAAAATCGGAACGAGAGCAAATTTCAAAAAAATGGCTCGTGTTGTTCTAGATAATAGTCCATAGTATTGAATCACTAATAACATTTGATCTCTCTTGATAAATGAGGGAGGAGATACGATTTGAAATCGACGATTTTTCGCAACTTTGACAGCCTCGTGACCTTGACCTCGACCTTGGACGACCTGAAAGTTATATCGTTGGCATGTCTCATCGACCTCTATCCATTCCACTATTGGTTATTGTCTCCACTCGGTTTGATTGTGGACGGACGGACGGGCGGACAGACTTCGAGACTAGCTTATTAGGTCATCTCTACTGAGATGTAGAGATGACCTAAAAATGGGGTTCACACAGGAGGAACCCGTCAGTGTTCAGACTCCATGGTTTTTATTTTTTTTTTCTTCGGTATGACGGTGATGTTGACACTTCGATTTCTAGTGCGGTTATGATTTAAATCGTTGAGCGGCGCCTATTAATTATATTATATTATAACCGCACTAGAAATCGAAGTGTCAACATCACCGTCATACCGAAGAAAAAAAAACAAAAACCATGGAGTCTGGAACACTGATGCTAAACATACCTCGACGTGTTTCGACTTATGAGTAACTTACAAGTAACGTGTGTCGACGTGTGTCACGATCGCATAACTACCTTATGGCGCCTAGCGGGCGGACTTGTGAGTCATAGCTGCATGTCGTAAAATTTCAAGCATGCTAAAATTTGAGGACAACCGCAAAGTAAAACGATGAAAACCAGCGTACTACGACGTATAGCAGTGTTTTTCAGCGTGCTCTCAATGTTTCCAAAACGTATTGGACGTGCACCAGCGTTTATGACAAATTTTTCAAAAATCGGCATAAGCTGGCTAAAACGTCAAGGTGTGACTGGGCCTTAACATGGAATGACACTTTTCACCTCCTTTGTGAAGTACTCATCCTGCATTATCCCTTAAAAGGTGTTGGCCTGTTTGGTGTTCGATCAAAGCAAACAGCCCATTATTCTCGGATCTTAAATTCAAATTCCAAACACTGCGTATTTCATCCATCGTCTGTTAAATTGTTCTTGGAATTCATGTAAAAAAGTAGTCTGCTGATGTTCTTGTGGCTCGTATGTACTTAAGCTTATCCATGATATATCGACATTGTTCTGGATCTGGACCTGGACCTGAACCAAAATCTAATCACCTTCTTGTCACCTACACAACTTTTAGAAATATGATATATATCGTTTTTGGTCTCTTTATAGTAAAAAAAAAATCACGTTTAAAAATTGAGTATCCAGATCTGGATTCGGATCTTCACCAAAATTGAAATCATTTGTCCTTGTCACATACCCAACCTGTTCATCAAATTTTGTCCAAATCCATCCACAATTTTTGAGATCCTGCTCACAAATGAGATACACACACAAGGGTGAAAACATAACCTCCGTCCTTCAGTGGCAAAAAAAAAACTTTCCGATTTACCGAGTGTTTTTGTTATTTATTTATTTCCACACATGTGAAATATTTTTTTTTCTTTTCTGCAGAATTTAAAATGTCATTTAAACCATCTGTTGGCAGCTCTGATCATGAAGCACAACGAGGACGCAAGAGTCACACGTGCATGCGAGCGGGCATTTTTTTATTTTTTAACCACAACGATTAATAATAATCAGATGAACAAATCATATGCATTTGTGGTGCTGAGTACACATAAAAAAATGTTTTTACAATAGCAATTGTATTTTCACTTTTATCCAACCTCACCTGGTGCACAGGTGAGCCATGCATAGCAAGCCTGCCTTTTAATTTCCCAGTCACTGATTGTTCACTCAGCTCCAGAAAACTTTAAACCCAACTCAGTCGAAGGCCAACAGCTGGATGAATAACAACAGGCAAAGGATTCGATCAGAAGTGAAGGTGTAACAATAATGGTTAATAAAATAAACTTTTTAATTATTATTTTTGAAGAGGAAATGGAAGAAAAAAACTAGAGACGGTCGGTTGCGCATACCTCCACAAAACTGAACGGTTTACATTTGTAGCCCACCGATAGGCTAGATCTTAACCAAAATCCAATCGGCTGTCTTCGTCACTTTCCCCAACTCATCCAGAGAACTTTTGAAATATCAGAATATATATATATATATATATATTGTTGCGATTCGCGCCGCCAGCGTGCGATCGGCCACGTAACTCGAATCGCGACACGTCGCCCACCGGACGGACAATTCAGTCGTGACCCTCCGGGAACTACCGCCGGAGCCAGTCACGGGTGGGGGTTAACCTCACCGCAACTCAGTCCGCATTCTACCCGCGCGAAATAGGGGTCCGATTTACCTAAGTCTCGCGCGAGTAGCGTACGAGGAGTTGTACCACGCCACAGGCCGACTCCGGACACGAACCCTTAAGCGGTTCGTTCCGTTTACAGGGATAACGAGCGGAGTTATCGTCGGCCTGACGGTTCGATAATTACCGGGATGTTGAACCCACTAGAATCCCTTACGTGATGCAAGATGGAGATTCAATACAAGGAAGAGACGAAGCGAAACGGGAAAACAGTTCAACATGCAAGCACTTATTACACACACACAAGCACGTATATACAGCATTAGTCAAAACAAAATGCAACGAAAGCAAAAGCACGATGCAGAGCTACAACCGAATAAAAGGGCATTATTTACAACACTTAAACGGTTCTACTTGTCGGGACTCGGCGCCACATCACTCATTCAAAAAGCAAAGGAAAGAAAGCCACCCTCACAGGCAGGAGGCAGACAGGTCCGTGGACCAAATGTGCGTGGATCCTGGAGGAGCGGCAGGTCCACGAGACCGAGAAGGTCTTACCCGCGTCCTCGTGACGCGATGGCGGGCAAGCCGCAATGTTCGCGCAGCTGCGCCCCGACTCCGTGCCCCTGGGTGCGGCGACCTCTCCGCGTGCTCCGCGCAAGCAGTTTTGTTGGCACCACGTTTAGGGTGGGGGGAACGGGGCCCCGGCACCATCTCAGCGCAGATGGGGGGGAAATGCTGATGCTCAGGGAGAGGGGAATGGTGGCTGGCTTGGACCCCGCGACGAGACGAGCGACCCCACACCGCAACTCGTTGCCGACCGCCGTCTTCACTTGACTTGACAAGCCGCCTGCAACTGAACCCCGCGAACTCTCTTCCCGGAGTCGCCTTATGCTCGCGTCTTTATAGGCCGCAGGAGGAGCCTATATGCAAATATCAGGATCAAAACGCCACTGCCACCCTCTGTTCAGCCATTGGTGCGGCAAAAAGGGGGCGTGAACCCTTTTGATCCGAATTCCTCTCGTAAAATCCACGTTCATCGCGCTTGGAGCGGGCCGTACCGCCGACGCTCGCACATTGGACGGAGAAAAAGGGGCGTGAAGCCTTTCTGATCCGAATTCTTCTCCTCGGAAAGGCCGCCATTCGCGCTCGCGGCTCGATGCGTTTGCACCAATCGCCGAACGGGCCCTAGACAGCCGACGTTCAGTGTTCACAGGTGGTGCGGTTGCTGGTTGTGAAGGAGAAAGGCGAAGGTGGTGGAGTTGTTCGGGGGGTTGTTGAGCGTCATTAGAGAATGGCGGGTGAGGCGATGCTTGCGGGGTTGGGTTGGGAGGTGAAGGTAGTGGCGGCTTGGTGGAGTTGTTCGGGGGCTTGTTGATGGTGGCATTGTTTGGGGTGGTGTTTGAGTTGTTGGCGCTTAATGGTGAAAATAACAATAGAGAAAGAAAAATGGCTAACTCAAAGCGTCGCAGCCCGGATGAATCACACATATTCCCCCTATACAACGGGTTTGGGCTAACTACACATGAACTTACCGATATATCTCACCTGAGGACTCTTTATGGTGTAATGCGAATTTCCACAGCCGTAAACATATATATATATAAATAATTTTTGGCCCCATCTGTCAATGGTGGAGAATCAAAAGAATAAAAATATATTCTCATTCCGATTTTCACCAAAATCTTATGACTTTTGTCACACGCGCGCACAACCTGCCCACCAAATTCCGTCCCGAACTTTTTTGAGATATCCTGCTCACAGACGAACAGACAGCGGTGAAAATATAACCTCATCCCACTTCCTGTGGTGGAGGTAACAACACCAAAAGGAAAAAGAAAAAAAGAAACATTCCCTAACAAAGAACTTCAATGCAGGAGGAGGCCATTATGCCCATCAAAGCCTGCACAGTGGTTGCCAACCCATGGCTGTTTGCCTGTGCTCTATCCTTTTAAATACTAGCCTGGTGTTGCTCAGTGGTTAGGGTGGCGGCTTGGGATCCTAGGGTCCTGAGTTCAAGCCCCGTCGGCAGCTGAATTAATACACCAGGGGGGTTGACTCAGCCTGTCATCCTTCCGAGGTCGGCAAATGGTACCAGTTCCAGTGTGTGTACTGGTAGAAGGCCACTGCATCAGCGACACAGTCGCACTTCAAGAAATGATAGCTACCCTGGCAACCAAGCTGCCATACGACCACCACCACCTTTTAAATACTGAGCGTCATGCAAGGACCACGCACATACCATTTTAAAGTCTTCAGCATGACTTGGGCCAGGGTTTTGAGCCACCTACCTCCCAGACTGGAGCAGAATGGTCGAACCATTACACACACATCTGGTTAAACTGACTTTCACAATCGTGATAAATCCACAACTTAGATATATATATATATATATATATATATATATATATTACTGCAACTTTTGGTGAAAGCAAATGAATGGAGCAAACGATGCATTACAAGCACACACCTTTTCACATCGATGTCCATTGTTGAAAAGCAAGGTGGCCAGGGCTTGAACGAGATCAAAATGCATCCACGACTGCCCTTCCCTTATGGATTTCACGAGGAATGCACAGTGCACAGGAAGCTTTCGTCATCGGCATTCACCTGCGGCAAATCAAATCGAAAATTATGGATCAACATTTCACTCACTTAACAAGCGAATGGACAGGTCCTTGCATGAACATTGCAGCCAAGTAAAAGTGGCCACATAATAAAGTTTGTTTTTCTTTTTGAACTTTGAAGGATATAGATGGAAATTTTGGCCTTGCAAGTGTATGTATATTGTTTTAGTTTGTGGGGTAGATGGAGGAAATTTCATAGGAAAGATAGGATCGTATAGAGTGCTTGCCCGTGGACGTGTAGGAGACATCCCGATGTAAACCAAGTAGGGAAACTGTGAGCTTTGTTACTCGTCACCAGACGGGGAATAGTGCGGTGTTAGGTACGGAATTAAGGATAATTTCCCCCAGTACGCAATTGCCCCTTGTGACCTATCCTACATTTTTACATTACAAGCCAGCCATGAAGGAGTTACGTTTTTCTAACCACAACCACCATTACAACCGAGCTGTAGGACCAAGCAGGCAGAGGCCCCGCCTCCAAGGGTGGCGGCGGGTGAAGTCACGCCCCTGAGGCTGACAATTGATGAGTATGACGCGAGTAGGAGGAGGAGCACGAGAGGGGCGATGTTAAATCAGCAGACACATGAGTCAGAGGAGAACGCACAAGTGGAGTTTGGTGTGAGGAAGCGATCAGGGAAACCGGAGCACGTCTCAGCAAGAGAACGAGGTGGCAGTCATTGCAGAGGAGACAGACACGGTCAGAAACGAAGGCTTGAAGCAGGACAGAAGCGAGAGAGGCAGGATCGGTGGTCAAAAGAGCAGGGCGTTACGCTGGCTTTTCTTCGACGCATGAAGAAGAGCGGAGTGAGCCGCCGTGAGTCAGAGGATCCACTTCGCTCTCCTCTCGGATGACGAAGGCTGCACGATTATCATGTTTGTGCTGTGTGAATTTGCAGCGTGCTGAGCAAGACGTGACATTGACTCTTTGGGTGGTCGTGAGAGATGGACCGCAAAGCCTCGTGTACATCACCGAAGGAGCGGCGCCATTCTGCAGGGTGCAGGATCGGCAAGCCGGGTCCGAAAGAAGCTACACCACGGTTCGGGAGCCTTGATATCGAATATTGTCTCACGAATTACCTGATGCACGTTTCCTGCTGCCAGAGAGCGGCATGGCACCATTTTTGGGGCACGGCTACCCACACAGCGACTGCACGGTCTGAGCACACTTCCTCAGCAAAAAAGATCGCCTGGACTAGCTAAGTGAAGGAACGAAAAGGTTTCTTTATTTTATATGACTCCTTGTCTGTGTGTGCGGTCTGGGAGTGCGTTCGAGTGCGGGGGTGCCTCAAATAGGATTTTAGGCTGCAGATACCTCACGTCTCGATCCATTTTCATGACAATTGTTGATTTTCTGTTTAATAAATCACGATTTATTTTTATTTGCTTGTGTCCGTGTATCCGTCGTGGGTTCGAGAGTAAAACCCCTGTGCTGTGCTCCCGCCCTGGTGAAGCGCCTAGCATTTATTTCGCACGCGTGCCATTAATTCTCGAGAATCTCGGCTGTCGGCCTCCAAGGAGAAATGCTTGGCATCCGTCCAGGTAGGGCTAACCCTCTGGATACACGCATATATATTTTTTCTCTCTCATGGTTCTTTGAAGAGTGAGGTGACGAAGGGTAAAAAGGGGGGGGGGCAGACTGACAGTGGGGCTACAACCAGAGGAATGAACTACAGGAAACGGAAACAAAATAAAAAAATTTTAAAAAGGAGGAAGAAGAGTGGAGGAAACACGAACCTGCAAGCCAGAGTTTGGGTTAGGCAGGGTTCATGGGGGTTGGAGAGATCATGGCAAAGGGTGGGGAATGACACCATGGTGTTGTTGCTGAAGTACCAGGAGGGAAGATGGGACCAGATGACCGAAAGACAGTTCCACAAACCAGTGAAAAAGAGGAAAAGAACAGTTCAGGTGTATGTAGGACGAGATTTTGGGATTTAAGCAGGAGGAGGTTACTGGAAGGATATGTACATCCTGAACGAACAGGGAGAGATGGAGCAATCGAGGAGAAGTGGTTAAAAAAAAAAAACCAAAACCAAAGATGCCACAAAATATGATCTTGTAATGCAGATTTGAACACGTGACAAATGTATCTCCCCGTCAAACAATGACAGAGCACGCCATCGTATCCGGTCCACCTTCAGAAACCACTCAATCCGGCTCACCTGCAGTGGCCAACAGACGCCGATCAGTTGTGCCACTTTTATCAGCAGGTGTTGCTGGTCTGGAGGTACCAGCGACAAAGAAGAACCACATTTGCACAAACGTCCTGCGGAATAGAACAACAATAATGTCACCTATGACGTCATAATATATTTTTCAACGGTGATTGGTGTATCATGAGGCTCAAGAAATATTCAGATTTTTCCTATGCAGCGTTCGACTTGACCAATTTTCACCGGGACTACCGCTTCACTGATGACGTCACGAAAAAAAAATCAGGCGGCACATTTGATGGTCGAGAACGACGTAAAAATAGCGTTATACTTTGTCCATGTACTGTTAAGCTGGAGAATTTTGGCAGCGGCAATAGGCGATTTGTTTTCTTCCCGTTCAGGTTATAATTAAATTATAAATAAAATTAATGATTTTAAAGGATAGAAAAAAAACAAAATTTTTGGACCTTCACCGCCATTGATGCACCATCTTTTACACCTACTTATTCAACACGTCATATTAATCTCTCAAACCAAAAAATTGTCCGATGAAAATGAACGGGGCATAAAAAAAAAACATTCATAAAAACACCAGATCGCTCATAAACAAAAACGTTTGGAGAGACCTGGTCACAAACGCGCTCCGCGAGATGAGCTGTCCAACACAGCGTGAAGTTCGGCTTGAGCTCACGCGCCTCCGAGCCTCCACGGCCAGCACACTGTCCCGCAGGGTTCCAGCCTGGCACAGGCAACACGCCGGTCAAGGCGGCCTGCTCCGCACAGGCTCCTCTCCATTGACGAGCGTGGGCCACGCTCCGCAATTAACCACAACCGAATAAGGTGTTAGAAACAATTAATAAAAACCACGCCAGTCCCGTGATACCCAATTTAATTACTTTTAAATAAAAGTTCATGAAGTGGGGCTCCGCCGAAACAGTAATCACGTTGAATCTCGAAACGACGCGAGCACCTGTATCACGTGACACAGCACTTTGTGTTTGTTGTTTGTTGTTGTTGTGTTGTTGGTTGTTGTGCTTAACCCCTTTCTATGAAGTTATTGATTTCGAGCCGGATACGAACTGAAAATTTAAAAATGTCCGCAGAAGCCATATAACTGAGAAAGCCTCCACACAGACCGCTAAAACAGAAACAAACAATTAAAAGTGAACACGCAGGAAGTGACGTAAGCCAACTACGACAAAAAATGTGAAAACGGAGTGACGTAACACCAACCACGACAAAAAAAAGTGAAAAGGAAGTGGAAGTGATGAAAATGAAATCGAACCGTCATGACAATTTACCCCATGCTATAAAAGGGAATAAATCAAAGCGCCACACGTACGAACCACGATCGTTAACCATGGAAACCAACAAGCCATCTATATATTAGGTACATAATATTGCGGAATGTCGGAGAAGGCGCCCAATTGACAAGATGCGACGAGCGGAACAATGTCTAGGTGATGCAAGAGTAGCCCTTTAAAACCGAGACCACAGGATGTGTTCCGTTAGCAAGCGGCTTGTTAATCGCTTTCCAAGCGATCAAGAGGGGTGCTTAACGAGCAGTAAGCGATTTGTTGCTAACGAACACGCTCACTCCGTTAGGCTGCTTGTGGTCGGATTCAAAACGATTGGTGGCTATCTATCTATAATCTATATATCTATCTATAATCTATCATAATATCTATCTATCTATAATATCTATCATAATCTATATTATCTATCTATAAATCTATCTATAATTATCTATCTTAAATCTATCTATAATTATCTATAATATCTATATATTACTATATTATATTATCTATCTATAATCTATCCCATAATCTATATTTCTATCTATAAACTATCTATAATTATCTATCTATAATCTATCTATAATTATCTATCATTAATCTATCATTATCTATCTATAATTTATCATTATCTATCTAATCTAATCCATAATCTATATTGATCTATCTATAATCTATCCATAATAATCTATCTATAATCTATCTATAATATTATCTATAATTTATATTATCTCTCTATAATCTATCTATAATCTATCTTAATCTATATTATCTATCATAATCTATCTATATCTATATTATCTATCTAAATCTATCTATAATTATCTTCATAATCTATATTATCTATCTATAATCTATCCTAAATTATCTATCGTTTCCTTCTATCTATTAAATCTATCTCTCTCG
>CM068967.1:48801135-48814445 GCA_035128595.1 Eptatretus atami
TGCCAGACGCGGAGCAGTCGTGGCCAGACATACAGTACATATCACGGTCGTGGTCGTAAAATTGATCAGTTGTAAGTCGCATTGGTCGTAAGTCGACGACTTGCTGTGTATATATATTGTTACGGTGCCGGGGTTGGCCGCCAACCGACCGCTCTGACGGAGCCGCAAGTCGAGTCGGCCAGACCGATCGCCCGGAATATAGATCGCCGCCCAGATAAGTCCGAGCGACAGGTCCTTGTACAAGAACCGAAATTATGCTAATGGCAGATCACGTGGGGTAGGGTCGATTGCCAATCTTCAATGTACCTAAATACCCACGTGATCCAACTCCGGGTATTCCGCCCTCGAGGAAACTCGTACAGAACAAACCGCGAGGCGAGCCGGCGATTCCGAGCGGCTTAATCGCCGAGAACGTCGGTCAAATGTCCCCCTTTTACGGCAAACCAACGGCTTTCTAACTCCCAACACACGAAATGCTCAGTCAATGAAAGAATCGACGCGACGAGCTGAAAACATTTAACAATTGGGTATTTATTAATAATAATGGGGAACTAGGAAAGCACGTAAGAGCAGAACTATTCCGACTATACGAAATGCAATGCAAAGATTTACAGCACACAAAGCACTTAACAATTTCCTACTTATTAGACGGGCCACGGACACATGTACGCACACACACACACCCAAGTAATGGTGGCTGAGGCCTTTAATAACGAGCTCTAGCTCTGAGGGTGAGCTGAAACCCAGAACCTATCTCGAACCTCTCCAATCGTGTGGTCTTCAAGTTGTTCGGACCCGGGCTCCAGCGAGAGCGAGCTGGATCCAATCGCCGTGAGCCGCGATCCTTCCCGAGCTCCGCATCCTCCCGCGCTTCTCAACACGTGCTGGTGAGACGAGGCGCGATCCTTTCCCGTCGATGCGTCGCTTCCCCGAGGAACCACCTCCAAGAAGAGGTCGATGAGTCGCACCAAGCGAGAACCAAACGGAGAACAAAGAGCTCCACGAACCACGAAGAAGAAGCCACCACTCGCAGCTCGAGCCGAGTAACCGGCTCAACTCTCCTCCACACAAGGCAGCTTGAAGCAAAAAGCTTTCCGAGCCAAGCAGGACCCGAAGCTCTGCTGAACAACTCCTCTGCAGAAGCAAAAAGCTTCCGAAGGCCTCAACCCTAACCCAAGCCAAGCAGGACCCGAAGGTCTGCTGAACGACTACTCCCCCACTCCTTTTTTCTCTGAACCTGAACAAAAGAAAGGATCTCCTCTTTATCCTTCTCCCCCCTCCCCCGTGCCCGGCGTGACTCATGCCCTCGTGATCCATCCCCCGCTCAACCACGGGTGGGAGGGAGTTGTTGACGTCATGAATCACGGGACGGAAGGGCTCTTCTTCCTCTTCGCAGAAGAGGGGGGAGGGACGTCTCCATTGTGTTGGGATCGCTCTTTAACTATTAAATTAAATCACGCAGTGCACTAATCGATTTCTAAACATTTAAACAATGGAAGGTGAGCTATCTAGGGAACAAGCACTTATCGACATAGCTGACTAAAGGAACCTGTATGTTGTGTGCAATCGAATTCCAAATTCGTAACAATATGCATATATATATATATATATATATATATATATATATATTACATAACACCTCCCATGCTCCTCCAACTGAAACTGCTGCGTAAAGCAACCAATAAGGCCTACACAAAAAGCACTTTCTTTGTGTAGGCCTTCTTGGTTGCTTTATGCAGCAGTTTCGGCTGGAGGAGCATGGGAGGTGTCGATTTATTTATATAATCTGAGCCACCTGGGTTTAGTTGATTCGGTGAGAACTAATTGGCTATTCTCTCCATTCACAGATGATAGATGTGGGTGGGTTTTTCTTTCTTATATTGCCGCTGGGGTGGCCGGCCCAAATTAACCCCCGACACAAATATTTGTTGGAGCCAGGCGGTTAACACCGATAGCCCTCGGATGGCCAAACGGTTCCTTATTACAAGAGGCGGACACGTTGAGCGACAGTGATTTTTAACACGTGCTCGAAGGGTATGGCAGCGGAAAGGAGTACTGGGAGTGGAACGGTTACACAGGGGGTTTATCCCCACTACAAATGGACGAATGCAATCTCCTCAAAATAATCACCTACCTCGTGCGGTCCTCACACCAACCTCTTGTCTGTGCTCTGTCGAACTCCCGTCCTTTCCAGACGGAAGCCTTCCACAATCCCCACGTGCAATGCATCAGCCTCTCCTCTGCTCTTCGATCACTCCACTCTCCTTCTGCGCTTTATATCCTCTGCCTCCGAAGCGTGGCCTGCTCTCCCCCAAACCCAGGAAGGCGGGGCTTATGTTTGTTGTCGTTTCAGATGCGTTTTCCAGCTTTACTGCCTGGCTTGACATATAAAAAACAGGGAAAAATCAGAGGGCAATCTTGTACTGGGGAACTTATTTTTACTCCCCTGGCTAATTAACACCGCACCACCCCTCATGTGGTGACACGTAACACTTAAGCTCACAGATTCCCTAAGTTACATCGAGATGCTTTCTACTCATCCACGAACCAAGCAACTCTACGCAATGCTCAACTTCCTTATTAAATCAGTCCATCTACCCCCAAAACCATAACTCTATCTATATACACCACATGGCCAAAAGTATGTGGACACCTGCTCGTCCAACATCTCATTCCAAAATCATGGGCAATTAATATGAAGTTTATCTCCCCTTTGCTGCTATAACAGCCTCCACTCTTCTGAGAAGGTTTTCCACTAGATGTTGGAACATTGCTGTGGGGATTTGCTTCCATTCGGCCACAAGAGCATTAGTTAGGTCGGGCAATGATGTTGGGCGATTCGGTGTGTCTCGCAGTCGGCGTTTCAATTCATCCCAAAGGTGTTCAATGGGGTCGAGGTCAGGGCTCTGTGCAGGCCAGTCAAGTTCTTCCACACCGATCTCGACAAATCATTTCTGTACGGAACTCGCTTTGTTCATGGGGGCATTGTCATGCTGAAACAGGAAAGGGTCTTCCCCAAACTGTTGCCACAAAGTTGGAAGCACAGCATCGTCTAGAATGTCATTGTATGCTGTAACGATAAGATTTCCCTTCACTGGAACTAAGGAGCCGAGCCCGAACCATGAAAAACAGCTCTTGACGAACAGTGCTTGTGCTGACGTTGCTTCCAGAGGCAGTTTGGAACTCGGTCATGAGTGTTGCAACCGACGACAGACGATTTTTCTGTGCTACGTGCTTCAGCACTCAACGTTTCCGTTCTGTGAGCTTGTGTGGCCTACCTTGTACAAGAACCGAAATACGCCAATCGGCAGATCACGTGAGGTAGGGTCGATTGCCAATCTTCAATGTACCAAAATACCCACGTGATCCAACTACCGGGGTATTCCACCCTCGACGGATCTCGTACTGAACAAACCGCCGAGGCGAGCTTGTCCGTGCGCGATTCCGAGCGGCTTAATCGCCGAGAACCGTCGGTCCAAATGTCCCCCTATTACGGCAAACCAACGGCTTTCTAACTCCCAACACACGAAATGTTCAGTCAATGAGGGAATGGACGAAGCGAGCAGGTTTACATTTACACAAGGACATTTATTATAATGAAACACGTATGCAATTAACAAGCAACAAAAGAACTACAACCGTCTATAAGCAATTATTAATGTACAGTCACTGACACAGTTTTACTTACGGGAATCGGCGCCACAAACATTCATTCGAAAGAAAAGCAGGAAAAAGACCCCATCAAAGGCAATGAGGTCAGACTGGACCTCTTGGGTCTTTATGGCGTGGGACTTGGCAGATCACTTCCGGAAAGTCCCACGAGACCGTTGCAGGTTACCTGCACCCTCGTGGTGTCTGGCTTGGGCGACCCACGATGCTCCTTCACCACAGCAGCTAGCGTAGCCGCGGTCGAGCTCGGCCTGCCCCGTGTGGCAGGCGAGCTTCTTCCGGCTCTCTCCTCACGAACGCGCTTGGGCGACCCGCGATGCTCCTTCCCCACGGCAGCTATGCCGTCAGCCGCAGGCGAGCTCTCTCCGGCCCTCTCCACACGAACGCGCGTTTGCGCGACACAGCAGCGCAGGCTGCGCCTCCAGCTCGCGTCTCCTTCGCGACGCCCGGATTTCCAGCAGCTCCTTGGCTTCTGGGTTCCTCCCGACTCCCCAACTGCCGAAGCAAAAAGCTTACTCCTCCCACGGGACTCAGCACACGAACTCTGCCACGGGACTCCACGAGCTCTTTGGGATTCTTCTCACGGGACTTCCACGAACTCTTTCCCCAACTCTTTTTGGATTCTCTCTCGAACAAAAAAAGATGTCCTCTTTATCCTTTGCACCCCCTCCCCGCACCGGCGTGACTCATGCCCTCGTGATCACCTCCCCGCTCAACCACGGGTGGAGGGAGTTGTTGACGTCACCGCAGGGTTCTTCTTCTCTTCGCAGAGAGGGGGAGGGACGTCTCCATTGTTTTTTTCCCTAATATAATCGATCCGCAGGCATCTAATCGATTTCAAAACATTTAAACAATGGGAGGTGAGCTATCTAGGGAACATGCACTTATTGACATAGCTGACTAAGGGAACCTGTATGTTGTGTGCGATTGAATTCCAAATTCGTAACAATATCATCGTTTCCGGTCATGGATCGAGGAAAAAAAGTTCGAAAGAGTTTTAAAATCACTTCCGGTATTGTTAAATACAAATGACCACTTCCAGTCACAAAAATAATCACTTTCGGAAGTATAAAAATGTCTCTAGAAAATAAAATTAATAAACAAACAATGACATCATCGTTTCCTCATGAATCGAAGGAAAAAAAGTTCGAAAGAGTTTTAATCACTTCCGGTATTGTTAAATACAAAATGACCACTTCCTCACAAAAATCACTTTCGGAAGTATAGAAAAAAAAGTTCCGGAAAGAGTTTTAAAATCACTTCCGGTATTGTTAAATACAAAATGACCACTTCCTGTCACAAAATAATCACTTTCGGAAGTAAATAAAAAAAAATCGAAGGGAAAAAAAGTTCCGGAAAGAGTTTTAAAATCACTTCCGGTATTGTTAAATACAAAATGACCACTTCCTGTCACAAAAATAATCACTTTCGGAAGATAAAAATGTCTCTGGAAAATAAAAAATTAAATAAACAAACATGACATCATCGTTTCCGGTCATGAATCGAGAAAAAAGTTCCGGAAAGAGTTTTAAAATCACTTCCGGTATTGTTAAATACAAAATGACCACTTCCTGTCACAAAAATAATCACTTTCGGAAGTATAAAAATGTCTCTGGAAAATAAATAATTAAATAAACAAACGAGACATCATCGTTTCCGGTCATGAATCGAGGAAAAAAGTTCCGGAAAGAGTTTTAAAATCACTTCCGGTATTGTTAAATACAAAATGACCACTTCCTTCAAAAAATAATCACTTTCGGAAGTATAAAAAAAATAACAGATAGTGGAAAAAAAAAGTTCCGGAAAGGTTTTAAAATCACTTCCGGTATTGTTAAATACAAAATGACCACTTCCTGTCACAAAAATAATCACTTTCGGAAGTATAAAAATGTCTCTGAAAATAAATAATTAAATAAACAAACGATGACATCATCGTTTCGGTCATGAATCGAAGGAAAAAAGTTCCGGAAAGAGTTTTAAAATCACTTCCGGTATTGTTAAATACAAAATGACCACTTCCTGTCACAAAAATAATCACTTTCGGAAGTATAAAAATGTCTCTGGAAAATAAATAATTAAATAAACAAACGATGACATCATCGTTTCCGGTCATGAATCGAGGAAAAAAGTTCCGGAAAAGTTTTAAAATCACTTCCGTATTGTTAAATACAAAATGACCACTTCCTGTCACAAAAATATCACTTTCGGAATAATAAAAAAAAATCGAAGGGAAAAAAGTTCCGGAAAGAGTTTAAAATCACTTCCGGTATTGTTAAATACAAAATGACCACTTCCTGTCACAAAAAAAATCACTTTCGGAAGTATAAAAAAAATCGAAGGGAAAAAAAAGTTCCGGAAAGAGTTTTAAAATCACTTCCGGTATTGTTAATACAAAATGACCACTTCCGTCACAAAAATAATCACTTTCGGAATATAAAAATGTCTCTGGAAATAAATAATTAAATAAAACAACATGACATCATCGTTTCCTCATGAATCGAAGGAAAAAAGTTCCGGAAAGAGTTTTAAAATCACTTCCGGTATTGTTAAATACAAAATGACACTTCCTGCACAAAAAAATCACTTTCGGAAGTATAAAAAAAATAACAGATCATGTGGAAAAAAAGTTCCGGAAAGAGTTTTAAAATCACTTCCGGTATTGTTAAATACAAATGACCACTTCCTGTCACAAAAATAATCACTTTCGGAAGTATAAAAATGTCTCTGAAAATAAATAATTAAATAAACAAACGATGACATCATCGTTTCCGGTCATGAATCGAAGGAAAAAAGTTCCAAAAGAGTTTTAAATCCTTCCGGTATTGTTAAATACAAAATGACCACTTCCTGTCACAAAAATAATCACTTTCGGAAGTATAAAAATGTCTCTGGAAAATAAATAATTAAATAAACAACGATGACATCATCGTTTCCGGTCATGAATCGAGGAAAAGTTCCGGAAAGAGTTTTAAAATCACTTCCGTATTGTTAAATACAAAATGACCACTTCCTGTCACAAAAAAATCACTTTCGGAAACTAATAAAAATATCGAAGGAAAAAAAGTTCCGGAAAGAGTTTTAAAATCACTTCCGGTATTGTTAAATACAAAATGACCACTTCCTGTCACAAAAAAATCACTTTCGGAAGTATAAAAAAATCGAAGGGAAAAAAAAGTTCCGGAAAGAGTTTTAAAATCACTTCCGGTATTGTTAAATACAAAATGACCACTTCCAGTCACAAAAATAATCACTTTCGGAAGTATAAAAATGTCTGGAAAATAAAAATTTAAATAAACAAACGATGACATCATCGTTTCCATTCATGAATCGAAGGACAAAAAAGTTCTGGAAAGAGTTTTAAAATCACTTCTGTCAAACAAAATAATCACTGTTTCCGTATAAAAAAAATCGAAGGGAAAAAAGTTCCGGAAAGAGTTTTAAAATCACTTCCGGTATTGTTAAATACAAAATGACCACTTCCTGTCACAAAAATAATCACTTTCGGAAGTAATAAAAAAATCGAAGGGAAAAAAAGTTCCGGAAAGGTTTTAAAATCACTTCCGTTATTGTTAAATACAAAATGACCACTTCCTCACAAAAATAATCACTTTCGGAAAGTATAAAAAAAATCGAAGGGAAACAAAAAAGTTCCGGAAAGGGTTTAAAATCACTTCCGGTATTGTTAAATACAAAATGACCACTTCCGTCACAAAAATAATCACTTTCGAAGTATAAAAATGTCTCTGAAAATAAAAAATTAAATAAAAAAACATGACATCATCGTTTCGGTCATGAATCGAAGAAAAAAGTTTCGGAAAGAGTTTTAAAATCACTTCCGGTTTGTTAAATACAAAATGACCACTTCCTGTCACAAAAATAATCACTTTCGGAAGTAATAAAAAAATCGAAGGAAAAAAATTCCGGAAAGAGTTTTAAAATCACTTCCGGTATTGTTAAATACAAAATGACCACTTCCTGTCACAAAATAAAATCACTTTCGGAAGTAAAAAAATCGAAGGGAAAAAAAAGTTCCGGAAAGTTTTAAAATCACTTCCGGTATTGTTAAATACAAAATGACCACTTCCTGTCACAAAATAATCACTTTCGGAAGTATAAAAATGTCTCTTGAAAATAAATAATTAAATAAACAAACGATGACATCATCGTTTCCGGTCATGAATCGAAGGAAAAAAGTTCCGGAAAGAGTTTTAAAATCACTTCCGGTATTTAAATACAAAATGACCACTTCCTGTCACAAAAATAATCACTTTCGGAAGTATAAAAATGTCTCTGGAAAATAAATAATTAAATAAACAAACGATGACATCATCGTTCCGTCATGAATCAGGAAAAAAAGTTCCGGAAAGAGTTTTAAAATCACTTCCGGTATTGTTAAATACAAAATGACCACTTCCTGTCACAAAAAAAATCACTTTCGGAAGTAAATACAAAAATCGAAGGGAAAAAAAAGTTCCGGAAAAGTTTTAAAATCACTTCCGGTATTGTTAAATACAAAATGACCACTTCCTGTCACAAAAATAATCACTTTCGGAAGTATAAAAATGTCTCTGGAAAATAAATAATTAAATAAACAAAGATGACATCATCGTTTCCGGTCATGAATCGAAGGAAAAAAGTTCCGGAAAGAGTTTTAAAATCACTTCCGGTATTGTTAAATACAAAATGACCACTTCCTGTCACAAAAATAATCACTTTCGGAAGTATAAAATGTCTCTGGAAAATAAATAATTAAATAAACAAACGATGACATCATCGTTTCGGTCATGAATCGAAGGAAAAAAGTTCCGGAAAGAGTTTTAAAATCACTTCGTATTGTTAAATACAAAATGACCACTTCCTGTCACAAAAATAATCACTTTCGGAAGTATAAAAATGTCTCTGGAAAATAAATAATTAAATAAACAAACGATGACATCATCGTTTCCGGTCATGAATCGAAGGAAAAAAAGTTCCGGAAAGAGTTTTAAAATCACTTCCGGTATTGTTAAATACAAAATGACCACTTCCTGTCACAAAAATAATCACTTTCGGAAGATAAAAATGTCTCTGGAAAATAAATAATTAAATAAACAAACGATGACATCATCGTTTCCGGTCATGAATCGAAGGAAAAAAGTTCCGGAAAGAGTTTTAAAATCACTTCCGGTATTGTTAAATACAAAATGACCATTTCTGTCACAAAAAATAATCACTTTCGTTTGCAGTATAAAAAAAATCGAAGGGAAAAAAAGTTCCGGAAAGAGTTTTAAAATCACTTCCGGTATTGTTAATAACAAAATGACCACTTCTGTCACAAAAATAATCACTTTCGGAAGTAAATAAAAAAATCGAAAAGGGAAAAAAAGTTCGGGAAGAGGTTTTAAAATCACTTCCGGTATTGTTAAATACAAAATGACCACTTCCTGTCACAAAAATAATCACTTTCGGAAGTATAAAAAAATCGAAGGGAAAAAAAAGTTCGCGAAAGGGTTTTAAAATCACTTCCGTTGTTAAATACAAAATGACCACTTCCTGTCACAAAAATAATCACTTTCGGAAGTATAAAAATGTCTCTGTTTATTTAATTATTTATTTTTCCAAACGATGACATCATCGTTTCCGGTCATGAATCAAAGGAAAAAAAGTTCCGGAAGGAGTTTTAAAATCACTTCCGGTATTGTTAAATACAAAATG
The DNA here is from genome assembly GCA_035128595.1 of Eptatretus atami. NCBI lineage: Eukaryota > Metazoa > Chordata > Myxini > Myxiniformes > Myxinidae > Eptatretus > Eptatretus atami. The sequence goes on from CM068967.1 coordinate 48,810,499, forward strand.
ACCACTTCCGACATCATCGTTCCGTCATGAATCGAAGGAAAAAAAGTTCCCAAAGAGTTTTAAATCACTTCCGGTAAAATAAACAAACGATGACATCATCGTTTCCGGTCACGAATCGAAGGAAAAAAGTTCCGGAAAGAGTTTGAAAATCACTTCCGGTATTGGTAAATACAAAACGACCACTTCCTGTCACAAAAAATCACTTTCAGAAGTATAAAAATGTCTCTGGAAAATAAATAATTAAATAAACAAACGATGACATCGAAATACAAAATGACCATTCCTGTCACAAAAATAATCATTTGTCAGTATAAAAAAAATCGAGGGAAAAAAGTTCCGGAAAGAGTTTTAAATCACTTCCGGTATTGTTAAATACAAAATGACCACTTCCTGTCACAAAATAATCACTTTCGGGAAGTAATAAAAAAATTCGAAGGGAAAAAGTTCCGGAAAGAGTTTTAAAATCACTTCCGGTATTGTTAAATACAAAATGACCATTCCTGTCACAAAAATAATCACTTTGGAAGCTATAAAAGAAATCGAATGGCGAAAAAAAAAAGTTCCGGAAAGGGTTTTAAAATCACTTCCGGTATTGTTAAATACAAAATGACCACTTCCGTCACAAAAATAATCACTTTCGGAAGTATAAAAATGTCTCTGAAATAAAAAAATTAAATAAACAACAATGACATCATCGTTTCCTCATGAATCGAAGGAAAAAAAGTTCGGAAAGAGTTTTAAAATCACTTCCGGTATTGTTAAATACAAAATGACCACTTCCTGTCACAAAAATAATCACTTTCGGAAGTATATAAAAAAAAACGAAGGGAAAAAAAAGTTCCGGAAAGAGTTTTAAAATCACTTCCGGTATTGTTAAATACAAAATGACCACTTCCTGTCACAAAAATAATCACTTTCGGAAGATATAAAAAAATCGTAAGGGAAAAAAAAGTTCCGGAAAGGTTTTAAAATCACTTCCGGTATTGTTAAATACAAAATGACCACTTCCTGTCACAAAAATAATCACTTTCGGAAGTATAAAAATGTCTCTGAAAATAAATAATTAAAATAAATCACTTTCAGAAGTATAAAAATCTCTCTGGAAAATAAATAATTAAATAAACAAACGATAAAATAATAGTTTCCGGTCACGAATCGAAGGAAAAATAAGTTCCGGAAAGAGTTTTAAAATCACTTCCGGTATTGTTAATAAATCTACAAATGACAATTCTTGTCAAATAATCATTTTGGAATATAAAATTGCCTCTTGAAATAATAATTAATAAAAAAATGTTATGTGATAATGATTTGCAGGAAGGAGTAGATAAGAAGTAATATATATAGATAATTGAGTGAAAAAAAATGTAATTGATACGAGAATGAATGATAAGTAGTATAAGCGACTTCCGGTTTGTAATAAAAAAATCACTTTCGAAGTATAAATAAAAAATATATTAAATAAATGCAATCATCGTTTCCGGTCATTGAATCGACGGAAAAGTCCGGAAAGAGTTTTAAAATACTTCCGGATGTTTAAATACAAATGACCACTTCCTGTCACAAAATAATCACTTTCGAAGTATAAAAAGTCTCTGGAAAATAAAGAATTAAATAAACAAACGATGATATTGTTACAGGCGGGTCGGCCGCCAACCGAGTCCGTCTGAACGGAGCCGCAAGTCGAGTCGGCCCGACGATCGCCCGGAATATAGATCGCCGTCCAATAACTCCGAGCGACGGGTCCTTGTACAAGAACCGAAAATCGCCAATCGGCAGATCACGTGGGGTAGGGTGATTGCAATCTTCAATGTACCTAAATACCCACGTGATCCATACTGGGTATTCCACCCTCGACGGATCTGTACGGAACAAACCGCCGAGGCGAGCTTTGTCGTGCATTCCGAGCGGCTTAATCGCCGAGAACCGTCGGTCCAGATCGTCCCTATTACGGCAAACCAACGTTTTCTAACTCCCAACACACGAAATTTTCAGTCAATGAGGAATGGACGAAGCGAGCAGTTACAATTTACACAAGACATTTATTATATATGAAACACAGTATGCAATTAACAAGCAACAAAAGAACTAAACCGATATAGCAAATTATTAATGTACAGTCACTATACACAGTTTTTACTTACGGGACTCGGGACAACATTCATTCGAAAGAAAAGCAGGAAAAAGATGGCTCAGACTGGACTCTTGGGTTTTATGGCGTGGGATTTGCAAGACCGAACGAGTCAACGAGACCGTTGCAGGTTACCTGCACCCTCGTACATCGATGCCTCTTCCCCACAGCAGCTAGCGTAGCCGCGGTCGAGCTCGGGCTTCCGTGTGGGGAAGCTCTCTCCGGCTTCTCCCACGAGGAACGCGGTTTGCGCGACAGCAGGCAAGTGGCTGAGCTCGCTCGCGTTCCTTCGCGACGCCGGATTCCACGCAGCTCTTGGCTTCTGGTTTCCTCCCAGTCCCCCAACTGCCGAAGAAAAGCTTATCCTCACGACGGACTCAGCACACAAACTCTGCCACGGGACTCCCCAGAGCTCTTTGGGATTCTTCTCACGGGACTTCCACGAACTTTCTTCCACCAACTTCTTTTGGATTCTTCTGATAACAAAGAAAAGATGTCCTCTTTATCCTTTGCACCTCCCCGCACGGCGTGACTCATGCCCTCGTGATCCACCTCCCCCTCAACGGGTGGAGGGAGTTGTTGACGTCACGCGGGTTCTTCTTCCTCTTCGCAGAAGAGGGGAGGGACGTCTCCATTGTTTCTTTCCTAACTTAAATCGATTCGCAGCGCATCTAATTGATTTCAAACATTTAAACAATGGGAGTGAGCTATCTAGGGAACATGCACTTATTGACATAGCTAGACTAGGAAACCTGTATGTTGTGTGCGATTGAATTCCAAATTCGTAACAATATCGTTCCGGTCATTGAATGAAAGGAAAAAGTTCCGGAAGAGTTTTAAATCACTTCCGGTATTGTTAAATACAAAATGACCACTTCCTGTCACAAAAAATAATCACTTTCGGAAGTATAAAAATGTCTCTGGAAAATAATAATTTATAACAAACGATGACATCATCGTTTCCGGTCATGAATCGAAGGAAAAAGTTCCGGAAAAAGTTTTAAAATCACTTCCGGTATTGTTAAATACAAAATGACCACTTCCTGTCACAAAATAATCCTTTCGGAAGTAATAAAATGTCTCTGGAAATAAAATAATTAAATAAACAAACGATGATCATCGTTTCCGGTCATGAATCGAAGAAAAAAAAGTTCCGGAAGAGTTTTAAAATCACTTCCGGTATTGTTAAATACAAAAATGACCACTTCCTGTCACAAAAATAATCACTTTCGGAAGTTATAAAATGTCTCTGGAAAATAAATAATTAAATAAAAACGATGACATCATCGTTTCGGTCATGAAATCGAAGGAAAAAAGTTCCGGAAAGATTTTAAAATCACTTCCGGTATTGTAAATACAAAATGACCACTTCCTGTCAAAAAATAATCACTTTCGGAAGTATAAAAATGTTCTTGAAAATAAATAATTAAATTAAAAACTGACATCATCGTTGCCGGTCATGAATCGAAGGAAAAAAAGAGTTCCGAAAAGGTTTTAAAATCACTTCCGGTATTGTTAAATACAAAATGACACTTCTGTCACAAAAATAATCACTTTCGGAAGTATAAAAATGTCTCTGGAAAAATAAATTTAAATAACAACGATGACATCATCGTTTCCGGTCATGAATAGACGGAGAAAAGTTCCGGAAAGAGTTTTAAATCACTTCGGTATTGTTAATACAAAATGACCACTTCCTGTCACAAAATAATCACTTTCGGAGTATAAAAATGTCTCTGGAAAATAAATATTTAATAACACGATGAATATTGTTATTAAGTGGTTGGTCCGTCGGCGCGCAACCGCCGTTCTGAGGAGC
>CM068967.1:48850227-48861602 GCA_035128595.1 Eptatretus atami
ATTGGAAGGAAAGAAAGAAAATAATAACAATGCAGGTGCGACAAAAGTGCAGGCCTTAAAATACAATTTATTAACAAACGGAGTAAAAATACAAATATCAAGTAGTGATAAACCGACAAGCCAGACCCACTGATGGATGGAGGGGAAAACAAAAGTCATAACCACAACCACCACCCTGAAAACACTTAAGATTTGTTGCACTGGTGGGCAAAGCCTGGACCATGTAAAACGGAGCTGGAATTCTGCCCGAAAACTGGCCCTTAGCTTATTCCAATGCTTCTAAACCCAACACCCATGAAGAAATATAGGCGTAGCAAATTACCCTGATTGTTATGACGTTTCATTGGGGTGTTGGGTTTTTACCATGTGCAGAGGTTGCAAACACTTTGAATGTGGAGGTTGGAGTGTGTGCGCGCGTACATGTGCACTCATTGCTCTCGTCTCTGGGTATACCCTGAAGCAAGAGCACTGCAGAAACAGAGGGAACGGTACCAACGAAGAATAATTTGAAACTTGTTTGGTGAGTGCAGGTCTACTTTCTGGTGTGTGAACACCACCAAGAGGATGCAAGCGTGCTGTCTTGGTGCCCAAAGACATTATGTGTAATAGGATCCATTGGAGAAGTGGGAGGAAGCACTAGAGCTTCGGCTCATCCCACGGTCAACCTGTGCAACAGAGGCAGATGCCGTACGCCTCATCGGCTGCGGGCTGTTTCTGAGGACTCCGCTTCCCATCCGCACAGCGCTGTAACCCAAGCCGTGCGGTTCCCCATAGGTCCCGGAGCCCGGGAAGCTATGACTGAAATTTTCCGAGGGCAAATGTGTCAGGACCATCTTGCTGAATCCCAGACGTGTGCTCTCGGAATCAAATGACTCGATCTCGCGTGCCTGACGGTCCAGCAGAGTCCTGATCTTCTCAGAACGTTCCGTCTGTATAAGCAGCATTTCTTCTTCAATCTAAGGATGGAAAATACACGAGGAAGAAAAGAACAAAATGGAGGCAAGCAAGCATCGGTGGAATTTTGAGATCCTCTATCCCTCATGTAGGAAAGACACAAGAAATCACCTCATTCAAAAAAACAAAAAAAAAAGAATGCAAACCGACCTTCTGCTCGAGCAGAGCTCTGCGCAGGGACACCTTCTGCTCAAGCTCTTTTCGTTCTCTGTCATGTTGTGACTCTGTCTGCATCTTGATCTTGCTCTGATAAGCATTGAGAAGCTCCAGTTCCTGCTGTAGCTGCATTTTGAGGGCCTGGCACTCCGCTTCCTGTGCCTCGTCCAGCCGAAGCTATGAGTGCGAGCAAGCAGCACAGGACTGTGTGACCACATGTTAAATGCTTCAAACAACCGAAACGATAACCAAAAGTGGAAGAAATGAGAATGGCACTCGGTAGAGTACATCTCTCTGGCAGGCTGAACAGTTTACATTTTGTATCCTGCCAATAGGTTGGATCTGCATCCCTTAACCAAAATCAAATCAGGTTGTTCTTGTCACACACACAGTGGTGTAGTGTCAAATTTTGAGGTCCTGGAACCCTGAAAAAATGTCGGCTGTGATGTCATCGGCAGATTTACCGTCTCATCAAGTTTTAACGTGCCATTTGTCCCCAAAATGAGTGATAAAACGAAAAACACATTTTACCATGATAAATAAAGCTCAATACTCACACCCATTCAATGTCAATTCAGAATCCCCTTTGAACCCTGAGCTCCTCGGACTTTCGGCTCCCTCTTAAAAAATAAAAAATAATTGAAAAAAAAAATCCAGCCGCTCACATATTTGGAGGTTTAAATAGCGGCCGTTTTTCCCGGCCACAAGGATTCAAAGGGTTAATCAAAAGTCAGTCTCTACACGAACCACCATTTTTCGAAAAAAAAAACATGCATTTTAAGAAAGAGAGAGAAGTGTGCATGTACACACACGCACGCACACTAAACCCTCGCCGTCCGCTGGGGTTACGCTCCTCTAAACTTCCGCTAACAGCGAAATCGTGAACTGCGAACAGTTTATAACATGCCACTCAATGAGATACGTTCCAGCCTCCCAAATAAAGTCCAAAAATCATAAACAAATAAATAAAAAATTAAAATTAAAAGACATTTATTTGAAAAATATGAACAATTGAATAAAATAACATAAAACTAGAACTGCCACTTTATAACTGCTGGCAGTGATGACGGTACCAAGACATCCGGCTTTCATACAACATGGGACTGACGAGTTACAGACCGAGTAACACGAAGTGTTCAATCTATTTATTACGTATGCAAAAAGTAACCCTTTTTCCTGGAGACATTGTCGGTATCAATTTGACCGGCATTTTAATTTCCTGAAGACAAAGCAATAAATGTGGAGGGAAATGTCACCATGGGTCTACAGGGTAAACCGGAACTCCACAGAGTAATACGAAGCCCCCCATACATCTCTCTACTCTGTGGGATTGATGAATTGTGGACCCAGTAACACACCGCATTCAATCGATTTATTACATCAGCAGTGAGCTCTTTTTTCCTGAATATATAGTTGGTAGAAATTGAATTGGTGTTTAAATAATCTGAACACAAACTAATAAATGTGAACACCATGGGTAAAGAGGGTAAAGCGGGATTCCCCCAAGTCTAATGAGTCTCCACATGTTTCTCTACGACGCAGGATTCACAAGTTATGGACCGAGGATCAGGTCACGTTACACCCATTTATGATGTACACAGTTGACCCTTTTTCCTGGGGCCATCAGCGATATCAATTGAATTGCTACTCCTGCACGCTCAAATGCATGCAGTCACAGCCAAGTGAGCCTTACGCATTAAAAAAGATTCTAAAAGTTCATTCAAATAATTAAATAATTCTGGCTGCCAGACCTTGTGGCCGATCGGGTTGAAATTTAAATTGTACATTCCGCATGTCTGCTAAATCATAATTTTGAAGTTTCACATTGATTGATGCAGCGGTTCCAGAGTAAACATTATATAATATTTTCTTCAATCCAATATGGCTGCCAAACCATGTGACCTATCCAATTATTCATAACAAACTTATATCCCCTTGCCTTGTTGAATATGTGCATGAAGTTTTCCCTTGATCTGACCAACCGTTCTGGAGAGAAGTTTAGGGTTTTAGGGTAAATTCAATATGCCACCAAACCATGTGACGTATCAATTAGAAATTAACAAACTTGTAAAAGGATGTCTTGGGGAAGTGTGTGTAAAGTTTCACCTCAATCTGTCTAGCCGTTCTGGAAAAGAAGATTTTTATAAATCCCTTTTTTCAAAATAATATGGCTGCTGAACCACGTGACCTAGACGTCAAAAAAATTTTTTTTTTTTTTTTTTTTCCACAGTGAGTTGTGTAGATGAGCTCAAGAAATTTCAAATTTTTCTGATGCAGTGTACTCTTTCGAATTTTCACCGGGGATACCGTTCACTGATGACGATCACAAAAATAATTACATATATATATATATATGCACTTCTTCCCCATGGGTAGTTCTTGCTAAATGCCAAGTTTAATTTTTTCCATTGTGCGTTTCAGATATACAGAGGTCCAAAGATTTTCGGTTTGTCGGTTTTTTCAAAGATGGTGCCCATCCACGTGACCTATGATGTCATAATTATCAAGTATGCCACTAAAAAGATGCATACACTGGTGAAGATTTCGTGTCGATCGGCCTTACGGTTGCTGAGAAAATGAATTTTAAAGCAAAAAAAAAAAAAACCGAAAATCTCCGGCGGATAAGAAAATAATAAACAGAAGAAAAACAATAGGTTACCCAGCCTGTCGGCCAAGTAACATTTACCATCAATAAGAAGGCTTTTCTGCTTGGAGTACTGTTGGTGGGTAGCCCTGATCAGTTCTCTTGAATACAGTCATGGCATGGAGGTAGCCGATCGATCTCCCAGAACAACCCACAAATCCTCACATCTATTATGTTGTGCTCTTGCCTTTGTGGAGATATATTATATGTTGATCTACCCTAATTTTATCGTTACATTGACGAATGTAACGAAAGTGGACTCATTGACGTTTTAGTCTTTCGCCAACACAGTAACACGTGCACCACTCTCAAGTCGATCTAATAGTTTCACTTTTCCACCAAATGTCATCACTTTCTTCACTTTTTTTATTCTGCTCTTCAGCAGATGCACCACTTGATGGATGTTTTGTACCCATAATTAAATAAATAGGACACAAAGTTTAATCACAATAAAATACCGCACCTCACCAACCATCAAGCAGCCAGAAGACAATGATGCGGCGGTGCGGCAGATGCTGGAAGACGCGGCGGTGTGGCAGATTCCGGAAGACGCGGCGGTACGGCAGATTCTGGAAGACGCGGCGGTGCGGCAGATTCCGGAAGACGCAGAATGCAAATTTTCAAATTGTTATATTTTCCGGCGATATGGTACAATTATAATTTAACACGTAATGTTAAATGAAGGAAAATATTGTTATCCAAACATTGAAAGTGTTAAACATGAAATACGAACGAGTTCAAGGTGGGCGGGTTTATTTTGTCCGTGCTGGGAGGATGATCCTATAAGACGCAGAAGGCAATTTTTTTATTTCCTGGCGATACAGTGCAGTTATAATTTAACACATAATGTTAAATGAAGGAAAATATTGTTATCCAAACATTGGTTAGATATTTATCGGTGTGCCATCCTGATGAGGGCAAATAAGCCCAAAATCCGGATCAGTAGTTCCGTTTGATGTTTAACTGATGTTGACCATATAATCTTTGTCTCTTTGACAGTCACCAGGCAACGGCCTCTGTGCTGCAGGTGACGCTTTGGTGTGGACTTTGTCCAATGGGTATCGGTGGAGTGCTCGTCACACTCCATACATTTCGATATATGTATATATATATATATATAGTTTATTTATTTAATTATTTGAATGAGAACTTTTAGAATTTTTTTCTTAATGCGTAAGGCTCAATATACACACACACACACACACACACACACACACACACTGGGGAGAACAAGTATTTGATACACTGCCGATTTTGCATGTTTTCCACTTACAAAGCACGTAGAGGTCTGTAATTTTTATCATAGGTACACTTCAACTGTGAAAGACGGAATCTAAAACAAAAATCCTGAAAATCACATTGTATGATTTTTAAATAATTAATTGCATTTTATTGCATGAAATAAGTATTTGATACATCAGAAAAACAGAACTTAATAATTGTACAGAAACCTTTGTTTGCAATTACAGAGATCAGACGTTTCCTATAGTTCTTAACAGGTTTGCACAGACTGCAGCAGGGATTTGGCCCACTCCTCCATACAGATCTTCTCCAGATCCTTCAGGTTTCGGAGCTGTCGCTGGGCAACACAGACTTTCAGCTCCCTCCAAAGATTTTCTATTGGTCAGGTCTGGAGACTGGCTAGGCCACTCCAGGACCTTGAGATGCTTCTTACGGAGCCACTCCTTAGTTGCCTGGCTGTGTGTTTCGGGTAGTTGTCATGCTGGAAGACCCAGCCACGCCCCATCTTCAATGCTCTTGTTGAGGGAAGGAGGTTGTTGGCCAAGATCTCGCGAAATGGCCCCATCCATCCTCCCTCAATACGGTGCAGTCGTCCCGTCCCCCTTGCAGAAAAGCATCCCCAAAGAATGACGTTTCCACCTCCATGCTTCACGGTTGGGATGGTGTTCTTGGGGTTGTACTCATCGTTCTTCTTCCTCCAAACACGGCGAGAGGAGTTTAAACCAAAAGCTCTATTTTGGTCTCATCAGACCACATAACATTCTCCCATTCCTCCTCTGGATCATCCAGATGGTCATTGGCAAACTTCAGACGGGCCTGGACATGCGCTGGCTTGAGCAGAGGGCTGGCGTGCGCTGCAGGATTTTAATCCATGACGGCGTAGTGTGTTACTTATGGTTTTCTTTGATACTGTGGTCCCAGCTCTCTTCAGGTCATTGACCAGGTCCTGCCGTGTAGTTCTGGGCTGATCCCTCCACTTTCTCATGATCATTGAGGCTCCACGAGGTGAGATCTTGCATGGAGCCCCAGACCCAGGGAGATTGACTGTTATCTTGAACTTCTTCCATTTTCTAATAATTGTGCCAACAGTTGTTGCCTTCTCACCAAGCTGCTTGCCTATTGTCCTGAAGCCCAACACAGCCTTGTGCAAGTCTACAATTTTGTCCCTGATGTCCTTAGACAGCTCTCTGGTCTGCCCATTGTGGAGAGGTTGGAGTCTAATTGATTGAGTGTGGACAGCTGTCTTTTATGCAGATAACGAGTTCAAACAGGTGCAGTTAATACAGGTAATGAGTGGAGAATGGGAGGGCTTCTTAAAGACAAAACTAACAGGTCTGTGAGAGCCGGAATTCTTACTGGTTGGTAGTTGAGCAAATACTTATTTCATGCAAATTAATTATTTAAAAATCATACAATGGGATTTTCAGGATTTTTGTTTTAGATTCCATCTTTCACAGTTGAAGTGTACCTATGATAAAAATTACAGACCTCTACGTGCCTTGTAAGTGGGAAAACCTGCAAAATCGGCAGTGTATCAAATACTTGTTCTCCCCACTGTATATATATATATATATATATATATATATATATATATATATATATATATATATATATATATTAACATACACAAATCTGGAGACAGTGATGGTTCACGAGGGGACGCACGGGCAAACTGGCGGGAATCGGGAAAACGTAAATGATGAAAGTTGTAGTACTCGAAGAGCACTACTTGCATACCAACTTTCATTCGAAACAGTTGAAAACCCTAGGAGCTCGATGCCCAACTTATTGATTTTTTTGACATTTTCTAAGTTCGTGACCTTGTGACGAAAATGAAAAATCAAGCTCCGTGGGGATATGCAGGTGCCATTGGGCTAACGGAATACCGAAACCCCTCCAGATTCGACAAACCCCTCGGAGAAGATGTAACTTGAAACCGGCTACCCCTAAAAACACGTTTTTTGGGCGTGGCTCCGCCCATAATGGGCGCAGCATGCCCATTCTCAGGAAAACACAACTAGATCATGATATAAACCTCCCACCCAAATTTTATCAGGATCGGATCAAAACCACGGAGCTATGCTCGGGACAGACAGACAGACAGACAGACACCCATAACGAATATAGTGGTCACTTACTGACTCGTGAACCAATATGTATATTTATAAAAGAATGTATATTTATATACATGTATTATTTATAATATAATATATATATATAATATATATATATATATATAATATATATATATATAAATAAAACATGCGAGCTTGGATCGCCTTGCTACACTCACCTCTCAACACATCGTTTGAGGTTTACGTTACAAATTTGCTGTGTTGTCACGATTTACACCAATCATAACACAAACATTTCTGTTGTACAAATCGATTTGCAATATTGGTGATAGATTTATTTGTCATATAAAAAGGTTGAAGTGGTCTAAAGCTCTAAATGGTCAAAGGTCCAAGCTGTCCAATCTGTCTGAAGGCTGCAAGGGGTCTAAAGAGTGTTGAGGTCTTTGGGGTCAAAAGGGTATTAAAGGGTGAAGGGATTTAAAGGTGTTCAGTGTTGAAAGGGTCTTAAAGGTAAAATAGGTCTTAAACTTAAAGGGTCTTAAGGGTATTTTGGGACCTAAATGCTCATCTGAGTCCTTGGGGTCTTGAGGGTTTCAAGCAGTCTGAAGGGTCGAAAGGTACATTCCCATAGTACGTGATTAGACGTACGTGTGTGATGGCAGAGTGCAACAGCCATTCAAACAGTACGTAATTGAGACATATAGTCACATAGCTTTATGGAAGGACAGACCATGTTTTTCGTTTTTATATACATTTTGATGTATTATAGGCCGACCTTTGCTCATACAACATGACAGCCATTCTTCACAAGAACAACCACATCACTGACCAGTGCAGATAGCAAATGGTTGTAGTCATCCAAAGTTTTCCATGCCTTAACTTCCAGGGTTTAAATTATTTTATACTCGTGAATGTAAGATAATTCACCAAATCTGGATACAAGATGGTTGGAAGGGTTGTTTCACTTCTGGACCTTGCTGTATATGGCAATTCATACAGGTCTGTGTTGCCTAACATCTATTGTTATAATATCGCTTTCTCGACAAAGTGTTCAATATAGAAATACCCAAAGTTCAGGACAAGCTTTGCACCCAATTATTTGGCATGAAAGACACACCACATCTCAACCGATCATAGACGTAGATTTTTTTTTCACTGTTGCAGAGCTAAGCTCTGCCTCAGATAGAATGTACTGGTGCAGCACTCCGCCAGAACTACACCCCTGCACACACCCAACCTAGTTTCGTCCGAATCCGTCCATAACTTTTTGAGATATGCTATATATCGTGTTTGGCCCCATCACTTAATGGTGATTAATCACATATTCTCGGATCCAGATCTTCACCAAAATCAAATTCGTTCTTGTCACACACCCAACCTGTCCACCAAATCTCATCCAAATCAGTCCATAACCTTTTGAGGGATCCTGCCCACAGACAAATGGACGGGGGTGAAAATCTCCATTCACCTTCAGTGCCGGAAGTAATAAAAATTATTCAAGTTACTCGTGCACAACTCACAGCCTGCGTGGACATCATTTCGTTGATCGTGTGCTCATACTGCTCCGCAAGTATGGCAAGCTTCCGCGTCTGTTCCTCTTTTAGCCTCTTCAGAACATTCTTGTGTTCGGCCTTTGGGTTTGTTTCCAGCAAGTGGTTTCTCAGTGCCTTGTATTGTCTCGTCTGCACCTTACAGGTATCCTGGAACTGCTTCTTTATCTGGATCTCCTTCACCTGTGTATATGGACAATTAAAAAGATTTTTTTTTTTCAATCAGGACAATGGAATCTTTCAAAAAGGAATGGAAGGTTCTCTACAAGGTGTGATACATGACAGATCCAGTGGAAGTATTACCCTGAGGCTTTTCGGTTGCTGTCGGATCTCCATGACGTGCTTGCGACGAAGTTCACGCTCACGTCCCTTGTTGTACTCCATTTGATTGGCAAGTTCTGTCTGGTGCTGCAGACGGATCAACTCGTGGCGCTTGCGCTGTAGAAGGTTCAGGTGTCGGTACTCCAACTCCTGGGTTGCCTCGTGATGCCGCAGCAACGTGGCATGCTCGGACTCTTTTTGCTGTTGCTTCCGGTTCAACTCCTATGCCATGGAAGGTCAATATGTTATTTTAAAAAATGAAGTTAAAAAAAGAAATTCAAAAGCATCTCACTTCACAGGATGCATAGCAGTGTACCTCTCTCAGCAGGCCCTGCTCCAGATTGTGCCTCTCGAGGAGAAGTCTTCGCTTGAAGCGGCGACATTCAAGTTCTAAGTACTGTCGCTGGCTGCGCAGCATGGTCGCCTCTTCCTCGGCTTGAATTTGCTGAATTGTCTCTTTCTGTCTCGATAGCCATTCTTGTTTCTCCTTCTTTGGCGTGCTTTGGTTTTCACTCAGTTCCTGCAATGAGGCCAGGGCGGGGAGTGGGAGGGGTGTTAGGTCTTTAAATCCCAGACCATTCAAATAAAAACATGATTGCACCTTTAAATTCTCACATGTCAAGGCATACCAAACGTAGTTTCATATATTATTGTCCATCCATTGGAGAAAGTGACAATTATTTTCAGCAATCAAAATCCAAACATCCCTCTCCAAGTGTTTACATGTCCTTCCGCAGACACAAACCTCCTTTAACTGCTCCTTCCTCATCTTATATTCACGCTTCTGTGCCTCAAGAAAACTGGTAAGCTCTTTCTTCTGCTGAGATAAGATGTGCTGTTGAAACTTCTTCTCCTCGGCCGCTGATGCTTTTGTCTGCCGACATAATATTCACGTTCAACAAAGCACCATTTTGAAAATGTAAATGGGAGAATAACTTTTGAATTTGTTCTTTAAAATAAATAACTAACTCACTTTTATTCAGGAGTAAAATGATGGAAGCAATGCTATGTTTTCATGTGAAATGTGAAGTGCTGGGAGAATGACAAATCTCTTGAACTATGTTGCACGGACAATGCATTCTGGACTCGGAACGATGGATGGTCGCTTCTAGCTGGCATGATTAAATTGTGTGTGCGAGAGAGAAAGAGAAGAGAAAGAGAGAGAAACTCGATTATGAAGATCTTAAATAGGCAATGATCACAAATGGAAAAATATCACCGCAGAGCGGGCGTAACCCCTCAGCCCCTTGACGCAAACCAATTTCAAGATGGTGGCCATATGGAAAATCGCAGCACGCCCATTTTCGAAAGGAACCTTCCTCTACTCAACCCCAACACACCCTGCAAAAATGGAATTTAATCGGACAAGGCGTTCTCCTCGAAATCGACGGAAACCAATTTCAAGATGGCTGCCATGGAGGCCACATTGAAAATCGCAGCGCGCCCATTTCGAAGGAAACCTTACCTCTATTCAACCCCAACACACCGCTGCAAAAACGGATTAATCGGACAAGGCGTTCTCCTCGAAATCGACGGAAACCAATTTCAAGATGGCTGCCATGGAGGCCACATTGAAAATGCGCAGCACGCCCATTTTCGAAGGAACCTTCCTCTACTCAACCCCAACACACCTGCAAAAATGGATTTAATCGACAAGGCGTTCTCCTCGAAATCCAGACAGAAACCCAATTTCAAGATGGCTGCCATGGAGGCACATGAAAATCGCATCGCGCCCATTTTCGAAAGGAACCTTCCTCTACTCAACCCAACATACCTGCGCAAAATGGATTAATCGGACAAGGCGTTCTCGCTCGAAATTGACGGAAAACAAAGTTACAGACGGACGCCCGCCCGACAGACGCCCGGACAACGCCTATGACAATACGCCTTAGCCATTCGGGCTGAAGGGTAATAAAAACACCTCACTGCCATGGTTATTAAAAACCTCTCACTGCTTGGGTATTAAACACCTCACTCCACATGATTAAAACACCTCACTGAACACTGATTAAAAACCGTCACTGCATGTGTATTTAAAAACACTCACTGCCATGGTATTAAAACACCTCACTGCCATGGATAAAAACACTCACCGATACATATTAAAAAACACCTCACTCACATGATTAAAAAAACACCTCACTGATACATGATTAAAAACCTCACTGCCATGGTATTAAAACACCTCCTGTTGGCAGGTAAAAAACACCTGTACACTACCTGGTATTAAACACCTCAACTACCATGGTATTAAAACACCTCACCCCATGGTAATTAAAACACACTCACTCCACATGATTAAAAACACCTCACTGCCATGGTAAAAACACTCACTGCATGGTATTAAAAACACCTCACTCGGTTTCCTGGTATTTAAAAATACCTCACTGCCATGGTATTACACAACATGCTTGCACTGCCATGGTATTGCAA
>CM068967.1:48861627-48873384 GCA_035128595.1 Eptatretus atami
ACAATACCCCTTAGCCAATTCGGGCTGAAGGGTAATAAAAACACCTCACTACCATGGTATTAAAAACACCTCACTGCTGAGGTATTAAAAACACCTCACTCCCACATGATTAAAAACACCTCACTGATACATGATTAAAAATACCTCACTGCCATGGTATTAAAAACACCTCACTGCCATGGTATTAAAAACACCTCATAACATGAATAAAAACTCATGCCATGGTATTAAACAATCATAATAATTAAAAAACGCCCCTTCACTGCAGGGTATTAAAAAACTCAGTACCAATTAATTAAAACACCTCATGCATGGTATTAAAAACACCTACTGCCAGGTATTAAAAACTCACTGCATGGTATTAACACTCACTTGCCATGATTAAAAACACTCACTCGCCATGGTATTAAACACTCACTGCCATGATTTAAACACTCATGCAGGGTATTAAAACAATCATACACATGATTAAAACCCTCTGCCAGGGTATTTAAAACTCACTACAAATTATTAAACTCTGGCCAGGGTACATAAACTCAATGCACTGACTCACTTAAAACACTCAGAATGCAGGGTATTAAAACCCTACTGCAAATTATTAATAAGAACTCACTGCAGGGTATTAAAACCTCACTTCCACATGAATAAAAACTCATGCTGTGGTATTAAACAACCTCCTGTTCAATTTTAACACTCACTGCAGATTAAACCTCATGAGGTATAAAATCCATGCCATGGTATTAAAAACACATCATGAATGATTAAACACTCCTGCCGGGTTTTAAAAACACTCTGCCAGGGGTATTAAACTCATGGGCCAGGGTATTAAACACTCATGCAGGTATTAAAACACCTCTGCAGGGTATTAAAAACCTCACTGCAGGGTATTAAAACACTACTGCCATGTATTAACAGCTCACTGCATGGTATTAAAACACCTCACTGCATGGTATTACAACACTCACTGCAGGGTATTAAACACTCCTTCCAGTTTAAAATCAATAATGGTATTAAAACCTCACTGCATGGTATAAAACATCAATCGCATGGTATTAAAACTCCGCATGGTTATTTAAAAACACTCACTGCCAGGGAATTAACACCTCTCATGGTATTAAAAACACTCACTGCATGGTATTAACACCTCATGCAGGGTTAAAAATCTGCAGGTTGAAAACCCTCACTGCAGGCGTTAAAACCTCCTGCATGATTAAAAACGTCCTGCCTGGTAATTAACATCACTGCAATGGTTATTAAAAACCTCATTGCATAGTATTAAACCCTCACCGCATGGTATTAAACTGCCTCACTGGCATGGTATTAAAACCAGCCATCATGCCATGGTATTACACATCCGCAACATATAAACACTATGCATGGTATACAAAAACTCACTGCAATTTGATTAAAACACGTCATGGCCAGGGTAAATTAAACACTCACTGCATGGTCTTAACCCTCACTCGCCAATGATTAAACTCACTGCAGGGTTTTAAAAACCTCATGCAGGGTATTAAACTCATGCCAGGGTATTAAAAAATCAATGCCATGGTATTAACACCTCACTGCCATGGTATTAAACCTCACTGCATGGTTTAAAAACACTCCTGAGGGTATAAAAACACATCATACATGGTATAAAACCTCACGAATGGTATTAAAACCTCATAGGCAGGGATTTAAAACACATCACAGAGGGTATTAAAACTAGCACATGTAAAAATACCATCATGCAGGGAATAACCTCACTGCAGGGTTTCCAACCCTCATGCAGGCGTATTACAAACACTCACTGAGGGTATTAAAAACACCTCAACTGCATGGTATTAAAAACACTCACGCATGGTATTAAAACCCCTGCCATGGGTATTAAACCTCACTGCGTATTTAAAACACTCAACTTCATGGTATAAAACTCACTCATGGTATTAAAACAATCACTGCCATGGTATTAAAAACACTCACTGCATATCAAAACGTCACTGATGTGTATTAAAACACTCACTGCACGGAATTAAACATACTGCCATGGTATTAAACACCTAACTGCCATGGATTAAAACACTCACTGCCAGGTATAAAACACTCACGCAGGGTAATGAAAACCGTTTCACTGCCAGGGTATTAAACACCTCACTGACAGTATTAAAAACCTCACTGCATGGTATTAAAACTCACTGCATGGTATTACACTACTGCCATGGTATTAAAACACCGTAACTGCATGGTATAAAAACCTCCTGCCATGTATTAAAACAATCATGCAGATGATTAAAAAGACCTCATGCCGGTTTAAAACATCATGCCACATGATTTAAAAAAACTCACTGGCCACATGATTAAAAAACTCACTGCGGGTATTAAAAACACCTCACTGATGGTTTAAAAACATGACTGAACATGTTAAAAACACATCACTGCCAGGTTTTAAAAACACCATCACTGAGGGTATTAAAAACACCTCACTGAGGGTATTAAAAACCCTATTGCATGGTATTAAAACTCTGCATGGTTATTAACACCTCATCTGCCTGGTTTAAACACGCTCCTGCCAGGTTAAAACCTACTACCATGGTTTAAAACATACTGCCAGGATATAAAACCTAAGCCAGGGTATTAAAAACACTCTGCCACAATGATTAAAAATACTAATGACAGGGTAATTAAAAAATCACTGCAGGTGGTATTAAAACTCACTGGAGTTATGAAAACCTCAATGCCATGGTATTAAGCATCAATGCAATGTTAAAACACTCTGCCAATGATTAAAAACCACTGCCATGGTATAAAACACCTGCACTGTGTGTATTCAAACCGCCTCCCGACTGATTAAACACTATGCCACATGATAAAAACACCTCATACATGGTATAAAACAACTCCTGCATTATTAAAACACATCACTGCAGGGTATTTAAAACAACACTCACTACAATGATTAAAACACTGCACTGCAATATTAAAAACCCCTCACTGCACATGATTATAAACCATGCCAGGTAATTAAAACACCTCCTGTAACTTATTAAACAACTATGCATGGTATTAAAACCTCTGCCATGGGATTAAAACCTCTGCCTGGGTATTAAAACAACCTCAGTAGGGTATTAAAACAAACTCACTGCGCATGGTATAAAACACTCACTGCATGGTATTAAAACACTCACTGCATGGATTAAACGTACTTCACACTCGTTAAAACCCTCCTGCGGGTATTAAACACTCACTGCCATGGTATTAAACCTCACTGCACATGTTAAGAACCATCATGCCAGGGTATTAAAAATCATACAAATGATTAAAACCTATGCCAGGGTATTAAAAACACCTACGAGTGTTAAAAAACCCATGCACATTTTAAAAACTCACTGCATGGTATTAAAAACACTATGCAGGTATTAAAAAACTTCACTGGCAAGTATTAAACCTCAACTGGCAGGTATTAAAACCTCACTTCACATTATTAAAATAAAAACACTCACTGCCGAGGGTATTTAAACATCACTACCACAATGATTCAAAACCTCATGCATGTATTAAAAACTCACATATGATTAGAAACCTCACTGCACATGATTAAACCCTCATGGCAGGTATTAAAACACTCCTAACCACATTATTAAACAATCCTTTGCAGGGTATAAAAACACTCTGCAGGTTTAAAACACTCATAGCAGGGTATTAAAAACACCGTAATGCCTTGGTTAAAACCGTACGCTGTGGTTAAAAACTCACTGCACATATTAAAACATCTATGACATGGTATAAAAACTCACTACATGGTATTTAAAGAACACTCACTGCAATGATTAAAACATCCTGCCATGGTATTAAAAGCAATCAACTGTCATGGTAAACACTAATGCCATGGTATTAAACCTCACTGATGTATTAAAACACATCACTGCCATGGTATTGTTAAAAACCTCAAGCGTTTAAAAACCAACTCCCACTGTGAGAATGAAAAACTCAACTCCAATTTAAAAACACCTCACTGCGAGTTATGAAACATAATGCATGTGTAAAGACACCTCAATGCATGGATTAAAACCTTCACTGCACGATTAAAAACAAACCGACTGCCATGTATTAAAAAACCTCACAGCTGGTGGTATTTCAGCAACCCTCACTTCACATGATTAAACAGCTCATGCGACATGATTAAAACACTTCACTACATGGTATTAAACAAATCACTGCCACATTATTAAAAAACTCACTGCCAGGGTATTAAACCTATACCAAGATTCAAAAACTCCTGCAATGAATTAAAACACTCACTGCAATGATTAAAAACACTCAAGTGCAGGTATTAAAAACTCACTGCACATTATTAAAACACCAGTCACTGCCAATGATTAAACCTCATGCAGGTATTAAAACACTCTGGCAACTGGTATTAAAAAACCTACTGCATGGTATTAACATTGCCACATGATTAAACCCTCACTGGCAGGGTTTAAAAACACCTCATACACATGATTAAAACACTCATGCAGGGTATTAAAACTCCTGCCAGGGTAATTAAACCCTCATGCCAATTATTAAAGAACACCTCACTGCACATTATTAAAACACTCATTGCTGGTATTAAAACCCTCACTGCCATAGGTATTAAAAACACCTCACTGGCACATGATTACACCTCATGCAGAGTATTAAAAACACTGATTCACATTATTAAACACATTCACTGCAGGGTATTAAGAAACCTATACCACAATGATTAAAACTCACTGCATGGTATTAAACACCTCACTACATATGATTAGAAACTCTGCACATGATAAAACACCTACTGACACATGATTAAAACACTCATGCAGGGTTGAAAACACCTCTGCCATTGTTAAAACTCACTGCAGGGTATTAAAACCCTCAATAACTGATTAAATTACCTCACTGCCAGGGTATTAAACACCTCCTGCGGGTATTAAAACCTCCTTCCGCATTTTAAAACACTCTCGCCATGGGTAAATAAAAACCGATCATTGCCATGGTATTAAAACCTACTGTCACATGAAAAAAACCTACTGCAGGGTATAAAAACACCTCACTGACAGCATTATTAAAACTCACTGCATGGTTAAAACCCTCACTCCATCGATAAGAACAGTCACTGCACTGATTAAACCTCACTGCAGGGTATTAAAACAACTCCTGCACTGATTAAAAACTCAGCCAGGTGTTAAAAAACCCTACTGCCACAGATTATTAAAAAACCTGCAATGAGGTATTAAAACACTCACAATGTTAAAACACTCACTGCATGGTATTAAAACACTATACTATATGAAATTAAAACACCTCCTGCAGCGGTATTAAAAAATCCTACAGCATTATTAAAACACCTCACTGCTGGTATTAAAACCCTCACTACCACTGATTAAAACCTCACTACACATGATAAAACACTCTCACTGCAGGGTCTTAAAACACCTCACTGCATGTATTAAACACCTAATGCACAGTGATTAAAAACACCTCACTGCCGGGGTCAATTAAAAAACACTCACTAACCAATGATGTAAAACACTTCACTGCCAGGGTATTAAAACATTTTTATACAACTTATTATTAAAACATCAGCGCAGGGTATTAAACCACCTCACTGCATGAAATTAAACACCTATGAGGGTATTAACCATCACTGCCACAGTATTATTAAAACACCTCACTGCAGGTGTATATAAACCCCACTTCCCATGATTAACCTACTGCTGTGGTATTAAAAACACCTCACTGTCGATTATTAAACCACTCACTGCAATGATTAAAAACCTCACTGGCAGGGTATTAAAACACTCACTGCATGGTATTAAAACCTCATGCACATGATTAAACACTCACTGAGGTTTTAAAAACACGTCACTGCAGGGTTAAAACCTCAACTGCAGGGTATTAAAAACACCTCACTGCCAGGGTATTAACACACCTCTGAGGGTTTAAAACCCTCACTGCCAGGTATTAACACTACTGCCAGGGCTATTAAAACCTCACTGCATGGTAATTAAAAACACCTCACTGCCATGGTTGTAAAACACCCATGCGATGGTGATAAAACTCACTGCAGGTATTAAAACCCTCATTCCGATGGTTATTAACCTCACTCCATGGTATAAGAACTCCTCACTGGCCATGGTATAAACAACACTCACTGGCATGGTATTGAAAACACCTACTGCATTGGTATTAAAACACTCAATAGGCAGGGATTACCACCTCCTGCATGGTATTAAAACACATCACTGCATGGTATTAAAACACTTCAATGCAGGGTATTAACACTCACTGCCAGGGTATGAAAACCTCACTGACCAGGGTATTAAACACTCAACTGATTGTATTAAAACCTCACTGCCATGGGTTTATAAACACTATGCATCGGTATTAAAAACACCCTCATGCATGGTAATTAAAATCCACTGCATGGTATAAAAAACACTCATGCATGGTTTAAACACCTCTGCATGGTAATTAAAACCTCATGCAATGATGAAACAACTCACTGCCATGGTATAAAACCCTCACTGCACATGATAAAAAAACACTCACTGCAGGTTTTAAAACCCTATGCCTGGTATTAAAAACACCTCACTGCGACATGATTAAACACTCACTGCCAGGGTTTTAAACAACAACCTCCTGCAGGGTATAAAACCCTACTGCCGAGGGTATTAAAACACTCCTGCAGGTATTAAAGACAACTCATGCATGGTATTAAAACACTCACTGCCATGGGTATTAAAAAACTCACTGCAGGTATAAACACTACTAACGATTGGTATTAAAACACTCACGACATGGTATTAACACTCACTGCAGGATATTAAACCATCACAGCCAGGGTTTAAAAACCTCACTTGCACAATGATTAAAATACCTCAATGCAGGGTATTAAAACACATCACTGCAGGGTATTAAACACCTCCTGCATGGTATAAAAACACTACTGGCCTGGTTTAAACCTCACTGCCATGGTATGTAAACCCTCACTCGCCATGGTATTAAACCGTCACTGCATGGTTGTAAAAACCCTACTGCCAGGGGAATTAAACACTCACTGCCATGGTATTGAAAAACCATGCATGGATAAACACCTCACTGCCAAGGGGGTATTAACACTCACTGCAGGGTGATGAAAAACACTCACTGCCGGTTTAAACCTCCTGCCTGGTATTCAAAACACCCACTGCCAGATGATTAAAACACTACTCGCATGGTATTAAAACCACTTCACTGCCATGGTATTAAAACACCTCACTGAATGGTATTAAAACACCTCCTGGACATAGGGTATTACACACTCAGTGCCATGTTAAAAAACCTCACTGATCATGGTATTAAAACACCTCCCCTGCATGGTAAATTAAACACCTATGCAATGATCTAAAAACACTCATGCATGTTTAAAAACTCACGCCATGGTAATTAAAACCCTACTGCATGGTATTAAAAACACCTCCGCCATGGTATTAAAAACACTATGCAGGTATTAAAAAACCTCACTTCCCATATTAAAACCACCATCACTGCCATGGTTAAAAACACCTATGCATGGATAAAAACACTACTGCAGGGTATTAAAAAACGACTCATTCGCAACATTATTAAACATCACTGACATTGTATTAAAGAACCTCAATAGACTTTGATTTAATATACTCACTGCAGGGTATTAAACACCTCATGCAGGGTATTAAAAACACTCCTTCCAATTTAAAACACTCACTGCATAGTATTAAACACTCACTCATGGTATTACACCTGACTGCATTGTATTAAAAACACTAATGCCAGGAGTATTAAAACCTCATACACTTGATTAAAATATACTCATGCAGGGTATTAAACACTCATGCAGGTATTAAAACAACTCTTCCACATTATTAAAAAACCCCATGATGGTATTAAAACCTCCTGCCATGGTAATAAAACATCTATGCCACATTGATTCAAACACCATGAAGGGTGAATTAAAAACACCTCACTACGCAATTTTAAACACTACTGCCATGGATTAAAACACCTCAATGATATGATTAAACAACTACTGCACATGATTAAACACCGTCACTGCAGGGTATTAAACCTCACTACACATTTAAAACACCCTATGCAGGTATTAAACACTCCTGCCACAGTGATTAAAAAACTCACTGCCAGGGTATTAAAAACCTACTGCACATGATTAAAAACTGCACTGACAGGGTATTAAAACACTATACACATTGATAAAAAACTCACTGCATGTATTAAAAACCTCATACAATGATGTAGAACCCTCCACTGCATGTTAAAACACCATCCTGCACATGATTACATAACACTCGCAGGGTATTAAAACACTAACTGCAATTCTAAAAACACTCACTGCCAGGAGTATTAACAACCTCAAACATTGATTAAACTATACGTCTGCCAGGATTAAAAACAGCTATGCAGGGTATAAAACCTCACTTCCGATATTAAAACACTTCATGGCATGGTATTAAAAACACTCATGCCATGGTAATTAAAAAGTCACTGCAATGATAAAAACTCAATGCGGGTGATTGAAAACACTCAATGCACATTATTAAAACATACTGCATGGTATTAAAACACATCCTACCATATGATTAAAAACCTACTGCAAATGAAAAAACACCTCCTGCCAGGGTATTAAAAAGTCATCACTCAAGGTATTAAAACAACATCACTACAATGATTAAAAACACCTCACTGCAGGGTATTAAAACACTTCACTACACTTTAAACCTCAAATGCCAGGGTATTAAAACTCTCCTGCCATTGATATTTAAAAAACCTCCTCGCAGGGTATTAAAACAAGTATTGCTCACATTATTAAAACACTCATGCCAGGTTTAAAACACTCACTTCCATGATTAACCCTCATGCTGTGGTATTAAAAACATCCTTAATTATTTAAAAACCTCACTGCCAATGATTAAAAACATCACTGCAGGGTTTAAAAACACCTACTGACAGTGATTAAAACACTCACTGCAGGGTTTAAACTCTCACTGAGGGTATTAAAACACCTACTCGCCAGGTCTTAAGAAGACCTATGGCAAGGGTCTTAAACACGTACGCAGGGTATTAACACCTCACTGCTAGGGTATTAAAACCCCACTGCATGGTATTGAAACACCTCCTGGCATGGGTATTAAAACACATGCACATGAGGTATTAAAAACAACCTCATGCCAGGGTATTAAAAACACCTCACTTCCATGGTATTAAAATCACCTACCATGAGTATTAAACACCACCTGATGGTATTAAAAAACTCACTTGGCCATGGTATTAAATAACTCACTGCATGGTAATTAAAAACAACTGATACCTCACTGACCAGGGTATAACAACACCTACCTGCATGGTATTAAAACACGTCTACTGACAAACACGTCGACTGTATAAAAACATCCTCCACTGCGGATATGGTTAAAGACCTCACTGCAGGGTATTAAAACCACTACTGCATGATAAAAACCTCACTGCCAGGAATGTAATTAAAACACCTCATGCTACATGGTATTAAAAACACTCACTGCCAGGGTATTAAACAACTCACTGCATGGTATTAAACCCTACGATGGTACATCATGGCATGTATAAAAACACCTCACTGCATGGTATTAAACACGCTCAATGCATGGTAATAAAACACCTCATGCCATGGTATTAAAAACTCACGCAATATAACTCACTGCCGAGGGTATTAAAACACTGCACTGCCATGTTAAAACAGACCTCACTGCCAGGTATTAAACCACTCCATGCATGGTATTAAAAACACCTCACTGCTCACTGATGGTATAAAACACCATTGCCAGGGTTATTAAAAAAGTACTGCAGGTATTCCACTCAGGCATGTATTAAAACACTGACTGCCACATGATTAAAACTCACTGCAGGGTTAACTCTCAATGCCAGGGTATTAAAAAACACTCATGCAGGGTATTAAAACACCTCACTGCCAGGGTATAAAAACACTCATGCAGAGGTATTAAAACACCTCTGCAGGGTATAAAACACCTCCACTGCAGGCGTATTTAAAAAACCTTACTTGCAGGGGTATTAAAACGTCACTGCATGGTTAAAGAGCTCACTGCATGGTTTAGAAACACTTCTGCCATGGTATTAAAAACACCTCTGCCGGGTATAAAACACTCACTACATGTATTAAAAACACCTCAGCGACCATGGTATTAACAACTCCTGAGGTATTAAACACTTTCACAGAGGGTATTTAAAACCATCAATGCACTGATTAAAATACCTCATGCAGGGTATTTAAAACACCTCCTGGCGCAGGGTATTAACCCTCATGATGGATTAAAACACCTCATCTGCATGTATAAAACCCTCACTGCATGGTATTAAAACTCATGCATAGGTATTAAAACACTCACTGCCATGTATAAAAACTCACTGCCAGGGAATTAATACACATAACTGCTGGATTAAAAACTCCTGGCCTGGTATTAAAACACCGTCATGCCGGGTATTAAACACGTCACTGCGGGGTATAACACTATGCAGTTAGTATTAAAACTCACTGATGGTATTAAAACACCTACTGCACATGGATTAAAACCTCACGCATGGTATTAAAACCTAACATGCCATGGATATTAAAAAGACTCACTGCCATGGTATCTTAAAACACATCACTCGCCATGGTATTAAACCATCACTGATGGTATGTAAAAACCCACTGAATGGGTATTAAAACCCGTCACTGCCAATGATTAAAAACACGTCCTGCATGGTATTAAACTTCACTGCATGGTATTAAAACACCTCACTGCCATGCGTATTAAAACACTACTGCATGGTATTAAAAACGATACTGCCAGGGTATTAAAACTCATTCACATTATTAAAACCTCACTGGCATGGTATTAAAGAAACTCACTGCATGGTATTAACACTTTCATGCAGGGTATTAAAAACACTCACTTCCAGATTATTAAAAACACCATCACTGCATGTATTAAAACCTCAATCCATTTGACTTAAATATGACTGATGAGGGTATTAAAACACTACTGCCAGGGTATTTAAAATACTCAATTCCATTATTAACCTCTGCATGGGTCTAAAATCCTAAGCATGGTATTAAAAACACCTCAGCTGCATGGTATTAAAGACATCACTGCAGGGTGATTACCACCTCAATACACTTTGATTAACTATGTCTGCAGGAGTATTTACAACCTCACTGCCAGGGAGTTTAAACCTCCTTCCGATTGTTAAACCGCACTGCATGGTTTAAGACACTACTGCGCACATGATTAAAAACACTATGCGGGTATTCAACATTTCCATGCCACTTTTAAAATCACTGGCCAATGTATAACCTCAAATTGGCTACATGATTAAAACCGTCATGCAATGAATAAAACTCACTGCAGGTATTAAACTCCATACCATTATTAAAACTCACTGATAGGTATTAAAACCTCACTGACATGATTAAAAACCTCTTCTGCCAGGGTATTAAAAACCTCTGCATTAATTTAAAACTCACTGCAGGGTATTAAACACTATACACTGATTAAAACACCTATGCAATGTATTAAAACTCCATCATAATTAAAAACTCACTGCAGGAGTATGTACTCATCACTATTAAAAACCTCAACTGCATGGTATTAAACCTCACTGCAGGGTATTAAACTCTTGATGGTATTAAAACTCTGCCCTGATTAACACCTCATGTGGTAAACTTGCATGTTAAAAACA
>CM068967.1:48875661-48895560 GCA_035128595.1 Eptatretus atami
ATCATGTGTGCGAGTGAGGTGTTTTTAATACCATGGCAGTGAGGTGTTTTTAAATACCATGAGCAGTGAGGTGTTTTTAATACATGACAGTGAGGTGTTTTTAATACGCATGACAGTGAGGTGTTTTTAATACCATGACAGTGAGGTGTTTTTAAATACCATGACAGTGAGGTGTTTTTAATACCATGGTAGTGAGAGGTGTTTTTAATATCATGGCAGTGAGGTGTTTTTAATGATGTGGGAGTGAGGTGTTTTTAATACCATGGCAGTGAGATGTTTTTTTAATACCATAGCAGTGAGGTGTTTTTTTAATCATGTATCAGTGAGGTGTTTTTAATACCATGGCAGTGAGGTGTTTTAATACCATGGCAGTGAGGTGTTTTTAATACCATGGCAGTGAGGTGTTTTTAATACCCAATGGCAGTGAGGTGTTTTTAATACCATGGCAGTGAGGTGTTTTTAATACCATGGCTAGTGAGGTGTTTTTAATACCATGTAGTGAGGTGTTTTTAATACCATGGAGTGAGGTTGTTTTTAAATACCATGGCAGTGAGGTGTTTTTAAATACCATGGCAGTGAGGTGTTTTTATAACCATGGCAGTGAGGTGTTTTTAATACCATTGGCAGTGAGGTGTTTTTAATACCAATTGCAGTGAGGTGTTTTTAATACCATGGTAGTGGTGTTTTTAATACCATGGTTGTGAGGTGTTTTTTAATCATGTATCAGTGAGATGTTTTTAATAATGTGGCAGTGAGGTGTTTTTAATACCATGGTAGTGAGGTGTTTTTTTAATCATGTATCAGTGAGATGTTTTTAATAATGTGGCAGTGAGGTGTTTTTAATACCATGGCAGTGAGGTGTTTTTAATACCATGGTAGTGAGGTGTTTTTAATACCATGGTAGTGAGGTGTTTTTAATACCATGGTAGTGAGGTGTTTTTAATACCATGGCAGTGAGGTGTTTTTAATGATGTGGGAGTGAGGTGTTTTTAATACCATGGTAGTGAGGTGTTTTTAATACCATGGCAGTGAGGTGTTTTTAATGATGTGGGAGTGACGTGTTTTTAATGATGTGGGAGTGAGGTGTTTTTAATACCATGGTAGTGAGGTGTTTTTAATACCATGGCAGTGAGATGTTTTTAATACCATGGCAGTGAGGTGTTTTTTAATCATGTATCGGTGAGGTGTTTTTAATACGCATGGCAGTGAGGTGTTTTTAATACCATGGCAGTGAGGTGTTTTTAATACCATGGCAGTGAGGTGTTTTTAATACATGGCAGTGAGGTGTTTTTATACCATGCAAGTGAGGTGTTTTTATACCGTGGCAGTGAGGTGTTTTTAATAATGTGGGAGTGAGGTGTTTTTAATACCATGGCAGTGAGGTGTTTTTAATACCATGGTAGTGAGTGTTTTTTTTAATCATGTATCGGTGAGATGTTTTTAATAATGTGGCAGTGAGGTGTTTTTAATACCATGGCAGAGGTGTTTTTAATACCATGGTAGTGAGGTGTTTTTAATACCATGGCAGTGAGGTGTTTTTTTTTTAATCATGCATCAGTGAGATGTTTTTAATAATGTGGCAGTGAGGTGTTTTTAATACCATGGTAGTGAGGTGTTTTTTTAATCATGTATCAGTGAGATGTTTTTAATAATGTGGCAGTGAGGTGTTTTAATACCATGGCAGTGAGTGTTTTTAATACCATGGTAGTGAGGTGTTTTTAATACCATGGTAGTGAGGTGTTTTTAATACCATGGTAGTGAGGTGTTTTTAATACCATGGTAGTGAGGTGTTTTTAATACCATGGTAGTGAGGTGTTTTTAATACCATGGCAGTGAGGTGTTTTTAATGATGTGGGAGTGAGGGAGGTGTTTTTAATACCATGGTAGTGAGGTGTTTTTTAATACCATGGCAGTGAGATGTTTTTAATACCATGGCAGTGAGGTGTTTTTTTAATCATGTATCGGTGAGGTGTTTTTAATACCATGGCAGTGAGGTGTTTTTAATACCATGGCAGTGAGGTGTTTTTAATACGCATGGCAGTGAGGTGTTTTTAATACCATGGCAGTGAGGTGTTTTTAATACCATGGCAGTGAGGTGTTTTTAATCATGCAGTGATGTTTTTAACCATGGCAGTGAGGTGTTTTTAATACCATGGCAGTGAGGTTGTTTTTAATACCATGGCAGTGAGGGTGTTTTTAATAATGTGGGAGTGAGGTGTTTTTTAATACCATGGCAGTGAGGTGTTTTTAATACCATGGTAGTGAGGTGTTTTTTTTAATCATGTATCGGTGAGATGTTTTTAATAATGTGGCAGTGAGGTGTTTTTAATACCATGGCAGAGGTGTTTTTAATACCATGGTAGTGAGGTGTTTTTAATACCATGGTAGTGAGGTGTTTTTAATACCATGGCAGTGAGGTGTTTTTAATACCATGGCAGTGAGGTGTTTTTTTAATCATTGTATCGTGAGGTGTTTTAAATACCATGGCAGTGAGGTGTTTTTAATACCATGGCAGTGAGGTGTTTTTAATACCATGGCAGTGAGGTGTTTTTAATACCATGGCAGAGGTGTTTTAATACCATGGCAGTGAGGTGTTTTTAATGATAGTGGGAGTGAGGTGTTTTTAATACCATGGTAGTGAGGTGTTTTTAATACCATGGCAGTGAGATGTTTTTAATACCATGGCAGTGAGGTGTTTTTTAATCATGTATCGGTGAGGTGTTTTTAATACCATGGCAGTGAGGTGTTTTTAATACCATGGCAGTGAGGTGTTTTTAATACATGGCAGTGAGGTGTTTTTAATACCATGGCAGTGAGGTGTTTTTAATACAATGGCAGTGAGGTGTTTTTAATACCGTGGCAGTGAGGTGTTTTTAATAATGTGGGAGTGAGGTG
This sequence comes from Eptatretus atami, assembly GCA_035128595.1. Taxonomy (NCBI): domain Eukaryota; kingdom Metazoa; phylum Chordata; class Myxini; order Myxiniformes; family Myxinidae; genus Eptatretus; species Eptatretus atami. The sequence continues at coordinate 48,878,557 of CM068967.1, forward strand.
TTTTTAATACCGTGGGCAGTGAGGTGTTTTTTTAATACCATGGTAGTGAGTGTTTTTTTAATCATGTATCGGTGAGATGTTTTTAATAATGTGGCAGTGAGGTGTTTTTAATACCATGGCAGAGGTGTTTTTAATACCAATGGTAGTGAGGTGTTTTTAATACCATGGTAGTGAGGTGTTTTTAATACATGGCAGTGAGGTGTTTTTATACCATGGCAGTGAGGTGTTTTTTTAATCATGTATCGGTGAGGTGTTTTTAATACCATGGCAGTGAGGTGTTTTTAAATACCATGGCAGTGAGGTGTTTTTAATACCAATGGCAGTGAGGTGTTTTTAATACGCATGGCAGTGAGGTGTTTTTAATACCATGGCAGTGAGGTGTTTTTAATGATGTGGGAGTGAGGTGTTTTTAATACGTGTAGTGAGGTGTTTTTAATACCATGGCAGTGAGATGTTTTTAATACCATGGCAGTGAGGTGTTTTTTTAATCATGTATCGGTGAGGTTTTTAATACCATGGCAGTGAGGTGTTTTTAATACACATGGCAGTGAGGTGTTTTAATACCATGGCAGTGAGGTGTTTTTAATACCATGGCAGTGAGGTGTTTTTAATACCATGGCAGTGAGGTGTTTTTAATACCGTGGCAGTGAGGTGTTTTTAATAAAATGGGGAGTGAGGTGTTTTTAATACCGATGGGCAGTGAGGTGTTTTTTAATACATGGTGAGTGAGGTGTTTTTTTAATCATGTATCGGTGAGATGTTTTTAATAATGTGGCAGTGAGGTGTTTTTACTACATGGAAGAGTGTTTTTAATACCATGGTAGTGAGGTGTTTTTTAATCATGTATCAGTGAGATGTTTTTAAATAATGTGGCAGTGAGGTGTTTTTTAATACCATGGCAGTAGGTGTTTTTAATCATGTGGGATGAGGTGTTTTTAATACCACAGGCAGTGAGGTGTTTTTAAATCATGTGGGGGTGAGGTGTTTTTAATACCATGGTAGTGAAATGTTTTTAATACCATGGCAGTGAGATGTTTTTTTTATTTCCATGGCAGTGAGGTGTTTTTTAATCGTGTATCAGTGAGATGTTTTTAAATACCATGGCAGTGAGGTGTTTTTAATACCATGGTGAGGTGTTTTTTAATCATGTATCAGTGAGATGTTTTTAATAATGTTGCAGTGAGGTGTTTTTAATACCATGGTAGTGAGGTGTTTTTAATACATGGCAGTGAGGTGTTTTTAATACCATGGGCAGTGAGGTGGTTTTTAAATACCATGGTAGTGAGGTGTTTTTAATACCATGGCAGTGAGGTGTTTTTAATACCATGGTAGTGAGGTGTTTTTTAATACATGGTAGTGAGGTGTTTTTAATAATGTGTGTGAGGTGTTTTTAATACCATGGCAGTGAGGTGTTTTTAATGATGTGGGAGTGAGGTGTTTTTAATACCATGGTAGTGAGGTGTTTTTTAATACCATGGCAGTGAGATGTTTTTAATAGACCATGGTAGTGAGGTGTTTTTAATAACCATGGCAGTGAGGTGTTTTTAATACCATGGCAGTGAGGTGTTTTTAATACCATGGCAGTGAGGTGTTTTTATTACCATGGGCAGTGAGGTGTTTTTTTTAATCATGTATCAGTGAGTTGTTTTTAATAACCATGGCAGTGAGGTGTTTTTAATACCATGGTAGTGAGGTGTTTTTAATACCATGGCAGTGAGGTGTTTTTAATACCATGGCAGTGAGGTGTTTTTAATACCATGGCGTGGAGGGTGTTTTTAATACCATGGCAGTGAGGTGTTTTTAATACAATGGCAGTGAGGTGTTTTTAATCCAGTGGCAGTGAGGTGTTTTTAATAATGTGGGAGTGAGGTGTTTTAATACCTTGGTAGTGAGGTGTTTTAATACCATGGCAGTGAGGTGTTTTTAATACCATGGTAGTGAGGTGTTTTTTTAATAATGTGGCAGTGAGGTGTTTTTAATACCATGGCAGAGGTGTTTTTAATACCATGGTAGTGAGGTGTTTTTAATACCATGGTAGTGAGGTGTTTTTTTAATAATGTGGGCAGTGAGGTGTTTTAATACCATGGCAAGAGGTGTTTTTTAATGACCATGGTAGTGAGGTGTTTTTTTAATCATGTATCAGTGAGATGTTTTTAATAATGTGGCAGTGAGGTGTTTTTTTAATCATTTATCAGTGAGGTGTTTTTAATACCATGGCAGTGAGGTGTTTTTAATACCATGGCAGTGAGGTGTTTTTAAATCATGTTGGGAGTGAGGTGTTTTTAATACACAGTCAGTGAGGTGTTTTTAATCATGTGGGGGTGAGGTGTTTTTAATACCATGGTAGTGAAATGTTTTTAATACCATGGCAGTGAGATGTTTTTATTTCCATGGCAGTGAGGTGTTTTTTTAATCGTGTATCAGTGAGAATTGTTTTTAATACCATGGTATGTGAGGTGTTTTTTTAATCATGTATCAGTGGAGTATGTTTTTAATAATGTGGCAGTGAGGTGTTTTTAATACCATGACAGTGAGGTGTTTTTAATAATGTGGGAGTGAGGTGTTTTTAAAATACCACAGCAGTGAGGTGTTTTAATACCATGGTAGTGAAATGTTTTTAATACCATGGCAGTGAGATGTTTTTTATTTCCATGGCAGTGAGGTGTTTTTTTAATCGTGTATCAGTGAGATGTTTTTAAATAAACCATGGTAGTGAGGTGTTTTTTTTAATCATGTATCAGTGAGATGTTTTTAATAATGTGGCAGTGAGGTGTTTTTAATACCCATGGTAGTGAGGTGTTTTTAATACCATGATAGTGAGGTGTTTTTAAATACATGGTAGTGAGGTGTTTTTAATACATGGCAGTGAGGTGTTTTTAATACCATGGTAGTGAGGTGTTTTTAATACCATGGTAGTGAGGTGTTTTTAATAATGTGTGAGTGAGGTGTTTTTAATACCATGGCAGTGAGTGTTTTTAATACCATGACAGTGAGGTGTTTTTAATAATGTGGAGTGAGGTGTTTTTAATACCACAGCAGTGAGGTGTTTTTAATACCAATGGTAGTGAAAATGTTTTTAAATACCATGGCAGTGAGATGTTTTTATTACCATGGCAGTGAGGGTGTTTTTTTAATCGTGTATCAGTGAGATGTTTTTATACCATGGCAGTGAGGTGTTTTTAACACCATGGTAGTGAGGTGTTTTTTAAATCATGTATCAGTGAGATGTTTTTTAATAATGTGGCAGTGAGGTGTTTTTAATACCATGGTAGTGAGGTGTTTTTTAATACATGGTAGTTGAGGTGTTTTTAATACCATGGCAGTGAGGTGTTTTTTAATACCATGGCAGTGAGGTGTTTTAATACATGGTGTGGTGTTTTTAATACATGGATGAGTGTTTTTAATACATGGCAGTGAGGTGTTTTTAATACCATGGCAGTGAGGTGTTTTTAAATACCATGGCAGTGAGGTGTTTTTAATACATGTGGGTAGTGGAGGTGTTTTTAATACCTTGGTATGCGGTGTTTTTAATACCGATGGCAAGTGAGGGTGTTTTTTTAATCATGTCAGTGAGAATGTTTTATAATAATGTGGCGTGAGGTGTTTTTTTAATCATTTATCAGTGAGGTGTTTTTAATACCATTGGAGTAGGGTGTTTTAATCATGTGGGAGTGAGGTGTTTTTAATACCACAGCAGTGAGAGTGTTTTTAATCATGTGGGGGTGAGGTGTTTTTTAATACCATGGTAGTGAAATGTTTTTATTACCATGGCAGTGAGGTGTTTTTTTAACTCGTGTATCAGTGAGATGTTTTTAATACATGGCAGTGAGGTGTTTTTAATCATGTGGCAGTGAGGTGTTTTTAATAAACCATGGCAGTGAGGTGTTTTTAATCATGTGGCAGTGAGGTGTTTTTAATACCGTGGCAGTGAGGTGTTTTTTAATACCTTGGTAGTGAGGTGTTTTTAATACCATGGGCAGTGAGATGTTTTTAATACCATGGCATGAGGTTTTTTTAATCATGTATCAGTGAGATTTTTTTAATGATGTGGCAGTGAGGTGTTTTTAATACCATGGTAAGTGAGGTGTTTTTTAATACCATGGCAGTGAGGTGTTTTTAATAACCATGGTAGTGAGGTGTTTTTTTAATTCATGGCATCAGTGAGATGTTTTTAATAATGTGGGCAGTGAGGTGTTTTTTTAATCATTTATCAGTGAGGTGTTTTTAATACCATGCAGTGAGGTGTTTTTAAATCATGTGGGAGTGAGGTGTTTTTAATCATTGTGGGAGTGAGGTGTTTTTAATACAGCACAGTGAGGTGTTTTTTAATCATGTGGGGGTGAGTTGTTTTTAAATGCCATGGTAAGTGAAATGTTTTAATACCATGGCAGTGAGGTGTTTTTAATACCATGGTAGTGAGTGTGTTTTTTTTAATCATGTATCAGTGAAGATGTTTTTAATAATGTGGCAGTGAGGTGTTTTTAATAGACCATGGCAGAGGTGTTTTTAATACCATGGTAGTGACGTGTTTTTAATACCATGGTAGTGAGGTGTTTTTTTTATCATGTATCAGTGAAGATGTTTTTAATAATGTGTCAGTGAGGTGCTTTTTTAATCATTTAGTCAGTGAGGTGTTTAATCATGTGGGGGAGTGAGGTTGTTTTTTAATACCGATGGTAGTGAAATGTTTTTATTACCATGGCAGTGAGGTGTTTTTAATCGTGTATCAGTGAGATGTTTTTAAATACCATGGCAGTGAGGTGTTTTTTAATCGTGTATCAGTGAGATGTTTTTAATACCATGGCAGTGAGGTGTTTTTAATCATGTGGGTGGCAGTGAGATGTTTTTAATAATGTGGCAGTGAGATGTTTTTTAATAATGTGGCAGTGAGGTGTTTTTTTAATCATGTATCAGTGAGATGTTTTTAAATCCATGGCAGTGAGGTGTTTTTTTAATTATGTTGCAGTGCGATGTTTTTAATACCATGGCTGTGAGGTGTTTTTAATACCATGGGCAGTGAGGTGTTTTTTTTAATCATTTATCAGTGAGGTGTTTTAATACGCATGGTAGTGAGGTTGTTTTTAATACCATGGCAGTGAAGTGTTTTTTAATACCATGGCAGTGAGGTGTTTTTAATACCATGGCAGTGAAGTATTTTTAATACCAATGGCAGTGAGTGTTTTTAATACCATTTTGGCAGTGAGGTGTTTTTAATACCATGGCAGTGAGGTGTTTTTTAATACGATGGGCAGTGAAGGTGTTTTTAATCATAGTGGGAGTGAGGTGTTTTTAATACCCATGTGTAGTGAGGTGTTTTTAATACCATGGCCAGTAGTGAGGTGTTTTTTAAATACCTATGGCGGGCAGTGAGGTGTTTTTAATACCATGGCAGTGAGTGTGTTTTTGTTTGAAAAACACCTCACTGATAAATGATTGAAAAAACACCTCACTGCCACATTATTAAAAACATCTCACTGATACACGATTAAAAAAACACCTCACTGCCATGGTATTAAAAACAGCTCACTGCCATGGTATTAAAAACAGCTCACTGATACATGATTAAAAACACCTCACTGCCATGGTATTAAAAACACCTCACTGCCACATGATTAAAAACACCTCACTGATAAATGATTGAAAAAACACCTCACTGCCACATTATTAAAAACATCTCACTGATATATGATTAAAAACACCTCACTGCCATGGTATTAAAAACACCTCACTACCATGGTATTAAAAACACCTCACTGCTGTGGTATTAAAAACACTTCACTGCTGTGGTATTAAAAACACCTCACTCCCACATGATTAAAAATAGCACCGCAAAGCGGGCGTAACCCCTCAGCCCCTTGACGCAAACCAATTTCAAGATGGTGGCCATATTGAAAATTGCAGCACGCCCATTTTCGAAAGGAACCTTCCTCTACTCAACCCCAACACACCCAGCAAAAATGGATTTAATCGGACAAGGCGTTCTCCTCTAAATTGACGGAAACCAAAAGTTGACAGACGCCCGGACGCCCGCCGGACAACGCCTGTGACGACAATACCCCTTAGCCCAATTCGGGCTGAGTGGTAAAAAGGAAAAATAAATAAATAACATTTTTCCACATTGGCTCTGTGAGATCATGCAATGTGGTGACTTCCTCAAAAAGTATGAAAATGTGTATTTCGTGTTACAGTACTACGATTACAAAAGAACCATCTCCACAAAATAATAATTTTTAAAAAGTTTGGATGAAGGACTAAAAGGTGGTTAAAGCAAAATATTTCAAGAATAGCATGTGGAAAAGCCAAACGACTTCTTGAACTACATGTGAACGTCTCTCCCGAAATGTTTGATTACTTTTTGGATAACAGATAAACGCTACAGAGACATGGGGGTTTTTTGTTCTTAAACTAGAGTTGGAGACAGTATGCAGTTGACTGAGGCTGAGTGGCAAGATGAGGCTGAGTGGCAAAGTCTTCATCATGCATACTGGCCCATCCTCACCTCCTTTTCCAACATGGCTTGGTGTTTCTTCATGAGCTTCTCCATGTCTCCAGCACTCGTGTTGTTGTGCGTTTCGAGTTCCTTGTCGAGACGCAGCCGGTGCTCGTCCATTTCTGCTTTCAGTTTGTTTTCTAGTGCCATCAGTTCCTTTTGGTGTTCGCGGCGCATGCGCTTGTATCCGGACATCTGCTCCCGCAACTCACTCTCCTGCTCACGCTCGTGAAGCTGTCGCGTTACCTGCATGGTTGTCAGGAAATAAATCTGTTAAAACTTTGAGAGCTATGTTGTGAAGATCAAAGCTTACTCCAAACATGCGTTGTGAACAATGTTTTTAAATAATAATAATAATAATCACAAGAGCAAAGACAATGTAACTGCATAATAACAGCGCTACTTCATATGAGGAGCTCTTTCCCTTCCTATTTCTCCCCATCCATTTAATGTTGCTTTGTTTCATCTCTGCTCCTATTCATTCACTACCTTGTTAGCTCCAGCACCAAAGGTGGGAGGTTAGGTTTTCACCCGTCCATCTGTGAACAGGATATCTCAAAAAGTTGTGGATGGATTCGGACGAAATTGGGTGGAGAAGTTGTGTGTGGAACAAAGACAAAATGATGAGATTTTTGTGATCTGGACACTCAAAGTTTTTTCATGATTCTGCACCACAAACCTCACACTATGCTTTTTAATCATTTTATTTTTGATAACTTCTGCCTGTTGTGAACAGGATATATCACAAAGTATATCGATTTTTGTTTTTGAATAGTCTAGGTCCATGGAATGGTGAGGTGACCAAGAGCATTCAAATGAAGGGGTTGGGGTGAAGACAACACACTAGTATAAACAACAAGGGGGTGGGGTGGGGGGGGCACTGAAACGACAGACTAATGTAGCAAACGGGTGGGGGGAGGGGATAGTGAGACTTGAGACGCAACACTAATGTGACTAGAACGGCACTTGGTAGGGCACATACCTCTGCCAGGCTGAACAGTTGACGTTTTGTATCCCACTGATAGTCCAGATCTGCATCCGGACCTGAACCAAAATCGAATCGGCTTGCTCTGATCACCTAACCAACTAATCCACAATTTGAGATATCGTGCTACATATCGTTTTTGGCCACATCTCTCATTGGTGAAGAATCACTTCACATTCTCGTAGCCAGATCTTCACCAAAATCAAATCAATTCGTCAATATCGCACACCCAACCTGTCCACCATATTTCAAACTTTTTCGTGTCTCCTGTTCACAGAAAAACAGACACTGAGGCAGATAAACAGACATGGGTGAAAACAGAACTTCCACCCACCTTCGGTGATGGAAGTAATGACGCAGGTTATACAAAAACAATCGAAGTGATAAAAACTTTTACCGTTTTCAAAGGATCACAAGCTGAAAAACCGAGAAAAAAATATGGACAAAAGCATTACTGAACGATAACAGCGCTAAAAGCATTCAGATCAGCTTATGATAAGCAAGGTACACACCACGGATGCAGTTCGTATCGTCTGGAATTGCATCTGGTTGTGGAGTCTGTGTTTGGCACTCGCTCGCTGGGATGGTGGCGTTCGATGATCCACATCAGAGCTTCGTCGTGCCCGATCTTCCATCATATAGTACTGCTCCTGAAACAGCACCAACAGAATGTCGAAGCTAAACGAGTCATGTGTGCAGGCCGATTAGAGCAGCGAGCTAAATCTCTGAACCAACAAAATAAAAATAAAAACCTTCAGCTTTTACACTTGAAGGGGGAAAACTAATTAAACAAGCTTGCGTCTAAACCCAAACTACAACCCTTTTTAATTTTCCTCCGTTTTTATTTGCTTTGTGAGACACCATTGTTCAAGCCAGGTCATTCAATTGCAATCACGCACGCACGCACGCAGTGTGCTCACGTGGTACCCATTCAACATGTAGATAAGCTCAGAAAAAAAGGGAGACAAACACCACCAAAGCAAAAGTGATCGACTTCCTGAGAATGGTCATGGAGATAAGCATGCAATTGCAAAGGGGCAGGCTCGAACCGCTCGTATGTCTAGGTGTAGCCATACCGGGGTTACGTGAATGACCGAGTTGCTTGACAGGACCGTGCAATCGTCGTACATCATGGCCATTTGTGTGTCCAGCTCCCCAGCATCGTTAACACTGGCCACACTGCTGCTCTGACTACTCGCACTTGCCCCGGTGCTGGGGACCGACTGAGTGCTGCTCACACTGCTCACAGTACCCGAGCGCACCAGGAAAGACTCCGCATCCTGCCAAATGCAAACGACAACTCCAGATGGGTTCTTGTAAAATATAAGAGCGATTCTTCAAAAATAATGATGATGATAATAATAATAATAAAAGGTAACTCAAAATCATCTGTTTATTGTTCTACCAAATCTTTAAACCCAGGAAATCAAAAACAAAAATGTACAATCGCATGCACCAACTGGAATGAACACACACACACACACACACACACACACACACACACTTCAGGTGAGATGGAACAAATAGAGTGCACAACAATGAGGTGTTCAAATTCAGATCAGATAAATACAAGTTATCGGAATGGAATACAAATCTGGCTCACCATGTACAACATTAACTCTCGGCATAAAGGCCACATGCCACGGTGTGGTACCAAGCGAGATTGTCCAAATACAGTACAAAGCAAAGCGTCATTCAGCACACACAGACTACAGACACAAACATACAATTCCTGAGCTTACAAGAAAGTGTTGAAAAAGCAGAAATTCAAAATACTTCAGGTCACTACAACATTATATAGACATATGAAAAACAAAGGATGGAGGTGGGTGTAACTGATCCACTCCCGATCCAAAACTCTCACCTGCAAAGCACTGGGCACCTTATATCTCAGTCTATCTTACAAGCTCGTCATGGTGTAGAACAATAAAAATAAACCAATGTCACCCGCAGGGTGAACCGTATCTTTCCAAAAGGTGACCACGTGTGACTTCTTTAAAGTCACACTGAGGTGAACAGAGCTGCTATCCACCAGGAAGCACTCCTGAGAATATCTGCCTACGAGAGATTCCGATGAGAATCGTTCTACAGAGTAACCATGAAAAATATGCGTTTGCCTCATAACGTCACAATGTCTCAAGCTTGACATATCTAGAAAGCACTCATCGAGGTGTTCAATTTGAGGTACTACACGATATGGTTCCTAAAACTTGAAAATTTGACCTTGGGGTCAAATATGTTTGACCTTAGGCGCTAACCATGAAGGTCAAGGCCAATCGCCACCAAAAATTAATCAGCTGAGCGCCAGACCATGAACTATATTCCCATGAAGTTTGAAGACGATCGATCAAAATTACTCAAAAAATAAGGGTTTCGTCGACTCCCCTGATTTGCGACAAAGTGACCTTGACCTTTGACCTTGACCTTCAAAATTTTATGCCGCTGAAAGGGACCTCTATAGCCTCTGATATGCGAAGTTACAAAAATTTCCAATGATAACTGTACTCTGCAGAATTTTTTATACGTGATTACAGACAAACAAAAAAAAAAAAAAAACAACAAAACACATACAAGCTGACTAACATATCTTGCAAAAACTTCGTTTTGGCCAAGATATTAAGTAAATGATTTAAAACAGTAAGGTTTGTACGTATATTGTTTTTTGCAAAGGCATATTTGAGTGTGGCATAGCGGCAATACCTTGATGCAACTAGACTTCAGGTTGCTCGTTACAGCAAGGCTGTGCCGCTGACGCAGTAACCTGTGCATTTCAGGCCAGGATTTGGAAATTGTTCAGGGGTGCCAGCGATAACTCGCCTCCTCTTTGTGAAGGGCATTGTGGAATCTAACATCCACCACCTAATACCGGCAGATGGGACGCCCAGTTTAACTTCCATCCATGGGACGACACACACACTGATGACTCAACCTGACTGCGAAACACCAGGATGACAGTTTATCACTATACAGACATTCAAGCCCAAGCCAGACAGCTCACAGGTGAATGCACATATCTCTAGGAATCTAAGCTATCCTGGAAGCTTGGTCGTATATTGACCTGACGTGACAACTAAAAAGTTTTAACGAACACTGAAGGCCCAAATTCGTTCAGACAGTTTATTCAATGAATGTTATTTCAAAATCTGAAATCTTTGCTCTGAAAATTTATCCCAAATGACAACCATTAAACCATCCCAATACCGGGACAATTTGTACCTCATCATCTTCCGGAGCCTCGGCCACTGGTCCATTCTTCTCTTCCTGAAACAGAAGCTTCTTCATCTTACGGTACTGCAGGTTATCCAATTCTCGCACAGCATCCTTCGTGCGCTGGATAAGCTCAATGAGAACAGGCTCGTGTCGCTCACGAAGCACGAATGCATGCTGGGCAGAGGGACAAATTAAAGGGATCTTACTTAGAGCCCATTCACAATTGCACTTCATAATAAGCAACTCATCGGTGATGCAACAAGACTTCACAGATTGGAAAGTTACTACCATTGTTGACAAACCTCCTGCAGCTTTGCTTGCCCTTACTCGTATTATTCTCAAAACACATGTTCTTGAACGATTGCGATAGCACTTTTTAAAAACAGAAACGGCCATTCCCCTAATTGTCTTAAAGCACAACAACAACAAAAAAAGGTTTCAAAAGTCCACGTGGCCTGGCACTTACTCGGAGCAAACCGCTCGACGTCGGTCTGTCCTGCGCATTTTTTTGCAGGCACGAATCCACAAAGTTCCTGAAGTAATCAGACCTGTAAAAAGTTGGCACAACAAACAACGTAACACACACGCACACCAAGAGTATCAATGCCATCGAGAATTATGCGGATCACTCCAAATGTAATGCCCCACAATCTTTTGACAACACTATTTTATTTTCTTCCCAAATGTGGCGCTGCTGTAGCAGTTGTCAAAATGGCTTCCCCCATGGATGTCCGTGAGAAGAAACATGCCGTTATTGAATTGTGTGTGAGGAGACAATTGGAAATATCCAAAAGCGACGACAGAAGGCGTATGGGGATGATGCTGTCGACCGCAGCACAGTTGGTCGATGGGCCAAGTGGGAAATGTCCACAGGAGTTGAACATGCTGATATAATACGTGGATGCCCTAGCAGCGGCAAGGCACGATCAGCACGGACGGATGTCAACGCTGAAAAGGTGAACATCATTGCAGACCTTTGCATAACTATTCTGCACATGCTTGCTTCACCAATGTCCATTTGGAGTGACAGTTCTCTAACAGTTACGCATCTGTCTGGCAAAATGATGTTGTTCACTTTTTCAACATTGACATCCGTCCGTGCGGATCGCAGCCTGCCACTGCGAAGGCACACATATCGGCATGTTAAACTCCTGCGGACTTTATCCGCTTGGCCCGTCGACCAACTGTGCTGTGGTCGACAGCATCGTCCCCATTTGACGTTTCCAATAATATTCTTCTCACACACCAATAATTCAATAACACGTTGCTTCTGACTGACATCTGTGGAGGGCAGCCATGTTTGACGAATGCCACAGCAACACCACTTGTGGGAAAACAATGCAATGATGAGGTGGGAAGAATGTTTCTATACACTGCACAAGTAACAATCCATCCATCAGGACCATACTATGCACAGAGCGTCGGTGCTGCTAAAGCAGTCTCCTGGGCTATTGGGCACGATCCTGGACGGGTCGCCACTCTGACGCAGGATACTCGAATGGCTCAATCATCCTAGCAAGCTGATGCTCACTTTGCCGACCTCGGAAGAATGACCGGCTGAGTCAACCCCACCTGGTTGGTATCAATTCAACGGCCAAGTGGGATTTGAACTCAGGAGCCTGGGATCCCAAGCCCACCACCCTAACCATCAAGCCAACACAAGGCATCAAGTAACAATGCTATATAATAAATATAGTGTTGTAAAAATATTGTGGGGCATTACTTTTGGAGTGACCCTTGTACATATCAATACCAAAACAGGCAATATGTTAACGCAGCTGCAAAAAAAAGTTTATCCTACGAGCCATAATGCTTTGAATTGTTTTCCGATACTATTATTATTATTTTGGCAGCAGGTGCAAAGTTCCAAGGAAGCTTGATTTGCATGCATTTTACCGATTAATTTAAACCCCAGTTAGAGAACCGTGCGTGGTGGTGTTCTCACCACTCAAGAGAGTGCAGAGATGGCGAATCATTCTGTGCAATGTGGTACAGCGCACTCATGGCGTTCATGTTGAAAAGTGGAGGCTTACGCTCAGCTGGACAAAAATAAACACATGGGAGGTGGCACATCCAGAATGGAAACATTCAAAAGGGGCATCGTCATTATAATTCAGAATTAAACACAGCAACAATAACCAGAACCTGTTTCAAGTTCATTCCTGACCCAGTTCAATGCAGGTGATGCCCAGAGACCAGACGTCGACTTTTCCATCGTATTGCCCTTCATCCATTGCCAGAATCACTTCTGGAGCCATCCTGCAATAAAATTTCATTGAGGACGTCTTTGTAAACATTTTAAAATAAAAGCAAAAATCGTATACACTTCGGGCTAATTTTTTTTCCACAAGAGTGGAAGAAATTAAGGGGGAAATTGGCAAATAACATCGAAACAAATAAAGTGTAAGATTGGTTGGAGAAACAGTATGATGATTGGGAACCCCCGGGGAAGAATGAAGCACCAACACATAGAATTAAGGGCCCTGTCACACCTTGACGTTTAAGCCAGCAATGGCAACGTATAAAAATTGATCTAAAACGTTGGCGTACGCTGAAATTTTGATGGTTTTTTTTGAGTTTTTGGCTATTCAAAACGTGTTAGTCGTTTGCATAACATATTAGTAACGGGCACAGAACGTTTCGTTGTGTTATACATAACTTTTACCAACGAATGCTTACCTTGTGATCGGCGTTCAAAACCTAAGACAAGCGATAGTTCAACTTACCCTTTGCGCGCTATACGTATCGCCGGCGAACTCGTGGCGTAGCCTGTTGAGAACTTGCCGGACGCCGATTGAAATCAAAACTGCCGCAGATTTTGAATTGTCAACATTGCAGTCACACCTTGACGATTTTGCCAGCGTATGCCATTCTATGAAAAATGGGTTTACAACGCTAGGCACACGTCAAATACGCTATAGGAAAGTTGAGTATACGTTAAGATTATGCTCGAAATCATTGAAGTACGCTGGCATATTACCTAGTCCGTTCGATACGTCGTGAAATTTCAAGCATGCTGAAAATTTTAAGACGTACTCGACGTAAGGCTCACACGTTTCGCATGCGTTGGCATCTGTTCTTGCACGTTCCGCGATCGTTTAAACACGGCGAACACACGTTACTTGTAGGTTAGTCATAAGTCGAAGCACGTCAAGTTAATTGCAACCATACTTGAAACCCAATTTATAACCGTTGAGTAACGTGCTTTGAACAAATGAGTAACGTCAGCTTAGCCTAGTTTAACGTGCTTGGAAAGTATATGAGTAACGTGCATTGAAACTATGTATAACTGGCCTTGAACCAATGGCTACCGTGCTATGAACGTAAGAGTAACGTGCGTTTAACCTATGTGTAGCATGTTTTGAACCTAAGTAAAACGTGCATCTAACCATTGAATAACATGCTATGAACCTATTTGTAACGTATGTATAACGCACATTGTCGTATGTAGACGAATTAAATTGACGTCTTCCGGACACCACAAACTTGCTGAAAGTGTTTCTAACTTACATCTACCGTGTACTGACGTATTGGCAGCGTTTAGGGGAATTGGTACATACAAATGGGCTTCACAAGAGGAACCCATCATTGTTCCAGACTCCATGTTGAGTAGATGTCAATGCCAGTAGTATCAGTAGTAGTAATACTATTAGCAGTAGTTGGTGTGCGTGACAGTAGTAATAGTAGTAGTAGTTGAGTAGTAGCATGGTAGTAGTAGAATGCTACATCAGTATGTAGTGGTATGTCTATGTCAGTAGTAGTAGTAGTATGTCTATGTCAGTAGTAGTAGTAGTAGTTAGTAGTATGTCTATGTCAGTAGTAGTAGTAGTAGTAGTATGTCTATGTCAGTAGTAGTAGTAGTAGTAGTATGTCTATGTCAGTAGTAGTAGTAGTAGTAGTAGTAGTTGTAGTAGTAGTATTGGTAGTAGTAGTAGTAGGCCATGTCAGTAGTAGTAGGTGAGCGTGATGGGGAGGGTGTGGGTGATTATGGATCCTCTTATCGTCCACGAATAGGAGACTACTTTGCACCATTGTTCGATGTTCTTTTCGGCTAATTTTTTTTCCTCATTCCCACGATGAAATATTTCTTTGTTTTACTTTTTAAAGTATTAAAAACGACTTTGACAAATGCATAATGTACTAGTAATGAACACAGAACGCTTCGAGAACTTATACATAAGTTATACCAACGATTGTTTATCGTGTTTTAGGCGTCCACAACCTATGCCCAACGATAGTCCAGCGTATGCATAGCGTAATAATTCCCAAGCACGTTATTCATAGGTTATAAATAAGTCACGGGTACCCTAAACATTACTTTGATGTGTTTCGACGTATGAGGAACTTTCAAGTAGCGTGTGCGAAGTGTGAACAACGTTCGTGTAGCGTGCTTACAAAACGTTACTCATAGGTTAGAAATAAGTTTCGGGTACGCGAATGTTACCTCTACGTGTTTCGACTTATGAGTAACATACAATTAACGTGTGTCAACGATCGCATAACGTGCCTAAACCTTATGGCCGGCGTAGCGGAACGTGTGAGCCAAACGCCGAGTACGTCGTAAAATTTTAAGCATTCGAAAAAGAGAGAACAAGCACAAAAGTCAACGATTAAAGCCAGCGTACAACGACTTATGGCAGTGTTTTTCAGGGTATTCCTAACGTATACAAAACTTACCAATAACGTATTCGACGTGTGCCAGCGTATTCGGCAAATTTGTAAAAAAACGGCATACGTTCGCTAAATCGTCAAGGTGTGACAGCCCCTTAAGCTAGTTATGTCTTAGTATTTTGTTTAGTTTTTAAGTATATACTGTATTCATGTGGACAGATATACATTAGAAATGTTAGTTAGCTTTAGTCCATGTTCTTTCCCTTCTATACTCTGGACTCAAACCATTTCGTGTGTAACACCACACACATCATGCCGTTTTTGCATCCTTTCTCCTTGCTTTCGCAGAGAATTCCATGAGACGGGCTCACCAAGCCCAGCCGAATAACATCCCCACAGTTTCCTCCCCGACAGGAAGTCAATAATTTCTATTGACAGGTGCACGCCAAATTCTCGCTCCTCACCCCTTCCCAGAGGGTCCACTGCGAGGACCCCGTCCCACCAAATTGGGCCCTGTTGCCGTGCAGAAGAATGAGACACGGCCAATTAACGGTGGTGAGGGTCAGTCCACCCTCGTGAGCTCTCCGCCAATGAGGGTCCCAGAGCCATGAGGAAAGGGAGGGAGGAGGGGAGGAAGGAATAAAACGGGGAACACGGCACTTAAATACCAAGAGACTCGAGCTTTGGAAGGAGTCAGACTTGTCCAGAACCGCTTCCTTTTGGACTCTGCTCTTTGTGCTATTCTCATCCCTTCACAAAACCCATACATTTATCCCCGAGCCGTTCGAATCACATTCATCTCTTCTTTTCTCTTTCTCCTTTCCTTTCCTTTTTCCAGTTTGCTATGCTACGCTCTTTATGCACTCTGTTTCTATTATAGTGACTTTCTCCTCACCTCAACACACCACACCACACACCAAACCCTGCACACCTTCACGTCAGCCCGGTTGCCCATCTCGCCACCCGGCCACATTGGAGCTGTCCACCTTGCTTTGCCTCACCGACAGCCGTTTCCCACCAAAACCACAAGTCATGTACAGCTATTTACCCAGGGGATCGGGAACACCAACGGAGTGAAGGGAGGAATCCGGGAGGGGAGGGATGTTTGGGGAGCAATGGCCAGATCATTGGGTGGCAGCAATTCAACCAGGCTGTTGCAAGGTGTGTCAGGGTATTCCAAAGACCCCAACTATTTCTCACCACTCATTTTTCTACCCCCTTCTCCCATCTCTCACTACTTCTGGATGAATGTTTGGCACCAAATGAGTTACTGTGCTAAGTGATTGATTAATGTTCCAAGGGTGGGTTTGCCATGTTAGGGGTAATGTAAACATGCCTGTAACATTCATGTATACCTGTTGAATGGCCATCGCTTGTTTTCCCGCCATATCTTGCCTGTATTGGAACTACTTGTTTCCCCACCATTTCAAACTTGAATTGTAATTGTTTGTTCTGCCACCATTTTCTGACACTTAATTTAATTAAAACCATGGGGTATAAAGAACTGCCTTGACTTATCCTGTTCATGTTTGGTTGTGATATTGTTGTGGAGCCGGGCGTCGGCGGCGAGCACGACCGCTAGGGTCGACCACCGAACACCCGGAATCTAGAGCGTACCTTTCGGAAAACTCCGAAAGGTACGGGTCCCTTCCAGGACCGTGAATCATCAATAAATCAACCGCGTGGGCACAGGGTTATTTGCCAAACT
>CM068967.1:48905477-48916397 GCA_035128595.1 Eptatretus atami
AATAAATCAAATGTATAAATATACATAATCTAGTGTATATTCCACACAAATGGAAATGATAAATATATAAATAAACAATTTTAAAAAGACAAAATCAAATGCCACTATGAAGAGGTTTTCATACCAAAAACATAAGTTACATCAAAAGGTTCTGCCATCTCGACAATGCGCTCGAAACGTACGACAATACTTGACCGATAAACCTGTTCCATGACGTACTCATACTGCTTCAATCAACAACATATTTGTTACCATAAACGAGATAAACATGCTTGAATCGCAACGAGATTTCTGCTTCTCCACTTACCTCAATATTTGGGTGTGACCATAATTGCTGTGTGTCCCGACACTGCAGTGAGGGGAGATATCTCTCCTGTATGTTTGCTTCATTTTAGAGACAATACCATTCAAACTTGGCCAGGGAGGACCTTGGTCCAATACACCCAGTCCCTTTTCTATTTTTCTGACTCAAGCTGCAACCCTCCCTCCCACCCCCACGTCAATTTTAAGGAATCGAAGGCGACACAAAAAAAAAATGTTTTAGCTTGCCATTCTCTTGTAAGAGTCAATAAAGATTAAAGGTAGTGCAAGGGTGCTTTCAAACAGCCTCTATAAAGAAGAATAGAACAAAGGGCAAAACAGCTGGGGGGGGGTAAAGGTTTCTGACTTGCAATGCCTCTGTAGTCAACCGTTCGACAGGAACAAGCAAAACACCTTAAGAAAGCCTCTACACTTTGAAGCAGGGAGATATTGCATTGATGTGGGGTCTCTTCAATTTTACAAGTCAAAGGTCAAAAAAAATGCAAGTGTTTGGTATGTCAAGCCATTATATTTTTACCAATGTGGACAGCACTTGCAAAAACATACCTCGTCAGTCACCACTGGAAAAAAAAATAAAAAGTAAAAAAACTGGCAGATATTGTCTGGTATTCACACTTCATTTCACTGTGGTCAAAGGTCCTGATATTGACACTTTTGCTTGGCTATATATTTAAACCAATCCAGACAAGACATGGCACAGCGATACCTTGCCACAGACCGTTCAGACAAGCAGGTAAGTGTTGGTCCAGCGTATTCCTTTTGATTTTATGGTTCAAGTTGATGGAGGTTGGGGGATGGGGTGCGAGACATATTGCATTCGTTTGCCAATGTCTGATTCTAGTTTTGCATTACATTTGCATCAAAATCTACTTGCATGGTTTGGTTAAAGTAAAATAACTCCAACAGCATTGCAGATTGCACTTGCATCGAAGCAGCATTCAACGTAGCAGTCTTCCTCTGATGGCAAAATCTTGCATCAAATATCCCGAGTTTTAAAATGTCACCGTTGCAATTTTAATTTTGCATCTACAATGTTTTTTTTGTCATTTTTTTGTTTTGTAAAAACAGCATGGTTGATGGGATGCATGTGCTGAGGGAGGTTGGCGTGGGTGAGTGGTGTCAAGAGTAAGAAAAGTCATTTTAACTTTGTACCAGACTTGGTGGCAGAATGCTTAGAGAATGTCCACTCCAAGTCTGGGAGGTCAACAGATCAAATCCTAGCCGAGTCATACCAACGACTTTAAAAACCTTGCTTGATGGTTAGCATTGAAAAGTATAAGAACACGGACAATCACCATAGGCTGACATCCATTGAGAGAATGAAATTCCTCCTTAGGAAATGCCACACTGAGTGTGGTGAGAAAGGCGGCACCATTGTTGTGACGTCGCTTGTACCCAGAGTGCCCCGGGTGGTGATGGCACTTAACCCAAGCTCAGTGGCTGTTTGCCTCATTTAACAGTCCTGTGTTGTGTCGTATGTACGTCGATGTGTGTGACGTTTATGTGGCAGCTCCACTACCAGCCTTCGATACTGTAAAACCAAAATAATAATAATAATAATAATAGTAATAAAACTAGAAGGTCACTTGGTGGAGTGCATACCTCTGCCACACAATGCCTGGTCCACAATAATATATCGGGCCCAATACATTTTTGAACTATCATGCTATATATTGTTTTTGGCCCTCTCAATGGTGAAGAATTACTTTTAAAGTTAAATAATTATCGTATCCCGATTTGGATTCGGATCTTCACCAAAAATCGAATAAATTCGGCTTGGCCACACACCCAGCATGTCCACCAAGTTTCATCCGAATCCATCCACAACTTTTTGAGATATTGTGCTAATTAGTTTAGCCAGCCTGGTGTTGGCTTAGTGGTTAGGGTAGTGGCTTGGGATCGTAGGGTCCTGAGTTCAAGCCCCGTTGGCCGCTGAATTAATATACACCAGGAGGTTGATTCAGCCTGTCATAGCCTGTCATCCTTCGAGGTCGGCAAAATGATACCAGTGTACTGGGAAGGGTGACACTGCATCAGCGGCATCCCAACCAATGATGCAACCAGCAGCCACAGGCTGCACTCGATAGAGAGAATTCGTTTAGCCCGATCCCTCAATGGTGAAGAATCACTTTTAAAAATTCGGATCCATACCTGGACCTTCACCAAAATTTAATCAATTCTTCCTTTTCACACAAACACACAGCATGCCCACCAAGTTCGTCCGAATCCGTCCTATATATAGTTTCTTGCCCCATCTCTCAATGGTTAAGAATCACTTGAATTCTCGTAGTCGGATCCGGATCCAGATCTTCATCAAAATATAATCAGTTCGTCCTTGTCACACACCGAACCTGTCCACAATTTTATCCAGATCCGTCCAAACTTTGAGATATCCTGCACACAGACAGACAAAACAAATGAAAAATCGTGCTTAGCACGACACTTGGTGAATTAGTTGACCTTTCCGTGTGGTGGTCCAAGCTGTAATGTTCATGGAATGTGTGGTGTTTATTTGTTCGTACATTAATAAAATGACGCGACGTCACAAATAACAATTATCAGGCGCGCGTTGTCATGGTAACGGCAGCAGATTGAAAATTTTCACAACTCATTTAAAGCCACCATGTGACATTCAACAACTATTCATCGGTGCTTGTTGCCTTCATTCTTATCGTAGAAAAATATTTGAAAATACCTAGGAACATTGCTTTTCAACCAGCTTTACGATCCCGTTATCAGGTTTGAAATATGTTGTAAAACAAAAATATGTATTTTTATATGTTGTGTTTTTCATGTTTTGGGTGACCCTGACCTTGACCTGAGGTCAATTTCGATCAAACTTTGACACATGTTAATATTACATGCATAAATAGACAGTACAAGTTTCAATATAATAAGTGCAAAACTGAGAAATAGCCATGTGTAATTCACAAAATTACTCATTGGTTATAATGGGCAATAAATAAGGTGATGCAGAATCCAGATCCTGATCTTGAACATCACCAAAAGTCACATATCTTTTTGCACTGTGGATTTCTATCAGCTGTTAAAATTTCATCAAATCGGTTAAGAATTGTGACCTGCAGAACGAATATAATTTTTTTTAAATCACGCCAATAGCTAAAAACTTTGACGTCATACGCTTGCGAAAACTGTGCATAATTTGTACTAACATGCATTTTAAAACATTTAGATATTCCATTGAAGTTTGTTTTGGCGTCAACAGGAAGTCGCTACGACTTCCGGTTACTGAGTTATGTTCAAAAGCTTGTTTTCACCTTTTTTTGACGTAACGTCGTGACGTTAAGTGCGATTATGACGTGATTTGATCCCAGACTATTTCAGCAAGATTGGCTATCACGTATTAAAATTTGAGAACGATCGTTTCAGTAGTTCGGCTGACACGAGCGTAAATATTTTTTTAAAATGACGTCAATAGGCAAAACTGACGTCATACGCTTGCGAAAACTATGCGTAATTTGTAATAAGATGCATTTAGTAATCATTTAGATATTTGAATGAAGTTTAATTTGGCGTCAACCGGAAGTCGCTACGACTTCCGGTCACTGAGTTATGTCCAAAAATGTGTTTTCACGTTGTTGTGACGTCACGTCGCGACGTTTAGTCCGATTAAGACGGGGTTTGACGCGGGACCGTCTCAGGTGGATTGCCTATCAGGTGTAAAAATTTAAGAACGACTGGTCCAGCCGTTTGGGCTGTAGACGACCGGACAAACAAACAAACCAACAAACGGAACAGACCAACATACTTGACAAAATCGAAGATTTTGCCAAGTAAAAACAAAACAAAGACAGACAAAGGGGTGAAACAACCTCCTTCACTTCAGTGGTGAAGTAAATAAATGGCAATGTGCACATTTCCCACATTTAAACTAACTTTGCAAAAACAAGAGAAGCCAATTTAAATGAAAGCCTGTCATCACAAATGGAGGTTGAATTTTATTTAAAGCTTTATGTGGAGTAGAAACAAAATGATCGGAGCGCTAACGTTGTAAGAGTTTATTCATGAGCAGTTATGACAGTCTACATGTTTCCATCCATACCAAACATAGATTTAATAAAATCTCTCCATAAAAACAAGCCTCTTGCAGTTTACATATACACAAATTTGCAATGGGTGGGGGGGGGGGCAGGCTAGGTGGGGGTACAAAACAATACACTTCATAGCTTATAATGATATAATCCAAAGCTGTAATGAAGCTCTCGTTCACCCTCTCAATTTAATATCCCTTCTCCAGGCTCTTCCCACATTCACATAATCAGGTTTTGAATCTTTAAAATAAACATTTTAATAAGTGGTCACAATTATTTTACAAGGAGGCTTCAAGTAGTTGCACATGCTGATCAAACGTCCAGGCTAATCATTGTAAAATGCATGCTCAAGCAATGTCGGAAGAGAAAACAGCCTGGCAGCATTCAAGCATGGTTGTTATATTATTATAATTATAAAAAGAGTCATAATGGATATAGACGCATGACACCTCAAATCTTCAAAGAATACAAATATATTTTGCCTTGAGAAATTACAAGAGGTGACTGATTTTGAGATGGTAAGGTGACATCACATTGGACAAATAATTCAGGATATACAACTTTGCACAATGATAATGTAATCGAAAATACAGCACGTAGCAAAGCTGTATCATTTCACATTTTAACAAATCCGCTGCAGTCTGGGTAGAGCAATTGTGTGGCAAAATTGGGATTTCACATTTTTATGCATTTCAATCTACAATGTCCAATGACAATGACCATAGGTTTTCAAAAAGAGCACCAATTGATCATAAATGTGCAATAACACCAGATCGATTTGTCATAGCTGCAAGCATCGGATCAAGTGGAAAGCCATACATCTGAAGAAGATATCACATGTGAATGAAAATTGAGGTGCAGACAAGAAAAAAAAAACAAAATTAAAAGTCAAACAAAAGAAATTAAATTAAAAATTAAAAAAAAACAAGTCTGAAGACGACGATGGTTCACGAGCGGTATTTGACGATTTAGATTGTTTCAGGAGTCAAGGATGAGACAATGTGATAATGTTTGACCAAGATATAAAAATGATCAACATGATGTGGTACGAGTGACAGTGTTATTAGCTGCAAAAATGTCGAAAACTCGGTTTCGTTTAACAACTAAAAATTTGACCTTTGCATAACTTTAAAGGTCCCAAAACAATGTTGTTGACATTAAAATAAGGAACAGGATACGTGCTATAGCTTAATGGAGTTAGTTCGTCGAAGGTCGAAAACCCGGTTCGATTCCCACAACTTTGAAATTGACCTTTGTGAACTTTAAAGGTCAAAGGTCAAGGATTATGACCTTGGTGGTGCAAAACTTCCTCTGGAACATTCCAGGAACATATAACGTCATATAGGCGATAATGGCATTTCACACTCTCGGACTATATATCCATACTTTGATGAAATCAGCGTAAAAACAACTTGAAGGGGGCGCCATGGGCAGGTGTTCGAGATAGAGAAAAAGATTAAGACTTTAGGTGGGGAATGACCTCAAGATTATGCATAAAAAATATTGTCATCCAAGCTCTCAAAGTTTGGGCGGTCGTCTGATTTTTATGTCAAAATTCGAAATTTTCTAAGTTCATGACCTTGACCTTGTGACTAAAATGAAAAGTCGAGCTCCGTGGGGCTATGCAGGTGCCATTGGGCGTAACCAAATACCGAAACCCCTGCCAGATTCGACAAACCCCTCGGAAGAGAAATGGATTTTTATGTCAAAATCGCAATTTCTAAGTTCGTGACCTTGTGACCTTGACCTTGGGACGAAAATGAAAAATCGAGCAACGTGGGCTATCAGGTGCCATTGGGCTAACCAAATACCGAAACCCTGTCAGATTCGCCAAAACCCCTAGGAGAAGATGCAAATTGAAATCGGCTACCCCCTAAAAACAGTGTTTTTTGGGCGTGGCTCCGCCCATAATGGGCGGACCGACCCATTTTCAGGAAAACAAACTAGATCATGATATAAACCTCCCACCAAAATTTCATCAGGATCGGATCAAACCCACGGAGCTATGCTCGGGACAGACAGACAGACAGAGACGCACAACAATAACGAATATAGTGGTCACTTTATTTTTCGTGAAAATATTTTTTCGTGAACCAATACCGGACTTTAAAGGCAAATTCAAAGAGCTCAGAACGGGAAGAAGCAACCAAAACAATCTAGACACGGGAGGAAGCAATGCTTTATCAACACGAACTAACAAATGTCCATATACCCCTCTATCCCAATGCTTCAAGGAACACATCCAATTCCAGTTTAATCTTATCTGCAGTTTCTGTTGACACTAACTTTCCAGGGAGAACATTCCATACATTTACTACTCTCCAATTGAAAGACCCTACCTTACTACTGTCCTAACTTTTCACTTAGGCCCCTAATCCAATTACTGTAGATTCCTTTTGGGAGAGAAAAAAAACTGGATATATTTTGTCTGTGCCCATCATCATCTTAATTCCATCACATCTCACATATTCACTTCCTCTCTCATGTATAAAGTCACATTTCCTTCAGCCGTCCTCATAGCGAAGTCTAGCTCGGCCTGAAATCAACTGAGTCGCTTTACACTGAACTGTCTTTATATCAGCAACGTCCTTCCTTAAGGGGCTGTCACACCTTGACGATTTAGCCAGCGTATGCCGATTTATGAAAAATGTGTCTAAAACGCTGGCACACGTCGAATACGTTATGGGTACGTTTTGTGTACGTTAGGTGCACGCTGAAAAAACACACATAGGTCGTATTACGCTGGTTAAAACGTTGTACTTTTTGGTTGTCCAAAAAATTTTGCATGCTTGAAAATTTTACGACGTACTTGGCGTTTGGCTTCACACGTTCCGCTACGCTGGCCATAAGTTGTAGGCACGTTATGCGATCGTTGACACACGTTAATTGTATGTTACTCATAAGTCGAAAAACGTAGAGGTAACATTCGCGTACCCGAAACTTATTCTAACCTATGAGTAACGTTTGTAAGCACGCTACACGAACGTTGTTCACACTTCGCAACGAGATACTTGAAAGTTCCTCATACGTCGAAACACATCAAAGTAATGTTTAGGGTACCCGTGACTTATTAACGTGCTTGGAATTATTACGCTATGCATACGCTAGACTATCGTGGCATATGAGTTGTGGATGCCTAAAACACGATAAACAATCGTTGGTATAACTTATGTATAAGTTATCGAAGCGTTCTGTGTTCATTACTAGTCATTATGCATTTGTCAAAGTCGTTTTTAATACTTTAAAAAGTAAAACAAAGAAATATTTCATCGTTGGAATGAGGAAAAAAAATTAGCCGAAAAGAACATCGAACAATGGTGCAAAGTAGTCTCCTATTCGTGGACGATAAGAGGATCCATCATCACCCACACCTCCCCATCACGCTCACCTACTACTACTGACATGGACCTACTAATACTACTACTAACATTAGACATACTACTACTACTGACATAGACATACTACTACTACTACTACTACTACTAACATAGACATATACTACTACTACTACTACTATACTGACATAGACATACTACTACTACCAATGCTACTACTACAACTACTACTACTACTATTACTACTGTCACGCACACCAACTACTGACTAAAGTATTACTACTACTGATACTACTGGCATTGACATCTACTCAACATGGAGTCTGGAACAATGATGGGTTCCTCTTGTTGAAGCCCATTTGTATATACCAATTCCCTTAATGCTGCCAATACGCCATTATACACAAGATGTAAGTTAGAAACACGTTCAGTAAGTGCTGTGGTCGTCCGGAAGACGTCAATCTAATTCGTCTACATACGACAATGTGCGTTTGAGATACGTTACACATAGGTTCATAGCATGTTACTCAAAGGTAGAAGCACGTTATACTTAGGTCAAAGCATGCTACACATAGTTAAACGCACGTTACTCATAGGTTCATAGCACGCTAGTCATTGGTTCAAGGCAAGTTACCAAATAGTTCAATGCACGTTACTCATAGGTTTCAAGCACGTTAAACATAGGTTCAGAGCACGCTACTCATAGGTTAAAAGGACGTAACCCATTGGTTGAAAATTAGGTTGCGGGTATGTTAAATATTACCTTGACGTATTTCGACTTATGAGTAACCTACAAGTAACGTGTGTCCGTCGTGTGTAAACATCACGGAGCGTGCCAGAACATATGACAACGCATTCGGAACGTGTTAGCCATACGCCGAGTACTCGTAAAAATTTTCAGCATGCTTGAAATTTCACGACGTATTACACGTACCACGTAATATGACAGTGTACTTCATTTTTTCCAGCCTACTCTTAACGTATACACAACTTACCTTATACCGTATTTGACGTGCGCCTAGCGTTTTAGACACATTTTTCATAGGCCGGCATACGCGGCAAAATGTCAAGGTGTGACTGCGATGTGACACTTCAAATTCTCAGGCGGTTATGATTTAAATCGGCTGGCGGCAGGTTTTAACAGGCTATGCCACGAGTTCGCCGGCGATACGTTTAGCGCGCTATGCGTAAGTTAAACTATCGTTGGGCATAGGTTGTGAAGCCGACAACAGGCTAAAGCATTCGTTGGTAAAAGTTATCAATAACACAACGAAACGTTCTGTGCCCGTTACTAATATGTTATGCACTACGACCAACACGTTATGAATACGCCCAAAACTTAAAAAAAACATCAAAATTTCAGCGTACGCCAACGTTTACATACATTTTTATACGTTGCCGTTGCTGGTTAAAACGTCAAGGTGTGACAGGGCCCTTAGTTGTGGTGGCCAAAACTGATGATGATATTCTAAACTAGAGGGGAGCACTCGGTAGAGTGCAAAACCTCCGCCGCCAATACTGCTAGGTCACTCAAGTGAACCTGATATCCTATTCATTCAATTTGACGTCAACAGTGCTCACAGAGTTATAGTTTGAAACTTTCCCTTTAACTTTTACATACTCAATTCATTCGTCATAACTAGATTCCTCGAGACAGAAATTGATTTTACGTGGGTATATCCACCTGAAGTTCCAAAATCAGCCGCAATTATAATATTGGCATGTTTTTGTTGGAAATCACGTATAACATGTAGAAATGCAAAAAAAAAAATCGAAATTTTGTTAAAAAAAAGTTGCAAAAAAAATTTTTTTTCTCTAACAATTTTTTTTTGGGGGGGGGTTGGAAATCACTTAAAACATGTAGAAATGCCAAAAAAAAAAAAATTCAAATCTTTTTTCAAAATGGCCGCCATAGCGGCCATATTGGATTTTGGACCAAGTCCAAAATCTAATGCATGATCCTTGGACCATACCTAATCCCCCACCATGTTTCGTCGAAATCCGTCGAGGAGTTTTTCCGTAAAACTGTTCACAAACAAACAAACAAACGAACAGAAAGGGGTGAAAACAGTAACCTCCGATTTTCGATGGCGGAGGTTAATGATGTCTTACTAAATTCCTGTACAGTTAAAACCACCTCTTGATTTACAATTTATCCCCCTACAAATACAACCAAAAACATTGGTTGTGTTACCTCCAGCTGCCTGGTACTGTGCCACCTGTTTAGCCCTCCATCCCATCCCAATATTTCCCTTGTGCAATAATTATTAAAATATGGATCAACCTAAATAGTAAAAAGTAACAAATTAAATGTTGCATTTCATAAAAATGTAAACTGTTTTTATTATAGGCAACTTGGTTGCTGATAAGCTGTTCAAAGTAGTACGCAAGATTCAATTTGGATAAGCAAGAAAGAGAGGAGGGAAAAAAAAAACAGGTATTTACACCATGTAAATGTAACAGGTCTCACTATTAACAAAACTAGAACGGCACTCAGTATGGCACATATAATACCTCCACCAGACTGAGCAGTTTATGTTTTGTATCCTGAAAGGCCAAAACTGGATCCGGACCTGAACCAAAATTGAATCGGCTTGTTCCCGTCACCGAATCAACTCGTCCACATGATTTTTTCATAATCTGTCCATAACTTTTTGAAATGTCATGCCACATATCATTTTGGCCCCATCTCTCAAGGGTGAAGAATCACTTAAAAATAAAATAAAACAAGTTGAAATCCTTCAATACAGCACGTGTGGTGAAGCAAATGAGTACACTAATGTTAAAATATGGCAATTTATGCTTTTTCAGTTGAAAAACAATTAAAAGCGTACTTAATACTTGAAATGTAAAAATCTGTTATTGTGAAAGCACCTTAATATACAACAGAAGGAACTAGAGGGGAGCACTCGGTAGAGTGCAAAACCTCCGCCAATACTGCTAGGTCACTCAAGTGAACCTGATATCCTATTCATTCAATTTGATGTACCAGTGCTCACAGAGTTATAGTTTGGCAACTTTCCCTTTACATACTCAATTCATTCATCATAACTAGATTCCTTGAGACAGAAATTGATTTACGTGGGTATATTCCACCTGAAGTTCCAAAATCAGCAGCATTATAATTTTGCATGTTTTTGTTGGAAATCACTTATAACATGTAGAAATGCAAAAAAAAAAATCGAAATTTTGTTGAAAAAAATCTCTCGTGG
>CM068967.1:48940790-48953567 GCA_035128595.1 Eptatretus atami
ATTGGTCCACGACGTGTATTTGACATGTAGATTGTTTCAGAGTCAAGGATGAGACAAATGTTGATAATGTTTGACCAAGATATAAAATGATCAACATGATGTGGTACCAGTGACAGGTTATTAGCTTCAAAATGTCGAAACTGGTTTCGTTTAACAACTAAAAATTTGACTCTTGAATAACTTTAAACGGTCCCAAAAACATGTTGTTGACATTAATAAAGGAAACAGGATAGTGCCTAGTAGCTTAATGGAGGAGTTCGATTTCGAAGGTCGAAAACCCCGGTTCGATTCCACAACTTTGAAAATTTGACCTTGTGAACTTTAAAGTCAAAGGTCAAGGTATGATATACTTGGCATTTGAACAAACTTCTCCTCTGAACATTCCGGAACAATATAACGTCACTATTAGGCTATATGGTGCATTCAACTCCTCGGACTATATAATCCATACTTTGATGAAATCAGCGTAAAAACAGCTTGAAGGGGGCGCCATGGGCAAGGTGTTCGAGATAGAGAAAAATGATTTAAGACTTTACGGGTGGAATGACCTCAAGATGCATAAAAAATATTGTCATCTCAAGCTCTCAAAGTTTTGGGCGATATCTCTGATCTTTTGTTTTTTGTCCCAAAATTCAAATTTCTAAGTTCATGACCTTGACCTTGTGACTAAAATGAAAAGTCGAGCTCCGTGGGCTATGCAGGTGCCATTGGGCTAACCAAATACCGAAACCCCTGCCAGATTCGACAAACCCTCCGGAGAAGATGGATTTTTATGTCAAAATCGCCATTTTCTAAGTTCGTGACCTGGACCTTGACCTTGGACGAAAATGAAAAATCTGAGCAACGTGGCTATGCATACGGCCATTGGGCTAACCCAATACCGAAACCCCTGTCAGATTCGCCAAAACCCCTAGGCGAAGATGCAACATTAAATCCAGCTACCCCACTAAAAAACATGTGTTTTTTGGGCGCTGCTGCCACCATAATGGGCGGACCACGCCCATTTCGGAAAACAACTAGTAACATGATATAAACCATCCACCAAATCTTTCATCAGGATTCAATCGGATCAAAACCACCGGAGCTATCGCTCGGACAGACAGACAGACAGAGACGCACAACAATAACGAATATAGTGTCACTATATCTTTTTCGTGAAATATTTTCTTCGGTGAACCACAATACCCGACTTTAAAGGCAAATTCAAAGAGCTCAAACGGAAAGAAGCAACCAAAAACAATCTAGAACGGGAGGGAAGCAATGCTTTATCAACACGAACTACAAATGTCCATATCACCCTCTATCCCAATAGCTTCAAGGAACACATCTCCAATTCCAGCATTTAGTCTTAATCTGCGCGAGCTTTCTGTTGTGAACT
Source organism: Eptatretus atami (assembly GCA_035128595.1). Classification (NCBI taxonomy): domain Eukaryota; kingdom Metazoa; phylum Chordata; class Myxini; order Myxiniformes; family Myxinidae; genus Eptatretus; species Eptatretus atami. The sequence continues at coordinate 48,942,169 of CM068967.1, forward strand.
AACTTTCCAGGGGAATGCTTCGTCTAGGGAAAATTCCATTTATTTTTACTCTTCCATGTTAAGAAGACCTCAGGCTTTGTTACTTTCCAACTTTTCATTTCTGTAGTGCCCCTCGCCTGCCTTCGCTTAATCCAATTACTGTTAGGTTTCCTTTTGGGGCCTTTCACCATCCAGGCTGGACCCATGCCGGTTTAGAGAGATAAAAAAACTAATTTTGTGTGTTACTATTATTCTGTTCCATGTGTCCCGCTAGTTCATCTCTTTTATCTCCATCACATCCATTTAATCTTCTTCTTTCATCATGGTTTACTTTATTATGTACTTTTCCTCAGCCTTTCCTGCTTCCTTCTTAGCGATTTTTCTGTGCGGCGCCTGCGCACCTGAAATTCACCTGAGTCGCTTGTTTACACTGAATCTGTCTTTTATAATCGTCACGTTCTCCTTCCTTATGTCTGTTATCTGTGAGTCCAAAACGAGTGATGATTCTAAATAGAGTTTTAGGGTATGGGACACTATCTTGGATCTGTTAAGAGTGCGATAACACTCCGTCCGCCAATACTTTGTCACTCAAAGTAACGATCTTGACTTTTATCCTATCATTCAAATTTTGACCTTTCAACTCATGTGCTCACAGATTTTATAATTAGTTTGAAAACTTTCCCCTTTTAACTCTTTACATACTAGTTCATTCGTGCATAACTAGCATTCCTTCGAGGACCAGAAATTGGATTTTATTACGGGTTGGCTCATATCTCATCCTGAAGTCTCCATAAATCAGCTTGCCTGCAATTACTAATTTTTTGGTCATGTTTTTTTTTTGTCTGAGAAATCACGATGTGTTATGAATAATTTAATCACTCAGTTGCGTTCTAGAAATTGCAAAAAAAAAAAGATCGCCAGGAAGTTTTGTTGAAACAAAAAATTTGCGCTAAACACAAGTATCTCTCTTTACTTCTAATCAATGTTCTATTTGTTGCAAGCCAGGCATGGGGTTCAGTTTGCGCAGCCATTTAACTGTCTCCCGTCGTCTTAGCCAAAAGTCACTTTAACTTGTTCGACCGGATGTAGAATGCAGAAGAAAAAAAAAAAATATATGCGAAAATACTCGTATTTTTATTACAAATATGGCCGTGTCCACTCAATTTGCCTGCTTCTGACCCTGGACTCATGGAATTTGAGCCGTCTGGAACTCAATGTACTCACATTCTTAATGCAATCATGCTCTTCTGACCCTAGTACCATCAAATGCCCCTCACCAGTTTATCCAGTCGAAATCCGGCGCCAAATCGAGGCACTTTTTCCTTCGAATATCTGTTCACTGCAACATAACAAACAAACAATCTTCACTTCGAACGAAAGGGGTTGACTTGGGCAAAACAGTTGTGAAAGCGGACCCGAGGTCATACCCCCGTTCATTCAGTCCGAAAAAATCCTTGCGTAGATCAGCTCTTGTCCTTTGCTTCCTGCTTATCTACGCACTACATATCCTTCCCCGGCAACTTCTCAAATGAATGTATGCTATGAAACGCATGGCCACTCTGGCTGTACGTATAACTGTTTTGATGTTTCTTTTGATAAACGATCTGCTCGGACAGCTATTCCACTACTACCTGTGGCGCTCTTAATGCTGTGGTATACACGTATAGTCACTTGGACCACAGAACGTTTCGTTGTGATCTGCACTATTAGAGCTAACTCAGTCATAAGGCAGTTAACCACGAGCCATGCTAGAACCTCAGTTAGTCTATACAAACTCTAGGATGGGCTCCATCCTACGTAGTCTAAACTTATGCATAGCCGAGTCCTAGCACGTTTCGCCCACGACTGACGTCGACGTAGCCTTATTAAATTCACTGGCACGCACACAGCGCATTTTTATTCTAAAACCATAACCTGCTCGCTAGATAACTCGTCGCACCATCTCAACATCGCCATTCACCTCACGCTCTTGCAGCGATCTTTGTCCTGGCGTTATGATCCGAACACCTCCCGTAAGCAATAAAATGAGTGACCTAAAACGCTGCCATTAGCGCCCGCAATCCCGTCCTCGTGAAACGTATGACTGATTGGGTGACAGTCTTCCTGCGGCGTGCGGTAACCTTGTGAATGAGGCATACGCTAAACGTTACTCTACTACATATGGATATGTCCAGCTACAGTGTCGACTAAGTCTCCGTCAAGTATTATATTACTGAAGCATGCGTTCAAAATTTTCACGAATACTTAGCTTTGCGGCGTCGCCGACATCACGTTTCCCGCCATTGCCCCCCGATGAATTCATGTGTCCTTGATAATGCATCCATATTTACGTGGAATATCGCACTGGCCGATTACGCCTACATACAACCGTCCGACCTAGACAACCGCCTAGCTCCGTGAGTAGCCAGCCCTACTTTCCTAGTCCGAACCCACGCTCTCCCCGTTCGTCCCGTGCTGGACGAACTCCTAATGATCTTTTTTACTCTGCGTAGCGTCGGAAACCATTTATTTCTTAACTTCATGCTCTTAGACCGCTATTTAGAACCCAATTCTTTCTCTCATCCGTTGTCGCCACGCTCCGTCCGCAACGCAACACAATCATCTACGCGGTGCGCATCGACAGATTATTCTCCTCAATATCGGACTGGTTCCTTTGTTTTCTTCTGGTTTGCAGCGACTTACGGGGTCGGAGCAATCTATCGTGAGAGATATTCTATGCACACTTTCCAAGTCTAAGCGCTTCTATCCCGCTGTCCTCCAATATGACGTCGTTCCAGCGTTTTTTTGGGTCGACCGATTTGTGACACTTATATAAAAAATGGTCTTTCACAAGGGGAACCCATCTCTAGCTCCACTTGCCAACTTGTCTTTTCTGAGACTCATTATTATCTCGTTTCCGTAACTGCTTCTACGATGTTGTCGAGAGCCCTCATAGTTAACCCGCTAATCCTTAAGCGTCACATCTTATGACTCTCAATAGTTATCCGAGATCATTTAGTCGCTCAGCTCAGTACCGTCTGTTCATTGTTGCCACATTAGCCTTCATGAAGTCTCTGTAGTGTCTTGGTGGTGAAGAACTCATGCCAGGCGCTGATGTGCCTGGGGCTGCTACGCCCATACGACCTAGCCCCCAGCCGTCAATGTACTCCCGACCGATCACTCACTACGCTCACTCTCACGCGTCCAACACAGCAACTCGCTGCTGTACACGGTATAACGGTAGATATCTATACTTGCCACCACTTGTTCGAGTCTTCAGCGGCGAATTTTTTTGGGTGGTTTTTTTCAACAATGAGCTATGGTCTTGTTTTTACGTTTTAGGTGTATTTCCATCACGAGTTGGACTAACATGTCTTCAATTTAGGTACTTAATATGTACATCTTAGAGCGCTTCCGATACCTTTTTTAGTATCTTTTATACCCAACGAATATATTTCGTGTATGCCCTAGCTTCACAACCTATCGCCGCAACGATAAGCCTAACTTATCCATATTCGTGCGGCGTGGTTTTCTGGCCTCTGTTGTTGTACGTGGGATTGTATTCAAGGGCGCCACTCAAAGATTTTAAATGCGCAATCCACTATTGAAAGTAGACGCTTGCCGGGTCAACAATTTTGGATTTTTTTTTTTACACTTTCAACGACTTTTAAACCGGTTGCCCACTCTCAAACTATCTTTTAATTGTATTTTTACAATTGAACGATTTTAATTGCTGTCACTCACCTTTGTTTTTTTAACGCTGCACGCGCTTCGGAAATTTGACGTTCTATGTCATGTGCGTAAATCGCTCAAACTCTTCCACTATTGAAAATAGACGCTTGCGCCAACAATTCGCAATTTGTTTCATCCTTTCAATCGTTTCCTTGTCGCCGCAATCATGGCTATCGGCAAGATTTATCGGTTTGCAAATTCAAATCCCGATCCATGGTTGCACTCTATACCTTCTCTTCGTTACTTTTCTTCTCTCGTTGTCTTATTGGCACGCAATGGTGCAGTGCCAAATCGAATGAGGCTTGCTTTATGTTGTGAGGACAGGTAGAGTTATGTAGTGTCATCGTTGCCGAACTCCATCTTCGTGAATGTTATGTCTATGAGCATGTATCTATATTAGTCTACAAGCACTGTACGTGTTCCTCCGGTTTAAAAACCCCTTTTATTACCAATTCCCCTATCGTCCATACTCATTATCTAGGTTCTGTTCTTAGGTGGAACTCTTCGTTTAAGTTCTAGCGTATCTCCGTGGTCGCAGTGAAAACGTGTAAATAGCGTATTTACGCCAGGTATGCAGCAGAGTGCGTTACACATTAGTGTTGCCCAAGGCATCAATCTCAATAGGTTGTGATAAAGCCTCTTTTTGCCCTCTAAACAATAACTCGGCATGATTTCGACGCTATAAGTATTTTAAACGCAAGGAGTTATCGAAGTGTGTCAACGATCTTTCGTAGCGTTTAAATACCATCGTCATACTGATAGGTTTTATAAAATAAGTATCAGGGCACGCTAAGCATTTATTACCCGACGTCTTTCAGCCTATGAAGTACTTTTAAGAGTACGTGATGTCTTGGTCGATGTCTTGTGTCAACGATGTCTCGAGTACGTCGCCTTCCTCCTAAAACACGTACTCATTCAGCTTAGATAAATAGTTTTGGTACGCCGTAACTATATCGGCGTTAGGGGGGTTGGGTCTAACTGTCATGATCTAAGCTTACAAGAGTACATGTGGTCTGTTGTCAGCGATGGAGGAAACGTGCCTTAACATCTGGTGTGGGATGGCCGGTGGAAGTGGAGGGGAGTGTGGAGCTGTGGGTGTTCATTACGCCGCAGTACGCGTAGAAATTCAACAATGCCAACATTCTGGGGACAACGAAAAGTGTACAGCGTGTTTATAAGCCAGCGTGCACGTACGGGTGGTTTGGGGGGTTGTATGTGCAGTGTTTTCAGGCGTTCTGCTCCGGATGTTATCCGAAGGACTTAGGCCAGTAACGTCAGTCAAGCGTTTGTGCCAGGCAGGGGTGGGTTGGTGAGGGACTTTGAGGAGTGTTTCAAGAAATCGGCATAACGGGGTTGGGCTAACCGTCCGAGGGGTGTGATTGGCGTCTTTATACTCGTGCTCGGATCTGGGGGGTGGCGGGGCGGGGGGGGAGTAGGCGGGGTTTAATATTGTTCTTTTACTAAGGTTCGGTGGCGGGTGGGTGGTTCAGTGTTTTAATAACGCAGCCTTTTTCGGGTTGAGGGTTGTAGGAAGTTTGTTTCCCGCTACAAAGTGACGAACGCCCGAGAGAAGAGGCGATTGTTGTGGTTTTAGCGTCGGGGCGAGGCTCCTTGTGGGTGGGCGTGTGTGGTGCGCGAGGGCCTGTGGGTGTCAGGGCCCTCCAGTGCTCGCATGGCCCGAATATGGTGCTCGCCTTGGTGCGGTGACATGAGATGTATGTAGAGTAGGTGGGATGCGAACGGCTGAGAGTAGTGTGAAGAGAGTGACGGATAAGTGTTGGCATGTTGGTGAAGAGGATGGTAGGTGTGGTGTGAGTTATAGCAAGCTGGGTGGGGGGGGGTGTGGTGAAAGAGGGGGGGGGGGTTGGTGCAAAGAGTGGAGGTATCGATGGGAGATTGCGCACGAGTGGGTGTGTGTGGGATAGATAGGTGAGAGAGAGGGAGGAAAAAAATCAGTGTGTATTTACATCCATGTAAATTTGTAACAGGTCTCACCTATATTAACAAACTAGAACGGCACTGAGTAATGGCAAATATAACATACTCCACAGACTGAAGCAGTTTATGTTTTGTGTATCCCTGAAGGGCGCAAATGGATCGGAACCTAGACGCAAATTAATCGGCTGTTCCCTCACGAATCAATCTTCTCCACCATGTTTTTTATTCAAAATCTTCCGATAACTTTTGAATGTCATGCCATCATATCATTTTTGGCCCCATCTCTTCCAAGCGTGAAGAATCACTTAAAATTAGAAAATAAAACAGTGAATATCTTCGAAATACAGCGCTGTTTGTCGGTGAAGAAATGAGTACACTAATGTTAAATATGAGCAAATTTATGCTTTTTTCAGTTGAAAAACATTAACTGACTTAATTATTGAAATGTAAAATCTTTGATTTTGTGAATAGAGCACCTTTATATATAACAGAAGGAACTAGAGGCTGAGCACGGTAAGAGTCCAAACCTCCGGGCGCCAATATGTGGTCACTACTCAAGTGAACCTTATATCTTATTTCATTTAAATATGATTCAAACAGTGCTGACAGTTATAGTTCTTTTCTCAAACATTTTTTTGTTTGGTGCGAGGGGGGGTTGGAAATCACTTAAACAGATGTAGAAATGCCAAAAAAAAAAAAATCTTTTTTTTTGGGGGGGGGTACAATTTTTTTTTGGCTAGGGGGGTTTGATAATCACTTAAAATGCATAGATAGAAATGTCAAAAAAAAAAGAAATTTTCTCTAACAATTTTTTTTTTTGTGGCGGGGGGGGGTTTGGAATCACTTAAAACATTAGAATCCAAAAAAAAAAAATTTTTTTTTGGGGGGGGCTGGAACAAGTTTTGGGGGGTTGGAAATCACTGTAAAACATGTAGAAAATGCAAAAAAAAAATTCAAATTTTCTTCAAAAATGGCCGCCATAGCGGCATATTGGATTTTGGACAAGTCCAAAATCTAATTGGCATGATCCTTGGACCATACCTTACCCCCCACCAAGTTCTCGTGAAATCCGTAATACTGTTTCACAAAACAAACAAATCAAAAACAAACAGAAAGGGTGTGATAAACAGTAACCTCCATCCATCTTCGATGGCAGAGAACTAGAGGGGGACACTCGGGTAGAGTGCCCAAAACCTCCGGCGCCCATGATCGCAGGTCACTCAAGTGAAGCGATGTAGTATCCTATTCATTCAATGGTTTGTCCAACATGGTTCTCACAGAATTATATTTTGCACCTTTCCCTTTTACATTACTCAATTCATTCGGTCATAACTAGATCCGTTGAGACAGAAATTTGATTTCTCGTGTGTAATATCCACCTGAAGTTTTCTGAATATAGTTCAGAGCAATTATAGTTTTGCATGTTTTTGGTTGCAAATCACTTCATAACATGTAGAATGCAAAATAAAAAAAAAAATCGAAATTTTGTTTGAAAAAAAGAGTTGCAAAAAATTTTTTTTTCTCTCTATAACTTATTTCTTTTTTTTGGGGGGGGAGGGGTTGGAAATGTCAACTTAAAACATGTAAAGAATCGCCAAAAAAAAGATAAAATTCAAAGTATTTTTTCAAAATGGCCGCATAGCGCCATATTGATTTTGGAACCAAAGTCCAAAATCTATGGCATATCGCTGACCATACCTACACTCCCCTCCTACCAAGTTTCGTCGAAATGCCGATCGAGGATTTTCTTGTTAATACTGGTTTCACAACAAACAGAAAGGGTGAAAAGCAGTAACCTCCGCTCATCGATGGCAGAGGTTAATGAAATTCGTTCGATACAGCGTGGCGGGCCGCAAAAGAATGATTTGTAAAAAAGAAAAAAACTTTCATTAAGCCTCTTCAGTGGTTGGCTGCGAAATGCATGGTGGGCGTTGAATGCACGTCTTTTGCTCGTCGTTCATCGAGAGTGGAGCGTTTCTTGGTTTTTTTCCGTCAAGCAATAAATTTCAATGGTTTTCACATAATAACACATTAGTTTCACAAATTTCCATTTGAAGAGTACTCGGGTATTTCCGTCAATTGTCGCCAATTTTCCGTCTAGTTATGCACTGCCATCCTACGACAGCCTCATTGCTCAGCTTGTAGGCACGTGGGGGGGGGGGGGGACAACCGGGGACATTTCAAATCGTGTGGGGGGTGCAATGCATACAGCGCACGCGCTGCAATAAAAGAAAGAAAATCTTGAGTGTTGGATCGGTGAGTTGGTTCCACAAGATAGGTGGTTAGGCTATTGCTCATGGTGAGACTGTAACTCTAATCTATGCTCCAGGATGGTGCTACATAGATCATCGCCGTAGAACACCCATTTTGTTGTCGTCAACTTGAGTTGGCTGGAAGACAGAAGTCGGGGGTAGAACGGAACGCGATAGTGACGTAAAACGAGACGAGGTCATGAAACCATTGTCGGGTCCGAGCCTTGGTTCCATCGTGTGCAAGTCGGGCCATTTATGGTAAGTGGGTGCACTTGTATTGCTGGAGGAGGAGACGAAGGAAGAGTAGAGAGATATGGGGGTGCAGTGGTGTGGTAGCGTAGGCGTGGCGATTGGGGCTGATGAACACTTGGGTGGATTACCAGTATATGGTGCTCATGGTTTGCCGACCTCGGAGAGGAGACAGGCTGAGTCAACCTCTGGTGTTAATTCAGTGGAAGGACGGGGCTCTACCAGGGACCGCTAGGATCCCAAGCGCACCAACCTAACGCTCCAAGCAAACCACGCGGCTTTCACTTCTCTGGTGACGGAGTGTAATTCGGAAATGAAAATAAAGGTGGAAAATCAAAAGATTAAATATACCATCAGAGATGGGGAATCCCCGCCAGTGGAATGAAAAAGGTCCATTACAGGTATTCCAGATAATGGGAGGTGAATTGGAAACAAGACACCCATTTGGTGCATCATCTGGGAGAGAAGTTCCCCAGGGTGACGAACGTAGGTAAGACCAAAATAATTGAAATTAGATAGGCGGTTTTCCCATATTATTACAAAAAAAATTTTCAACATGGCCGCCCAGTTCGGCCGATCTTGGAGCCGGCCACACCCAAATCCAATAGGGTTCCTCCTGTTGTCAAGGGGTACATGTGTGACCCAAATTTCAAATGCGGATATGGCAGAACAGTTTTAATGAGTTAGGTGCGCGCGGTCACGAGTGATGAAGATGTTACGCGGGTGCGAGCGGGGTTGACGGATGAAAGCCCGGACAACGCCGGTTGGTGACAACAATATCCCCTTCCGCCACGCGGGGGGTGGATAAAAATTGGTGAACACTGCAGGAGGAGCAATGACTGGGAATTTTTATAGGTATATTAATTTGTTGGAAAAAGTTAGCAATTTTTTAGGCCATGTAGTTTGCTGATATTCTTTCGTTGGCCTATTTGGTCAGGTGGCGCTGCCTGCACCCTTCCTAGTAACTGGGGTAATTCAAAATGATCAACATGATGTGGTACGAGTGACAGGTTATTAGCTGCAAAATGTCGAAAACTCGGTTTCGTTTAACAACTAAAAATTTGACCTTTGCATAACCTTTAAAGGTCCCAAAACAATGTTGTTGACATTAAAATAAGGAAATCAGGATACGTGCGATAGCGTTAATGGAGATTAGTTAGTCGAGGTCGAAAACCCGGTTCGATTCCACAACTTTGAAAATTTGACCTTTGTGAACTTTAAAGTCAAAGGTCAAGGATTATGAATCTTGGATGCAAAATTCCTCTGGAACATTCAGGAAATATAAGACGTCATATAGGCTATATGGCATTCACACTCTCGGCTATATATCCATACTTTGATGAATCAGCGTAAAAACAACTTGAAGGGGGCGCCATGGGCAAGGTGTTCGAGATAGAGAAAAATGATTTAAGACTTTAGGTGGGGAATGACCTCAAGATTATGCATAAAAAATATTGTCATCTAGACTCTCAAAGTTTTGGCGTCGTTCTGATTTTATGCTCAAAATTTCGAATTTTCTAAGTTCATGACCTTGACCTTGTGACTAAAATGAAAAGTCGAGCTCCGTGGGGCTATGCAGGTGCCATTGGGCTAACCAAATACCGAAACCCCTCCAGATTCGACAAACCCCTCGGAGAAGATGGATTTTTATGTCAAAAATCGCCAATTTTCTAAGTTCGTGACCTTGTGACCTTGACCTTGGCGAAAATGAAAAATCGAGCAACGTGGGGCTATGCAGGTGCCATTGGGCTAACCAAATACCGAAACCCCTGTCAGATTCGCCAAAACCCCCTAGGAGAAGATGCAACCATTGAAATCACGGCTACCCCCTAAAAAACATGTGTTTTTTGGGCGTGGCATCACCATAATGGGCGGACCCACCCATATTTCAGGAAACAACGACAGACTAGATCAAATGATATAGAACCGTCACCAAAATTTCATCAGGATCGGATCAAAACCCACGGAGCTATGCTCGGGACAGACAGACAGACAGAGACGCACAACAATAACGAATATAGTGGTCACTTATATTTTTCGTGAAAATATTTTTTCGTGAACCAATACCCGACTTTAAAGGCAAATTCAAAGAGCTCAGAACGGGAAGAAGCAACCAAAACAATCTAGACACGGGAGGAAGCAATGCTTTATCAACACGAACTAACAAATGTCCATATACCCCTCTATCCCCAATGCTTCAAGGAACACATCCAATTCCAGTTTAATCTTATCTGCAGTTTCTGTTGACACTAACTTTCCAGGGAGAACATTCCATACATTTACTACTCTCCAATTGAAAGACCCCTACCTTACTACTGTCCTAACTTTTCACTTAGGCCCCTAATCCAATTACTGTAGATTCCTTTTGGGGAGAGAAAAAAAATTCTGGATATATTTTGTCTGTGCCCATCATCATCTTAATCTCCATCACATCTCACATATTCACTTCCTCTCTCATGTATAAAGTCACATTTCCTTCAGCCGCTCCTCATAGCGAAGTCTAGCTCGGCCTGAAATCAACTGAGTCGCTTTACACTGAACTGTCTTTATATCAGCAACGTCCTTCCTTAATTACGTCGACTACGCCAGTATGCAAGCAGAGGTGCGTTACACACAGGTGCAAAGCACGTCACTCATCAGGTTAGATAAAAGCCTCTTTTGCCTAAACAATAACTCGGCATGATTCGACGTATAAGTAACTTTCAAGCAAGGGGTGTCGAAGTGTGTCAACGATCGCGTAGCATGTTAGCAACATGTGCACTGATAGGTTATAAATAAGTTTCAGGCAGTAGTAAGCATTATCGACGTCTTTCAGCCTATGAGTAACTTAAATAGTAACGTGTGTCGAGGTGTGTCAACGATGCGGTAACGTGCCTACAACACGTTACTCATAGGCTAGGAATAAGTTTCGGGTACGCTAAACATTACTCGCGTGTCTCAACTTATGATTAACTTACAAGTAACATGTGTTGACGTCTGTCAAGCGATCGCATAACGTGCCTACAACTTATGGCCAGCGTAGTGGAACGTGTGAGTCATAACGCCGGCATACGTCGTGAAATTTCAAGCATGCAAAATTTTGAGACAACCGAAAAGTACAACGTTTAAAGCCAGCGTGCAACGACGTATGGCAGTGTTTTCCAGCGTGCTCTCATGTTATCAAAAACTTACCCATACGTATTCAACGTGTGCCAGCGTTTTAGACAAATTTTTCAAAAATCGGCATACGTTGGCTAAAACGTCAAGGTGTGACTGGGCCTTAACCATTCG
>CM068967.1:48957343-48972123 GCA_035128595.1 Eptatretus atami
AACCTCCGATCTTCGATGGCGGAGGTTAATGATGTCTTACTAAATTCCTGTACAGTTAAAACCACCTCTTGATTTACAATTTATCCCCCTACAAATACAACCAAAAACATTGGTTGTGTTACCTCCAGCTGCCTGGTACTGTGCCACCTGTTCAGCCCTCCATCCCATCCCAATATTCTTCCCTTGTGCAATAATTATTAAAATATTGGATCAACCTAAATAGTTAAAAAGTAACAAATTAAATGTTGCATTTCATAAAATGTAAACTGTTTTATTATAGGCAACTTGGTTGCTGATAAGCTGTTCAAAGTAGTACGCAAGATTCAATTTGGATAAGCAAGAAAGAGAGGAGGGGAAAAAAAAATCAGGGTATTTACACCATGTAAATGTAACAGGTCTCACTATTAACAAAACTAGAACGGCACTCAGTATGGCACATATAATACCTCCACCAGACTGAGCAGTTTATGTTTTGTATCCTGAAAGGCCAAAACTGGATCCGGACCTGAACCAAAATTGAATCGGCTTGTTCCCGTCACCGAATCAACTCGTCCACATGGTTTTTTCAAAATCTGTCCATAACTTTTTGAAATGTCATGCCACATATCATTTTGGCCCCATCTCTCAAGGGTGAAGAATCACTTAAAAATAAAATAAAACAAGTGAAATCCATTCAAGTACAGCGCGTGTGGTGAAGCAAATAGTACACTAATGTTAAAATTGCAATTTATGCTTTTTCATTGAAAACAATTAAAAAGCGTATTAATACTTGAAATGTAAAATCTTGTTATTTGATAAGCACCTTTATATAAACAGAAGGAACAAGGCGAGCAACTCGGTAGAGTGCAAAACCTCCGCCGCAATACTGCTGGGTCACTCAAGTGAAACCTTATATCTTATTCATTAAATATGATGTCAACAGTGCTGACAGTTAAGTTCTTTTCTCCAACATTTTTTTTTGGGGGGGGGGGTTGGAAATCACTAAAACATGTAGAAATGCAAAAAAAAAAAAATCTTTTTTTGGGGGGGGGGTGACAATTTTTTTGCAGGGGGGTTGGAAATCACTTAAAACATGTAAAATGCAAAAAAAAAAATTTCTTCTAACAATTTTTTTTTGGGGGGGGGGGTTTGAAATCATTAAAACATGTAGAAATCCAAAAAAAAAATTTTTTTTTGGGGGGGGGAACAAGTTTTGGGGGGGGGTTGGAAAATCACTAAAACATGTAGAATGCAAAAAAAAATTCAAATTTTCTTCAAAATGGCCGCCATAGCGGCCATATTGGATTTTGGACCAAGTCCAAAATCTAATGGCATGATCCTTGGACCATACCTAACCCCCCACCAAGTTTCGTCGAAAATCCGTATACTGTTCACAAACAAACAAACAAAACAAACAACAGAAGGGGTGAAAACAGTAACCTCCATCCATCTTCGATGGCGGAGGTTAAACTAGAGGGGAGCACTCGGTAGAGTGCAAAAACCTCCGCCGCCAATACTGCTAGGTCACTCAAGTGAACCTGATATCCTATTCATTCAATTTGATGTCAACAGTGCTCACAGAATTATAGTTTGCAACTTTCCCTTTTACATACTCAATTTCATTCGTCATAACTAGATTCCTTGAGACAGAAATTGATTTTACGTGGGTATATCCACCTGAAGTTCAAAAATCAGCAGCAATTATATTTTGGCATGTTTTTTGTTGAAATCACTTATAACATGTAGAAATGCAAAAAAAAAAAAATCGAAATTTTGTTGAAAAAAAGTTGCAAAAATTTTTTTTTTCTCTAACTATTTTTTTTTTGGGGGGGGGGGTTGGAAATCACTAAAACATGTAGAAATGCAAAAAAAAAAAATTCAAATTTTTTCAAAATGGCGCCATAGCGGCCATATTGGATTTTGGACCAAGTCCAAAATCTAATGGCATGATCTTGACCATACCTAATCCCCCACCAAGTTTCGTCGAAATCCGTCGAGGAGTTTTTCTGTAATACTGTTCACAAACAAACAGAAAGGGGTGAAAACAGTAACCTCCGCTCTTCGATGGCAGAGGTTAATGAAATCGTTCGATACAGCGTGGCAGGGGGCCGCAAAAGAATGATGTAAAATAAGAAGAACTTAGCTTAAAAGAGAGAGATTTGCAATTTTAATTTTGCATCTACAATGTTTTTGTCATTTTTTTTGTTTTGTAAAAAGCTGGTTGATGGGATGCACTGTGCTGAGGGAGGTTGGGAGGTGGTGAGTGTGTCAGAGTAAGAAAGTCATTTAAACTTTGTACCAGACTTGGTGACAGAATGCTTAGAGAATGTCCACTCCAAGTCTGGGAGGTCAACAGCTCAAATCCTAGCCGAGTCATATAAACGACTTTAAAAACTTTGCTTGATGGTTAGCATTGAAAAGTATAGAAACGGACAATCACATAGGCTGACATCCATTGAAGAATGAAATTCCTCCTTAGGAAATGCCACACTGAGTGTGTGAGAAAGGCGGACCATTTGTTGTGACGTCGCTTGTTACCAGAGTGCCCCGGGTGGTGATGGCACTTAAACCCAAGCTCAAGTGGCTGTTTGGCTCTTTACAGTCCGTTTGTTGTGTTCGTATGTACGGTCGATGTGGTTTGTGACGTTTTATGTGGCAGCTTCCACTACCAGCCTTCGATACCTGTAAAACCAAAATAATAATAAACCAAATTGCCAAAAGGTGACCACGTGTGACTTTTCTTTAGGTCACACTGAGGTGAACAGAGCTGCTATCCACCAGGAGCGACTCCTTGAAAGGAATATCTGGCCTAACGAGCAGATTGCGATGAGATCGTTCTAGAGTTACCATGAAAATTGTGTTTGCCTGCATACGTACCAAATGACGTTCATATGTCTCCAAGCTTGACATATCTAGAAAGCACTCATCGAGGTGTTTCAATTTGAGGTACTACACGTATGGTTCTTAAAACTTGAAATTTGACCTTGGGGTCAAATATGTTCAACTCAAGGTGCTACCATGAAGGTAAGGCCAATCGCCACAAAAACTAATCAGCTGAGCGCCAAGACATAACTACATTCCCATAAAGTTTGGAGACGATTCGATTAAAATTACTCAAAATAAGGGTTTTCGTCGAATCCCCCCTGATTGCGATAAAAGTGACCTTCTGACGCTTGACCTTGACCTTCAAAAATTTAATGCGCTGAAAGGGCCTCTATAGGCTCTGATATGCGAAGTTACAAAAATTTCAATGATAACTGTGCTGCAGAGTGATTTATAGCGTGATTACAGACAACAAAAAACATATGAGGTCAGGGCAATCGCCCAAAATTAAAATACAGCTGAGCGCAGACATGAACTATTTCCCATCGAAGTTGAAAAGAACGATCCGGATCAACAAATTCTCAAAAAATAAGGGTTTCGTCGACTCCCCTGATTTGCCGACAAAGTGACCTTGACCTTTGACCTGGACCTTACAAAATTTTATGGCGCTGGAAAGGGAACCTCTATAGGCTCTGATATGCGAAGTTACAAAATTTCAATGATAACTGTGGCTCTGCAGAATTTTTTATACGTGATTACAGACAAAAAAAAAAAAAACAAAAAAAAAAAAAACACAAAGCCTGAACTTAACATTCTTGCAAAAACTTCGTTTTGGCAAGATAATAATAATAAAATAGTAATAAAACTAGAAGGTCACTTTGGTGGACGTGCATACCTCTGCACACAATGCCTGGTCCACAATAATATTCGGGCCCAATACTTTTGAAGCATATCATGCTATAATATTGTTTTTGGCCTCTCTCAATGGTGAAGAAATTACTTTTAAGTTTAAATAATTATGTATCGCGCGATTTGGATTCGGATCTTCACCAAAAATCGAATAAATTCGGCTTGGCCACACACCCAGATGTCCACCAAGTTTCATCCGAATCCATTCCACAATTTTGAGAATATGTGGGCTAATTAGTTTAGGCCACCTGGTGTTGGCTTTAGTGGTTAGGGTAGTGGCTTGGGATCGTAGGGTCCTGAGTTCAAGCCCCGTTGCCGACTGAATTTAATATACACCAGGAGGGTTGATCTCAGCCTGTCATCCTTACGAGGTCGCAAAATGAGTACCAGTGTACTAGGAAGGGTGAACTGGCATCAGCGCATCCCAACCAATGATGCAACCAGCAGCCACAGGCTGCACTCGATAGAGAGAATTCGTTTAGCCCGATCCCTCAAGGTGAAGATATCACTTTTAAAAATTTCCGGATGCCATACCTGGACTTCACGAAAATTTTAATCAATCTCTTCCTTTTCACACAAACACACAGCATGCCCACAAAGTTCGTCCGAATCCGTCCTATATATAGTTTTCGCGCCCATCTCTCAATGGTAAGAATCACTTGAAATTCTCGTAGTCGGCATCGGATCCCAGATCTTCATCAAAAATATAATCAGTTTCGTCCTTGGTACACACACGAACCTGTCACAATTTTATCCAGATCCGTCCAACTTTGAGATATCTGCACACAGACCAGACAAACAAATGAAAAATCGTGTCTTAGCACGACACTTGGTGAATTAGTTTGACCTTTCGGTGTGGTGGGTCCAAGCTGTAATGTCAATGGAATGTGTGGTGTTTATTTGTTCGTACCATTAATAAAAATTGTGACGCGACGTCACAAATAACAATTATGCAGTGCGCCGTTGTCATGGTAAGCAGCAGATTGAAAATTTTTCAGACAACTCATTTAAAGGCCAGCCATGTGAATCAACAACTTAATCATCGGTGCTTGGTTTGCCTTCATTCTTATCGTAGAAAATATTGAAAAATACCTAGGAACATTGCTTTTTCAACCAGCTTTACGAATCCCGTTATCAGGTGAATATGTTGTAAACAAAAATATGTATTTTATATGTGTTTTTTCATGTTTTTGGGTGACCCTGACCTTGACCCTAGGTCCCAATTTCGCTCAAAACTTTGTACACATGTAATATTACATGCATAAATAGACAGTACAAGTTTCCAATATAATAAGTCGGCAAAACTGGAAATAGGCATGTTGTAATTTCACAAAATTACTCATGGTTTATAATGGGCGATAAAAAATAAATAAGGTGAGAAAAATGCAGATCCAGATCCTGATCTTGAACATCACCAAAAGTCACATTTCTTTTTGCACTGCGTGGGATTTCTATCAGTGTTTAAAATTTCATCAAATCGTTAAGAATTGTGACCCTGCAGACGAATATAATTTTTTAAATCACGACCAATAGCTAAAAACTTTGACTCATACCTTGCGAAACTGTGCATAATTGTAACTAACATGCAATTTTAAAAGCATTTAGATATTCCATTGAATGTTGTTTTGGCGTCAACGGAAGTCGCTACGACTTCCGGTTACTGAGTTATGTTCAAAAGCTTGTTTTCATCACTTTTTTTTGACGGTAACGTCGTGACGTTAAGTGCGATTATGACGTGATTTGATCCCAGACTATTTCCAGCAAGATGGCTATCACGTTTAAAATTCTGAGACGATCGTTCAGTAGTTTCGGCTGGCACCGAGCGTAATATTTTTTAACAATGAACGTCACATAGGTCAAACTGACGTCATATACGCTTGCCGAAAACTAATGCGTATTTTGTAATAAGATGCATTTAGTAATCAATTTTAGAATATTTTAATGAAGTTTAATTTGGCGTCACCGGAAGTCGCTACGACATTCGGCTCACTGGAGTTATGTCCAAAAATGTGTTTTCCACCGTTGTTGTGACGTACGTCGCGACGTTTAGGTCCGTTAAGACGGGGTTTGGACGCGGACCGTCTCAGGTGGATTGCCTATCAGCGTGTAAAAATTTAAGAACGCTGGTCCAGCCGTTTGGGCTGTAGACGACCGGACAAAACAAACAAACCAACAAACGGCAACAGACAACATACTTGGACAAAATCGAAGATTTTGCCAAGTAACAAACAAACAAGACAGACAAAGGGATGAAACAACCTCCTTCACTTCAGTGGTGGAGGTAAGATAAATGGCAATGTGACACATTTCCACATTTAAACTAACTTGCAAAAACAAGAGAAGCCAATTTAAAATGAAAGCCTGTCATCAAAAATGGAGGTTTGAATTTATTTAACAAGCTTTATGTGGAGTAGAAACAAAATGATCGGAGCGCTAACGTTGTTAAGAGTTTTATTCATGAGCCGTATGACCAGTCCTACATGTTTCCATCCATACCAACATAGAATTTAATAACATCTCTCCATAACAACCTTTGCAGTTTACATATACACAAATTTGCAATGGGTGGGGGGGGGGCAGAGCTAGGTGGGGGTACAAAACAATACACTTCATACTTATAATGATATATCCAAAGCTGTAATGAAGCTCTCGTTCACCTCTCAAATTTAATATCCTTCTCCAGGCTCTTCCCCATTCACATAATCAGGTTTTGAATCTTTAAATAAACATTTTAATAAGATGGGTCACAATTATTTTACAAGGAGGCTTTCAAGTAGTTGCACATGCTGATCAACGTCCAGGCTAATCATTGTAAAATGAATGCTCAAAGCAATGTCGGAAAGAGAAAACAGCCTGGCAGCATTCAAGCATGGTTTTTGTTATTATTATTATAATTTATAAAAAGAGTCATATGGATATAGATCGCATGGACACCGTCAAATCTTCAAGAATACAAATATATTTTGCCTTGAGAATTACAAGATGATGACTGATTTTGAGATGCTGAAGGTGACATCACATTGGACAATAATTTCAGGATATACAACTTTGCACAATGATAATGTAATCGAAAATACAGCACGTAGCAAAAGCTGTATCATTTCACATTTTAACAAATCCGCTGCAGTCTGGGTAGAGCAATTGTGTGCAAAATTGGGATTTCACATTTTTATGCATTTCAATCTACAATGTCCAATGACAATGACCATAGTTTTTCAAAAGAGCACCAATTGATCATAAATGTGCAATAACACCAGATCGATTTGGTCATAGGTGCAAGCATCGGATCAAGTGGACAAGCCATACATCTGAAGAAGATATCACATGTTGATGAATTTGAGGTGCAGACCAAGAAAAACAAAAAATTAAAAGTCAAACAAAAGAAATTAAATTTAAAATTAAAAAAAAACAGTCTGAAGACGACGATGGTTCACGAGTGGTATTTGACGATGTAGATTGTTTCAGGAGTCAAGGATGAGACAATGTGATAATGTTTGACCAAGGATATAAAAATGATTCACAAGATGGTGGTACGAGTGACAGGTTATTAGCTGCAAAATGTCGAAAACTCGGTTTCGTTTAACAACTAAAAATTTGACCTTTGCATAACCTTTAAAGGTCCAAAACAATGTTGTTGACATTAAAATAAGGAAACAGGAATACGTGCTATAGCTTAATGGAGTTAAGTTCGTCGAAGGTTCGAAAACCCGGTTTCGATTCCCACAACTTTGAAAATTTGACCTTTGTGAACTTTAAAGGTCAAAGGTCAAGGATTATGATCTTTGGTGCAAAACTTCCTCTGGAACATTCCAGGAACAATATAACGTCATATAGGCTATATGGCATTTCACACTCTCGGACTATATATCCATACTTTGATGAAATCAGCGTAAAAACAACTTGAAGGGGGCGCCATGGGCAAGGTGTCGAGATAGAGAAAAATGATTAAGACTTTAGGTGGGGAATGACCTCAAGATTATGCATAAAAAAATATTGTCATCCAAGCTCTCAAAGTTTGGGCGGTCGTCTGATTTTATGTCAAAATTCGAAATTTTCTAAAGTTCATGACCTTGACCTTGTGACTAAAATGAAAGTCGAGCTCCGTGGGGCTATGCAGGTGCCATTGGGCTACCAAATACCGAAACCCCTGCCAGATTCGACAAACCCCTCGGAGAGAATGGATTTTTATGTCAAAATCGCATTTCTCTAAGTTCGTGACCTTGTGACTTGACCTTGGACCGAAAATGAAAAATCGAGCAACGTGGGGCTATGCAGGTGCCATTGGGCTAACCAATACGAAACCCTGTCAGATTGCCCAAAACCCCTAGGAGAAGATGCCAATTGAAATCGGCTACCCCCTAAAAACATGTGTTTTTTGGGCGTGGCTCCGCCCATAATGGGCGGACCACGCCCATTTCAGGAAAACAACTAGATCATGATATAAACCTCCCACCAATTTCAATCAGGATCGGATCAAACCCCACGGAGCTATGCTCGGGCAGACAGACAGACAGAGCGCACAACAATAACGAATATAGTGGTCACTTATATTTTTCGTGAAAATATTTTTTCGTGAACCATACCGACTTTAAAGGCAAATTCAAAGAGCTCAGAACGGGAAGAAGCAACCAAAACATCTAGACACGGGAGGAAGCAATGCTTTATCAACACGAACTAACAAATGTCCATATACCCCTCTATCCCACATGCTTTCAAGGAACACATCCAATTCCAGTTAGTCTTATCTGCAGTTTCTGTTGACACTAACTTTCCAGGGAGAACATTCCATACATTTACTACTCTCCAATTGAAAGACCCTACCTTACTACTGTCCTAACTTTTCACTTAGGCCCCTAATCCAATTACTGTAGATTCCTTTTGGGGAGAGAAAAAAATTCTGGATATATTTTGTCTGTGCCCATCATCTTTAATCTCCATCACATCTCACATATTCACTTCCTCTCTCATGTATAA
Organism: Eptatretus atami; assembly: GCA_035128595.1. NCBI lineage: Eukaryota > Metazoa > Chordata > Myxini > Myxiniformes > Myxinidae > Eptatretus > Eptatretus atami. The sequence goes on from CM068967.1 coordinate 48,966,029, forward strand.
AGTCACATTTCCTTCAGCCGCTCCTCAATAGCGAAGTTAGCTCGGCCTGAATACACTGGTCGCTTTAACACTGAACTGTTTTATATCAGCAACGTCCTTCCTTAGTTGTGGTGGCCAAAACTGAGGATGATTATTCTAAACTAGAGGGGGAGCACTCGTAGAGTGCAAAACCTCCGGCCGCCCAATACTGCTGGTCACTTCAAGTGAACCGCTGATATTCCTATTCATTCAAATTTGACGTCCAACTAGTGCTCACAGAGTTTATAGTTTGAAACTTTCCCTTTAACTTTACATTTACTCAATTCATTCGTCATGAACTAGATCCTCGGAACAGAAATTGATTTTCGTGGGTATATCCACTGAAGTTCCAAAATCAGCTGCATATTATAATTTTGGCATGTTTTTTGTTGGAAATCACGTAATCAACATGTAGAAATGCAAAACAAAAAAATCGAAATTTTGTTGAAAAAAAAGGTTGCAAAAAAAATTTTTTTCTCTAAAATTGTTTTTTGTGGGGGAGGGGTTGGAAATCACTTAAATAACTTGTAGAAAATGCAAAAAAAAAATTCCAAATCTTTTTTCAAAATGGCGCCATACGGCCATATTGGTTTTGGACCAAGTCCAATAATCTAATGGCATGATCCTTACCATACCTAAATCCCCCCACCAAGTTTCGTCGAAATCCGTCGAGGAGTTTTTTCCGTAATAACTGTTTCACAAACAAACAACAAAACAACGAACAGAAAGGGTGAAAAACAGTAAAAAGGCCCGAGTCACACCCTTGACGTTTTGCCAGCGATGGCCCGTTTAAATGTATGTAAACGCTGGCTTTACCGTTGAACTTGCATGTTTTTTTTAAAGATTCGGACGTATTCATAACGACTTGGTCTTATGTATAACGTCATTAGTCACGGACACAGAACGTTGTCGTTGTGTTAAGCTAATTATACCAGAGAATGGCTGAACTGGTTGTCGGCCCTACACAACCTATGCCCACGAATAGTCTAACTTATGCATAGCGAGCTGCACGTATTCGCCCGGACAAAAAGATGACGGACGTAGCCCTATTTAAAAAGGCTGGACGCACAACGATTCAATCATAAAACTGCCGCAGAAATGGAAGTGTCACAATCAGCAGTTCACACCTTGGCGATTCTTGCAGCGTATCGCGACCTAAGAAAAAATGCTGTTTCTAAACGCTGGCCCGCACGATCGAATCGGTGATGTGGGTAAGTTTGGTATATCTGAATTAGAACGCTAAAGTAAGCTATTCATACGTCGTAGTAAGTGGAGTACGTCAGTAATTTTTAACATGTTCAAAATTTTAGACGACTTGGCGTATGACACACGTCCGTCATGCCGATGGGAATTAAGTTGTACCAACGATATGCGGACGCCTTACACACGTCGACAAAGGCTACTTTTTAAGCTACTCATAAGTCGAAACACGTCGCAGTAATGTCTTTATTACGCGAAACTTATTTCTAACTTATGATTTGACGTGCTTGACAATTCTTTACGTAGTCCCAACGCACATTGACGTATGTAGACGTAATCCATTGCGTCTTCCGGTCGACAAAAGAAAACTAAATGAACGTGTTTTCTAACTTAACAACTGCCATATAATGACGTGCTTCGGGTTCCGCAGGTTTGGGGAATCTGTATATAAAATGGTCTTCACAAGGTGGGAACCCATCAGTGTTTTCGACTCCTTTTTGAGTGCGATGTCATGGTCAGCAGTAACACGTATCAGTATCAGTATCAGTATATAAGTAGTAGTTCAGTAGTTGTTCATGTTAGGCAGTAGTAGGGGATTGTGATGGGGAAGGGGTGGGTTGATGATGGATCCTCCTTGCGTCCGCGTGTCCACGGTAGGAGACATCTTTTGCACCCATGTTCGACATAGTTCTTCGCGGCTAATTTTTTTGGGGGTTTTTTCAACAATGAGCTATGGCTTGTGTTTTTACGTTTTGGTGTATTCATACGAGTTGGACAAATGCTCAAGGTACTAACTAATGTACATAGAGCGCTTCGATACCTTATGATACGGTAATACCAACGAATAATTATCGGTGTAGCCAAGCGTTCACTAACTATGCCCAACGATAGCCTAACTTATTCATATCGTGCGGCAGTTTATCATTTGGCCGGTGACGTGGGATTTGCTTATTTCATAGGCTGCCACTCAATAATTTTACATGCTGGCAACTTCCACTATTGAAAGTAGCACGCTTCGCGCTCAACAATTGGATTTTTTTTACACTCAAACGACTTTAAACGGTGATCTCAACTATTTTAATTGTTTTACAATTAACGATTTAAATTTTGCTGCACTCACCTTTGGTTTTTTAACGCTGGCGCTCGAAATTTGAATGCGTTTCTATTCACCGTTGCTTAAATCGCTCAAACCCACTATAAATAGACAGCTTGCGCCATACAATCGCAATTGTTTACACTCAACGTGTTCTTATCGGTGCAAATCAACTGGTGTTCTTATCGGTGCACAGCTTATCGCGTTGGCAAATATCAAATCCCCGCATCCTGGTGGTCACTCAGTTCCTTCTCCTCGTTCACCGTCTTCTTCTCTCGGTTCTATTGGCACGCAACTGGTGCAGTGCCCAAAATCGAGAGGGCATGCTTTGTTGGAGGACAGGTAGATTTGTAGTGTCATCGTTGCCGGATACTCCATATCTCTCGTAATGTCATGGACATGTAACTCGCTATATAGTCATACAACATCCTGACGGGTTCTCTGTGAAACCCCTTTATTTACCAATTCCGCCTAATCGCTGCCATTACAATGCATTATCTGGGTATCTGTAGGTTGGGAACTGTTCGTTAAGTTCTGTAGTCGTCCGGTAAACGTCAATACCGTCGACATACGCCAGTATGCAGCAGAAGTGCGTACACACAGTTGCAAAGCAACGTCACTCATAGGTTAGATAAAAGCCTCTTTTGCCCTAAACATAACTCGGCATGATTCGACGTATAGTAACTTCAAGCAAAGGGGTGTCGAAGTGTCGTCCATCAAGATCGCTGTAGCATGTTGAGCAACACATGTCACTGATAGGTTATAAATATTTCAGGCACGCTAAGCTTATACCAGCACGTCTTTTTCAGCCTATGAGTACTTAAAAGTAACGTGGTGTCGACGTGTGTCAACGATGCGGTAACGTGCCTACAACACGCTTACTCATACTAGGAATAAGTTTCGGTACGCTAAACATTACCAGTCGGCGGTGCTCAGACTTATGATTAACTTACAAGTAACATGTTGTGACGTCTGTCAACGATCGCATAACGTGCTAAACTTATGGCCAGCTTAGTGGAAACGTGTGACGTCATACCGCCGGCAAATACGTCGTGAAATTTCAAGCATGCAAAATTTTGAGGACAACGAAAGTACAACGTTTAAAAGGCCAGCGTGCACGACGTATGGCAGTGTTTTCCAGCGTGCTTCAATGTTATCAAAACTTACCCATAACGTATCAACGTGTTGCCAGCGTTTTGAAATTTATTCAGCATACGTTGGCTAAACGTCAAGGTTGACTGGCCTTAACCTCCGATCTTTTCGATGGCGGAGGTTAATGATGTCTTAACTAAATTCCTGTATCAAGTTAAAACCACCCTCTTGATTTACAATTTATCCCCCCTACAAATTACAACCAAAACATTGGTTGTGTTCCTCCAGCTGCCTGGTACTGCTGCACCTGTTCAGCCCTCCATCCCATCCCATATATTCTTCCCTTGCGTGCAATAATTATTAAAATATTGGATCAACCTAAATAGTTTAAAAAAGTAACAAATTAGCTTGCATTTCAGTAAATGTAAACTGTTTTTTATAGGCAACTTGGTTGCTGCATAAAGCTGCTTCAAAGTAGTACGCAGAATGGTTCAATTTGGATAAGCAAGAAGATGAGGGAGGGAAAAAAAAAAAATCAGGTATTCTACACGCATGTAAATGTAACAGGTCTCACTATTAACAACTAAACGGCACTCAGTATGGCACATATAATACCTCCACCAGAGGAGCACGTTATTAGTTTTGTATCACTGAAAGGCCAAAACTGGATCCGGACGCTGAAACCAAAATTGCAAGTCGCTTGTTCCCTGTCACCGAATCAACTCGTCCACATGGTTTTTTCACCAATCTGGTTCCATACTTTTTGAAATGTCATGCCAAACATGATCATTTTTGGCCCCATCTCTCAAGGGTGTAGAATCACTTAAAAATAAAAATAAAACAAGTGAAATCCTCAAGTACAGCGCGTGTGGTGAAGCAAATGAGTACACTAATGTCTAAAATGCAATTTATGCTTTTTCATTGAAAAACATTTAAAAGCGTACTTTAATACTTGAAATGTAAAATCTTGTTATTGTGATAAGCACTTTATACTATAACAGAAGAGAAAGAGCGAGCACTCGGGTAGAGTGCAAAACCTCCGCCGCGAATACTGGGCTGGGATCCTCAAGTCGAACCGCTTATATCTTATTCATTAAATATGAATGTCAACCAAGTGCTGACAGTTAAGTTCTTTTCATCCAACATTTTTTTTTTGGGGGGGGGGGTTTTGGAAATCACTTAAACATGTGAAATGCAAAAAAAAAAAAAATCCTTTTTTGGGGGGGGGGTGACAATTTTTTTGCAGGGGGGTTTGGAAAGTCACTTAAAACATGTAGAAATGCAAACCAAAAAAATTTCTCTAACATTTGTTTTTGGGGGCGGGGGTTTGGAAATCACTTAAAACATGTAGAAATCCAAGGAAAAAAAATTTTTTTTTTGGGGGGGGGGAAAAAGTTTTGGGGGGGGGTTTGGAAAATCACTAAGAACATGTAGAATGCAAAAAAAATCAAATTTTCTTTTTTCCAAAAAAATGGCCGCCATAGCGGCATATTGGGATTTTGAACGCAAGTCCAAAATCTAATGGCATGATCCTTTGGACCATACCCTACCCCCCCACCAAGTTTCGTCCGAAAAATCCGTAATTACTGTTCCACAACAAACAAACAAAACAAACAAACAGAAAGGGGTTGAAAACAGTAACCTTCCATCCATCTTCGATGGCGGAGGTTAACTAGAGGGGAGCACTCGGTAGAGTGCAAAAACTCCGCCGCCAATACTGCTAGGTCACTCAAGTGAACCTGATATCCTATTCATTCAATTGATGTCAACAGTGCTCACAGAATTATAGTTTGCAACTTTCCCTTTTACATACTCAATTTCATTCGTCATAACTAGATTCCTTGAGACAGAAATTGATTTTACGTGGGTATATCCACCTGAAGTTCTAAAATCAGCAGCAATTATAGTTTTGGGCATGTTTTTTGTTGGAAAATCACTCTATAACATGTAGAAATGCCAAAAAAAAAAAAAAATCGAAATTTTGTTGAAAAAAAAGTTGCAAAAATTTTTTTTTTCTCTAACTATTTTTTTTTTGGGGGGGGGGGGGTTGGAAATCACTAAAACATGTAGAAATGCAAAAAAAAATAAATTCAAATATTTTTTTCAAAATGCCGCCATAGCGGCCATATTGGATTTTGGACCAAGTCCAAAATCTAATGGCATGATCTTGGACCATACCTACTCCCCCACCAAGTTTCGTCGAATCCGTCGAGGAGTTTTTCTGTAATACTGTCAACAAACAACAGAAAGGGGTGAAAACAGTAACCTCCGCTCTTCGATGGCAGAGGTTAATGAAATCGTTCGATACACGCGTGGCAGGGGGCCGCAAAAGAATGATGTAAAATAAGAAGAACTTACTTTCTAGTGTTCGGCGCGAAAATGCCATGGTGGGCGGAAATGACGTCTTTTGCTCGTTCGTTCATGAGAGGGGAGCGTTTCTTGGTTTTTTCCGTCAAGCAATAATTCAATGGTTTTCACAATATATACACATTAGTTTCACAAATTTCCATTGAAATACTCGGGTATTTCCGTCAATTGTCGCCATTTCCGTCTAGGTTATGCACTGCATCTACCGGACAGCCGTCATTGGTTCACTTGAGGCACGTGGGGGGGGGGGGGGACACCGGGACATTTCAAATCGGTGCAATTGCATACAGCGCACGCGCTGCAATAAAAAAAAAAATACTTATTT
>CM068967.1:48989144-48999638 GCA_035128595.1 Eptatretus atami
AAAAAAAAACATCCACGAAATCCTCGCCTGGATCGAACACACAAACTTTTCTCAAACACGATGCGGCATCGTCTCAAATTAAGGCAAATACATCATCGTCACCCGTCGTCATAAGGAGGAGGTGCGTGGGTGTCATGAATCATTCAACACACACATTGTCTGCGAGGTTAGTATACTGAAGAACAAACTGGGTGAACCGTTGAACATCGGGCTATTTCGACTCTAATAAACAATCAAGGAGATTGATCGATGTTTGTTGTTGCAGGGAAAAATTACCCCGGGAGTGCACAGCGGCAATGCTGGGCCAAATGGCCTCGTTGAACGTTTTCTTTTTTTTGAACCGACGTATAAGAGCGTGAGGTCGAGCTCGATGTGAGGCAGGAGTTCCACCCAGAGGGGGGAGCAGTACTCCAGTTCTCGTTAATAGAGAGCATTACTGGTTAATTAACATGATTTTGTCTTTTGTCAAGCCGGTCGATGTTGTTGCTTCAACTTGGAAGTAAATTAATTTTTCAAAAAGGAAGCCTGGGATTACAATAAAACAGACGGGGCATAAATTTCAATTATGAAGAAAAAAAAAAAACACTGTCCCTGCAGACAAGAGGAGATCAGCTTACTGTCCCAAAGTACCATTTAGTTCTCTCTCTGTGTACATTATACATGCGTCCGACAAAAATTCCCACAATTAAGTATTAAATAGAAACACTTTTTTGGTGAACACTAAATAAACTAGAGGGGGAGCACTCGGGAGAGTGCAAAACCTCCGCCGCCAATACTGCTGGGTCACTCAAGTGAACCTGATATCCTATTCATTGTAGGTCAAAACGGATCAGACCTACTGAACACAGATTGAATAACTAAACTAGATCGACGCGCATGTAGAAATTATGCAAAAAAAAAAATCGAAATTTTTTGAAAAAAAAGTTGCAAAATTTTTTTTTTTTTTTTCTCACAAATTTTTGGGTTGGAAATCACTTAAAACATGTAGAATGCAAAAAAAAAATTCAAATATTTTTTCAAAATGGCCGCCATAGCGGCCATATTGGACTTTGGACCAAGTCCAAAATAATGGCATGATCCTTGGACCATACACCTCCCACCCAAGTTTCGTCGAAATCCGTCCCTGAGTTTTTCCGTAATACTGTTCACAAACAAACAACAAACAAACAGACAGGGGTGAAAACAGTAACCTCCGTCCATCTTCGATGGCGGAGGTTAAAAAAGCATGTCTTGTTTGATTTTCAGCATTCTCTTCTTTAGCTCAGAGGGAAACCTGAGAATTCCTTCCATCAGGACCATACTCACCTGAAGTTCCATTCAATCAGGACATAACTCACCTGAGATTCAATTCCATCAGGACCATACTCACTGAATTCCATTCCATCAGGAATACTCACTGAGTTCATCCATCAGGACCATACTCACCTGAGATCTTCCTCAGGACATACTCACCTAGAATTCCATTCCATCAGGACCATACTCACCTGAGAATTCCATTCATCAGAACATATCACCTGAGCATTCCATTCCATCAGGACATACTCACCTGAGGATTCCATTCCATGGACATACTCACCTGAGACTTCCATCCATCAGGACCATACTCACCTGAGAATTCCATTCCATCAGGACCATATTCACCTGAGAATTCCATTCCTCAGACATACTCACCTGAGGATTCCATTCCATCAGACCATACTCACCTGAGGATTCCATTCCATCAGGACCATACTACCTGAGGATTCCATTCCATCAGGACCATACTCAGCCTGAGAATTCCATTCCATCAGGACCATACTCACCTGAGAATTCCATTCCATCAGGACCATACTCACCTGAGAATTCCATTTCATAGACCTACTCTGAGCATCTTCCATCAGGACCATATCACTGAGAATTCCATTCCATCAGACCATACTCACTGATAATTCTTCCATCAGGACCATACTCACCTGAGAATTCCATTCCATCAGGACCATACTCACCTGAGATTCCATTCCATCAGACCATACTCACCTGAGCATTCCATTCCATCAGGACCACTCACTGAGAATTCCATTCCATCAGGCATACTCACCTGAGAATTCCATTCCATCAGAACTACTCACCTGAGATTCCATTCGCATCGGACCATACTCACTGAGATTCCATTCCATCAGGACCATACTCACCTGAGATTCCATCCATCAGGACATACTCCCTGAGAATTCCATTCATAGGACCATATCCCTGAGAATTCATTCCATCAGGCCATACTACCTGAGATTCCATTCCATCAGGACCATACTCACTGAGGTTTCATTCATCAGGACCTATACCATGAAGTTTCCATTCCATCAGGACCATACTCACCTGAGGATTCTATTCCATCAGGAATACTCCCTGAGAATTCCATTCATCAGGACCATACTCACCTGAGATTCCATTCCATCAGGACATACTACTGAGATTCCATTCATCAGGACCATACTCACTGAGGATCCATTCCATCAGGCCATACTCACCTGAGGATTCCATTCATCAGGACCATACTTACTGAGATTCATTCATCAGACATACTCTGTGTAGAGTGTTGGTGTGCCTTAGCAAGTCTCCTTGTTATTGGACACAATCTGGATAGGTCGCCACTCCGACACAGGATACCAGGTAAATTATACAGGTTTGGCTATCAACATTCGTCTCGTGTGCCTGATGTTGCACCTTTGGGTGGTTTCCATTGTTCTTACACCGGTGATACAAAGATGAAATGAATGGTTAAATTGATCTCAAATGCTTGCTTTACATACGTGTGTTCCCTGAAATCACAGACGCGTGGTCAACATTTGATTACAAATTTATTCATGGATGGAAAGGATTAAATATACTCTTGAATGAAAAAAAAGGAATTGTTCATTGTTGGTAGTTATATACAATGTATAGTATTGTTACGGATTTGGAAACCTTGTGCCAACAAACAGCCAGAGTCCCTAAGCTTAGTTATTTCGGTAAGTATGTGTACAGATAGAATCCTCTCTTCTGCGAATGGGAATTACATGTTTGTGCTACGAGTTATTTTATAGTCATTAATCCTCAACAAAACAAAAAACAACAACAAAACGCACACCCTCACTCGACCCGGTCGCATTGCGCACGTGTTCGGGACCACGGACGTGAGCGGAGGTTTGTCCTCAGGGCTGGCTCCGCCTTGGCCAGATGGAGTGTTCGACCCGACCAATGAAGGGCCGACCGAGTCGCCTGACAACCGACCGTCCAATCAGGAGGCGAGTGGCGAGGAAAAGGAACCCACCACCTCAAGAAGAGGAGAGTGGTGGTCAGACAAGAGTGCGTGCTGCAGGATCGTGGTGATAGCGGTCGGCGGTCTTGGTCTCGATTGGTGTTCTGCAGGATTGTGGTTCAAGCGGTCTGCGGTCCTTGTGGTGGCTCACCATGGTGGTGTGGACCGAACAGTGTGGTGGTACTGAGCAGCCAGGGTCGTGGGCCGTGGACTTCGGGTTGTGGGTTCGAGTCCCAGTGGTGGTTCGAGTCGGTGTGACCGCACGAGGCGGGACAGGTACCCGGCCGGCCCTTCCGAATAGACCCAGGGTCAGTTTTCTTGTGTGTGGTGTGTGTGTGTGTGTGTGTGTTGTGTGTGTGGTGTGTGTGTGTGTGTGTGGTTTTTTTTTTTTGAGATCCTGTAATGTCCTTGGAATGAGCTTGTTAACATGATTCAAAACTCCCTTGGGGGGGGGGACCGGCTGTTTTGCACTGGATGCGTTTCACATGACGTCATATTCGTTTTTATGACGTCATCATTAAGAGGACGAGGATCTTAGCTCATTCGAGCTTGTTTTTGAGATCCTGTAATGATCCTTGGAATGAGCTTGTTAACTGATTCAAAACCTCCCTTGGGGGGGGGACCGGCGTTTTGCACTGGATGCGTTTCACAATGAAAGTGAGAAGATGACGGAGCTGAGGCTGGAAATCTCCCAGATGGACGGACTTTCACTGGAGCTCCTCTGTGCCATGGTGCCGTGAATTGTATGAGGACAGGTTTCCTGGAGGAGGAACCTGGGTCCTGTTGCGCAATGACAATCGATGCAACTCTCCTGTTCATTCATCTTGTCTTGTTTTCACCTCACACAATCATAGTCACATGAGTATGTACTATATAATAACACATTGTTGTCTCTGTTTGATATTATTCCTGGTCCGTTGGCCATCTCTGAATTTTGTGTTCATAATGGTTCTCATGATGTAATGTTGGCCATTCCTTTGCGATGTGATTTGTTCTTTTAACTGTTTTTAATATTGCCATTGTGTCTTGGCAAACATCCTGTGGTTTTTGTTTTTACCTCCACCCACGAAGGTGAAGGACTTTTCATCCTTCTTTCTCTCTTTGTTTAAGTTTGTCTGTGTGCAGGATATCTCAAAAAGTTGTGGACGGATCCGGATGAAACTTGGTGGGCATATTGGGTGTGTGACCACAACAAATTGATTTCGATTTTGTTGAAGATCCGGATCGATCCGGATGTGGATACAGAATTATTTTATTTTTTAAGTGATTCTTCAACCAGAGATAGGGTCAAAAACGATGTAGTACTGTATAGCATGATATTCAAAATGTATTGGGCAATATGTTCTCGTGAATCAGACATTACGGGGCGGAGGTATGTGGTCTACCAAGTGCCCTTTAGTTTGTTTTGTTTTTGCAATCACCATTGTATTAAGGAAGCTGTTGCAAGACACTGTCTCTGTGACACGCGTGGTGGCAGTGATGAGTACCAAGACATCCGTTTGATCGACACTCGACACCTGACCCATGACGTTTATTTATTATTATTCAATTGATTGAGATGGGATTAAAATAATTCAATTCAATCAATGGAAGACCAAATAGGTACAGTCCTGATGGAGTCATCAGAAGGAACTGAACAAGCAAAAAGCAAAGATGAAGTCATCAGGAGGAACTTGGATAAAATTCGAATTTAAGCTGCTATCCTCTCTCCCACAAACCCATCCAGGCACAGCCAAGTGAGCCTTAATTGCACAAAAGAAACCCCCAACAAAAAAAACCCCACATCAAAAATTAAATAATTCTGGCTGTGAGACCATGCGTCCGATCAAGTTAAATTTAAAATATGTATTCCCCATCACGACTCGACCACAATTGTTAAGTTTCACGCCGATTGATTAAGCGGTTCCAGAGAAAACATTATTTAATATTTTCTTAAATCCAATATGGCTGCAACCATGTGACATCAATTAATTATTCTTTACAACCTTGTACACAGTAATGCCTTGGGGAACATTTATGTGAAGTTCCCTCGATCTGTCCAACGTGTCTGGAGAAGAAGATTTTTAAATATGTTTCAGGTAAATCCAATAGGCTGCCAAACCATGTGACAAAAGACATCATATTGTGTGAATTTTGTTCTCATGGATATGCAGTCATATGTTTAAGTTTTGCCTTGATCTGTTTAGCCATTTCAGAGAAGAAGAGTTTGAAGGTTTAAAAAAAAAAAGAAACAATGTGGCTGCTGAATCACGTGACTGATGATGTCATCAAAACTGTTTTTTGTGGACCATTTTATCCCTTCATGACCCTCAAAATCTTTCAAGCTTATGGATGTGGCGTTCTACATACGCACTTACACTTATGAAGTCATAATGAAAGCACCGATGTCATTTCAATTTTTTCCTTGGTGCGTTTCAGAGGCACAGAGGTCCAATTTTTTTCCCCATTTTTCAACATGGGCTGCCACACCACGTGACCTATGACGCTGTAATTATCATTGAAACATTCTCTATGAGTCGACGCACCAATTTCGAAAATTTCTGCAAGCGGTTCGGAGAAAAACACGAAAGTCTGTGCGGTCAAACAAACAACGGACCAAATGCAACCCCCTCCTCTCCTTTGGTGAGGGTAATGATCCGATGGACATACATGAGGTTACTAGGACAAATGTGTCCAAGAGCAGCGTCCTAAAAGTTTTGTCGGCTAAAAAAAAAAAAAAATTTAAAACAAACAACAACAACTTCCGATATTTCGTCACGTGCTTGATTAAGCCAATAGCGAAACCCGTCATAATGTATTTACGTATTTACGATATATCGTGTATTTACGAAATAAATAATGTATTTACGAAATTACAATCGATAAATGGAACAATCTTTAAATAGTAAGTGAACTTTTCGAATTTAAAGCAAATGTCCGAATATATTTAAAAGTTCATGATAGACGCAATCAAAGGCACCGTCTATGTGAGGATGTGTACATGTGCTCAGTATTTAAGGAGATCCGGATCTTGTACATACAGAGACGAGTCTCGAGATTAAGGTTTTGTCTTCACAAGAAGAAGAAGAAGAACAAGAAGAACAACAATGCGAGCTCTCTATGAGCACGTTCGCTACGCGACGCGGCTAAAACATGCGTACGGCTTATGATGCATATATAATTTGTGTTATGCATCAGTCAGTGCAAGAGATCAGTGGGTTGCACTACCAAGCACGGTCCTTATGATATGGCAACGAAAACGAAACTTTTGTGGCGAATGGCGCTCGCGTTTCTCTGCCCCAGCAGGAGCTCATGGCGATCTGCACCCTGACTTCCCGATATTTTCACTGGAACTTGTCGGCCGTTAGTTGCATTTGCTTCAGTGATTGCCAAAACTGTGCTCCTTCACTGGGATTATTTATTTGCTCGTGCGAATTTTTCTATGGATATTGACCATGGTTTGTGGATTATGTAAACCATACGTTGAAATATCTGTAAAGGGAGCGAACCGTTTAAGAAGCTGTGGGAATCATTTAAGGGACAAAGTGAGGGCTTGTGGAGTGCTTGGTCAGGTAGCTCATTGGATTGAAACTGGCTTAGTGGGAGGATGTAGGTAGTGGGTCCCTCAGGGACAGTACTCAGACCATTGCTATTTTTATTTACATCAACGATTGGATAGTGGGGTGAAGGTAGGATTTCCAAATTTGTAGATGACACAAAGCTTGAGAGTAGGTGGATAGCAGAAGGGGAGGTGAACAGATTCAGGAAAGTATTGATACTTGTACGATATTGGACAAAAAATTGGCAGATGAATTTAACCTGAGAAAGTGTAAGGTGTTGGGGATGGGTAAGACGCATGAAATAGAGATTACATGAGGCAAGGGGTAATTTTTGAGTGTGTCACACGGAGAAGGATTGGGGTGGTAATAGATACTGGAGGTAAGCAGGCAGCACAATGTCAGGCAGGTACAGGTAAAGAAAATAGGGTTTTATACACTGGAAAGGAGGCGGTTATGAGGAGATATGATAGAGATGTTTAGATAATGAAAGGTAAAGATATAATAAGTGCAGATGAATTATTCAGCAGAATCGACGTGATAGGAACCAGGGGCATAGCTTGAAGAGTAAAGAAGAGAGAGAGTTAAGACGGTAGTAAGGCAGGGGATTTTACTCAGAGAGTAGTTAATGCATGGAATGGTCGTCCCTGGAAAAGGTAGTGGCAGCAAGAAAAGTAGAGTAAGTTTAAATTAGAATTAGATAGGTACCTAGAGGTTATGGAGATAGAGGGGTATGGGGATGTTGATAAGACTTTTAGGTAGTTTGAGTGTTGGTGGGTGTTGTGTACGGAGTGCTGTTGGTGGGCGGTCTTGTTAAGGGGTGGGTGGTTGATGTTGTGTTGTTTTAACTAAGCGTCGTGCCCTCTCCGAGGGGAGAAAAAACAATATACAAAACAAAAGTTAAAAATAAAATACAAAAACTCAAAAACACTTTTAAAAAAAAGAACAATATTACATTTTCTTATTTGGCTTTGTGTTGATAAATTCGTGGGTGTTGATGTCGCGCAGGCATGAGGGCCGAAAGGCCACCTGGGTCTGATTTCCTTGTGAGGGAGCGAACCGTGCTCGCGAGATGGAACGAATCTGCAAGTGGAGAAATCGCGGATAGTCCCTGACCGACGCGGAACGTCGAGGCAGTTGTTCGAGCGATGAACAAATGAAAACACTGAACACGGAGATACCGGAGGATGCGTGACCACGACGGACGATCGGACAGGCGGACACAGACAAGGGGACACAGAGGAGAGAGAGGAGGGGACATGATGATGATGGTGGATTGGAGAAACCGAACGTTAAGAATTGAAATTAACTATATGAACGTGACTCTTTCGTCCCGGAAGTCCGTCTGTGATGTGTGTCATTGGTACTCATGCATCGTTGGGTGTGTGTGTGTATGTATATGTGTGTATATGTGTGTGTGTATGTATATGTGTGTGTGTATGTGTGTGTGTAATAGTTTTATGTGTGTGTGTATGTGTGTGTATATGTATGTGTGTGTAATATATATGTGTGTGGTATGTGTGTGTATATGTGTATATGTATATGTGTGTGTGTATGTAGTGTGTGTGTGTATATGTATATGTATGTGTGTGTATATATATATGTGTGTGTGTGTGTATATAGTTGTGTATATATAGTGTGTGGTGTGTATATTGTATGTGTGTGTATATATATGTGTGTATGTATGTATGTATATATATATATTGTATGTGTGGTGTCTATGTGTGTATTGTTACGAATTGGAATTCAATTGCACACAAATACATACGTTCCCTTAGTCGCTATGTCGATAAGTGCATGTTCCCGAGATTGCTACCTTTCATTGCTTAAATGTTTTGAAATCGATTAGATGCGCTGCGGATCGATTTAATAGTTAGGGAGCGAACAATGGAGACGTCCTCCTCTTCCTGCGAAGAGGAAGAAGAACCTGCCATACGTGACGTCAACAACTCCTCCACTGGTTTGAGCGGGGGGGGGGGGGGATCAGAGGGCATGAGCGGGGGGATCCACCCCGGGTGCGGGGGAGGGTTTGCAAAGGATAAAGAGGAATCTTTTCTTTGTTCAAAAAAAAAGCTCGTGAAAGTCCAGTGAAAAGAGTCCGTGGGAGTCCGTGGTAGGGCTGAGTTCGTGGCTGAGTTCGTGGGAGTCCCGTGGCAGAGTTCGTGTGCTGACTCCGTGGGAGGAGTAGCTTTTTTGCTTCGGCAATTGGGGAGTCGGGAAGGAAGCCAGAAGCCAAGGGCTGCGTGGAAGTCCGGGGCGTCGCGAAGGAGACGCGAGCTGGAGGCGCAGCCTTGCCTGCTGTGTCGCGCAAAGGCGCGTTCATGTGGAGAGAGCGGAGAGGAGCTCGCCTGCACACGGAAGGCTCGAGCTCGACCGGGCTACGCTAGCTGCGTGGGGAAGGAGCATGCGGGTCGCCCAGCGCGTTCATGTGGAGAGAGCGGAGAGAGCTCGCCTGCACACGGAAGGCCCGAGCTCGACCACGGCTACGCTAGCTGCGTGGGGAAGGGCATCGCGGGTCGCCAACCGCGTTCGTGTGAGAGAAGCCGGAGAGAGCTTCGCCTGCCCAACGGGAGGCCGAGCTCAACGCGGCTAGCTGCTGTGTGGGGACGGGATGTCGCGGGTCGCCCAAGCAGACACACGAGGTGCAGGTAACCTGCAATGGTTCGTGGGACTCGTCGGTCTGCCAAGTCACGCCATAAAGACCAAGAGGTCCAGTCTGACCATTGCCTTTGATGGGTCTTTTTCTGCTTTTCTTTCGAATGAATGTTGTGGGCCCGAGTCCCGTAGTAGAACTGTGTAAGTGACTGTACATTAATAATTGCTTATAGACGTGTTAGTTCTTTTGTCGTGCTTTTGTTGCTTTTAATTGCATACGTGTTTCATAATAAATGTCCTTGTGTAAATGTAAACCGCTCGTTGCGTCCATTCCCTCATTGACTGAACATTTTGTGTGTTGGGAGTTAGAAAGCCGTTGGTTTTGCCGTAATGGGGAACATTTGGACCGACGGTTCTCGGCGATTAAGCCGCTCGGAATCGGCACAGGAAAAGCTCGCTCGCGGTTTGTTCCGTACGAGATCCGTCAGGGTGAATAACCCGGTAGTGGATCACGTGGGTATTTAGGTAAATTGAAGATTGGGCAATCGACCCTACCCACGTGATCTGCCCATTGCGTATTTCGGTTCTTGTACAAGGACCGTCGCTCGGAGTTATCTGGCGGCGATCTATATTCCGGGCGATCGGTCGGGCGACTCGACTTGCGGCTCCGTTCAGAGCGGTCGGTTGGTGGCCGACCCGGCAGTAACAGTATATATGGTGTTGGTGTTGTTAGTGTCGACCTCTGCTGTCGAACTGATTGCTACACTTTGTTTTTCTTCCTTCCAGAATGAGGCTTATGGAAGAGCAAGGTGAATTGGCAGTGGAGTAGCAATTGTGCACAACCAGCAAGGGGATGACCAGGAAAGGAAGTGAGGGGGGGGGAGAAGGGGAGGAAACCCCAAAAATGGGCAGTCAGAGGTTGGGTGGTGGGGTAAGGTTGATGGGGGTCATAAAGATAATGGATCAGGATGGGGACGACACAAACCGGGGCGCACTGCCTGCGTGAAGCCGAAGGGAAAATTGTATGTGGTTCATAGACGGCAGAAGTGAGGAATAAGTTTGTAAATAATGTCCATCAACAAAATGAAG
>CM068967.1:49010470-49031012 GCA_035128595.1 Eptatretus atami
CCCTTTATTCCTCATCTTCTGCCATCTATGGAACCAACACACAAATTTTCCCTCTCGGGCTTCACGCAGGCAGTGCGCCCCCGGTTTGTGTCGTCCCCCATCCTGATCCATTATCTTTATGACCCCATCAACTTACCCACCCACCCAACCCTCTGACTTGCCCATTTTGGGGTTTCCTCCCTTCTCCCCCCCCCCTCACTTCCTTTCCTGGTCATCCCTTGCTGGTTGTGCACAATTGCTACTCCACTGCCAATTCGACCTGCTCTTTCCATGAGCCTCATTCTGGAAGGAGAAAAACAAAGTGTAGCAATCAGTTCGACAGCAGGGTCGACTCTAACACACACATATATACACACACATACACATATACACAAACACACACATATACACACACATATATATACACACACACCACATACACATATACACAAACACACACATATACACACACACATATATATACACACACACATATACACATATATACACAAACACACACATATACACACACACTATATATAACACACATACACACACACATATATATACACCACACACACACATATACACAGACACATATATATAATCACACATCACAACACACATATACATACACACACACATATATTATATATACACATACATATATATATATATACACACACACACATATATACACAACACACACAATATAACACACACATATACACACACATATTACACACACATACATATATACACACATATACACACACAATATATACACACACATACATATACACACACACACATATATCACACACATATACACACACATACATACAATACCCACACATATATACACACACACACAATATAAACACACACACATACATATACACACACACATACATACACAACATACATACATACACACACAATACACATAACCACACATACATATATACACACACACATATACACACACACATATACACACACATACATATATACACACACACATATACTACATACACACACACATATTACACACACATAACATACATACACACACACTATATACACACACACACACATACACACACACATACATATACACACCACACAACATATACACACACACATATATACACACACATACATACAACACATATATACACACACATACATATACACACACACACATATACACACACATACATATATACACACACACACACATATATACAAACACAACACATATACACACACACATATATACACACATATACACACACACACAATATTACACCACACACATATATACACAAACACACACATATACACACACACATATATACACACATATACACACACACCCCAGATGCATGAGTACCCAATGACACATCACAGGACGGACTTCCGGGACGAAGTCACGTTAATATAGTTCATTTTCAATTCTTAACGTTCGGGTTCTTCGAATCCATCATCATCATCATCATGTCCCTTCTCCTCTGTGTCCCCTTGTCTGTGTCCGGCCTGTCCGATCGTCCGTCGTGGTCACGTGCGATCTCACCGGTATCTCCGTGTTCAGTGTTTTTCATTTGTTCATCGCTCGAACAAACTGCCTCGACGTTCCGCGTCGGTCAGGGACGTATCCGCGATTTCTCCACTTGCAGATTCGTTCCATCGTCGCGAGCACGGTTCGCTCCCTCACAAGGAAATCAGACCCAGGTGGCCGTTCGGCCCGTCATGCCTGCGCGACATCAACACCGCACGAATTTATCAACACAAGATCCAAATAAGGAAATGTAATATTTGTTCTTTTTTAAAAGTGTTTTTGTGAGTTTTTGTATTTTTATTTTTAAACTTTTGTAGTTTTGTATAAATGTTTTTTCTTCCCTCGAGAGGGGGCACGGGCTTAGTTAAAAACACACAACATCAACCACAAACCCCCTTAACAAGACCCCACCAACAGCACTCCGTACACAATCACCCCAACACTCAAACTACCTAAAAGTCTTATCAACATCCCCATACCCCTCTATCTCCATAACCTCCAGGTACCTATCTAATTCTAATTTAAACTTATCTACTTTTTCTGCTGCCAATACCTTTCCAGGGAGACCATTCCATGCATTAACTATGTCCATGAGGCCGACCAGTTTTCGGTACCAAATTAGTGCCCGGTTGTGTTTGGTATCATTGGAAAGCTTATGACCTCTATGTTGTGGAATGCATGATAGCAAGCAAAACGGAGTAGCTGAAGCGTTTAATTAGCCAAATTCAAAATGACCGACGCTGAATTCCTGTTGTTTTTCATATTTGAGAAAATTTTAATCCACATGGCAGACATTGCATATGTAGCTCATATTTCATTACTATGATGTTATATACACTACTTGAAATAGATAAAGTAAATTGAAACTTTCAAAATGTAAATCCAACATTCCGCAAATACAAAAAGTGTCATAACTTTGGAAATAGTCCACATGAAGGAGTGATTTTGTTGTCTACATATATGTTTTCATATATATGAGGATTCATTAAAACCATACTTGTGTAATCAAACCTTCCTTGTCATGCAGCAAAACAAGTGGAATACATCAAAATGAAAAAGCGATATTAGTGTCTTGTGTTATGTTTCAGAATATTTAGTATAGGTGTTAGTATTCAGTGGCTGATCCATCTATTGATGAAATTTGATACTCAATAGGCTTACCAGGACTCGGCCATCACTTGTCTGGTAATCTATACAGGGGATTCCTTACAGTTTGGAGTATAAGGATGATTCACTCCATCGTTTTGAGTTGTGGCCCTTACCCTGAAATTTTTAAAAATATTGTACTGGTGTAGATAGAAATAGATTATGTGTTTTTCTAACATATCTAATCATATTATAGCATATATTCAAAATCGTTCATTCCTTAGTCTGTCTGTAGGCTTGAAATGCAAAAATCTGTACTGTTGCAATGCACTTTTTTGCTTCATGTAGTAATTTGAGACTGCACTCATGCAATAAGTTGCGTTTGTTTTCATTATAACAAATGATTGTTGTTGCTAAACATTTTCCCAGGTCAAAGCCTTCAACAGCAAGGGTTTACGAAACAAATGCATATCTGTGAAAGAGAAAAGTATAAAAAAAACATCAAGAACAAGAGACCAATTGTCTACGAACTTGTGAAAGAGAACCAGAAGCTCAAGGACAAGATAGAAACCCTTACAGCAGTAACATCTGGTGATTCTTCTGTCGTTATCAAAGCTGGCCAAATAATTCGATCTTCATAAAAGAGATCCGGCAGGATCAAGTGTGGCCTTTCACGCCCGCTTTGGTGAACTGGAGTGGCTTCGATTACCAGAACTTCTGCAAATCTTCATACGTGTGTCCTTTCAGGTGAACCAAGCTATCACAGTGCCTCGCAGAAAATTCACTGTTAGTGGATTCATATGGCCAGATCTGGTTCTACAGTGTCACCTGTGGTCGTGTGAACACCGAAGCACATCTTGCTATCAAATCCAGTGAAAACACTGACAGGAAACTCGGAAATCATCCAGATAATGAACAAACTAGGGCATGGAGTTTCATATACTGTTCTCAGGAAAACGACACTGCCTTGAGCCTTCAGAAAATAGCCTCATCCTCAGATGATTCTGTCCCACTTCCTGATTGTGTTAACCCCTACATATATTCGCTCTCGTTTGGGACAATATAGATTTCCCTGAGGAAACTGCAACAGGAGCAGGAACAAGCCACAGGGTCAATGGCATCATTGTCCAACAAAAGGTGTATGGTCCGAAGCTGGAATCGGCACGACCTGTAATAGAAAAGAAAAAGCAACGTTCCATCAAATATGAAGAACAACAGCTTCCAATTTATAACACTGGGAAAAGAGAAGGACCTGGAAGCAACAGTTGCTGAAGAATACCACGCTCTTCTCAAAAATCCATCCACAGAAAGGACTTGACTTGCATTCTTCTACGGCAAATGCACCCGGAAAACCAAATTATTCCAGGATGGACAGGATCAACATCATTATGAGACAGGACCAGACAGTTCATCAGCCAACAACTAGGCTATCTTAACCCAATCAATTTTCCAGCAACCAGCATGGCGACAGCAGCTGAGATTTTGAACAGGTCAATGAAGGTAAAAGAAGCCTACATCTTCAAGAGGTTGTACTGGTATTCGACCAGGCCCTTTATTCCAAAGTGGCAGAAGTTCTGTGGAAACACAGATGTCAATATCCCGGAGTAATTCTTCGCCTCGGCTCTTTTCATATGGTCTGCAACTTTCTGGGACTACTTGGAAAACGTTTGAGGATGCAGGCCTGCGTGACCTTTGCATTGAGGCAGGAATAGTGGCAGAGGGGTCTGTAACGAGTGTCATGGCAGGCAGACAGTACAACAGGTCTCTCCGAACGCACAAATATCATATATGAGGCCCTTTCAGATTGCTATGGGCGGGATTCTGCTATGGCTGAAGTAACAACAACCTAACACAGATGAACCAGATCGATCAGTTATTGGAATTACTGAGTGATCTTCTGGACACTTCTCGTCAAAGTTCCAAATATGAAGAGACGCTGAACCATGAATTGTTCTTGCAGATGCTGGAACACTTTGAGAAATATTGTGAACATCTACGGCACACCAATGGACATCTTTCAGCGTTATGGATGTCATACTTTGACATGGTTGGGGAGTATTGCTGGCCCTAATTCGCTCTTCCAGAGAAGGTGATTGGAATTTGCACATGGCTGCAGTTCGTGGCATGATTGTTCTGGTGCTTCGTCTATGACCGACAGAATTATTCCCGGTACCTTCCAGTATACTACGCTGAAATGTCCCAGCTCAGAAATGACCATCCAGAAGTGCTTCAACACTTCCTTGAAGGAGAGTTTTCTGTCCAACTAGGAGAAAAGAACCCCTTTGCTAGATACCCTTGGACCAGACAATTGAAGGACAGCCAATCGTGACACAAAAGTTGCGGGAGGAGTGCGCAAGTATAGTCTCAAACCTGGTGCAGGGAGTCGGTTCTTCCTGACAGCAGAATACCGGTCATCCTTCTTGCGTCATCTCCGAGACGTGTTAGTCACAGGCAAATTCTGATCATGGACATGTAGAGTTACAGAACAGCAGAATTAAAAAGGATGAACTGGCTGTCAATGCTGTTGTAGAACCCTGCAAAACTGGGTTAATCCCTTTGAAGAAAATCAACAAGACTAGTCAGTCTGTCTACAGCTGCTGCTGCAACAAGGCAGATTGCCACACAGTTGCTAGAAGCAGAAAAGCGTGGTGAGGCAGCTTATCAGAGCTTTAAGTCTGAAAGACTCGAATCAAGTCCACCAGTCGTGAAATGTCATGATCCATTGCCTAAGCTGAGGCTCAAGACCTTTTCAGATATGACCAAGAAGCAGAAGAAAGTTTCTTCAAATGGAAAAGAAATGATTCTGAAAGCAGACTGAAAGTTGTTTGGGCAAATGGTACTCATTGCACAAACAAGAAAGAACCTGGATATGAAAGATGTCCTGGCACATCCCCTAGGTCCGCTGCATGGTCTCTCGCCTGTGAGATGGGAGTATCAGGAAGACAACAAAGCTGTGTTGGCCAGAGCATTACAAAAAGATGCACAAGCAGAGAACATTCCCACACATCAGCCACGATTATTGATGGCATGGCTTTGGTTCAAAAGATGAAGGGGGACCAGAAAACATTTGGAGACATTGCAAACACCTTGCTTCTTTCTGCAATTAGAGAAGGTGCACACAGTACTAGGATTGACATCGTGTTTGATGTGTATCAACCACACAGCATAAAACACACACGAAAGAGCGAGACGAAGCAAGAATCCAGGCATACAGTTCAAGAATATAACTTCCCAACAAATTGTCCATCAGTGGAGAAGTTACCTGCAGAGTAGTGACAACAAGACTGAACTCATTGAATTTCTGTTTTAGGAATGGCACAACCACATTCAAGTCATTATTGCAGTCAAAGCATATGTTTGTAACCTCAAAGGAGAAGTGCATCAAAATTACTGACTCAGCAGTTGAAGATGTACCGGAGCTTTGCTGCCAGCAAGAAGAAGCAGACACGAGGGTGCTGCTTCATGGAAACACGCAAGTGACACCGGAAGTGCAGCTGTAATCTTTGTGGCGGACGACACAGATGTCTTCTTTTGAGCATGGCGTTCTGTACACAAATTACTGCTCCTCTTTATCAGAAATGTGGGACTAAAACTCGCACACATTACATAGACATCACAGCTGTTGTCAACATGAATGGATCTGATGTCTCAGAGGCAGTTATTGGATTGCACGCTTTCACTGGTTGCCGACTCCGTCAGTGCCTTCGCGCAGGTTGTGGGAAAATGAAAGCATTCAAACTGGTCAAGCAAATCAGAATTTCCAGAGTCTCTTTAAGGAGCTTGGCCAACAGTGGAGTCTTTCGTCTTCTCTTCAGCTCGATTGGAACGTTTTGTTGTGCCATGTATGATGCTACATCTGGAGATGCTTCAGTCAACGAGTTTCGGTACAAACTATTTTGTGCAAAGAAAGGTGAGAAAGAGTCCTACCAGTTACCGCCATGTGCAGATTGTCTCTGGAAACATGCACGGCGAGCAAATTATCAAACCGCAATTTGGAGACAGAGTTTGATGAAACGATCCCAAGACGCCCAATCCTGCAGGCTATGGCTGGAAATTCGTTGGCGATGGTGATGACAGACACTTAGCCGTAGACTGGATGGATGGTGCACCGGCCCCGACGCTGTTCTTGAGATGCTGTCCTGCAAATGTCGGAAGTCCTGTCGAGTTCCTCAATGTCCCTGTGCTGCAAATGGATTTGAAGTGTTCTGACATTTGTAGTTTGAGCCCATGTGAAACCAACCAATGAACGACGGTACAGACAGCGAAATGGAGTTGAGCAGCGAAAACGATTATGAAACTGAAACTATTAGTTCAAATAATTCAAGATTGTGTACTTTCATTATTGTGTTTGAATAATAATAATAATGTGTTTGTCTTATAACATGCCTTATTTTTATTTCTTGCGTTGCTGTTACAGCTGCGACATTTGAAATCTGGACCAAATGATCAACTTGATGTCGAAAGCACATAATTACATATTTTCTATGATAGAATTTGTTCCTATATATGTAAGGTGTCATTTATTGACAAGGTTCAAATTATATTAAGATGTATTCAAGGTACTGTTATTATAGTGCCTGAGTTGAAGTTTCTAATGTCGTTCTACATGTTGGAAGACACATTTTTTCGAAGTGAAGAAAAACATTTGTTTCGCATCAAGGGGTCCGCAATATTTCATGTCGGGTGTCTGTGTGATTTTATTTTCTTCTTATGTTTATACGACTATAAACTGTACTCCATGAGCTTTCTTTTGATATATAGATTATACACATTAAAGTATATTAACAGTATAAACGCTCCCAACTCAAATCCATGGTGTAATAAAATTATCGAAAATCTTCGATTTTGTGCAAGAGGGGGTCGCGAATAAACAGTGTCATTACATGATATAAGCTACCGATATTTCCTTGCTATCAAGTGATTTTGATACCCCAGGGCACCATCTTTACAAAAAACTTCACTAGAACAGGGCACTTTGTTTGGTACCAATGACCAAAATTTTGGGCTCGGCCTCATGGACTATAATCTCTAGGACTTGGCTCTTGTATATACAAGATCCGGATCTCCTTAAATACTGAGCACATGTACACATCCTCACATAGACGGTGCCTTTGAGAGCGTCTATCATGAACTTTTAAATATATTCGGACATTTGCTTTAAAGTTTCGAAAAGTTCACGTTACTATTTAAAGATTATTCCATTTATCGTATTGTAATTTCGTAAATACACTATTTATTTCGTAAATACACGATATATCGTAAATACGTAAATACATTATGACGGGTTTCGCTATTGGCTTAATCAAGGCACGTGACGAAATATCGGAAGTTGTTTGTTGTTGTTTTAATTATTATTTTTTTTTTTTAGCCGACAAAACCTTTAGGACGCTGCTCTTGGACACATTGTCCTTGTAACCTCATGTATGTCATCGGATCATTACCCTCACCAAGGAGAGGGAGGGGGTTGCATTTGGGTCCGTTTGTTTGTTTGACCGCACAGACCTTTCGTGTTTTTCTCCGCAACCGCTTGTCAGAAATTTCGAAATTGTGGCGTCGACTCATAGAGAATGTTTCAATGATAATTACAGCGTCATAGGTCACGTGGTGTGGCAGCCATGTTGGAAAAATGGGAAAAAAAATTGGACCTCTGTGCCTCTGAAACCGCACCAAGGAAAAAATTGAAATGACATCGGTGCTTTCGTTATGACTTCATACGTGCAAGTGCGTATGTAGAACGCCACATCCGATAAGCTTGAAAGATTTTGAGGGTCATGAAGGGATAAATGGTCCACAAAAACAGTTTTGATGACATCATCAGTCACGTGATTCAGCAGCCACATTGTTTCTTTTTTTTTTAAACCTTCAAAAACTTCTTCTCTGAAATGGCTAAACAGATCAAGGCAAAATTTAAACATATGACTGCTATCCATGAGAAACAAAGGTTCACACATATATGATGTCTTTTGTCACATGGTTTGGCAGCCATATTGGATTTACCCTGAAACATATTTAAAAATCTTCTTCTCCAGAACAGTTGGACAGATCGAGGGGAAACTTCACATAAATGTTCCCCAAGGCATACTGTGTACAAGGTTAAGAATAATTAATTGATGTCACATGGTTTGGCAGCATATGGGATTTAAGAAAATATTAAATAATTGTTTCTCTGGAACCGCTTAATCAATCGGCGTGAAACTTAACAATGGTGGTCGAGTCGTGATGGGGAATACATATTTTAAATTTAACTTGATCGGACGCATGGTCTCACAGCCAGAATTATTTAATTTTTGATGTGGGTTTTTTTTTGTTGGGGGTTTCTTTTTGAATAAGTTCACTTGGCTGTTAGTCACTGTTCATTGCAAATAGGTTACTTTTATACGCGGATGGGTTTGTGGGAGAGGAGTAGAGAATAAGCTCACTTTAAGTAGCAGCTTAAATTCGAATTTTATCCAGGTTCCTCCTGATGACTTCATCTTTGCTTTTTACTTGTTCAGATTCCTTCTGATGACTCCAATACAGGACGTACCTATTTGGTCTTCCATTTGATCTGAATTGAATTTATTTTAATCCCATTCTCAATGCAATTGAATAATAATAATAATAAACGTCATGGGTCAGGTGTCGATTCAAGCGGTTGCATCAAAGCGGGATGTCTTGTACCGGTCATCACTGCCACCAGCGCATGTCACGTATTCAAATGTCACGTGCAGAGCACGAGACAGTGTCTTGCACAGCTTCCTTTAATACAATGGTGACTGCAAAAACAAAACAAACTAGAAGGGCACTTGGTAGACCACATACCTCCGCCCCATAATGTCTGATTCACGAGAACATATCGGGCCCAATACATTTTTGA
Organism: Eptatretus atami; assembly: GCA_035128595.1. NCBI lineage: Eukaryota > Metazoa > Chordata > Myxini > Myxiniformes > Myxinidae > Eptatretus > Eptatretus atami. The sequence goes on from CM068967.1 coordinate 49,019,953, forward strand.
AATATCATGCTATACAGTACTACATCGTTTTTGACACTATCTCTTGATGGTGAAGAATCACTTAAAAAATAAATAATTCTTGTATCCACATCCGGATCGGATCCGGATCTTCAAAAAAATCGAAATCAATTTTTGTGGTCACACACCCAATATGCCCACCAAGTTTCATCCGGATCCGTCCACAACTTTTTGAGATATCCTGCACACAGACAACAACTTAAACAAAGAGAGAAAGAAGGATGAAAAGTCCTTCACCTTCGTGGGTGGAGGTAAAAACAAAAACCACAGGATGTTTGCCAAGACACAATGGCAATATTAAAAACAGTGAAAAGAACAAATCACATCGCAAAGGAATGGCCAACATTACATCATGAGAACCATTATGAACATCAAAATTCAGAGATGGCCAACGGACCAGGAATAATATCAAACAGAGACAACAATGTGTTATTATATAGTACATACTCAGTGACTATGATTGTGTGGAGGGTGAAAACAAGACAAGATGAATGAACAGAGAGTTGCATCGATTGTCATTGCGCAACAGGACCCAGGTTCCTCCTCCAGGAAACCTGTCCTCATACAATTCACGGCACCATGGCACAGAGGAGGCTCCAGTGAAAGTCCGTCCATCTGGGAGATTTCCAGCCTCAGCTCCGTCCATCTTCTCACTTCATTGTGAAACGCATCCAGTGCAAAACAGCGGGTCCCCCCCCAAGGGAGGTTTTGAATCATGTTAACAAGCTCATTCCAAGGATCATTACAGGATCTCAAAAACAAGCTCGAATGAGCTAAGATCCTCGTCCTCTTAATGATGACGTCATAAAAACGAATATGACGTCATTGTGAAACGCATCCAGTGCAAAACAGCCGGTCCCCCCCCAAGGGAGGTTTGAATCATGTTACAAGCTCATTCAAAGGAACATTACAGGATCTCAAAAAAAAAAACACACACACACACACACACACACACACACACACACACACACACACACACACACACACACACACAAACAAAGAAACTGGACCTGTGGGTCTATTCGGAAGGGCCGGGCCGGGGTACCTGTCCCGCCTCGTGCGGTCACACGACTCGAACCACCACGGTGGACTCGAACCACAACCCGAAGTCCACGGCCCACGACCCTGGCTGCTCAAGTACCACACACTGTTCGGTCACCACCACCATGGTGAGCCACCACAAAGGACCGCAGACCGCTTGAACCACAATCCTGCAGAACACCAATCGAGACCAAGACCGCCGACCGCTATCACCACGATCCTGCAGCACGCACTCTTGTCTGACCACCACTCTCCTCTTCTTGAGGTGGTTGGGGTTCCTTTCCTCGCCACTCGCCTCCTGATTGGACGGTCGGTTGTCAGGCGACTCGTGACGGCCCTTCATTGGTCGGGTCGAACACTCCATCTGGCCAAGGCGGAGCCAGCCCTGAGGTGACAAACCTCCGCTCACGTCCGTGGTCCCGAACACGTGCGCAATGCGACCGGGTCGAGTGAGGGGTGTCGTTGTTGTTGTTGTTGTTGTTGTTGAGGATGTAATGACTATAAAATAACTCGTAGCACAAACATGTAATTCCCATTCGACAGAAGGAGGGATTCTATCTGTACACATACTTACCGAAATAACTAAGCTTAGGGACTCTGGCTGTTTGTGTGCACAAGGTTTCCAAATCCGTAACAATACTATACATTGTATATAACTACCAACAATGAACAATTCCTTTTTTTTTCATTCAAACGTATATTTAATCCTTTCCATCCATGAAATAAATTTGTAATCAAATGTTGACCACGCGTCTGTGATTTCAGGGAAACACGGTATGTAAAGCAAGCATTTGAGATCAATTTAACCATTTCATTTCATCTTTGTATCACCCGGTGTAAGAACAATGGAAAACCACCCAAAGGTGCAACATCAGGCACACGAGACGAATGTTGATAGCCAAACCTGTATAATTTACCTGGTATCCTGTGTCGGAGTGGCGACCTATCCGATTGTGTCCAATAGCCAAGGAGACTTGCTAAGGCAACACAACACTCTACACAGAGTATGGTCCTGATGGAATGGAATTCTCAGGTAAGTATGGTCCTTGATGGAATGGAATCCTCAGGTGAGTATGGTCCTGATGGAATGGAATCTCAGGTGAGTATGGGTCCTGATGGAATGGAATCCTCATGGGGTGAGTATGGTCCTGATGGAATGGAATTCTCAGGTGAGTATGGTCCTGATGGAATAGAATCCTCAGGTGAGTATGGTCCTGATGGAATGGAAACTTCAGGTGAGTATGGTCCTAGTGGAATGGAAACCTCAGGTGAGTATGGTCCTGATGGAATGGAATCCTCAGGTGAGTATGGTCCTGATGGAATGGAATTCTCAGGTGAATATGGTCCTGATGGAATGGAATTCTCAGGTGAGTATGGGTCCTGATGGAATGGAATTCTCAGGTGAGTATGGTCCTGATGGAATGGAATCCTCAGGTGAGTATGGTCTGATGGAATGGAATGCTCAGGTGAGTATGGTTCTGATGGAATGGAATGTCTCAGGTGAGTATGGTTCTGATGGATGGATTTGTAAATAATGTCCATCAACAAAATGAAGACCCTGACAGAAATGTGTGCGTCTTATACCGTCATCTTATAAATAAGTTCAAGTGTTTGTGTGTTCCTCTTTCATGGCCGAATCGGAGCAGCTCGAGGCCCCGAATTTTTGGTGTAGGTACTTTAATCCGGCCAAGGTTTTAAGGTGTGGCAGTTTGGCCTTGAAGGCCATTTAGAGGTGGGTGCGGGTTCAGGCAAAGGTAACCACCATGAGGACAATAACTCCATGGCTTTTCAATGTTCAACACGTACCGAAATCTCCACCGGGAAAAGCTCGCCTGGCCGAGCAGCGCCAGTTATCCCCACCCTGGTATTTCAATAAAACAAAGCAACCAGCTTTGTATGTAATATAAAAATATACCATTTACATCCGGATGTCTTAATGCACGTATATTTATCGATTACACGAGACAACAACAACAACAACAAAAAAAAACTTTCCGTCGGCTACTCCGGTAAATGTAGGTGTCCTTTATTAATTGGAGCATACCGATTCCAAATCTGAAATCAGAATTGATTTGGCACGTCAGGATTTTTAGTTACAGAAAAATGGCATTTTTCAGGCATTGTTTATTCAAAAAAAATAAAAACCAAACACATTGTATAAACTATAAAGTATACATTAACTGCTTAGAAATGCTTTAAACACTTGCTTGTACGCTTGTGACTACCAGTGCTAGCAGTGGTTTGTCTCTGAACAAACCAGCGGTCATCCCCCATCATGTTGGGGTTGAAACGCCCCTGATCGTGCGTCTCCATTGTGCTGGTATCTTTGTGGAAAATGAGAGATTTTTGTGTCTTCTGCCAACAAGTTCCACTCTTCCAAACATGAACCCACCAATTATTTTTTCGCTTGATTTGCAATGTGATTGCTTCTTCATTTTCTCTCTTCTTTTTTTTTGTTGTTCGTGTGTGCTGCAGAATATGTCTGCCTGGCAGTGCCACTTATACAGCAGCTGTGTCACTGGGACTGTGGTCTGGCTTGTGCACGCATGGCAAGCAGGTACGTTCACCAATTGATCGCACACACAACGGCCTGCATGTACAAGGGTATCGTTGAAAACAGCAAAAACACAAGGACTGGAGAGAAGGGCTGGTAGGATAACTGAGCACACACACACACACACACACACACACACACACACACGCAGGTTTATAGCTGGCCCGCGGTTCGAATCTCGGCCCAGGTAAAAATTATCATCCTGATGTTTTGCAGGTGGGATGAGGTATCGGCGTGTGCGTCCCTCGAACGTGCGATAAACTGGATGTATCATCCGCCGCATTAGTTGGTGTACGTTAAAGATCCCATGGTGTTCTTTGAAAAGAGTGAACAAGCTCTTGTTGGTACCATGAACGAATTGCAAATTTCTGCTCTAACCTGCAGGGGGGCACTGCCATCAGCGACCTGCTTCACCCCCCCCTGCAAATGATTCTACCCGCAGCTGGACCCATGTGCTGCATACGAAATAAGGAGGAAGCGAAAGGTCATCCAATGATGTTGTGAATTCTCAGCACTTTGGTAACTCTCTTACAATGTTGCCTGGTGTTGGCTTAATGGTTAGGTGGGCGGGCTTGGGATCCTCGGTCCCGAGTTCAAATCCCGCTCAGCTGTTGAATTAATACCAGGTGGGGTTAACTCGGCCTGTCATCCTTACAAGGTTGGCAAAATGAGTACCAGCATGCTGGTATCCTGTGTCAGAGTGGCCACCCGTCCAGGATTGCTCCCAATAGCCAAGGAGACTGCTGAGGCAGCACCAACGCTCTGTACAGAGTAATGGTCCCAATGGATGGATTACAATGTTAAAATAGCTGCCAGGATAACATGAGACGATCAAAGATGGTTCTTAAGTAGCAGAGTCCACAGTACAAGCTAAGCTTTTGCAATTGCAGACAAAAAAAGTGGGATGTCCGACAGCCGGCCTTATCAGCAGCCATTGTAAACATTGTGGTCGAGAGGACAATGATCGCAAAAACGATTACAAAGTCGTTGATGGAAATCGACCGGCGGTATCTCGTCTTTAATTGGTGCTGTGCAAAGAACTGTTCACAGAGTTTTGGCCACCTGAGCACCACGCGGTCTCCACGAGCGACGACGGTTGACGTCTTTCCCCCAAGAAATGGTAACAGAGAATTTTCTTGGAGCTGCATTAGATATTGAGCTTTCAATACACCTGATATCCACAGAATACTTTGAGAATTGGCAACTTAATCTGTAAGTTGCTCCAATATATCATGGAGCTTGCATTACTGCGATCATAATTAACGGCACCAATTATTCCCACCTTATGGGGTCATCTGGGGTATGTTTTTAGCCCTTTCATGAATCGGGTGGCCAGTCTTTATGTTCAACTGAAGGTGACGGACATCTGTAATTTGTTCAGGGTGTGGTGATAGCTCGAAGACTCCTCACAAAGGACACTGTTGGATCTTTAACGTCCACCATATAATGGCAGTAGACAGGACGCCAAGTTTAACGTTCATCCGAGGAATGGAGCACACATTGATACCTTGCCCTGCCTGTGAAACACCAGGATGACAGTTTATAGCTGGGTCAGCATTTGAAACCAGGCTAGACAGCTTAGAGACAAGTATGCCGCCGGTCGGCTATCCTGTCAGTCCCGAGCTTGTAGACCTTTGCAGCACACTTGAAACCAAGGGCGGTGTTTACAAACGCACTCTGGAACGGGTGCAGAGAACTTAGACATAATCTGGATTTAAATTTCAAAATCAACTGGTGAGTAAATTAAATGTAAAAATGTTATATGTTTCAAGTTGACGACTTAGTAAAATAGGCCTAAGGTCTTTTGGTGGTCTACATTAAAGTAGGCCGACCGGGATGGGAAAAGACGCACGCACGCACGCAGCCTTTCCCTTTCAGGTGAGGCGAAATGTAATTAGTTCTACCTCGCATGTGAAAATTGCTGAACAATTTTCATAATGTCATTACCTCCACCATCGAAGGTGGACAGAGGTCATGTTTTCATCCATCTGTTTGTGAGCAGGTTATCTCAAAAAGTTGTGGACGGATTCGGACAAAATCTGGTGGACAAGTTGGGTGTGTGATGAGGATAAATTGATTTGATTGTGACGGAGATCTGGATCCAGACGCGATAAATTTCCTAATTTTGCACGTGATTCTTCACCATTGATTGGGCCAAGAACGATACAAAGCATGATATTTCAAAAGGTTGTGGACGGGTTATGACAAAACTTAGTGGATGATATGGGTAGATGACCGGAACAAGCCGATTATATTTTGGTTCAGGTTCAGGTCCAGACGTAGATCCGGCCTATTAGTGAGATACAAAACGCTATTCAGCTTGGCGAAGGTATGCCCTCCACTAAGTACCGTTCTAGTTTTGAATGTGTACGTAATGGATTGGATTGATGAAGTGTTGATGTAGCACAGGCATGATGGGCCGAATGTCCACTAGTCAGTGTTTTATTTCTTTTAAAATTTTAACCATTTGAGCTTTTGCCATCAATCGCTAGCAGGATGGTGTAGAGGTACGCACACTTGGCTCGAAGTTGTCTAGCCTGGGTTCGTATCCCAACCCAGCTAAAAACTGTCATCCCAGTGTTTCATGGACAGGGCGATTCATCAATGTGTGTGCTATCCCTCAGATGAACATTAAAACAGGTGTCCTGTCTGACGGCATTAGTTGGTGGATTTTAGGATCCCACGATGTCCTTTGTGAAAAGGAGGCAAACTATACCCTGAACAAATTACAAATTTCTGTCCGAACTACTTCGAACGGTACGTCTGGCCAGCCAGTTCATACAAGACTTCCCCCGGCTACCCCCACAAGAACTTAGGAATGATTATGGTGGTTAAAGAAGAAGCTGTTGTCCAATTTTCAACAAACCTTTATTTTGACAATATGGAGAACAATGATTAATACATTTTACTATTTTTAACCTCCGTCACCGAAGGTAGAAGGAGGTTATGTTTTCACCAATGTTTGTTTGTGTGCAGGATATCTCAAAAAGTTGTGGATGGATTGGGACGAAACTTGGTCGACAGGTTGTAACAAGGACTAATCTATTCGATTTTGGTGAAGATCTGAATCGGGATCTGATAGTTTTGAAGTGATTTTTCACCATTGAGAGATGGGGCCAAAACGATATATAGCCCGATATCTCAAAAGGTTGTGGACAGATTCGGGCAAAACTTGGTGGACAAGATTATGTGTGTGAGATAAGGACGGATTGATTCGATTTTGGTGAGAATCCGGATCCGATAATTTTTTTGCGATTCTTCACCATTGCGTGACAACAATATATAGCATGACGTATCAAAAATTTATTGGCTCCTGTATGTTCTACCGGATCAGGCGTGGCGTGGCAGAGCTATGCGCTCTATTGAGTGCCCTTCTCGTTTTTAGCTGTTTTCATCAAATTTAGTTTGAGTAAAAAGTGTTTGTGGATGGGCTTTGGATCTTGAGATTCTTTATAGTTACTTGTTAGTCAAACTATTTTGCTTAGCCCTCAAAGGCTCAGGTAGGAGCTTGTACATGTATCACATCCAGGACAAGGACATTTAAGCCTATATCATTGTGCTTTGTGAATTACAAGAATGTTCTGAATCAAACAACAAACATCTAATGCTAGGTTCCCACTGTCGTGCGATCCGTTACGAACGCCACGATTGGCCATTCGTAGCTGATCATGGAATTCTCTGAAAGCTGTTCCCACATCAACGATGCGCGGCCACGATTGAAATCGTGGTCTCACAGAGCGTGGTGTTTGTCTTGTCTAAGATCGATCCCGATCACCACGAATAGGAAGCACGATTTGATGCAATCTGTCACCCTTTGTTACGATGCAATACGATCTGTCGCGCTTTGTTACGATGCAATACGATCTGATGCGATGATCCCGATTGACAATTGATCGTGTTGATCGTAGAAAAATTTTGAACCGTTCAAAAATTTTCTACGATTAACACGATTGCCACGACTGACCTCAAGATCTGATAAGATCTGAAAGGATCACCACGATTAGTCCACGATTAAGACCACAATTTCAATCGTGCCACGCATCGTGATAGTGGGAACCTAGCATAACAGATGGGATTTGAACCTGGGCTCCCTGCATCATCGGCCAGTGGTTCAGACAGAAATACGAACAGGCCGACCCAAATTTGTCTTTATTCAAATCCACTACCACGGAGTACATCTGAGCAGAGGAATGTTTTGTCCAAATCTCATGTAATCCATCTCGCATTGCAGTCATCCCGTAGCCTTGACTCGTGGCACATAAGCAGTGGAATAATCAAGCTCCACAGTTTTCACAGTGGAAATAAATGTTCCTGCATTACATGTCTGTCTGTCTGGATAAGTCCAAAGATGAACAAATGCATTTGAAATAGTTAATCATTGCACTATGGTGTTTTGGCAGTAATTATTTGTGCTACCAGGTTGGCAGGATGACCTAAGGCTCGGCCCAAGAGGTATGCACACTCTGGTGTTTTGCAGGCAGGGTGAGTAGTCAACACGTGCGCCATCCCTCGGTTGGACGTTAAGCCAGAAGATCGGTCTGGCAGCACTTGTCGTTGGTGGACATCAAAATATCCCACGGTGTCTTTCGCCAAGATGAGGCGAGTTATCGCTGGCACGCTGGAACAAATTGCAAGTTCCTGCCTCATCCTGAAAACAAGTGGAGTGACGACCCAGTCTTCGTACTTACCATAGTCTTATCCAATAATGAATTTATTTGGACCCAACGGCTTTATGGGTATATGGGGCAAGATGGATGGATGGATAGTTTGTTCCACAATCTCAAGATTTACTCCCCTTCAGATTTGTGGAATATTGGTGTCGAACAAAAAAAGGTCACTTTCGCCTTTCAAGAGCGAAACGTTTATTTTGTTGGCCCGTACACGTTCAGGTTGCATGTGCTCGAAGTGCAAACTCGAAGCATACCAAGAGTAGCATTTGGGAAAGTTCATTCCACTAATTCAAAGCTTTTAAAATGTACTTTCCATTTGAATCATGGCTGTGGCCCACATGCCACCAAGTGGTCTAATGCGCTTTGAAACGACTGAATGACAACACCAACACCATGCAACAATATGAAAAAGCAAACTTTAAACTCCCCCTCCCCCAGCATTGTATTCCCAATTCCGTTTGACCTGTCTGTCAGGTATGCTCGTGGCGTGAGTGAGGAAGAGTTCCTCGCAGCCTGCCAGAAGCTTGGCCTAGGACAGAGTGTGTGGACCATAGACTTGGCCTTCTTGATGGCGACCATGAATCTGTCGCACCATTTCTGCACCCAGACACTCGGGGTGGACCGGAGTTATGAAAACCAGGTAAAGACTGTTGTGAAGCAGTGGTCACTGATAGTTTTGGGGACAATGTGGAGGGGGGAGGGGATGATTTGGAATTTTGTTTGACTTACCTGATATGGGTTGGTGGTTGGTGGTGTTGCAGGAGTTTTACCACCGCGACTTTGCAACTGATGAGCTCAGAGTAAACCGGAGGTTTGCAGATGCAGCCGATAGTGGGGTGAAGGTGGAGAAAAGGTGTGTAACATAACAAAGTGATGTCATTAGTATAAGGTGTACTTTAAAAAGCTGGTTTCTTATGCTTAACCTTTTTGTTTATTGTCCTGTAATTGAGGCTGACATTATAACAAAGAGCAACTGAAAAAGTTTTAGAAATCAGGAGATTTAGTTAGAGAACAGCAGAATTGGTCTCATGATACATTTCCACTCGAAACACTTTGTTCTTCACTTAGCTGAGACATCATCCTGGGGAAAGAAAGAAAGGACAATCAATGGAACCTTTTTGAGTGGCTCTTTGTAATGGTGGCAGTTTCATTATCATGGGATTAAAATCAAAAGTTGGAATCATTTTACACTAAATTTTTCAGCCACAGCCTGTACAATACAATTTACCTTGCGAAATAAAGCAGACGATACGAAGTCATACGTTTACCTTATGTCCGAGGTGAGATGTCAACATTAATGAGCATCTATGTCCAGGGCAGTGTCAATGTCCGAGGTGGAGACTCATCTTGCTGCTGGTAACGTGGCTATTGTCCTCACTGACGCGACCATTCTCCATTGTGAACTCTGCTCCCCACCCGCTGTCAGCTACTGCTGCTTTGGAAGTGCACTGCCAAGCTGCTACCCCTCCCGCAAGCATCAGTATCAGGGCCACTTTGTGACGGTGTGTGGCTACAGCCGACCTGATGGATCTGTCTTCTACAATAACCCAACATGTGACAGTGAGTCGTGTGACTTTTGTATTCTCAAACACAATTACTTCAACTGTCCCTAAAACATGCACTGTGTGTTGACAAGATCTTTCTTAACAGACAGTCCTACATCAATGGCCAAGAGTACAGTATTATTAAAACCTAAAAATCAGGCAAGTGTCTGTCTGTGTACCAAGCTCTACACCGAGCGTCTGTTCTGCCAAAGCAATTTCTTGTATGGTTGCAATCCTGGGTGGGTCGTCACTCCGACGCAGGATATTTGGCTGTGTGTGAAGGGATTTGTAATTTGTTCAGGGTACTGGTGATAATTTGCAGCCTTCACGAAGGACATCATGCGATCTTTAATTTCCATCAGCCAATGCCAGCAGATGAGACGCCCTGTTTAACGTCCATCTTCGGGACGGCACACACATTGATGCGTCGCCCTCCATGTAAAAGACCAGGATGGGTTTGTAACCAGGCTGAGATTTGAATCCAGGCTATCCTACCAGCCCATTTATTACACGTCCATCTGCACATGGGCTGGAAGCTACTGAAACTAGACAAAATGTTTATTTTAATAAAACGTCTGTCGTATTTAACCCTTTAAAGTCCCATCTCCTACTTATTGCTACAGGAAAGAGCTACTTGCTTCGACTACCTGCTTTTAACCTGTGCGCGTAGCACAAAGTGGGGTGAAAAAAACTGGTTCGTTCTGTCTATCTGACAGACATCAGTCTATGATTGAGGAACAACTTGATTTCAGTTGAATTTTCTATTTTGAACACTGTAAAACATGAATCGGAACATGAACCTGCAGTTTAGCAGTACTTTTGCTCTGAATTTGACATTGTACAGCATCTTGTCCCATTGTACAGCACAGATTACCCCAGTACAATGGTACTCATTTTGCCAACCTCAAAAGCATGATGGGCTGAGTCAAACCCCACCTGGTGTTGATTCAACGGTCGACAGGGGCTCAAATTTGGGACCCTAAGGTCCCAAGCCAACGACCTCAACCACCAAGCTTTAGGTTTGTCGTACTTGGGCAAAACGTCATGTCGTCATCACCAATAAAATTTGCTGCACTCTCAGGGCGGAGCAACAGCAAGATTCAGACAAAAATGGCGGCTGCCCCTCGCAAATACAGTATAGTGCTCGAAAACACAAAGGAATAATTCAAAAGACCCTTCCCATAACCTTTTTCTCAAGACTGCACGAGGTCAGGTGTTCGAGGTTAAAAAAAA
>CM068967.1:49031022-49056723 GCA_035128595.1 Eptatretus atami
AAAAAAAAAAATTATTCACATTAAACCAATACTTGCACAAGGTGGCTAAAGCAAAAACTTGTAAATGTGGCAAAAGGTTTTTTTTTGTTCGTCACCCCTACATTAGGGGATAGGACTTTAACTCCCATAGGTAAACAAAACAGATCCCCTTAACGACATACCAATTAGCTCAATTCCAATCAAGCAAGGTCATGGAATACATCATTGCAGTTGATATGAAGTTCTTCCTTTTCTCCAACAACCTCATCTCAACAATTCAGATTTAGACCTGGTCACTCTACCTTGGATGGATGGAAGCCCTCAATGTCAAACACAAGATCAGGCCATCTCTAGCCATATCTGGAGCTTTCGAGAGTCTGGCATCCCACCTTACTCCAATCTCTGCTGATGGCATCCAAAGCCAACTTCACACATGGCTTACCGACTTCCTCCACTCGTAAGCCAACCTGTTGCTCTCAACGGAATATTTTCATATCTCCCTGTTCAGGCTAGACTGCCCAAAGGCATTGTTCTGGGCCCAGTCCTATTCCTAATCTTCATAAACGATCTCTCTGACTGAAAAATCTCCTTTATCTGTATGCTGATGACTCCACAGTCTCATCCTTCAGAAAGGCAGGCTACAGCCTCTTCCCACTCTTCAGACCTGTGAAAAAAAAATAGGGCAATACCCATGGGCACTCACCTGGTCGTGGCTGGATAAGAAAACTAGGGAACCACTGGTAGTGTGGGATGACCCACATAATATTTAACTGAGAAGTAAATACCTAATAGATTTTTTTTTTTTCATCACCATGAACAAACTTTGGTGCATCACAGATGATGAAGGTTGTGGTCAAGTTTCATCAAAATTGTCATTTCAGAGAAGTTGCAAATGTTTGTGGACGGACTGATGACGTACCATCCCATAAGCTCCCTGGAAGGAACTACATTCCAGGTGAGCTTTATTTAAAGAAAAAAAAAAAGTCAAACACTTGGAATATGTCTTTCAATCCTGACAATCTCACACACTCACCTTCTCTCTCCAAAAGGACCTTCTGGCAAACCCTTCCATCTACTTTCTTAATCCTTTTGGGGAAGCTGTCATTCAAACTCCCGGGTCCCACAATGAGCCATGATCTTTCTTGGGCAAACCACTTTTCAAATTTGGCCTCCAAATCCAGTTGCTGACTGGGCATCTTGCCCCCTTCCCCCATTACTCCCCAAGTCCACCTTTCCAATTTTTAGTGTTTGCTTCTGTATCCATGTTGTCCACCCCCACTGAATCCTCCACTACCCCTCATTTGTCTAAGTCTCCCTCTATTTTTGTCCTTCAACCCTGCTATTGGTGTTTCCCCCCTCTTTATTCTATTCAACATCCTGATCCGTTCAGTATTCGAGCTCTTCCACAAGCCTTGACTTGGTATTAAAAAAGGGTTGGGAATCTACGGCATTCCCTTCAACCAAAATAAGAGTAGTGTTGTATCTATTCACTCTGACAAAAGTTCCCGCTGCCAGTTTAGTCGGCATGAGGCCTGCATTTTGGACAACATTGCAGCCTCAGCACTGCACTTATTACATTTTTCCCTTCTCATTATCAAAGAAGCATCCAGCAAATGGAATTTTGGGGAATTTCCCAGATATTTCTGCAAACTCAGTGATGTGCATGACTGGTTGACAACAAGTACTTTGATATTCTATTTTTAAAATTGTCTCTCGTTACGCATGGTCAATTTTAAGACACGATTATTGAAAAATGAATTTGAAAGATCAAGTGTTGTCTGCTCTCGTGATCACCGGACAATTCGCAGCTGCGAAAATGGAACATGTAGAAAAGTCAACTGCAGCGTATCATCAAGATGTGCTCCTTCACACAGGGATGTTCATTGAAATTTCAATAATCATCAGATAGAGTGATTAGAGATTAACACGTTTCACTTGAATGTGAGTTATTGCTGTGATTAAAATGAAATGGAAAGGTTTTTTTTTTTTCCTCCAAGAACGAGGCTCATAGAAAAGCAAGAACTTTTTGTTGTTGTTGAAGCAATGCAGCCCACTCCTTGGTAAGGAAATCAATCCATGGACATGTTTCTGGCTCACTGGCTTTCAACAGCATGGAATGGACTCCTCCAAAGTTTGTGATACCTCCTGGACACAGCCAAAGTGGACACAGTCTTCCAAATCACACATAGCATCATGGCCTTCACTTTGGAACATGTCCTTGCAGATGAATTGCTCAATTGTCTTTCACTTTATTGTGAAAAATCAGTTTTTACTTGCATTGGAGGAAGCGTACAACATCCAGCTCCACTCTGAATGCCAATGACACCATCTTGTAATATGACTTTTCTTTGCAGGCAGCAGAATTGAGGTTTTACCCCCCCCCCCCACCCTTCCTCCTGAGCCACGTGGTGCCCAACCCACAGGTTTATCCATGCTTATCCTCTAAATGCTGAGAGCCAAGGAAGGAAGCAGCATGTACATTTTCAAAGTTTTTGTTACGACTCGTCTAAGATCAAAAACGAATCGACTACCTCCTGGACTCCGAGCAGTTTCTCTAACCCCAATGTTACCGTTTCGTGTGTCTGTCTTTGCCACAATCTATAAATTTAGTGGGAATGGGGTGCACCTTTTTATTTCCTTTTGAGCAGTTATCCAGCAGGGGTGATTAAGTATTTTTTGAAATGATGATTTGTCACTGTTAACCATATCCAAACAGACTATGTCAGTTTCCTTTTTCAGGCATTCTAACTGCTTGCTCTCGTCTCTACACCTCATACAACCTGATCCTCCACTTTTTCAAAGGAATGTGCATTTGCACCGTGAAGAACTTTAATGAAGCCCGGACAAGTTACGGGACAGACGAGGACATCCTGTTTATCTATAAAGACGCAAGCTGAATTCCGACCAGAGGAATTCATCGTGAATCCAAGCTTCGCGCTCTGCTCTGGGATCTTGTTTAATGCATCGTGGAAGATTCAATGATTTGCTGTACATGCTTTTCAAACTCCTCGTCATTACAAATTGAGTCGGTAGCTGCATGGAAATGCAAGTTTACCCACACTGCAATTTGACAATACTTATTTTTGTACTTCTTACACAAATTTTCTGGTGGGAAAACAGTCAAAACAACAAACACACACAGTAAATTGTCTGACAAAGGCACTTGTGACGTTTGAAACGTCGGTCGTGCAAATCAATCGTCATCATCCCTTTAGTCAAGTTTATTTTTTGTTTGTTTGCACAAGGTTTAAAAAAAAAAAAGGAAAAAGATAATTATAGCTGCCTGTATGACTTTAGTGCTTATGAAATGCAAAATCCTGGACATTCAGCTAACCCCTCCCCTCTACCCCTCTCCCCAGCACCACATTGCAAAATGAATGTTGTTCTTCGATAAGGCATTGCTTTTGCAGCCACTAAGGAGAATGACCTTTCAATGTTAACAACGAAGATATCTCGTGTTTTATAAAATATAGTAACTACACAGCTCTACCAAATAGGTTTTGTTACTTTCTGCTGCCACAGGAAGTCTCAGCATTGTTGTTCTCCATTGCTTTGCTGGAGGTATTCTTCGTAAAGCTGCTTCTGCAAGATTAAAAAGATTTGCCGAATCAGCTCGACGTGATTACTTGTACAATGTGAATATTGCACAACTTGCTTTGTGTGAACGCAGATCCCTGCACGGCGAACAAAATTCCACAACAAGGTGCCTGCCGTGGTATCCATGCATTAGTAGTTTGGAAACTGGTTTGTGGGATTGATAGAAATCAGAGTGGGTGTGAATGGGAGGATGTAAGCAGTGAGGTACACATCGGGGGTTCCGATATTATTAGTAGTGGGGTACCATTATTAGTCACAATTTACATCAATTATCGGGATAGTGTAGCAAGTCGGCTTACAAATTTGCAGATGACACAAAACTTGTATTTAAGTTCGATAGCAGAGAGGTAGGGGATCAGTTTCAAGAGTCCAGACACTTTCATAGAATGGAAAAGGATTGGCAGATGCAGTTGAACATAAATAAATGTATGATGCTGGTGTTGGGTAAGAATAATAAATATAGAGATAACATGATATAATGCAAGGGGCAACTTTGGAGCAAGTCACATAGGAGGTCATAATAATTACAGTTGGGGGAGGGGGAGGGGTGTGTGGAAGAAGGAGCAACAGGACAGTTACCAGGCAGCTATGGGTGGAGCTAATAGGGTTTATTATAAATCAAATGAGGTAATGTTAACACTGTATGGGAATTTAGTGAGGCCCCATCGAGAATATTGTGTTCAGTTTTGGTTACCACAGCTCAAGGAGGACGTAGCTGTCAGAGAGAGGGTTCAGTGTAGAGTGACTATCAATTCTCAGCAAGCTATGCAAAGTGGATGAAGGACACAGGACTTTATTACCTCCACCACCGAAGGTGGACGGAGGTTATGTTTTACCCGTCTGTGAACAAAATATCTCAGTTGTGGACTGATTTGGATGAAATTTTGTGGAGAGCTTAAGTACGTGACGAGGACGAAATGATTAGATTTTGGTGAAGATCCGGATCCAGATCCGAGAATATTTTAAGCAATTCTTCACCATTGAGTGATGGATAAAACGATAGATAGCAGGATATTTCAAAAAGTTATGTACGAATTCAGACCAAACTTGGTGGATGAGTTGGTTAGGTGACAAGAACAAGCAGATTAAATTTTAGTTCAGGTCCAAATCCAGATCCAGCCTATCAGTGGAATACAAAACATAAACTAATCAGCCTGGCGTAGGTATGATCTTTACTGAGTGCCCTTCCAGTACATTAGAAATGTGACAAAATAAGTGCAGAGGTTTTTCAGCAGAAAGGACATCGACAAGACCATGAGCCATAGTTTTGGAGTAAGGAAGAGGAGAATTAAGATGGTAGTAAGGCAAGGGTCTTTCTCTCAGAGTAGTTAATGAATAGTATGATCTCCCTGTAAAAGGTAATGGCAACAAACAGCAGGTTTAAGCTGGAATTGGGTAGGTGTCAAAGCATTGGGGATCGAGGTGTTGGAATATGAGTGATTACATCCGGTGCCTTCAGAAAGTATTCACACCCCTCAAATTTTGTCACATTTTATTGTGTTAAAGCCTGAATTTAAAATGGATTAAATATTTAAAAAAATTGTCACCTATCTTCACAAAATACCCAACAATGTCATTAAGGGGTAATGACGAAGTGAAAACATGTTTTTAGAATTTTTTTTTACAAATTAAAAATGAAAAGCTGAAATGTCTTGCGTCAATAAGTATTCAGCTTCTTTGCTACGACACTCCAAATTGAGCTCATGTGCATCCAGTTTCCTTTGATCATCCTTGAGATGTCTCCACAACTTGATTGGACTCCATCTGTGGCCAATTCAATTGATTGGACATGATTTAGAAAGAAACACACTTTTCTATATGAGATCCCACAGTTGACAGTGAATGTCAGAGAAGAAACTCCACCATGAAATCCAAGGGACTGTCCGTAGAACTCAGATGGAATTGTGAGGAGGCATAGATCTGGGGAAGGGTAAAAAACAATTTCTAGTGTTGAAAGTTCCCAAGAGCACAGTGAGTTCCATCATTAGGAAATGGAAAGAATATGGAACTACCCAGACTCTTCTTAGAGCTAGTTGTCTGATGAAACTGAGCAACTGGACAAGACGGAGACCAAGAACCCAATGACCACTCTGACAGAACTAGAGAGTTCCTTCGCTGAGATGGGAGAACCTGCCGGAAGGACAACAATCTCTGCAGCACTTCACAAATCTAGGCTTTATGGGAGAGTGGCCAGATGGAAGCCACTCGTGAGAAAAAAGGCACATAACAGCATGCCTGCAGTTTGCAAAAAGGCACGAGACAGACTGAGAGCAAGAGGCAAAAGATTCTGTGGTCTGATGAGACAAAAATTGAACTCCTTGGCCTGAATGCAAAGCGCTATGTCTGGCGGAAACCGAGCGCAGCTCGTCACCCATCTAACACCATCCCTACCATGAAGCATGGTGGTGGCAGCATAATGCTATGGGGATGCTCTTCAGTGGCAGGGACTGGGAGACTTGTAAGGATAGAGGAAACAATGAATTGAGCCAAATACAGGCAAATCATTGAGGAGAACCTGCTTCAGAACGCAAAAGACCTTGGACTGCGGTGAAGACTGACGTTATAACAGGACAATGACCCCAAGCATACAGCCAAAGCAACACTGGAATGGCTTCAGAACAAGAATGTGAAAGTCCTTGAGTGGCACAGCCAAAGCCCAGACTTGAATCCCATTGAGAATCTGTGGAAAGACTTGAAGATTGCTGTTCACCGACTCTCCCCATTCAACTTGACAGAGCTTGAGCAAATCTGCAAGGAAGGATGGGAGAAAATCCACAAATCCAGATGTGTAAAGCTGATACAAACATACCCAAGAAGACCCGAAGCTGTAATCACTGCCAAAGGCGTTTCTACAAAGTAACGACTCAGGGGGTTGAATACTTATTGATGCCAGTCATTTCAGCGTTTAATTTTTTTTATCAAGTTGTAAAAATTTCTAAAAAACAAGTTTTCACCTTGTCATTGTCGGGTATTTTGTGTAAATCGGTGGCAAAAAAAAAATTATATTTCATCCATTTTAAATTCATGCTATAACAACAAAATGTGACAAGTCAAAGGGTGTGAATACTTTCTGAAGGCACTGTACACATGTCATGAATGGGAAGTCTGAGGGTGGCACCAAAGGTGAATGTGCTGTCTGTGCTGTCGGTGTTTGTTTGTTACCCAAACTACAACCTACTCCACCCCTCCCTTAAAAAAAACAAAAACATTAATTGCGTGTTGGCCGGGGAACATTTTCAGCACTGGAGGAGTGTGCTCCTTTAGTTGGCGAATACAACCAAGGGAACATGTCGATTGTTGCCGAATAATCACCAGGGATTGCAAACGGATGGATCACCACCAATGCATGGCCAGCTTTAAGATCACCATTAACCCAAACATATTTTCTATGAATGAAGTGGTTTCATTTCCAATGCAATTCTGTAGAAAATCAACCTCAAACAAAACCGTGCGCTATAAGCTGTACTCGTAGGGCAAAGCACCATCTTGCCATACTCAAAATGTCATACTTGCAAATGTGTCGGTAATCAAATGGCAACACATTTTACCACTCTGAGATAACCACAAAGTATCTAAATGTATTTAAGAAAGAGACAAATGATAACTAGAAGGTCACTCTTCGACGTTGCCAGATATGCCTCCGCCCACATTATGTCATCTTTATGCATACTTGTACCAAGTTTGATTCAAATCGCTGAACCCAAATTCAAAATATTAAATAATGCTGGCTGCCAGACCATGCGTCCAGTGAGGTTGAAATTTAAAACATATTCTCCATGACGACTAGATCACAATTGTGAAGTTTCACGTCGATTGATGAAGCAGTTCAAGATAAATAATTTTTTTAACATTTTCATTCAACCAATATGGCTGCCAGACCATGTGACCTGTTAATTATTTGTGAACACCCTGGTATTCCCATGGCTTGTGGAACATGTGGGTGAAGTTTCCCCTCGATCTGTCAAGCTGTTCTGGAGAAGATTTTTGAAAGTTTTTGTGTCAATAAAAATATGGCTGCTGAACCACATGACCAATGACATCATCAATTTTTTCCCACCATAAAATTTATCCAGATGACCCTGAAAATTTTTCAGACTTATCTGATAAAGTGTTCAACGGCTGCAATTATGACGTCATAAGGATGCCACCAATGACATAAAAAACAAAAATAAAAATAATAAAATATATATATATATATATATATATATATATATATATATATATATATATATATATCACCTATCCTATGGGGAGTACTTTGCATGTGCCAAGTTTCAGTTTTTTTCCATGGAATGATTTCGGAGATAGAGGTCCAAAGTTTTTCCTTTTTGTCCAACATAGCTGCCACACCACGTGTCCTATGACGTCATAATTATCATTAAAACATTCTCCACGAGTCATCGCACCTATGGTGAAAATTGTGTGTCAATCGGATAAATGGTTGCAGAAAAAACAGAAAATTAGCATGGACGGACAGACGGACAACCCGAAAACATAATGTCTCCGGCGACTTCATCAGCGGAAGCAGAAAAACAAAACTGTGTTCGGTCGTGTAGTGCAAACTACAAATCAACACAGTCATTGTATTCTCTGTCAATATTGCATTTACCTTCTTGCTGCAAACGACATCGTGCACATAATCACGACAGCCCTCCAATTTCTGTCGCTCACGCCTGCTCAGCCGCCGCTGCAGTCTGTGGGAGAGAGAGATGCACATAGCTCAGGAAGACGGAGGCAGCACGTCATCACGAGGCCTGGCAATGCTCCTAGGAGCTCACCTGCACATAAACCAAGCCCAGAGGAGGAGAACGATGCAGACGAACAGGAAGAGTGGAAGCACCGTGGTACGGCTGTCATGAGGAACCAAACTCCAGCACCAGCTTAGCGGTGCCTTAGAGAGTGGAAGAGGTCAACAGAAGGGGCTTGTTCAAATGGGTAAAATACATTACCAAGTCATGGCATTTTGAGGTCAGCACTCACACACATGAAGTGTAGCAGACCAGTGATGTCGGCCCCGAGGAATGCCACGGCAGTTTCATCGTTGATGCTTGTCAGGACGAATCCCAGGAATAGTGTGGTGGGCATGAAGAAGCCGAGCAGACCCAGAAACACACCCAAGCATATCGCTCGCCGATTATTCATCCCTGCCACACTGATGGGACAAGGACGGCCAGAGAGTGGGTGATGAGGATTCATTTTGCTCCACATAATGGATTTATTTATTCATTTGGTGTTCCTATCTCAGCAAACAGCTCATGATGCTGCGATCCCAGGTTCAAATCTCCATGTGCTGTTGATTTCTTTCATCCTGATGAATGAAAAGGGACAACGGGGTGGCAAAATGTCGTATGCATGGGAGGGAAAAGGCTCCATTCAAATCCTCCACACATTTACTGCAGTATCACAACAATCTTGCTTTTGCAAACTTCGCGTTTGGTGACTCGTGCAAATTGCAATTCTAGCAACTTGGGCAGGCCACGGTTCCTTTTAGCATCGGTGTGCTGCTCATTTAAACAGAGCTCCACTGGAAGAAGGAATTTCTCAGAAGCATAGACAACACTGGAAGGTGATTAAAAGAATAAAATAAAAACCACGAAGGTCATCTGGTCCTTCATGCCAATATCATTCCAGTGTAGACCTATCAGGAGCAAAAAAGAAAAAGCTTTTTTTATAAAAAAAAACGTGACAAGTGGGAGAAACTACAATGGATGTTACTTTTGCAGAAGCTCTGTCGGAACATGTTGAAGAATACAGAACCACATCAACTGACAAAGTGGAGTCCTACTTTTGATTAGGATAGCCTTCAGCCCAATCTGCTCGGTTCTACTGTATAACCAAGGCAAAGGAGAAGTGGTGGTGAGGAAACTGTGAAAACTTTGTGAGAATAAAAGTGTGGATGTGGAGGAGTTGGATATAAAGAAGGGACGGTAAAGGAGTGGAGAGAAAACAGGGTTGGGTAAGTAGGAAGGGGTAATTAAATAAATAACATGTCATTTCACAGACAATATTCCAGTTATTCACACAGCACTTGACAAGTGCAATTGCCTGGTTTTTTTTGGTTTGGGGGGGGGGGGGGGGCAGGGGTCTTTATGCATCTCCAAATTTTTTCCCCCAGATTTTCCTGCAATGTTAATGCACAACGCTCCACATTTCCCCAACTCTTATTTATTTATTTATTTTTTTAAATATCTGGAGTAACACAAACAGCATCAATATCAGAACATACCCTACCAGAGAGGGTGTGACAGCCATTTTAATTTCTGAACCTTCTTGCCATCCAAGAGTTTGAATAATGAGGTTGATTACGGTGGATGTGGTACTTCCGCCATCCGTTCAGTCACCAATCTGTCGCAATCTTGTCATTGCTTTGCAAAGTTTCCATGCATCAATTCTCATAGTGTTTTGCTTGTTATTCATAGAAATAAGATTTATTCAAAATGAATGAGAGCTAGGAATAGAATGATACCTTAAGGAGAGGAGGAGGAAATTGGGACCATACTCTGTGCAGAGTGTTGGTGCTGCTTAAGCAGTCTCCTTGTCTAAGGAAAGGTCAATAAGCACTCATTTGTTCCTTTTACAACGATCCATTGTTAATGGGTGGGCTGGCAGGATGGCCTAGATGTCAGCACACTCGTGTCTAAGCTGTTTAGCCTGGGTCCCGTCTGCCAGCATTAGTTGGTGGACATTAAAGATCCCACGTCCTTCACGAAGAGCTAGCGAAGTATCGCTGGCACCATGACCAAAGAAATTCCAAAATTCCTGCCCTAACCTCACGTCCTCCTCTGCCTCAAGGAAATGAAGTGCAAAAGGGTCAACCTCCAAGGGAGTTGCTACACCCCTGAGTGGGCATGTGGATTAGTAATAGTCGTAGTTGTAGTACTAGTGATTGTGGATGAACTTGTACAGGTACATCACACATGCAGGACAAATCAGATTAATCTATGGCATTTAAACCTGCAATGCCAGCATCAATAAGCAAGTGCTCAGATGGGAATGCCAAACTGGCTGACTAATATATGGACAAATAAATCGGAAATAAATCAAATGATTGGAGTTGGAATTCTCAGGGAAGGGATGACATAAAAGGTTTTTGTGAGCAACTAACCAGTCTTCCATTAGTCGCTGATTTGCAGCATTCACGATGACCTCACAGTCTCGCTCAAGCTGGTTCAGTGTTGTCTGCACTGTTTGGTTTATGGTCTTGTCAATGGTGAGGCACACTTCCTCAATCTGATTCAAACAGCGACTTGTCTGGAGGGTGTGGTAAGGGTTAGTATTTTGGCATAAGAGATTGCAAGCTGTCAGGTTTAGTACAATATCAGCACATCCTATAATCCATATCCTGTTGAATGTAGTGGTATAGTTAAGCGACCAGCATACTGCCCCCCCCCCCACCACAAGTCTTCTCTTACAATTTAGGAGTCTCTCACGCTAGCAGCCCATTGTATTCCGGCAATCATTAAATGGCAAACGACCATGAAACACTTTTGTCTTGATAAAATATTTTCTTCCAAGAATTACGAGACTCTCTACGTATGCCATTACTGCATTCCCATTGTGCACCAGACATGAATACTCTGTGCAGACTGTAACCTGAGAGGCACTACATTTGTTGAAAACGTATTAAGGGAATTCATTTTGTGACAAGTCTGAAGACGACGATGGTTCACGAGCGGTATTTGACAATGTAGATTGTTTCAGAAGTCAAGGGATGAGACAATGTGATAATGTTTGACCAGGTTATAAAAATTATCAACATGATGTGGTACGAGTGACAGGTTATTAGCTGCAAAATGTCGAAAACCCGGTTTCGTTCAACAACTTTAAAAATTTGACCTTTGCATAACCTTTAAAGGTCACAAAACAATGTTGTGGACATTAAAATAAGGAAACAGGATACGTGCTATAGCTTATTGGAGTTAGTTTGTCGAAGAAGGTCGAAAACCCGTTCGAGTCCCACAACTTTGAAAATTTGACCTTTGTGAACTTTAAAGGTCAAAGGTCAAGGATTATGACCTTTGGTGCAAAACTTCCTCTGGAACATTCCAGGAACAATATATCGTCATATAGGCTATATGGCATTTCGCACTCCTCGGATTATCCATACTTTGATGAAATCAGCGTAAAAACAAACTTGAAGGGGCGCCACGAGCAAGGTGTTCGAGATAGAGCAAAATGTTTCAAGACTTTAGGTGGGAATGACCTCAAGATTATGCATAAAAAATATTGTCATCCTCGCTCTCAAAGTTTGGGCGGTCGTATGATTTTTATGTCAAAATTCGAAATTTTCTAAGTTCTGACCTTGTGACGAAAATGAAAAATCGAGCTCCGTGGGGCTATGCAGGTGCCATTGGGCTAACCAAATACCGAAACCCCTGCCAGATTCGACAAACCCCTCGGAGAAGATGGATTTTTATGTCAAAATTCGCAATTTTCTAAGTTCGTGACCTTGACCTTGGGACGAAAATGAAAAATAGAGCTCCGTGGGGCTATGCAGGTGCCATTGGGCTAACCAAATACCGAAATCCCAGCCAGATTCGACAAACCCCTCGGAGAAGATAATTTTTATGTCAAAATTCGCGATTTTCTAAGTTCGTGACCTTGACCTTGGGACGAAAATGAAAAATTGAGCTCCGTGGGGCTATGCAGGTGCCATTGGGCTAACCAAATACCGAAACGCCTGCCAGATTCGACAAACCCCTCGGAGAAGATAATTTTTTACGTCAAAATTCGCAATTTTCTAAGTTCGTGACCTTGTGACCTTGACACGAAAATGAAAAATCGAGCTCCGTGGGGCTATGCAGGTGCCATTGGGCTAACCAAATACCGAAACCCCTGTCACATTCGACAAACCCCTAGGAGAAGATGCAAATTGAAATCGGCTACCCCTAAAAACACGTTTTTTGGGCTGGCTCCGCTCATAATGGGCGCACCACGCCCATTCTCAGGAAAACACAACGAGATCATGATATAAACCTCCCACCAAAATTTTATCAGGATCGGATCAAAACCCACGGAGCTATGCTCGGGACAGACAGACAGACAGACAAGCCGGTAGGCGGACAGACATGGGTAGTCGACTACCCAATGGAACCTGACGCGAGCCTGTTCGATGGTGAATGACCTGAGGATTAAGCACAAGAAAATTCATGATTCTAGCTTCAAGGGTTAATGCTGCAGATTGTTTTTTTCGTTAAAATACCCCCACATTGAGGCTTTTCGGCCGTTGTTAGGCAACGGGGGGCCCATAGCAACGGTTCTTTCTCACACATAACTAGGACATACCATGAACCTACCATACCAGTTTCGTGTATATCTGACTCATAGTCTCCGAGATGGAACGAACTTCGTTTTTTATTGTTTTCGACCAGGGTTCATTCAAAGTCTATCTTCTCCGACAGTTTTCATAGGATCCGGCTTGAAATTTTTGACAATATGGCTGAATGTACTGCCCACAGTCGCTCGTGGCCCGATTTTTTATTTTCGAAAAAAACCAATTTTTATGATTTTTCAAAAATTTCAAAGTCCCGTTGCTAGGCAACGGTGGTATCCATAGCAACGGTTCTCATTTGCACACAACTAGGTCATGGTATGAACCTACCAACCAAGTTTCATCGAAATCGCCATTGTATTAACGGAGCACTGACCAAACAGACAGACAGACAGACAGACAAGCCAGTAGGCGGACATGGGTAGTCGGCCGTTGCTAGGCAATGGAGGGGTCCATAGCAACGGTTCTTTCTCACACATAACTAGGACATACCATGAACCTACCATACCAGTTTCATGTACAGTGGGAGAACAAGTATTTGATACACTGCCGATTTTGCAGGTTTTCCCACTTACAAAGCACGTAGAGGTGTGTAATTTTTATCGAGGTACACTTCAACTGTGAAAGACGGAATCTAAAACAAAAATCCTGAAAATCACATTGTATGATTTTTAAATAATTAATTTGCATTTTATTGCATGAAATAAGTATTTTGATCACCGACCAACCAGTAAGAATTCCGGCTCTCACAGACCTGTTAGTTTTGTCTTTAAGAAGCCCTCCCATTCTCCACTCATTACCTGTATTAACTGCACCTGTTTGAACTCGTTATCTGCATAAAAGACAGCTGTCCACACTCAATCAATCAGACTCCAACCTCTCCACAATGGCAAGACCAGAGAGCTGTCTAAGGACATCAGGGACAAAATTGTAGACTTGCACAAGCTGGGATGGGCTACAGGACAATAGGCAAGCAGCTTGGTGAGAAGGCAACAACTGTTGGCGCAATTATTAGAAAATGGAAGAAGTTCAAGATAACAGTCAATCTCCCTCGATCTGGGGCTCCATGCAAGATCTCAGCTCGTGGAGCCTCAATGATCATGAGAAAGGTGAGGGATCAGCCCAGAACTACACGGCAGGACCTGGTCAATGACCTGAAGAGAGCTGGGACCACAGTATCAAAGAAAACCATAAGTAACACACTACGCCGTCATGGATTAAAATCCTGCAGCGCACGCAAGGTCCCTCTGCTCAAGCCAGCGCATGTCCAGGCCCGTCTGAAGTTTGCAATGACCATCTGGATGATCCAGAGGAGGAATGGGAGAAGGTCATGTGGTCTGATGAGACCAAAATAGAGCTTTTTGGTTTAAACTCCACTCGCCGTGTTTGGAGGAAGAAGAAGGATGAGTACAACCCCAAGAACACCATCCCAACCGTGAAGCATGGAAGTGGAAACATCATTCTTTGGGGATGCTTTTCTGCAAAGGGAACAGGATGACTGCACCGTATTGAGGGGAGGATGGATGGGGCCATGTATCGTGAGGATCTTGGCCAACAACCTCCTTCCCTCAACAAGAGCATTGAAGATGGGGCGTGGCTGGGTCTTCCAGCATGACAACGACCCGAAACACACAGCCAGGGCAACTAAGGAGTGGCTCCGTAAGAAGCATCTCAAGGTCCTGGAGTGGCCTAGCCAGTCTCCAGACCTGAACCAAGAGAAAATCTTTGGAAGGAGCTGAAAGTCTGTGTTGCCCAGCGACAGCCCGAAACCTGAAGGATCTGGAGAAGATCTGTATGGAGGAGTGGGCCAAAATCCCTGCTGCAGTCTGTGCAAACCTGGTTAAGAACTACAGGAAACGTCTGATCTCTGTAAATGCAAACAAAGGTTTTTGTACCAAATATTAAGTTCTGTTTTTCTGATGTATCAAATACTTATTTCATGCAATAAAATGCAAATTAAATATTTAAAAATCATACAATGTGATTTTCA
Source organism: Eptatretus atami (assembly GCA_035128595.1). NCBI lineage: Eukaryota > Metazoa > Chordata > Myxini > Myxiniformes > Myxinidae > Eptatretus > Eptatretus atami. The sequence goes on from CM068967.1 coordinate 49,045,860, forward strand.
GGATTTTTGTTTTAGATTCCGTCTTTCACAGTTGAAGTGTACCTATGATAAAAATTACAGACCTCTACTTGCTTTGTAAGTGGGAAAACCTGCAAAATCGGCAGTGTATCAAATACTTGTTCTCCCCACTGTATATCTGACTCATAGTCTCTGAGATATAACGAACTTCGTTTTTTTATTGTTTTCGACCAGGGTTCATTCAAAGTCTATCTTCTCCGACAGTTTTCATAGGATCCGGCTGGAAATTTTTGACAATATGGCTGAATGTACTGCCCAATGTCGCTCGTGCCCGATTTTTGATTTTCGAAAAATAAATTTTCTATGATTTTTCAAAAATTTCAAAAAAAATTGTTTTTTTTTTCGACTGGATCGACTACCCAACAAACATATCGACGGAAATACTGATAATAAGGGTAGATCCAAAAAAAAAAAATTCGAATTTTTTTTTTTCGACTCGATCGACTACCCAACAGACAGACAGACATACAGACAGACACACACAATAACGAATATAGTGGTCACTTATTTTTTTCGTGAAATATTTTTTCGTAAACCAATTGGATACATCACAAATCGAGGAATGAATTGGCCTGGTGTGTCCTCTTCGCATCTCTCTCCGGATGCTATGGATTCCAAAGCTCCCGACACCATTGGTATCTACCACAAATAAGCAGAAGTACAGGGCTCTCTCTCCCTCCCTCCCTCCCTCTACACTCATCTCCCTCTATCCCCACCCCTCTCCCTCCCTCTGTGTGTGGCCTATTTTTGACCACTTCTTTGTTCCCACCAGTCTTGCTCCTCCAAATATTTCATCCCTCTGTAACCCTCCAGGTCACCCAGAATCTTTGAACATTGCCTTCTACCCTCTGTTACCTCACTCTTCCATATATTTTATATGCAAAAAGAAAAACAGAAAAAAAGCCTTTTTTTTGTTTTAAGGGTCAGACTTAAGATCATCCCAAGAACAGGCAAGCCCAGAATTGCCAACAAATGAAACCACCATTCTACGAAACATCACGTGACAAACCCAAATTGGAGACACAGCATCTAAACTTCAATATGTCAATCAAAATATCGTGCGGCATGCAATAATGATCAAGCATAAAAGCAAAATTGGATCAAGCGTGATTTAGGATGCCACAAAGATTGTACATGAATTTCATTTAAGCTGCACATTGAAAATATTGTTGCGGCTCTGAAAACCACATGCCTCCAAGGCAATGGCATCCATCATACAGTGGTCCCCAGACAGTTATTTCATTAATAAACATGCAGTTAGACCTTTCCCTCATGTCTAATGGGTCAAACGGGACGAAGTGCGTTGTGTGGATCTCATAATTAGGTCTGATTATATCTCTATCTTCATTCCAAATCTTTTCCTCTTATTCCTGAAATAAATCCAAGCAGGCACTGCAACCAGACGGCCGCTTCTGAAAACCACAGCAACACCCTCCACAGTATGAATGTTCTCGCGAAGGCAAAAGGAATAGCCAACTAAACGATGGAAAAAAAAACCTCAACAACCGCCACCGCAGGATCGTACAGGATGCACCTGGCACGCCCTTTCATCCAAATCTCCATCTAGTAATTATATCCATCCTCTTTTCAACCCTGATTTATATCCAATCCATCGCACAGTATGGGGCACACATGGCACACATCTCTGTTCAGGTCTACGCACTGATTACAATGGCATATTACCATCGCACTGTACGGGGCACGAATAGCACACCTCTTTGTTCGGGTCTTCGCACTGGTTCACAAAGGCATCTTACCATCGATTTTCGCATGTCACCGCGGCCACCAATGTCTCCTGCGGACAGCAGACATCCTTCCGCATCTCCGCCTCGATGCAGCCGCCACCAAGCAGAGGCATGCTGCACGGCCCGGATCGCTCGGGCCGCATGGCATACCACGGAACAAGCGCATAGACCAGTGCTAACCGCAGGTCGCCCGGGGTGCCCGGGCGGGCATGTGGGGCCGATGCGCACCTCGGCCGGTCGCCGGGGCACGGCCCTGGAGTTCGGTGCAAGGCGATTTCATATCACGGGGTTCGGAGCGAGACAATTTCACAGCTCTGCGATCTCTCGCCGGATGTACAATGAGGCCACTTCCGACCATGACGGCCGGGCCGTGCGGTGGCCGGGGCCCAATCAGAGCACCCGACTCGGTTGATGACACATCGCTTCGGGGCGGCGCCCCACCCTGCACCGCAGGGCCCATAAAGGACGGACCACGAAGCCGTCCGTGCGCCTTCTCTCTGTCCGGCCTGGGATCGATCTCTGCATTCGCCTGCTGTTCCGCCTTCTCGTCTGCCACTCCGTCCACTCGCTCTCTATCTTCACCGTCTGGATCTGCCTACTCCATCTGCTTGCCTCTCGATCTTTGACTTCGCGTGCTGAATCCGCCCTTCCACCGCCCACCCGCTCGCTGCTGGCTCCACCCACTCACCTGGCTCCCCCTACCACCCTTCCTCACACCAGACGGCCTCACCCTTTCTCTGGATTGGTGCACGCGCTGCACCGACATCGTAATCAAGCAGGAGACCACGCGCCAACCCTCAAACTGGGATCGCTCGGCGGAGCGTCCCCCAAAACGTACTGAGTAGCACGGTCGGTCAACCGTGCAAGGTATTAGAGGACCGTTAGCCTCATCGCCCCTCCTTTCTTGAGATTAACTCCTCTTCATCGGTGTGTGTGTGGTGTGTGTGTGTGTGTGTGTGTGTGTGTGTGTGTGTGTGTCATGGCACCTGTCCTCGCTAAAGTTAAGAGTACAGAAGAATTATATCGGGATAAGTCTGCTCTGTGTCTGCTTTAGTAAGTTGCTTGTTTTGTTGTCGCATCACACATTTCTTTCTATCCCTGCTTGCACACAACAATAAATCTATTCATTGTGCCACATATCTTTCCTCGCCTGCCTGTAATAAATGCTTATGTAGAAATGTTCCCAGCTCGTTTATGTCTTTTCTTTCATTGATCCAGCATGGTCCGTATCCTAGCCTAGCCGGGACTTTATTCCCAATGATCCGTTCCTTGGCAGTCGCTTAGCTGCATCTGCTCCGGTAAGGTGATCCGGTTTGCACAAGGCGTACCGAGGGCGTGTCCCCGGTAATTAGGTCACGTGATTATTTTTAGGTAAACGATATTAGACGGAGGACCCTAAGTCACGTGGTTGAGTTATTGGTGTTCACGGTTGGTTCGCGACCCGCGATTCCGGGGAGTCTGCTGGGAACCCGGGATAGATTCCCCCCCCCCCCCCCCCCACCCCAGTGATCTCTCACCAGACCCCCGGCTGCAACAATATTGTTATGTTTGTGGGGGAGATGGAGGAACTTCATAGTAAAGGTAGGATTGTGTAGTGTAGCATGGTCTGTGGACGAGGAAGAGACATCTCAATGTAAATTAAGTCGGGAAAACTGTCAGCTTAAGATTGTTACGTGTCACCACAAGGGGGGTGGTGCTGTGTTAACAAGGTAGGGTTTAAGGCTAGTTTCTCCCAGTATGCAATTATCCCGTGACCTTTTCCTACATTCTTGCATTCACAAGGCCGGCTATAAAAAGGAACGACATTTCAACAACAGAGCTGAACATTTCCTAGCAGGCAGAAACTCCAGCTTCGTACCAACAGGCCACACCCCTGAGGCTTGGGATTGGACGGTGTGCCGTCAGAAGGAGCGAGAGACAAGAGGGAGGATGATAGAGATGGTAGTCGAGACAGAGGGTCTCGATTTTGTCCTCTCGGCATGAAGAAATAGCAGTGCGACTCTCATTGTTCGTGCTGGTGTGAATTTGTTCACACACTGAAATAAGATGCCAGCCATTGACTGTTTGGCTGAGTTGTGAAGTTTGTACATTTCTGAAGAGAAGAGGAGGAGAAGAAGAGCGCGACTGAGCGATAACTCGGCAGCATCCCATTGTATGTGCGAAGAGAAAGGCTGCGCCATTAGCTGCGAGCGGACCTGGTGTTAAGAGAGGAGCAGCGTCGGCAGTTGGAAGAGAGTGTATGGCGGTTCCTGGCATTGGAGGCCATCCGCACGAATCACCTCACGTACGTGACCACAGAGAATGACGGTGCCATTTTGGGTGCTTTTTCCCGCATGGTGGCTACGTGGTTTCGAGGATCGCCAGGCTCCTAAAAGGTCATCTCTGGACACAAGCTGAATACCGCCGGGAAAAAGTCATATAGGCTATGAGTTGCAAAAAGTCATATAGGCTATGAGTCATATAGGCTAGTCATATAGGCTATGCAAAAAGTTGCAGTTCCGCATAGCGGGAGGAATTTTTGATTTTTATCTTTCTCCTTGTCTGTGTTTGTGAATGAGTGGAGAGATCTCAAATTAGGTTTTAGTTTACCTGAAGTTTCATTACCTCACGTGTCAATTTATTTTCATTAAACCCTCATTTGTTAATTCCACTGTTTGTCTATTCGTTGAGGGTTCGAGTATAAACCCGTGTGCTTCCGTTCTGGTGAACGCCTCTGGTAAATGCCTTGCCACCCTCCATCCCACGCACGCCATAATCTCCAAGGATCTCGGCTGTTCGCCTCGAAGTAAAACAGTTCGGCTTGCCGTCCAGGTCGGTGTTAACTGCCCGTCCACGACAACTGGGTCATGGGTGGGAATCAATTTAACCCCCTGGACACATCATCTGGTATCAAGGGAGTTGGATAATTAATTTAAGCCCCTGGACATGACAATATTGTTGCGGACCCAGCATCGCGGGGCACCACGAGGGAGGGGCTGTCTCGGGTTCCTCTCCTGACTCAGCGGGAATTGCAGGCCGTCACACACAAATAACTTTGTGTCGCGGCGGGTCGCTAATCGACCGCGAGTAACTAGACCATGCGACTTAGGGTCCTCCGTCAAACAACCGTTTACCTAAGGACACATGACCTCCTTATCGGGGAATCGCGCCCTCGGTACGTACTTGCGTTATTTCGGTTACCTACAGGAGCAAGTGCAGCCAAGCGGAACTGCCAAGTACATACTGGTGAGTTAACAGATTATTGGGGAATAACGTCCCAGCTAAGCTAGACAAATGGAGGAAAAGACAAACACAAACTGGGAACATTTCTAACAACACATTTATTTAAACAAGGAGCAAGGAAAGTTATGTGGCACAGTTATGGGATTTATTGCAAATGTACAGCAGGGAAAGCAAGGAATTTGTGGGGTGCGGCAAAAGGCAAACTATTTACAAAAGAAGACAGTGCAGAGTTATCCCGAAAATTCTTATAGCCTTAACGAATGCTACGATAGGCGCCATCGCGCGCGCGCACGCACGCACGCACGCACGCACACACACACACACTTAGAGACAGCCCAGAGAGATAGAAACAGTTGAGGATTAACAACCTCTCAATATCTGGCGTAGCTGGCAGACATGCGCAGCCCAGAACGCTTTGGAAAGGGGAGGAGGGAGAGATACTGAGGGTGTCTTGGGTGCATGTTTGAGAAGTGCAAGTATGCAACATAGTGCAAGAGGAAGAATGTGAGGTGCAGGTCAGTTTGGTTCACTCTTCAGTTCGCTCTTGGGTTTTGCTCTGAAAAGAACAGTTGGTCGAGCTTGTCCGCATTGATTGCTCTTTTGCGTCCACAGTGTACAAAATAGATGGTAGAAGAAAGATGTGTGATAGAAAAGATCCCATTGTAAATCATGTAAGAGACTGTACATGTAAGTGTCGCTGCGGGATGCAACCGAAATGAGTAAAGTTGAAATGGAAGCAGTCCCGGCTCACAGCAGCAACGCATGACCCCACGCCTGGTCATGCTGACTCGACGCTTGTCCTTGTGCCGCCTGTCTCCCCGGCGAGATTCGATGTCTGGCGATGTTCTCTTCTGAAATCCCTCCAGCTCTGTCCCCAGCAATACTCTGCTCAGAAATGAGCCACGTTCGTCCCTTTTATGAGCCCCGGACGAGGGGAGGAACCAAACATCGGAACAAAAGAGGCTCTAATGAAATTTAACTCCCCTATTGGTCCATAGCGGTCGTAGCCAGGCCCCAAAAGTAAAAAAGGGCTCAGTCGCTTGCTAACAGAACCACGCGTAACAGCTCCGACCTTTACATGGACCTGTGGTTTTTGGAGACGCTCTCTGGACCTGAACGTGCGCTGGCTTCATTCAAACATAGGATTTTAGGGAAATCCCTGTGCTACCTGTAGGTCCTTAAACGAGCTCCAGCACATGTTCGCGCTTCGAGTTATGCCCCGATATAACCCGATGTTTATCTCCTCCACGTCCTTCGAGGCTGTTAAGTGTTCGCCGAGTATGTGGAAGTTGAGGCGGTTGTAGAGCAGCAGGAGCATGTTGAGGCAGTTGTAGAGCAGCAGGAGCATGTTGAGGCAGTTGTAGAGCAGCAGGAGCATGTCGAGGCGGTTGTAGAGCAGCAGGAGCATGTTGTGGCATTTGTAGTGAAGTAGCAAGACGTTGTGGGGAAGAGGTGGAAGTTCCTTGGAACGAGATTGTGAATAATAGTCATGTTTGTAATGGAAAATGTAAGTGTGGGTTGTTACGGGGATTTTTCGTAGTCGTACGAAGCGCTTGTGGTGAGCGTGGTATAATTTGGTGAGCAGAATTATGGTCTGAGGCGATTGAGGCGGTTGAGAGTTGGCGCACAGTTTTGAATGGAAAATTGGCACAAAAATGCAAATGAGGGACTCGTGGCGCGCTTGCTTGGTTACGATTAGTCTTTCCCAATTTCCGTGCGTGTTTCGTGTGAGAGAAAGGGGTGTAGCAAAAGAGTGGAAGAACCATGAGGATTGAAGATTAAAGAGGTCTAAGAAGTCTAACTGAAGGAAGTCCCACGTAACTCATCTTTCCCCACTAGACAAATGGAAAGGACTAACTAATACACATACTATTGAAATAACTGCCTTGGGATCGCTGTATGCTGTGTGCCATTGCCTTGGAGGCATGTGGTTTCACAGAATCGCAACAATATAAATGTATTGTGCAAGCAGAAATGCCTTGAACTATTGAGTCATTCCACCTCATATCACCGGAGGCCTCCCAGTTGACTCCCTTAGATTTACTTTAAACTTTCATAAAATAGTTCCCAGGTATCAAAATGAAGCTGCGTAAAATTTTAGGTCCATAGATGCGGTCAACTCCGAGATATTGAGGGTTGAAAATGTGGTTGTGGCCCTATTTTTATGGTCGTTGCGAGCATCACAAAATGAACGGCTACTTTTAAACTCCCACAACTTTTTAAATATTAATGCTAGAGCCTTGAAATTTTCAGAGATTATTCTTCTGAAACTGCTCTGTAAGAAAAAACATAAAACTGAGTATACCTCTATTAAATTTTATGACCTGATCAGTTGAAATCCAGAAAAAAATGTTGGTTTTGTATGAAGACCCAACTTTGAGACCCCATATATTTTTATTGACCCATCGCAGAAGCTTGAAATTTTTTCATGTAATAACTGTATGATAGTAGTATTCAAATACATGTTTACTTTTCTTAATCAGTCATATATAATACAGTCATGGATCCTCAAAAATTGAAAATTTTTCATTTTTCCCCGAAATTCAGGTGAGGATTGCAAATATATGACAAGGTATACCACTTCAAATTGTTCACCATTGGAAAGAGCATATTCAAGTTTACAAAAGTGTCAAATATCAAAGTGGTATAATGTTTCTATCAATATTTTAAAATATTTGAATAAATGATGTTCTGCCAGTGCTGTGCGCGGTTGTGTGTGCTATTTAATGAACAGTCTTTTACATGTAGTCAATATGTGTAGTACATGTATATACAATGTACATACATATCATCTGCTATTAGGATACCATGAACACAATACTTTGAAATTTGAATTGTAATTCTTTGTTTCTCATTTGTAAATAGAAGAGCTTACTCATCTGGCTGGGGCTAAAAATAGAACGCAGGAATAGTGGCTGATCTGCTGATGTCAGCAGTGTATATAGTTACATTCAAGGAGGACATTTGTTGGGTTCCTTTGGTCCATGTGATGAAAGTTATTGATGCTCCCCTAACGTCAACTGGGAGGCAGTACAAGCTCGCACCTCACTTGGAAAGCAGATCAAGGACCTATTCAAATAATTTAGATTTTTATTCATATTGTCTATGTTATCATTGTTATTGATATTATATATTTTTGTATTATAAATTTGAATCATAGAACTAATCATTCATGATTACCATGGTGCCCACACCATGCACAAACTTGATGTATTCACAACTGTGTTAACAACAGTTTAAAAAAATTAGAAAAATATATATTTTTTAAATATACCACTTTGATATTTGACACTTTTGTAAACTTGAATATGCTCTTTCCAATGGTGACAATTTGAAGTGGTATACCTTGTTGGTTCACGAAAAAATAAGTGACCACTATATTCGTTATTGGTGTGTGCCTGTCTGTCTGTCTGTCCCGAGCATAGCTCCGTGGGTTTTGATCCGATCCTGATAAAATTTGGGTGGGAGGTTTATATCACGATCTAGTTGTTTATCTTGCAAAATGGATTGACTATTCTTTTTTTCTTTTTTTTTAAATCAGCCCCCATGACCCCACCCCCTCTAGCCTGGCCCCTAGGGGTCATATTAAAAATCCGACAGTGTTGTGCACTTCCCCATACATATATCTACTATGTCCCAAAGTTTCAGTTCCTATCCCAAACGGTGTAGGAGGAGCTATTTGACCCCCTATCCGCTAAGCACCCCCTACCCCCCAAGCACCCTCTGATCATCATGTGTTTAAAAAAATATGTTGTTAAATGTATAACTCATGAATATGTTTGATTTAAAAAGCTATAAGACAATTTTTTTTTTTGAATCGACCCCCATCACCCTACCCTCTGGCCCAGCCCCGACGGGTCATCAAAAATCTGAAAGTGTTGTGCACTTCCCCATACATATATCTACTATGTCCAAAGTTTCAAGTTCCTATTTCAAACGGTGTAGGAGGAGTTACAGGGTAAAACAGACGGACGTACGGACGTACGGACGGACGGCGGAGACAATCACAATATTCCCGCTTTTCTTCGAAAGCGCAGGAATAATAAACAGAAAATCAAACAGTTATCATGGAAATAAATCAAGACATGAGGCAACTCAAATCGAAATTCCTATTTGAGGCGCCTTCACACTCAGACACAAAAACGGACAAGGGGGGGGGAGATAAAGCAAAATAAAAATCCCTCCTTTATTCTGGCACTTAGCTTTGTTCAGATGTGGTCTTCATTGAACTTTGGGGTCGAGCCGCGTCATCCTGCGTGGGATGATGCGCCCAAAATGGCGCCAAGCCGCTCTCTGGGTGGGAAACGTACGAGGCAATTTGCGAAGCGGTATTCAACGCCAGGGCTCACCACCCGACATGCGGCTTCTTCTCATGAATGAATATGCCGAATGTTCCTCTCTTACACTAGGTTCGCTCAACGATCGCCCGCCTTCCTCCTCGACCACACGACGAGACGATCTATGAAGCCCCGTGATAAGGTGATGAGGCATGCTCTTCTTCCCTCCTCAGAAAATGTACACACTTCACGGCTCAGCCAAACAGGAATGGCTAGCGTCTTTCCCAGCACGCGGGCAAATTCAGAGCACGGCACGAGAATTGTGTTGCTGTATTTCATCGTGTCTAGACGTCGCCAGCCAGCAAGACCCCCTTACTCGATCGTATCCTCCCACAACTGTACTCTCCGTTCTTCCGCTTCCGCTCTGAAACTCCCTTTCCTTCCACCGGCTCGCTGACGTCACGCCCACTAATCATGCACTCTGAGGTGGGGGGGGGCGGAGGGTGTTTTTTTTTCAGCCGTCACCCCTGGAGGCAGGGCTTTCTGCCCGCTTGGGCATGCAGCTCGGTTGTCACCGTTTTTAGGCTGTGATCCCTTTTTAATCGCCCGTCTTGAAATGCAAAAAAACATCGCAAAAGATCACAGGAGGTAATTACATACTGGAGGAAATTGGCCTTAATCCCCATCTAATTTAACACAGCACCGCCCCCATGTGGTGACAAGTAAAAATTATCACCACAGTTTCCCCGACTTAATTTACATTGAGATGTCTCCTTCACGTCCACAGACCACGCTACTCCATACAATCCTATCAATCCTGTGAAATTCCTCCATCTACCCCACAAACATAACAACATCGATGGTACGATGGTCATGGCTTACTCTTAAATGGGAAATAATCAGCGAGACTTTCGCACACCTTGTTAGTGTTGGGTATGTAGATGGTCGGCATTTCAAATCCACACTTGTTGAGGCCCGGTCGCTTGCAGAGCTCTTGCACGATCTGCATCATGACACGCTGAAGGGAGAGGCCACGGAACAAATCAAAAGATGCTTTGAGTCTAATCATTTAACAAATCGTCACTCGAGACAAACTGATTTGCTCAAGTTTGGTCAATCGATCATGTGGGTATTCCCACAAACATCTACAATGCAAGTGGGCATGTGGACCGCTCCCTTTCGATGTGTGTACAAAGAGCCTGTTGGGTGAAAATAAATAAGTAAATAAAATTTAAAAAAAAGAGTCTAACAATATACAACTTTTCTTTGGCAATGTTTAACATCACACTTCATCTATCTATAATTCCAGCAATGTGTGTGTGTGTGTGTCTGTGACCGCTGTTTCTCGACAACCACTGGTCCGATCTAATTGAAACTTGCTAGGTATGTTGCTGGGGCCCTGTGGATGTGCCTTTTCAAGGTTTGATATTAATCGGACAAGTGCTTCCCAAGTTATGGCCATTTATTTACCAACCAATGAAAGGACACGTTGCTGCGTCGGCGTGGCTGCGTAGGCCGGTGCGCAGCCGGCCGACGACGTCACGTGCCGTGCCGGTTACGATGGGGATCGGTGCCTTAGGAGTGGCAATGGTCAATGGCAGC
>CM068967.1:49063406-49086250 GCA_035128595.1 Eptatretus atami
ATAAACACTCGCTATCACTTCGGTCCTCAAACGATTTGCTTCTGTTGTTTTTTTTTTGGAATCTTTGCTTCATTCTTTGTCCTTCACATCGACTCATTCATTTCTGGAGAAAAAAAAAAACACTCCTAAAACAACTACAACCGCTCATTAATTACCACACCCATCGTTAAAAAAATCATGGAACTCGCAAAAATCTCATGATTTTCGTAACAAATTTGATATAACATTTGACGGTAAAGAAATTCGCTTTAGAATACATGAAACGTGCGTCCCGAACGTCACTCGCCACACTTCGCTATGATTATTTTCGTCGCTTCCTGAAGAATTTTTTTCACTTTATCACGATTGGGATAAATAATGTTCTTTCAGAAATCTTTTTTTTTTCTCCTGCACGATTTTCGGCTACTAAATTTATAATTCTACCGCGCAATTACTTTGCACCAAATTTTTTTGTGGTGTCTAATTTGAAATTGATGCCTTTTTACCTTCGCAGTTGAGAGTGAAGGTATTAAATCCACTGTGGCGAATTGGGGTCTCGTCTCGCGTGGCGAAAAGGAGAGCTGCTGCTGTTGTTGTTTCTTCTTCTTCTTCTTCTTCTTCTTCTTCTTCTTCTTCTTCTTCTAGAGAGATACCCAGGTATAAACTACCTGGTGTTTCTCTACCCAGGTATAAACTCCCATCCAGGTATAACTCGCATCCAGGTATAAACTCCCATCCTGGTGTCTTTTCCGACCCAGTATAAACTCCACCCTGGTGTTTCTCTATCCAGGTATAAACTCCCACCCTGGTGTTTCTCTACCCAGATATAACTCGCCACACTGGTGTTTCTCCTACCCAGATATAAACTCCCATCCTGGTGTTCTCCTAGCCCAATATAAACTCCCACCCTGGTGTTTTTTTTCCTACCCAGGTAATAAACTCCCATCCTGGTTTTCTCGACCCAGATATAAACTCCCAACCTGGTGTTCTCGACCAGCTATAAACTCCCACCTGGTGTTTTCTCTACCCAGATATAAACCATCCTGGTGTTTCTCTACCAGATATAAAACTCCACGCCTGGTGTTTCTCTACGCAGAATAAACATCCCATCCTGGTGTTTCTCTAACCAGTATATAAACTCCCACACTGGTGTTTCTCTACCCCAGATATAAAATCCCATCCGGTGTTTCTTACCGCCAGATATAAACTCTCACCCTGGGTTTTTCCTACCCTGGAGGGGGGAGGTATAAACTCCCATCAACTGGTGTTTCTTCTACCAGCAGGTATAAATCCCATCCTGGTGTTTGTTCGACCCAGATAAAACCCCACCCTGGTGTTTCTCGACCCCAGAATATAAACTCCCACAATGGTGTTTCTCTCCCCAGGTATAAACTTCCCATCCTGGTGTTTCTCTACCAGATATAATCCCATCCTGGTGTTTCTCTAAAACCCAGATATAAACTCCACCCTGGTGTTTTCCGACCAGGTATTAAACTCCATCGCTCGTGTTTCTCGACCCAGCTTATAAACTCCCATCCTGGTTGTTTCTCTACCCAGATATAACTCCCACCCTGGTGTTTCTCGACCCCAGATATAAACGCCATAACAGCTGGTGTTTCTTTATCCAGTTATAAACTCCCTCACCCTGGTATTTCTCGTCCCAGATATAAACTCCCATCATGGTGTTTCTTCTATCCAGGTATAAACCCCACCCTGGTGTTTTCCGACCCCAGATATAAAAACTCCTCACTGCGTGTTTCTTTATCAGTTATAAACTCCATCCTGGTGTTCTCTGCGACTTCGATATAAACTCGCCACCCTGGTTTTTCTCTAACCAGATATAACTCCACCCTGGTGTTTCTCTCTACCAGGTATTAAACTCCCATCTGGTGTTTCTCGACCCAGGAATATAAACTCCCATACCTGGTGTTTGCTTCTACCCAGATATAAACACCCACCTTGGTGTTTCTCGACCGTCAGGTATAAACATCCCATCCAGGATAAAACTCCCATGCCTGGTGTTTTCGACCCAGCTAAAACACCCCACCCTGGTGTTTCTCTATCCAGGTATAACTCCCACGCTGGTGTTTCTCGTACCCAGCCTATAAACTCCCACCCCTGGTGTTTCTCGACCGCAGAATATAAACTCCCAACCTGGTGTTTCCTACGCAGATATAACTCCCATCCTGTGTTTCTCTACCCAGATATAGAACTCCCATCCTGGTGTTTCTGCTACCAGATAATAAACTCCATACCTGGTGTTTCCTCGACCCAGCTAATAAACTCCCACCCTGGTTTTCTCTATCCAGGTATAAACCCCATCCTGGTGTTTTCTCTACCCAGCTATAAACTCCCACCCTGGTCTTTCTCTCTATCAGATATAACTCCCACACTGGGTGTTTCTTCTCTACCCAGATATAAACTCCCATCCTGGTGTTGTCCGTATCTACCCAGATATAAACTCCCAACCCCGGTGTTTCTCTACCCAGAATATAAACTTCCCACACTGCTGTTTTCTCTATCCAGTATAAAACCCCCACCCTGGTGTTTCTTGACCGCAGATAATAAACTCCCACACTGGTGTTTCTTATTCCAGGTATAAACTCCTAACCACCCCCTAGGTGTTTCTCAACCGCAAGAAATAAACTCGCCATCCTGTGTGTTCTTCTCACAAAGATATAAACTCCCACCCTGGTGTTTCTCTAGCCCAGATATAAACTCCCATCCGGTGTTTTCTCTTACCCAGATATAAACTGCCACCCTGGTGTTTTCTAGCGCGCAGACATAAACTCCCACCGCTGGTGTTTTCTCTACCAGATATAAACTCCCACACTGGTTTTCTCTAATCCAGGTTTATAAACCGCCACCCTATGTTTCCTCGACCCAGATATAAACTCCCACCCTGGTGTTCTTTATCCAGTTATAAACTCCCACGCCTGGTGTTTCTTATCCAGGTATAAACCCACCACCCTGGTGTTTATTCCGACCCAGATATAAACTCCCACCCTGGTGTTTCTCCTATCCAGGTTAAACCCCACCTGGTGTTTCTTCGACCGCAGATATAAGACTCCCACACTGGTGTTGTCTCTATCAGGTATAAACCGCCACCCTAGTGCTTTCTGCGACACCAGATATAAAACTCCACCCTGGTGTTTCTTACCGTTTTATAAACTCCCACCCTGGGTGGTTCTCTATCCAGGTAATAAACCCCACCCTGGTGTTTCTCGACCCGATATAAACTCCCCCACCCTGGTGTTTCTCTATCCAGGTATAAACCCCCACCCTGGTGTTTCCGAACCAGATATAAACTCCCACACTGGTGTTTTCTCTATCCAGGTATTAAACTCCCACCACTGGTGTTTCTCAAACAAGAATATAAACTCCGCACCCTGGTGGTTTCTCCTACGAAGATATAAACTCCCATCCCTGGTGTTTTCCTTCTACCCAGATATAAAGCTCCCACCCTGGTGTTCTCATACCCAGAATATAACTCCCATCCTGGTGTTTCTTTACCCAGATATAAACTCTCTCCACGCCTGGTGTTTTCTCCACCCAGATATAAACCTCCCACCTGGTGTTTTCTCTATCCAGGTATAAACTCCCACCCTGGTGTTTCTGACCTCGATATAAACTCATCCTGGTGTTTTCTCTCTACCCAGATATAACTCCTACCTGGTGTTTCTCTACCAGATATAAACTCCCACCCTGGTGTTTCTCTACCCAGGTTATAACTCCACCCTGGTGTTTCTCGACTCGATAATAAACTCCCATCCTGGTGTTTCTCTAAACCAGATATAAACTCCCACCCTGGTGTTTTTCTAAGGTATAACTCCATCCTGGTGTTTCTCTACCGCAGTATAACTCCCATCCGGTGTTTCTCGACGCCAGATATAACTCCACCTGGTGTTTCTCGACCCAGCTATAAACTCCCAACCTGGTGTTTCTCGACCAGCTATAAACCTCGCCACCTGGTGTTTCTCTAATATCCAGATATAAACTCGCCACCTGGTGTTTTCTACCCAGATATAAACTCCCACCCTGGTGTTTCTCGACCCAGGTATAAACTCCCATCCAGGTATAAACTACCATCCTGGTGTTCTCTGGGACCCAGCTAAAACTCCCACACCTGGTGTTTCTCTATCCAGGTAATAAACTCCCATCCTGGTGTTTCTCTACCCAGAATATAAACTCCCACCCTGGTGTTTTTCTACCCAGGTATAAACTCATCCTGGTGTTTCTCTACCCAGGATAAACTCCATCCTGGTGTTTCTCTACCCAGATGATAACTAGCAGTTCCTGGTGTTTCTCGACGCCAGATTATAAACTCCCTACCCTGGTGTTTCGCTACCCAAGATAATAACTCCCACCCTGGTGTTCTCGACCAGGTATACAACTCGCCATCCAGGTATAAACTTCCCATCCAGTATAACTCCCATCCTCGTGTTATCTCGATACCCTAGCTATTAAACTCCCACCCTGGTGTGTTCTCTATCCAGGTAATAAACTCCACCCTGGTGTTTCTCCTACCCAGATGAATAAACTCCCATCCTGGTGTTTTCTCTACCCAGATATAAACTCCACGCTGGTGTTTTTCTACCCAGGTATAACCCTCCTGGGTGGTTTCTCTACCCAGGTATAAACTCCAATCCCTGGTGTTTCTCGAGCCCAGATATAAACTCCCAGCCCTGGTGTTTCTCGACCCAGATATAAACTCCCACACTGGTGTTTTCTCTACCAGGTATAAACTCCCCATCCTGGTGTTTTCTCTAATGCCTCAGATATAAACTCACCTGGTGTTCCTACCCAGATATAAACTCCCACCCTGGTGTTTCTCAGACCCAGGTATAAACTCCCACCCTGGTGTCTCGACCCGCTATAAACCGCCAGCACCTGCTGTGTTCTCGACCCAGATATAAAACTCCCACACCTGGTGTTTTCTTTATCGCAGTTATAACTCGCCCACCCTGGTATTTCTCGACCCAGATATTAAACTCCCATCCTGGGTTTTCTCTATCCAGGTATAAACCACCCTCGGTGTTTCTCGACGCCAGTATATAAACTCCGCACCCTGGTGTTTCTCGACTCAGATATACTCCCACCCTGGTGTTTCTTTAATCCATGTTATAAACTCCACACGGTGTTTCTCTACCCAGATATAACACGCTCCCACCCTGGTGTTTCTCGACCCAGATATAAACTTCCACCCGGTGTTTCTCCGACTCAGTATAAACCCTCACCCTGGTGTTTTCTTTATCCAGTTATAAACTCCCATCCTGGTGTTTTCTCGACGCGCAGATATAACTCCCACCACTGGTGTTTGCTCGACTCAGATATAAACTCCCACCCTGGTGTTTCTCTATCCCAATATAAACTCCCACCCTGGTGTTTCTCTGCTACCAAGGTATAAACTCCATCCTGGTGTTTCTCGACCCAGATATAAACTCCCAACCCTGGTGTTTTCTGCTACCCAGATATAAACACCCAACCTGGTGTTCTCGACGCCAGGTATAACTCCTCCATCAGGTATATAACTCCGCCATCCTGGTGTTTCTCGACCGAGCTATAAACTCCCACCCTGGTGTTTCTCCTACCAGCTTAAAAACTCGCCACGCCTGGTGGTTTCCTGTACAGATATAAACTCCCACACTGGTGTTTCTCTACCAGATATAAACTCCAATCCTGGTGTTTCTCTATCCCAGATATAAACTCCCAGCCCTGGTGTTTTCTCTACCAGATATAACTCCCACACTGCTGTTTCTCTATCCAGGTATAAAACCCCCACCCTGGTGTTTTCTCGACCCAGATATAAAAACTCGCCACACTGGTGTTTCTTCTAATCCAGGTATAAACTCCACCCTGGTGTTTCTTTCTGCAACCAAAGATATAAAACTCCCACCGCTGGTGTTTTCTCGACCCCAGATATAAACTCCCACCCTGGGTGTTTCTCTACCCAGATATAAACTCCCCCTGGTGTTTCTCTACAAAGGTATAAAACTCCATCCTGGTGTTTCTCGACCCTAGATATAAAACTCCACCCTGGTGTTCTCTATCCCAGATATAAACCCCCTGGTGTTTCTGCCGACCGCAGGTATAAAAGCTCCCATCGCAGGTATAAACTCCGCCATCCTGGTGTTTCTCGACCGGAGCTATAAACTCCCATCCAGGTAAAACCCCACCCTGGTGTTTTCTCTACCCCAGATATAACTCCCACCCTGGTGTTTCTCTACCGCAATATAAACTCCCACACTGGTGTTTCCCTAATCCAGGTATAAACTCCCACCGTGGTGTGTTCTCTATCCAGGTATAAACTCCCCGATGGTGGTTTCCTCTACCAGATATAAACTCCCACCCTGGTGTTTCATCTCTACCCGCAGGTATAAACTCTCCACCCAGGTGTTCTCCTACCAAATATAAAACTCCCACAACTGGTGTTTCGTCTATCCAGGTATAAACTCCCACCGTGGTGTTTCTCTATCCAGGTATAAACTTCCCCCCTGGTGTTTTTCTCTATCCGCAGATATAAACTCCCACCCTGGTGTTTCTCTACCCAGGTATAAACTCCACCCTGGTGTTTCTCGACCCTCAGATATAACTCCCATCTGGTGTTTTCTCTATCCAGATATAAACTCCCACCCTGGTGTTTCCTATCCAGGTATAAACTCCCACCCTGGTGTTTCTATCTACGCCAGATATAAACTCCCACCCTGGTGTTTCTCTACCCAGGTTATAGAACCTCCCACCGCGGGGGGTGTTTCTTCTTCTCTATACAGGTATAACTCCCACCCTGGGTTTCTTCTACCAGGTATAAACTCCCACCGGGGGGTGTTTCTCTACCCCAGGTATAAACTCGCCACCCTCGTGTTTCTCTATCCAGGTTATAAACTCCCACCCTGGTGTTTCTCGACCCAGATATAAACTTCACCATCCTGGGTGTTTCTCTACGCCAGATATAAACGCTCCCACCCTGGTGTTTCTTCTACCAGATATAAACTCCGCTACCCTGGTGTTTTCAACCCAGATATAAAACTCCCCATCCTGGTGTTTCTCTACCCAGAATATAAACTCCCACCTGGTGTTTCTCTACCCAGGTATAAACTCCGCATCCTGGTGTTTTCTCGACCCAGCTATAAACTCCCACACTGGTGTTTCTCTCCCCAGTTAAAAACTCCCATCGCTGGTGTTTTCTCTAAGCCCAGATTATAAACTCCCATCCTGGTGTTTTCTCGACCAGCTTATAAACTTCCACACTGGTGTTTCTCTACCGCAGAGTATAACTCCATGTCTGGTGTTTCTCTACCCAGATATAAACTCCCATCCTGTGTTTCTCGACCCAGCTATAAACTCCCACAACTGGTGTTTCTCTATCCAGGTATAACTCCATCCTGGTTGTTTCTCTACCCAGATATAAACTCCATCCTGGTGGTTTCTCGACCCAGCTATAAAACTCCCACACTGGTGTTTCTCTACCCAGGTATAAACTCCATGCCTGATGTTTTCTCTAACCCAGTATAAAACTCCCATCCCTGGTGTTTTCTGCGACCCAGATAAAATAAACTGCCCACACTGGTGTTTCTCTTATCAGGTATAAACTCCGCACAATGGTTTTCTCTATCCAGTTATAAACTCCCACCACTGGTGTTTCTCTACCCAGGTATTAAACTCCCATCCTGTGTGTTTCTCTACCCAGATATAAAACTGCCCACATCTGGTGGTTTCTCAATCCAGGTATAGAACTCCCAATCCTGGTGTTTCTTACCAGATATAAACTCCCATCCTGGTGTTTTCTCTAGCCTCAGATATAAACTCCCATCCTGGTTTTCCTAACCAGATATAAACTCCATCCTGGTGTTTCTCGACCCAGATATAAACTCCATCCTGGTGTTTCTCAATCCAGGTATAAACTCCCATCGGTGTGTTTCTCTACCCAGATATAAACTCCCTCCTGGTGTTTCTCATCCGCAGGTATAAACTCCCACCCTGGTGTTTCTCGGACCCAGATATAAACTGCACACCCTGGTGTTTCTCGACGCCAGATATTAAACTTCCCACCGCTGGTGTTTCTCTACGCAGAATATAAACTCCCATCCTGGTGTATCTCTACCAGATATAGAACTCCCGCATCGCCTGGTGTTTGCTCTACCCAGATATAACTCCCCATCCTGGGTGTTTCTCTACCCAGATATAAACTCCATCCTGGTGTTTCTTCTACCCAGATATAAACTCCGCATCCTGCTGTTTTCTCAATCCAGGTATAAACTCCGCATCCTGGTGTTTCTCGACCCAGATTAAATAAACTCCCACGCCTGGTGTTTCTCGACCCAGATATAATCCACCTCTGTGTTTCTCCGACCCAGATATAAACTCTCGCATCCTCTTGTTTCTCTACCCAGATATAAACCTCCATCCTGCTTGTTTCTCAATCCCAGGTATTAACCCCACCCTGGTGTTTCTTCGACCAGATATAAAACTCCCACCCTGGTGTTTCTCGACCCAGATATAAACTCCCACCCTGGTGTTTCTCTACCAGATATAAACTCCCATCCTGGTGTTTTCTCTAATCCAAGATATAAACTCCCATCCTGGTGTTTTCTCTAATCCACGTATAACTCCCATCCTGGTGTTTCTCGTACCCAGATATAAACTCGCCATCACTGGTGTTTCTCGACCCCAGATATAAACTCCCACCCTGGTGTTTCTCTACCCAGGTATTAAACTCCCATCCTGGTGTTTCTCTTTACCCAGGGTATAAAGGCTCCCATCCTGGTGTTTCTCTATCCAGGTATAAAATCCCACCCTGGTGTTTCCTCTACCCAGGTTAAGAACTCCCCACCGCTGGTGTTTCTCTCCCAGGTATGAAACTCCCATCCAGGTATAAATCCCCATCCAGGTATACAACTCCCATCCTGTGGTTTCTCGACCCAGCTATACTCCACCCTGGTGTTTTCTCTATTCCAGGTATAACTCCCACCCTGGTGTTTCTCTCTACCGCAGATATAAACTCCCACACTGGTGTTTTCTCTACCCAGATATAAACTTCCGATAAAATCCTGGTGTTTCTCTCTACCCAGTATATAAACCCCACCGCTGGTGTTTTTCTACCCAGGTATAAACTCCATCCTGGTGTTTCTCCGACCCAGATATATAACTCCCTAACCTGGGTGTTTCTTCGACCCAGCTATAAACTCCCACCCTGGTGTTTCTCTAACCCAGATATAGAACTCGCCAATCCTGGTGTTTCTCCTACCCAGATATAACGTCCCGCACCCTGGTGTTTCTCATACGCAGATATAAATCCCATCCTGGTGTTTCTCGTTACCGCAGATATAAACTCCCACACTGGAGTTTGCCCTCTACCCAGATATTAAATCTCCCATCCTGGTGTTTCTCTCTATACCAGATATAAAATCTCACCCTGGTGTTTTTCTACCCAGGTATAAACTCCATCCTTTGTGTTTCTCTACCAGGTAATAAACTCCCATCCTGGTGTTAGTCGACCCTAGATATAAACTCCCACCCTGGTGTTTTTCTCGACCCAGATATAAACTCCGAACAGCTGGTGTTTTCTCTCCCCAGTATAAACTCCATCCTGGTGTTTCTCTACCCAGATATAAACTCTCCATCCTTGTTTTCCTCTACCAGATATAAACTCCCACCCTGGTGTTTTCTCGACCCAGGTATAACTCCCATCCTCGTGTTTTCGACCCAGCTGATAAACTCCACCTGGTGTTTCATCTAACCCAGATATAAACTTCCCCCCTGGTGTTTCTCGACCCAGATATAAACTCCTACACTGGTGTTTTCTTTATCCAGTTATAACTCACCCTGGTATTCCTCGTCCCAATATAAGACTCCCATACTGGTGTTTCTCTATCCAGTATAAACCCCCAGCCCTGGTGTTTCTCGCGCAGATATAAACTCCTTACACTGGTGTTTCTTTATCCAGTTATTAAACTCGCCATCCTGGTGTTTCTCGACTCAGATATAAACTCCCACCCTGGTGTTTCTCTACCCAGATATAAACTACACCCTGGGTGTTCGTCTACAAGGGTATAAACCTCCCCATCCTGGTGTTTCTGTCTCGACCCAGATATAAACTCCCACCCTGGTGGTTTCTCTACAGATATAACACCCACCCTGGTGTTTCTCGACCCAGGTATAAACTCCCATCCAGGTATAAACTCCCATCCTGGTGTTTCTCCGAACCTCAGCTGATTAAAACTCCCACCCTGGTGTTTCTCTATCCAGGGTATATAACCTCCCACGCTGGTGTTTCTTGACCAAGCTTATAAACTCCTTCTATCTTGTTGTCTTCTGACCCAGATATAAACTTCCCCACCCTGGTGTTTTCTTCTCTAACGCAGATATAAACTTCCCCATCCTGGTGTTTCATCTACCGGAGATATAAACTCCCATCCTGGTGTTTCTGTTCTACCCAGAATCTAAACTCCATCCTGGTGTTTTGCGCCCAGCTATAAACTCCCAAACCCTGGTGTTTCTCTATCCAGGTATAAACTCCCTCCTGGTGTTTTCTACGGCCAGCTATAAACTCCGCACCCTGGTCCTTTCTCTACCCCAGGAATATATAACTCCCCACACTGTGTTTCTCTATCCCAGATATAAACTCCCACTCTGGTGTTTTCTCTACCCAGATATAACTCCCCACGCCTGTGTTTTCTCTAACCCAGATATAAACTCGCCACACTGCTGTTTCTCTATCCAGGTTATGAAACCCCACCTGGTGTTTCTCGACCCAGATATAAACTCCCACAACTGGTGTTTTCTCTATCCAGGTATAAACTCCCACCCTGGTGTTTTCCTCAACCAAGATATAAACTCCCATCCTGGTGTTTCTCAAACAAAGATATAAACTCCCACCCTGGTTTTTCTTACCGCAGATATAAACTCCCATCCTGGTGTTTTCTCTACCAAGATATAAACTGCAACCTCCTGGTGTTTCTCTACCCAGACCATAAACTCCCACCCTGGTGTTTCTCTACCCAGATATAACTCCACACTTGGTTTTCTCTATCCAGGTATAAACCGCCAACCTATGTTTTCTCGACCCAGATATAAAACCTCCCACCCTGTTTTTCTTTATCCAGTTATAAACTCCCACCCTGGGTGTTTTTCTATCCAGTCATAAACCTCCACACCTGGTGTTTTCGACCCGATATAAACTCCCACCCTGGTGTTCTCTATCCAGGTATAAACCCCCCACCCTGGTGGTTTCTCGACCCAGATATAAACTCCCACCTGGTGTTTCTCTATCCAGGTATAAACGCCACCGCTAGTGTTTCTCGACCCAGATATAAATCCCACCCTGGTGTTCTTCTTTAACCAGTTATAAAACTCCACCTGGTGTTTCTCTATCCAGGTATACACCCCCACCCTGGTTGTTTTCTCAGACCCAGATAATAAACTCCCCACCCTGGTGTTTTTCTCTATCCAGGTATAAACGCCCCCGCTGGTTGTTTCCTCTGACCCAGATATAAACTCCCACACTGTGTTTTCTGCTTTATCCAGGTATAAACTCCCACCCTGGTGTTTCTCACCAGATATAAACTCCACCCTGGTGTTTCTCTACGCAGATATAAACTCCCTATCATGAGTGTTTCTCTACCCAGATATAAACTCCCACAGCCTGGTGTTTCTCTACCCCAGATATAAACTCCCATCCTGGGGTGTTTTCTCTACCCCAGAATAAACTCCCACCCTGGTGTTTTCTGCCACCCAGATATAAACTCCACCCTGGTGTTTTCTCTATCCAGCGTATAAACTCCACCCTGGTGTTTTCTTCGACCTCGTATATAACTCGCCATACTGGGTGTTTCTCTACCCAGATATAAACCCTACCCTGGTGGTTTGCTCTACCAGATATAAATTCCCACCCTGGTGTTTCTCTACCCCAGGTATAACTCCCACCCTGGTTGTTTTCTCGACTCGATATAAACTCCCATCCTGGTGTTTTCTCTAACTCAGATATAAACTCCCACCCTGGTGTTTTCTACCCAGGTATAAACTCCATCCTGGTGTTTCTCTACCCCAGGTATAAACTCCCATCCTGGTGTTTCTCGACGCCAGATATATAACTCCCACCTGGTGTTTCTCGACCGCTAGCTATAATCCGCAACCTGGTGTTTCCGAAGCCCAGCTATAAACTCCCACGCCTGGTGTTTCTCTATCCAGATATAAACTCCCACCCTGGTGTTTCTTCTACCCAGATATAAACTCCCACCCTGGTGTTTCTCGACCCAGGTTTATAACTCCGAACATCCAGGTATAAACTCACCATCCTGGTGTGTTCCTCGACCCAGCTAAAACTCCCCGACCCTGGTGTTTCTCTATCCAGGTATAAACTCCAATCCTGGTGTTTCTCTAACCCAGATATAAACTCCCACCCTGGCGTTTTTCTACCCAGTATAAACTCCCATCCTGGTGGTTTCTCTAAGCCAGGTATAAACTCCCATCCTGGGTTTCTCTTACGCCAGATATAAACTCCCATCCTGGTGTTTTTTCTCGAACCCAGATATAACTCCCACCCTGGTGTTTCTCTAACTCAGTATATAAACTCCCGACCCTGGTGTTTCTTCGACCCAGGTATAACTCCCATCCAGGTATAACTCCCATCCAGGTATAAACTCCCATCCTCGTGTTTCTCGACCCAGCTATAAACTCCGCACCTGGTGTTTCTTCTCTATCCAGGTATAAACTTCCCAGCCTGGTGTTTCTATACCGACAGATATAAAGCTCCCATCCTGGTTTTCTCTACCCAGATATAAACTCCCACCCTGGTGTTTTTTCTACCGCAGGTATAAACTCCCATCTGGTGTTTCTCTACCGCAGGTATAAACTCCCATCCTGGTGTTTTCTCGACCAGATATAAACTCCCACCCTGGTGTTTGCCTCGACCGCAGATATAAACTCCCCACACTGGTGTTTCTCTACCCAGGTATAAACTCCCATCCTGGTGTTTCTCTACCCAGATATAAACTCCATCCTGGTGTTTCTCTACCAGTATAAACTCCCACCCATGGTGTTTCTTCGACCCAGGTATAAACTCCCACCCTGGTGATTTCTCGACCCAGCTATAAAAACCCCCCCCTGGTGTTTCTCGACCGCAGATATAATACCCCTGCACCCTGGGTTTTCTTATCCAGTTATACAACTCGCACCCTGGTATTTCTCGACCAAGAATATAAACTCCCATCCTGGTGTTTCTCTATCCAGGTATAAAACCCCCACCCTGGTGTTTTCTCGACCCAGATATTAAACTCCCACCCCTGTTGGTTTCTCGACTCAAGATATAAATCCCACCCTGGTGTTTTCTTTATCCAGTTAATAAAACTCCCACACTGGTGTTTCTCTAGCCGCAGATATAAAACTCCCACCCTGGTTTTTCTCGACCCAGATATTAACTCCACCCCTGGTGTTTCTTTTCTTCGACTCAAGGTATGAAACCCCACCCTGGTGTTTCTTTATTCCAGTTATTACTCCCATTCCTGGTGTTTCTTCTCGAGCCGGCCAGATATAAACTTCCCACCCTGGTGTTTCTCGACTCAGATATAAACTCACACCATTGTGATTCTCTACCCGGAATTAAAAATAAAACCTTCCCAACCCTGGTGTTTCTCTCCAAGGTATAAACTCCCATCCTGGTGTTTTCTCGACCCAAGATATAAACTCCCACCCTGGTGTTTCCTCTACCCAGATATAAACACCCACCCTGGTGTTTTCGACCCAGGTATATAACTCCCAATCCAGGTATAAACTCCCATCCTGGTGTTTCTACGACCGAGCTATAAACCTCCCACCCTGGGTTTTTTTCTCTTATCCAGGTATAAGACTCCCATCCTGGTGTTTCTTCTACCCAGCTATAAACTCCCACCCTGGTGTTTTCTGTAAACCCAGATATAAATCCCACCTGGTGTTGTCTCTACCCAGATATAAACTTCCATCCTGGTGTTTTCTCTACCCCGATATAAACTCCCACCCTGGTGTTTTCTTCTAGCCCAGATATAAACTCCACACTGCTGTTTCTCTAATCCGGTATAAACCCCACCCTGGTGTTTCTCTCGACCAGAATATAAACTCCACACTGGTGTTTCTCTATCCAGGTATAAACTCCCGACCCTGGGTGTTTCTCAACAAAGATATAAACTCCCACCCCTGGTGTTTCTCGACCAGAATATACTCGCCACCCTGGTGTTTTCTCTATCCCCAGATATAAACTCCCACCCCTGGTGTTTCTCTACAAGGTATAAACTCCCATCCTGGTGTTTCTCGACCCAGATATAAACTCCCACCCTGGTGTTTTCTCTTACCCAGATATAAACACCCACCCTGGTGTTTCTCGACCCAGGTATAAACTCCCATCCAGGTATAAACTCACCATCCTGGTGTTTTCTCGACCGAGCTAATAAACTGCCCATCCAGGTATAAACCTCCCACCCTGGTGTTTCTCTACCTCCAGATATAAACTCCCACCCTGGTGTTTCTTCTCTACCCAAATATAAACTCCGCACACTGGTGTTTCCCTATCTCAGGTATAAACTCTCCAACCGGTGGTGTTTCTCTATCCAGGTATAAACTCCCACGCCTGGTGTTTATCTACCGCAGATTAACTCCACCCTGGTGTTTTCTCTAACCCAGGTATAAACTCCCACCGCTGGTGGTTTTCTCTACCAAATATAAACTCCCACACTGGTGTTTCTTTCCAGGTATAAACTCCACCGTGGTGTTCTCCTATCAGGTATAAACTCCCCCTGGTGGTTTCTCTAACCCAGTAATAAACTTCCGCACCCTGGTGTTTCTCTATCCCAGGTTATAAACTCCGCACCCTGGTGTTTCTCTCGACCTGATATAAAACTCCCATCCTGGTGTTTCTTCTTCCAGATATAAATCCCCACCCTGGTGTTTCTCTATCCCAGGTATAAACTCCCACCCTGGTGTTTCTCTACACCAGATATAAAACTCCCACCCTGGTGTTTCTCTACCCAGGTAATAAACTCCGCACCCGGGGGGTGTTTCTCTATACAGGTTAATAACCGCCAACCCTGGTGTTTCGGCTCTAACCCAGGTAATACACTCCCACCCCGGGGGGTGTTTCTCTACCCAGGTATAAACTCCACCCTCGTGTTTCTCCTATCCAGGTATAATCCCACCCTGGGTTGTTTCTCGACCCAGATATAAACTCCCATCCTGGTGTTTCTCATACCAAGATATAACGCCACCCTGGTGTTTCTCTACCCAGAATATAAACTCCCACCACTGGTGTTTCTCGACCCAGATATAAAATCCCATCCTGGTGTTTCTCTACCCAGATATAAACCCCACCCTGGTGTTTCTTCTACCCAGGTATAAACTCCCCATCCTGGTGTTTCTCTCGACCCAGCTATAAACTCCACACTGGGTGTTTCTCTCCCCAGGGTATAAACTCCCATCCCTGGGTGTTTCTCTACCCAAGATATAAACTCCATCCTGGTGTTCTACGGACCCAGCTATAAACTTCCACACTGGTGTTTCTCTACCCAGATTAAACTCCCATTACTGGTGTTTCTCTACCCAGATATAACTCCCATCCTGGTGTTTCTCGACCCAGCTATAAACTCGACTCCCACACTGGTGTTTTTCTCTGTATCGCAGGATAAACTGCCCATCCTGGTGTTCTCTCTACCCAGATAATAACTCCCATTCCTGGTGTATTCTCGACCCAGCTATAAACTCTCACACATGGTGTTTCTCTACCGCAGGTATAAACTCCCATCCTGATGTTTCTCTACGCCAGATATTAAAGCTCCCATCCTGGTGTTTCTGCGACCCAGATTAAACTCCCAACTGGTGTTTCTCTAATCCAGGTAAACCCACACTGGTGTTTTCCTCTATCCAGTTATAAACAGTCCCATCCTGGTTGTTTCTCTACCCAGATATAAACTCCCATCCTGGTGTTTCTAGATCGCCAGCTATAAACTCCCACACTGGCTGTTTCTCTATACAGGTATAAACTTCGCCACCCGGTGTTTCTCTACCCAGATATAACTCCCATCTGGTGTTTCTCTACTCAGATATAAACTCCCAACTGGTGTTTCTCTTACGCAGATTAAACTCCCAGCCTGGTGTTTCTCTTCCCAGATATAACTCCCACCGCTGGTGTTTTCTCTAACCCAGATATAACTCACCAACGCCTGGTGTTTTCTCTAACCCAGATTATATAACTCCAACCTGGTGTTTTCTCTACCCAGGTAAACTCCCGACCCTTGGTGTTTTCTCGACCTCTGATATAAACTCCCATCCTGGTGTTTCTCTACCCAGATATAAACTCCTACCCTGGTGTTTCTCTAACCCAGATTATAAACTCCCACACTGGTGTTTTCTCTACCAGTATAAACTCCCACCCTGGTGTTTCTCGCCTCGATATAACTCCCATGCCTGTGTTTCTCTACCAATATAAACTCCACCCTGGTGTTTTTCTACCCAGGTATAAACTCCGCATCCTGGTGTTTCTCTACCCAGGTATAAACTCCATCCTGGTGGTTTCTCCGACCCAGATATAAACTCACAACCTGGTGTTTCTCGACCCCAGCTATAAACTCCGCACCTGGTGTTTCTCGACCCAGCTTATAAACTCCCACCCTGGTGTTTTCTCTAATCCAGGATATAAACTCCCACCTTGGTGTTCTCCTCCTACCCAGATATAAACTCCCACCCTGGTGTTTTTCTCGGAACCATGGGTAATAAACTTCCGCATCCAGGTTAACTCCCCCATCCTGGTGTTTCTCTACGACCCAGCTAAAACTCCCACCTGGTGTTTCTTAATCCCAGGTATAAACTCCCATCTGTGTTTCCTCTACCTCAGATATAAACTCCCACCCTGGTGTTTTTCTACCCAGGTATAAACTCCCATCCTGGTGTTTTCTCTAACCAGGTATAAACCCCATCCTGGTGTTTCTCTCCCAGATATAAACTCCATCCTGGGTTGTTTCTCGACGCCAGATATAAACTCCCACCCTGGTGTTTCTTTCTCTACCCAGATATAACTCGCCACCCTGGTGTTTCTCGACCCAGTATAAACTCCATCCGGTATAAACTCCATCCAGGTATAAACTCCCATCTCCGTGTTTCTCGACCCAGCTATAAACTCCCACCTGGTGTTTCTCTATTCCAGAGTATAAACTCCCAACCTGGTTTTTCTCTACAGATATAAACTGCCCATCCTGGTGTTTCTCTAACCCAGATTAATACTCCCACCCTGGTGTTTTCTAACCGCAGGTATAAACTCCATCCTGGTGTTTTCTCTACCCAGGTATAAACTCCCATCCTGGTGTTTCTCGACCCAGATATAAACTCTCCACCCCTGGTGTTTCTCGACCCAGATAATAACTCCCACTGGTGTTTCTCTACGCCCAGGTATAAACGTCCCATCCTTGGTGTTTGCTCTACCCAGTATAACTCCCATCTGGTGTTTTCTCTACCAGATATAAACTCCCGACGCCTGGTGTTTTCTCGACGCTAGGTATAACTACCCATCCTGGTGTTTCTTCGACCCAGCTATAAAACCCTCACCCTGGTGTTTCTCGGACCAGATATAAACTCCTACACTGGTGTTTCTTATCCAAGTTATAGACTCCCACCGCTGGTTATTTTTCTCGACCCAGATATACTCCATCTCTGGTGTTTCCCTCTATCCAGGTATAAAGAACCCCCACCTGGTGTTTCTCGACCAGATATAAACTGAACCTGGTGTTTCTCGACTCAGATATAACTCCCAACCTGGTGGTTTCTTTATCCTAGTTATAAACTCCCACACTGGTTGTTTCTCTACCCAGATATAACCTCCCACCTGGTGTTTCTCGACCCCAGATATAAACTCCCGACCCTGGTGTTTCCTCCTCCGACTCAGGTATAGTACCCCCACCCTGGTTTTCTTTATTTCCAGTTTTAAACTCCGCATCCTGGTGTTTTCTCTGAACCCAGATATAAACTCCCACCCTGGTGTTTCTCGACTCAAGGATATATAATCCCACACTGGTGGTTTTCTTCTCCTACCCAGATATAAATCCCCACCCTGGTGTTTCTCTTAACCAAGGTATAAACTCCCATCCTGGTGTTTCCTCGACCCAGATATAAACTCCCACCCTGGTGGTTTCTCTACCGCAATATAAAACCGCACCCTGGTGTTTCTCTCGGACACCCAGGTATAAACTCCCATCGCAGGTATAAACTCCATCCTGGGTGTTTCTCGAGCGCGAGCTATAAACTCCGACCCTGGTGTTTCCTATCCAGTATAAACTCCATTCCTGGCGTTTCCTCTAACCCAGCTATAAACTCCCACCCTGGTGTTTCTGTACCCAGATATAAACCCCACACTGGTTGTTTCTCTTACCCAGATATAAACTGCCCATTCCTGGTGTTTCTCTACCCAGATATAAACCTCGCCACCTGGTGTTTCTCTAAGCCCAGATATAAACTCCCACACTGGTGTTTCTCTATCCAGGTATAAACCCCCACCCCTGGTGTTTCTCGACCCCAGATATAAAACTCCCACACTGGTGTTTCTCTATCCCAGGTTAATAAACTCCCACCCTGGTGTTTCTCAAAAAGATATAAACCTTCCACCCGGTGTTTCTCTCGACCCAGATATAAACTCCAGCCGCTGGTGTTCTCTACCCAGAATATAAACTCCACCCTGGTGTTTCTCTATCTCGCTGGTTTTATGGATTAACTCGCCACCCTGGTGTTTCTCTAACCCAGATATAAACCACGCACCATGAGATTAGATTATAAGACCCGAGTATACACACAATCCAGGAGTTACTCCATCTTGAGTATTATAGACGAGCTATAATCCCATCAGTATAAACCCCACCCATGGTGTTTCCTCTAACCACAAGATCATAAACTCCCACTTGATATTTCTTACCCAAAATATCACACTGGTGTTTTCCCTAATGCCAGGTATAATGAGATAGATTATATCTCTTATCCAGGTATAACTCCCACCCCTGGATGTTTCTCCTACCCAGATATAAACTCCACCTAGGTGTTTCTCTACCCAGGTATGAAACTAACCCTGTGTTTTCTCTAACCGCAGAATATAAACTCCACACTGTGTTTCTCTATCGCAGGTATATACCGTGTGATTTTATTAGTTATCCACCCTGGTGTTTTTTACCGTATAAACTCCCACCGCTAGGTGTTCCTCTACCAGGGTATAACTCCACTTGGTGTTTTCTCGACCTCGATATAAACTCCCATCCTGGTGTTTCTGTCTCTATCCCGATATAAACTCCCACCTGGTGTTTCTCGTATCCAGGTATAAACTGCCCACCCTGGTGTTTCTTCTACCCAGATATAACTCCACCACTGGTGGTTTCTCTTAAGCCGGCAGGTGATAAAACTCCCACCCGGGGGTGTTTCTTCTATACAGGTATAAACTCCCACCCTGGTGTTTCTCTACCAGGTATAAACTGCCCACCCGGGGGGTGTTCTCTACGCCAGGTATAAACTCCCACCCTCAGTGTTTTCTCTATTCCAGGTATAACTCCCACGCCTGGTGTATCTCGACCCAGATATAAACTCCCATCGCTGGGTGTTTCCTCTACCCAGATATAAACGCCCTACCCTGGTTGTTTCTCTACCACAGATATAAACTCCCACCCCTGGTGTTTCTCGACGCCAGAATATAACTCCGCAATCGCTGGTGTTTCTCTACCCAGATATAACTCCCAGCCCTGGTGTTTCTCTACCCAGGTATAAAAAAACTCCCATCCCTGGTGTTTCTCGACCAGCTATAAACTCCCACAACTGGTGTTTCCTCTCCCGCAGGTATAAACTCGCATCCTGGTGTTTCTCCTACCCAGATATAAACTCCCCATCCTGGTGTTTTCGACCCAGCTATAATACTTCCACACTGGTTGTTTCTCTACCCAGATATAAACTCCCATTCTGGTGTTTCTCTAGCCCAGATTAAAACTCCATCCTGGTGTTTCCTCGCCAGCTATAAACTTCCACATGGTGTTTCTCTACCCAGTATATAAACTCCATTCTGAGTGTTTCTCTACCCAGATATAAACCTCCCATCCTGGGGTGTTTCTCGACCCAGCTATAAACTTCCACAATCTGGTGTTTCTCTACCGCAGATTTAAACTCCATTGCTGGTGTTTCTCTACCACAGATTATATAACTCCGCATCCTGGTGTTTCTCGACACAGATAAATAAACTCCAACCTGGTGTTTCTCGAACAGCCTTATAAACTCCGCAACCTGGTGTTTCTCGACCAGCTATAAACTCCCCACACTGGTGTTTCTCTTATCCAGTTTAAACTCCCGACAACTGGTGTTTCTTTACCCAGGTAATAAACTCCCATCCTGGTGTTTCCTCTACGCCAGATATAAACTGTCCGCATCTCTGGTGGTTTCTAGATCCAGCTTACTAAAACTCCCACATGCTGTTTCCTCTACCGCAGATATAAACTACACCCTGGTGTTTCTCTACCCAGATATAAACTCCATCCTGGTGTTCTCTAACGCCAGATATAAACTCCGCACCCTGGTGTTTTCCTCTCCCAGATTATAAACTCCGCACCCACTGGTGTTTCTCTACCCAGATATAAAACTCCCACCCTGGTGTTTCTCTACCCAGGATTATAAACTCCCACCCTGGTGTTTCTCTACCAGGTATAAAACTCCCACCCTGGTGTTTCTGCTACCAGATATAAACTCCATGCCTGGTGTTTTCTCGACCGCCAGCTATAAAACCTCGCATCTGGTGTTTCTCTACCCATGAATATAACTCCCATCATCCTGGTTTTCTCTACCCAGATATAAACTCCCAT
This sequence comes from Eptatretus atami, assembly GCA_035128595.1. Classification (NCBI taxonomy): domain Eukaryota; kingdom Metazoa; phylum Chordata; class Myxini; order Myxiniformes; family Myxinidae; genus Eptatretus; species Eptatretus atami. Next base: position 49,084,217 of record CM068967.1, read on the forward strand.
CCTGGTGTTTCTCTACCGCAGATATAAAACTCGCCATGCCTGGTGTTTCTACCCAGATATAAAACTCCCTCCTGGTGTTTCTCTAACCCAATATAAACTCCCATCCTGGTGTTTCTCTACCCAGGTATAACTCCACCCTGGTGTTTCTCTACCCAGATATAAACTCCATCCTGGTGTTTCTCTAACCAGGTATAAAAACTCCCACCCTGGTGTTTTCTCTATGCCCAGATATAAACTCCGCACCCTGGTGTTTCTCTACGCCGTATAACTCCCACAACTGGGTGTTTTCTCTACCCAGATATAAACCTCCCATCGCTGGTGTTTCTCGGACCCAGCTTAAACTCCCATCCTGTGTTTCTCTAACCCAGATATAGAAACTCCACATCCTGGTTGTTTCTCGACACAGATCATAAAACTCACATCCTGGTGTTTCCTCTACCCCAGATATAAACTCCACCCTGGTGTTTGCTCTACCCAGATATAAACTCCTCCTGGTGTTTCTCTACCGCAGGTATAAAACTCCCACCACGTGGGTGTTTTTCTACCCAGGTAATGAAACTCGCATCCTGGATGTTTCTCTATCCAGATATTACTGGTTTATATTGGAGGCACAGCGGTCAGTGTGCGCGCAGTCCTTCGATGGTTTTGTTAGCACCAGTAATACGCCATGAGTTCACAGATTAGATAGATCCACGGTGTTTCTTCACAAGGAGTAGGAACGAATTATCGACTCTTCATGCTTGCTCAATTATAGGGGCACTGCATCAGGGCAGCAGCATGCTGCCAGAGTGATGCAAAGCAGCCACATGAGCGAAATTAATTAGTACGTGATGTCATCGAATCACCGTCGAAAGCTTCCTCCTGATCGGAAAAATAAAACAATTTATAACACTTAATACTTAGTGCGCTGTTTATAAACGCTGTTTGAAACCCCGAAAAAAGGGACCACAGGTATTCTGCACTCCAAGGTATGAAGGATTACAACACGTCCGTACACACTAACTCGTGTACGTCGCACCTTCTTCGGCAGCATTCAATCCAAAGCGTTCTTTACCCGCCGATCATCCACTTGTCCACCTTCACGCGGCTTCTCGTCGATGCTCCACTGCAAAGCAGAATGCAAACTGCACATCATCTCATCACCATCATCATGCACGCTCATCATCATCATCATCATCATCAACCCATCATCACCACATCATTATCATTCATCACCAATCATCATCATCATCATCATCCATCATCATCATCAATCATCATCAATCATCCTCGGTCTGCGCACTCGTACATCGAACAGAGGAAAATGCATCCGAACCACCTGGAGCCCTCGAGCTGTAATGTACAAGCAGGCCATCAGAGAGAAGAGAGAGAGACCCGGTGAGACGTGGATGGGCGAAAGAACGACAAGGACGAGCCTGACGCGTCATGGGTGCGGCGCTCGAAGACAAAGGACAACGGTGCACCAGTCGCGCACGGGGCCACCAAACAACACAACGCGGACACCGCGATGCAGGTCGTGGTTGTTTTGGCCGGATCGTGGGTTTCACAAGGGTAAATTATCATGCGAGAAATCGGCAGAAAATAAAGATAAATATTTAAAACCAAACCGTTTCCCGTTGGATGTAAATCCAAATGTGGCGGCCTACACCGGCAAGGCCGCAAATAAAACATGATGGGCATTGTTGGTGATTAAAATGAAAAAGCTTTTATACTCCGTTACAAACGGATTCTTTCCGTTTTGAGACAAAAAATAAATCGTTCGGTCCTGTGTCAACGTCACGTACCCAGCGCGAGTGGAGTTCGAGCTGAAGGACGTTTGGGCCTCACTCGTCCAAAGGCCCGTTGTGCTAGATTCTCGCCGCCATGTCGGTGTCTCGCAGACGCCTCATCTGGGCCTGTGTGCTTGCTCGTCCGTCTCCTGGGGGGAAGTTTGTCCGAGTGACAACTTCCCCGTGTTTTACCGAAAATTTGTGGTCTGAATACTCGAGACGAGGCTCATAAGAGACTCCGTGTTGTTGTTGTTGTTTCTTCTTC
>CM068967.1:49104630-49122287 GCA_035128595.1 Eptatretus atami
GTTTTTAATCCTGCTGGGTGTCCATATCCAAACACCCTTATCAGACGGTTTAGGTGCCGACAGCCCGATCATGAAACAGGTTAGTACAGGTGAGTGCAGGTTAGTACAGGTTTACATGGTACCTGTAGCAAGTGACAGATCTGATCTGGCCTTATCTGACAATAATCGTGGGGTAATTACATTATAATAGTTCAGTCCTATAATTTGGCAATAATAATAATAACGAAAGTATAATCCCCACCCTGACCCAAGCACATCTCGGCTTGGTGAAAGGCAAGCTAATGCTCAAGCAGTAGAGCACGCGGGTATGCTCCAAGACCGTGGAGACCAATAAAAATTTGGTCCAACGGACCAACGGGTCCACTCGTGACCAATAAAATCGGAGAGAGCACTTGCTAAGTGCCTTAAGCACTCGAACGAGCGTGCCAACAAAAGGGTCAATGAGGAACGGCTGGCTTGGCAAGCGATAGCAAGCTCATTGGTCATGGAACTCACCCTGGATTTATTTTGAAGAGAATCCAGCTGGCTCGACCTTTGTGGGAGAGGGCTGGTCTGGCCTACTCCAGGTGAGGCGGTCAGGTGCACGTGAAACCAGCATTCGTTTTAGGTGGTGCAGGTTGTGGTTGACTATGACATACATGAAGGTCAACAACTTTGCTGTCTCGATCCGAATAAGTGTGTGTATGTGTGTATGTGTGTGTATATGTGTGTGTATGTGTGTGTGTATGTGTGTGTGTGTATATGTGTGTGTATGTGTGTGTATGTGTGTGTATGTGTGTGTGTTTATATGTGTTGTATATATGTGTGTGTGTATGTAATGTGTGTGTATGTGTGTGTGTGATATGTGTGTGTATATGTGTGTGTATGTGTGTGTGTGTGGTGTATATGTTGTGTATATGTGTGATGTGTGTGTGTGTATATAGTGTGTATATGTTGTGTATGTGTGTGTATGTGTGTGTGTGTGTATATGTGTGTATGTGTGTGTGTGTGTGTGTGTGTGTATGTGTGTGTGTGTGTATGTGTGTGTGTGTGTGTATATGTGTGTATATGTGTGTGTGTGTGTGTATATGTGTGTTATATGTGTGTATGTGTGTATGTGTGTGTATATGTGTTGTTATGTATGTGGTGTATGGTGTGTGTGTGTATATGTGTGGACGTGTGCTGTGCGTGTGGGTTGTGCGTGTGCGTGTGCGTATGTGTGTATGTGTGTATGTGTATGTGTGGTTGTGTGTGTGTGTGTGTGTGTGTGTGTGTGTGTGTGCGTTGTTAACTCCAATCACGCCAAAACTACCGGGTCAAATGCCGCCAAAACTTGGCACATGGACCAAGATCGACATCGTACTGAACATGGGCTACTTGGTTTCATCTGTCGACGCAGTGGTTCGGGAGGGAGGTCGACGAAAATTCTCTCTGTAAATGTGTGTTGTGTGGTGCCACCCGGTGGTGGTAGAGGGTATTACAAGTCAGCTGTGGAGATAACTCTCATTTTTGCACTGGACACGTCCCCAGAAAGTGGGAAGCTCAAAGCCAACCTCCACAAATCAGGAGAGGGAGGGGTGTGGGGGAGGGGAGAGTGGGGAGCGGGGGGAGGAGGGATGAGGAAGGGGAGAGGTGAGAACAGTGAGGGGAGGATGGGATGAGGGAGGGGGAGTGGGATGAGGGGGGGGAGTGGGATGAGGGAGGGGGGAGTGGAGGAGCAAGGGGAGGTTGGGATGAGGGAGGGGAGGAGGGGAGGAGCGAGGGGAGGGGTGAGAGGACGAGGGAGAGGCGGGAGGAGCGAGGGAGAGGGCGGGAGGAGCGGGAGAGGGCGGGATGACCGAGGGGGATGGGAGAGGGAGGAACGAGGGGGAGGAGGGATGAGGCAGGGGAGAGGTGGAAGAGTGAGGGAGGATGGGATGAGGGAGGGGGAGGAGGATGAGGCAGGGGGAGAGGTGGGAAGAGTGAGGAGGATGGGATGAGGGAGGGGGAGGAGCGAGGGGGGGAGTGGGAGGAGCGAGGGAGAGGATGGAAGGCGCGAGGGAGGATGGAGGAGGTAGGGAGAGGGGTGGGAGGCGCGAGGGACTTGGCGAACGCGGACCCCTGCGAGTGACAATAAAACACCTCCACGATGAATCTGTAACAAAATCCGCTGAAAACCTCAAATGAAAGATTAGTCACGTGATGAAACAATCGAACGATTTAATTGTTTTAACTTTAATTAGAAATACATGAATACAAGACAAATTAACTTCGGTACTGGGATGAGGATAAATCAAATGACCCTTTTGAAGGTTAACAGCCCCACTGTTTGCAGCGACCTCCTCACCTGCCACGCCACAGGTAGCCAGCCTACTTGTGGAGATTGTCGTATCCCTCAAAGTGTTGAGCATTTCGACATTTTCTATTGCATTGGAAACTATCCCAGTCATGAGATCAGGGTGGAATTAAGGAATGTTCCCTCAATCCTCAAAACGCCTTGGACTTTGAAGACATTGTTACGTGACGTCAGTGACCACGTGACTAGTTACGTCAGTTTACGTGACTCAGTCTCAACACAGTCGATTGGACATTCGATCCCAATCTTCTCCAAACGCTTTTGTTTGATGTTTTGATGGTTTGATCTGGGCCTTTTACCTCCATATATTATCTTGTCCTGATGTCTTGTCTTGTGGTACTTTCCATTTTGGGCTCTTTAAATCGTGCTCGAGGATTGGAGAGCAATAAACAACAACAAAATAACAACAACGACTCTGCCGACTTCTTCTTCTTCTTCTCTCCCGTTTCTTCTTCTTCTTCGTCTTATTCTTTTATTCTTCTTCTTCTTCTTTGCTGCTTCTTCTTTGCTGCTTCTTCCTACCCTTTTCTTCTTCTTCTTCTTCGTCTTATTCTTTTATTCTTCTTCTTCTTCACAGTATTGCAAAGTGCCGCTCATCGGTCCAAACGACGGCTGCAGCAACAAGAGAGACCTCTCGTGGTGAACCAGTTACTCGGTGCAGGTCCTTGATCGCCATTGTTCACGAGCCCGCCGCGCCATGCCCTGCTTCGCGTTACACACGAACGTGAGCGCCTCACAGATCCCCGAGGATTTCTGCGAGAGCATGACGGATCTTCTGTGCGAGATGACGGGAAAGCCGACCCAAGTGAGTCCTGTGTTTGAAACGGGTTCCGTGGCGCTCCCAGACACGGAACCATGACGGTTCTCTTCAAGGCTTTTACCGTCACGACCTTGTTTTAAATCACGTGGACTGTGCGCTTCCCATCACAGCACGAATTAAACAAGAATGTGCCGCGCCCTGTATTGACGTGCCTCATAATGCCGTGCCCCTATTACCCGTATTGACGTGGCCCATAATGCCGTCCCCTATTACCCGTATTGACGTGGCCATAATGCCGTGCCCCTATTACCCGTATTGACGTGGCCCATTATGCCGTGCCCCTATTACGCATATTGACGTGCCTCATAATGCCGTGCCCCTATTACCCGTATTGACGTGGCCCATAATGCCGCCCCTATTACCCGTATTGACGTGCCCTAATGCCGTGCCCCTATTACCCGTATTGACGTGCCCCATAATGCCGTGCCCCTATTACCCATATTGACGTGCCCCATAATGCCGTGCCCCTATTACCCGTATTGACGTGCCCCATAATGCCGTGCCCCTATTACCCGTATTGACGTGCCCCATAATGCCGTGCCCCTATTACCCGTATTGACGTGCCTCATAATGCCGTGCCCCTATTACCCGTAATTGACGTGCCCCATAATGCCGTGTCCCTATTACGCATTTTGACGTGCCCCATAATGCCGTGTCCCTATTACGCATATTGACGTGCCCCATAATGCCGTGCCCCTATTACCCGTATTGACGTGCCCCATAATGCCGTGCCCCTATTACCCGTATTGACGTGCCCCATAAGCCGTGCCCCTATTACCCGTATTGATGTGCCCATAATGCCGTGCCCCTATTACCCGTATTGACGTGCCCCATAAGGGTCATTCCGTGCCAACTCACCGAAAGGGTCCCCAGGTCATCTCCTCAGATTTTGCTGGAAAAATTATTTAATGTAGATCTATATGGCTCTACCCACCATGCAAAAGATTAGCTTTCAATTCCTCATAGTTTAAAAAATATCTATCTCTAGAGACCTTTGAAATTTGGCCCTAAAAATGCCAAATGTGAAAAACGCATTTTTTTCCAACTCCAGTGGCTTATAATTTTATAATGGACTCCTCTAGAAAGTTAATATTGCAAATATTTACTAATTGGCATCCAAATTTTTCAATTATGGCATCAGATAGCTTCTGGGATGCATATTTCTCACTCTATAGGAAGCTAAAAATGGCTTTTTGCCAAAACGAGCTAAAATAAGGTGAAACTATAGGAGCCCTCCTGAAAATATGGAACAACTTAGAATTTTTTCCTCATAACACAGTGATTATAGGGTCATTATCTATCCATAGATGCATTTTCGCTGGGATAATACAGTTAGGTGATGAATTATAAAAGTTTTACCATAAGCCCTTGCCTCCGAGGGCTCTAAAATGGACCAATTTTCGTCCCCTGGTTTGACCATGTGGCTAGGGGTTTAGGATCTTAATTTTTTTTCTTAAGATTGCCTCATATAAGATGTGTCTACTGAACGAATAATTCTATCTAACGCCCATGGCTTCATAGTAAAATAATTTTTATTTACATGCACGTTTTTTATAATTATTCACTTTTTTCATATTCAGAAGTTTATAAATCTTAAATGGAACTATCCAGGAAAGAGTTACTGCAGAATTTTATAAACTGGTATACAAATTTCAGATTGTGGCATCAGAATGTCTCTAGAAAGTACATACTCCTAGTTTTAGGAAGCCAAATATGGCAATTTGGCCCACTTGGTACAAAACAAGGTGAACTTGCAGGGGTGCGCATGAGGCTAAATAATTATGCTTCTTATTATACACTAGCTGAAGTACCTGGTAATACCCGGAAATTTGCTGGTAAGACTAAGTGCCTATTTTCCTCACGCTAGTTAGACTGAGGCTTTCGTTGTATGGAGAAAATTAGGAAGGCTTTTTTTATGGGGTGACGCCGAGGAGCAATCATTGTCGTCGCAACTGTAAATATAGCGGTGCAGTGAATGGTTAGGTTTTAAAGTTTAATATTGAAAAACACAGTGCTTCTGGTTGAAATATCTTGTTCTTGGAGCACTTCCTATACTTCCCTTCATCAGCTAGCCGCCTTTTAAACTGAGACACTCACTGAAAAATTCAATGAAACCATCCCAAACACACCTGAAAAAAACCACAAAAGAACTCATCAAAAGAAGTGGTGTAACATTAGAAGTGGGGCCCTAAAAGAGGGCCGTGTTGCGTTCACTTTCAAATCCAACTTTAAACCACCCTCCAGGAATTTTATGGAAAGCCACTTAGCGCATCCTGGAGCTGAATGTTAGGTCTATATGTGTGTAAAGTTTCATCAAGATCGGTTCACTGGTCTAGGAGCTTATTGGTTACAAACAGACAGACAGACAGACAGACGGACTGCCATTTATGTAGTAGAGAAGATTAGTGATAAGGATTTTATTTATTCATAATACTGTACATGCTAATGATTACTTTCGTAAGTGATTGCAAATTATAAATTAGAACAAATTTGATTAGTTGAGTAGCAGCTTTTTTATTTACAGATATACAGAGACAATGAATATTAGTAATTTTTAAGTAATTCCTGGACTCCATGAAATCAATTCTTGTGACTTCTTCTCCAAAGCAGCAACTTGTTTTAGCCCAACCTTCCTTGTATAATAGGTCTTGTTACACTCCTGGTCTAATTTGTTCCAACAGTGCATCTACTGTCAAACTTGTGCCACTGGGCCCAGGTTTTTCTGCATCCATTTCCTTTGTTTCCTCCTCTCCTTTGTTCTCCAAACAGACAAACAGACAGACAGGTTGACTGTGCTGCCCCTAGTGTTGTGACAGACCATTACTCCATCTCGTGGTGTATGTCATAACTAATGACTCCAAATAGAGAACTGTAGGACATGTTTTTTAAATTAAAACCCAAGCATATTGTTGGATTATCATTACAAGAATTTATTTTTGAATAAAAAATGTACTTATAATTATTAATTTATGAGAAGAATAATCTAAGTTGTTACATAACCTCAGTTAATGCCCCCTGCATATTCACCATTTTTGGTCAAGTGGCATTTTCAACTTCCTACAGATAGAAACATATGCATTTATCAGGCATTCTGATAACAGATCCTTAAATTTCATATGCCAGTTTATAAATATCTGCAGTATCACTTTGCTAGAGTGTTCAGTTTCAGATTTATAAGCTCATGAATATGAAAAAAGTGAATAATTATAAAAAAAACGTGCATGTAAATAAAAATGTATTTTAATATGAAGCCATGGGCGTTAGATAAAATTATTCGGTCAGTCGACGCATCTTATATGAGGCAATCTTTAGGGAAAAAAAAATTAAGATCCTAAACCCCTAGCCACATGGTCAAACCAGGGGACAAAATTGGTCCATTTTAGAGCCCTCGGAGGCAAGGGCTTATGGTAAAACTTTTATAATTCATCACCTAACTGTATTATCCCAACAAAAATGTATCTATGGATAAATAATGACCCTATAATCACTGTGTTTATGAGGAAAAAATTCTAAGTTGTTCCATATTTTCAGGAGGGCTACTATGTTAGGGTATCCAGTCAAATGGACTGGATAACCTATTTTTTCTTCTGTTTATTATTATTATTATTATTCCGCCGTAAATTTGCAAAATTTCCAGATTTTTTCGCTTTAAATGCCATTTTCTCTGGACACTAAGTCCGATCGACAGAAATTTTCACCATCGTATGTATCTTTTTGATAGCACAATGACGTTATAATTATGACGTCATTGATCACGTGGTGCGGTCGCCATCTTGAAAAAAGCGATAAACTTTGGACATCTGTATCTCGGAAACCGTGCAATGGAAAATTTTTTCACTTGATACATTTTATTAAGCTCCCGATGGGGAACACGTGCGATTTTTCGTGACGTCATCGGTGAAGAGGTATCCCGGTGAAAATTCGTCAAGTAGAACGCCACATAGGAAAATCTGAAAAATTCTGAGCGTCTTCTACGCCTAAATTCATTGTCAAAAATGTTTTTCTTGACGTCATCGATGACGTAATTCGGCCGCCATCTTGTTTTTTAGTGTTTTTTTTTTAAAAATCTTCTTCTCCAGAAGGGCTGAACGGATTGATTGAGGCGAAACTTTACAGGTACATTCCCCAAGAGGTCCTCTTTCAAGTTTGTTAATTTCTTCTTGATTGGTCACATGGTTTGGCGGCCATCTTGAAAAACCCTAAAACCTTCAAACATCTTCTTCTCCAGAAGCGCTGGTCCAATGAAGGCGTGATTTCACAACTATATTCGAGACATGTATGCGATGTAAGTTTGTTAATTTCGAATTGATAGGTCACATGGTTTGGCCGCCATGTTGGTTTTAAGAAAAATATTAAATAATGTTTTCTCTGGAATTCCTTAAGCCATCGAAGCGAAAATTTGCAACTGCCTTCTCACATCAAGTCTGCATAGATGGCAAAAATATTTTACCTCAGAAGTCACATGGTTTGGCGCCATCTTGGATAGAAAAATGGACCTTATCCGATTTACACGAAACTTCACACACTTGTTAAGGTCGACGATAGAAAGCAGAATTTAAATTTTTGATGTCATAGGTCACATGGTTCGGCAGCCATCTTGGATTGAAAATGAATAAATTTTAAAATCTTCTTCTCCAGAACGGAAAGACAGATTGAGACGAAACTTTACACGTATATTCCCATGAGGTCCTTTCTCAAGTTTGTTAATTTCTTCTTGATCGGTCACATGGTTTGGCGGCCATCTTGAATATACCCTAAAACTTCAAACATCTTCTTCTCCAGAACAGCTGACCTGATCAAGGGGAAACTTCACACACCTATTGCTCATGAGTAGGGAATACAAGTTTGTTAATTTCTAATTGATAGGTCACATGGTTTGGCAGCCATGTTGGATTTTAGAAAATATTAAATAATGTTTTCTCTGGAACTTCTTAACCTATCCAAGTGAAATTTGCTGCTGTCATCCTCCCTGATGTGTGCAACATGGTAAAAATTACGACATCACAAGTCACATGGTTTGGCGGCCATCTTGAATTTACCCTAAAAACTTCAAACATCTTCTTCTCCAGAACGGCTGATCTGATCAAGGGGAAACTTCACACACCTCTTGCACATGAGCAGTGAATACAAGTTTGTTAATTTCGAATTGATAGGTCACATGGTTTGGACGCCATGTTGGATTTAAGAAAAATATTAAATAATGTTTCTCTGGAACTGCTTAACCTATCGAAGCGAAAATTGCTTCTGCAATCCTCCATGATGTCTGCATACATGGTAAAAATTATGGCATCATAAGTTACATGGTTTGGCGGCCATCTTGAATTTACCCTAAAACATTCAACCATCTTCTTCTCCAGAACGGCTGATTTGATCAAGGGGAAACTTCGCACACCTATTGCAATGAGCACGGAATACAAGTTTGTTAATTTCGAATTGATAGGTCACGTGGTTTGGCAGCCATGTTGAATTCAAGAAAAATATTAAATAATGTTTTCTCTGGAGTCACACAACCTATCGAAGCGAAAATTTGCAATTATCATCTACTATCGTGTATGCACACGTGGTAAAAAGTCCCATGTTGTGGACTGGCGGACGACGGACGGACGGACTGGGTACCCGGTCATCACTGCCAGCAGTTATAAAGTGGCAGTTCTAGTTTCACCTTATTTTAGCTCGTTTTGGCCCAAAAGCAATTTTTAGCTTCCTATAGAGTGAGAAATATGCATCCCAGAGGCTATCTGATGCCATAATTGAAAAATTTGGATGCCAATTAGTAAATATTTGCAATATTAACTTTCTAGAGGAGTCCATTATAAAATTGTAAGCCCCTGAAGTTGAAAAAAAATGCGTTTATCACATTTGGCATTTTAGGTCATCTCTACCGAGATGACCTAATAAAGCCGGACCAAATGTGCGTCCGTCCGTCCGTACGTCCGTCAACAATTTTTCTTTCCGATCTTGATGAAACTTAGTATGTGGGTAGAGGTCGATGAGTGTTGCACAACGATATTACTTTTGTCCGGGTTCAAGGTCAGGGACAAGGTCACGTAAGTTATAAAAATCGCCATTTTCAAAACCTATCTAGTCTGCCATTCTACAAGAATTCGGCAACTGTTTATTGATTATGATAGTAAAAAATATTATCTTGTATCTAACCGGACAGATTTTGAATTTCCTTCCCGTTTGATCGTCACGTGATCTGGAAGATGGCCAAAAACGCCGATGCGATTCGCAAAGAAGGAAGGAAGGAGAAATGAAATATAAATATAAAACACATTTTTAGCCTTTTATATTTATACATTTCCGCCGAAGGTGCAAAAGTTTCAAAACCCGAAATGTAAACGTCGGCATTTTTTTCAAAATATAATTTTCGTGCGCGCGCGCCAAAATGCCGAGTCATCTTTAACCAAACTGCGTAGTAGAACTGCGCAGTAGTCCGGTCATGGCGTCTGAGCAGTGGCCAGCCGTGGTTCAGATTGACTGTGGTTTCTGGGGCGAAGGTGATTTGTTAAGAAGTATGTCGGCGGTATAAATTCGAGTGACTGTATTGGTGATTTAATCACGCAACATCTTGACAACGAATATTCTGGCCGAACGATTGCATCAATTCAGTGCATCAGCAGGGATAATTCGCAGGCTCCTCTCGATCGTGCCGATATCTAACATAATCACCGGCGGACATAGGGCTGCAGGCTGTGGGGCGAGGCCACGGATCCGGATGAGGGGATAAGTGATAAATTATGCTACATGCTTCGGGCTTTCTGATTAATATATCAATGAGTACATTCCATAATATAATGAATGAATAATTTAATTAATGAATCTGGCATACAAAATGTTTTTTCATACCTGACATGTTACTTTGTGCAGTGTCACGAAACTTCTGTGGAATTAATAATTATGAATTTGCTAGCTCTAACGATTTTTCAAACCTCAATATCTCTATAAATACTTGACCAATTTTCATTCTGAAAGTTGCATTATAATTAGTGAAGAATAATCTACAGGATTATCATAATCTCCGAGAGCAAAGCCTATTTTTTTCGTTTTTTTCTACAACCGGAAGTGAAATGTCCCCAGAGAGTGGACGGACCGGAAAACCACGTATTGCACTTACTGGTGATTCTGATGTGTTAATCCGGGTACTAAATGAACAATACATATTTATTAATTATGTCATTAGTAGTATTATCCTAGTGTATCTCTGTGAACTATTTCAATCTAAACGGTTAGTTTGGACTGTTTCGCGGTTACCTGAATGAACATTGAGAACTTGTGGTATTATAGAGATGACCGTCACCCCCACACGGGGGTAATTTTTAGGGATAAATTTCAAAGGTCTCTAGAGATAGATATTTTTTAAACTATGAGATATTGAAAGCTAATCTTTTGCATGGTAGGTAGAGCCATATAGATCTACATTTAAGAATTTTTCCAGCAAAATCTGAGGAGGTGACCTGGGGAGGTTTTTGAAATTTAGGTGAGTTGGCACGGAATGACCCATAATGCCGTGCCCCTATTACCCGTATTGACGTGCCCCATAATGCCGTGCCCCTATTACCCGTATTGACGTGCCCAAAATGATGTGCCCATTAATGCCGTGTCCCACCCAACCTTTCTTTGCGGAAGTTGTGATCAAATGCACGAGCCGTGATCCAGGTTGTGTAAAGTTTAGGTTTTACAATATTAATTTGTTTTGTTTTTATTCCGTCACAAGTTAAAACATCTATTTGATCGTTCAGTACGGCAAAAGGTCTTCATTGCGAATGCGGCCGCCAAACCTCGACTCGTGATGCACGGAATTTAATTGTTCATCCTTTGGTAGTTTTTGGTGGACAATATTAACAAAGGAAATCTCGGGTAGAAATTTTGTCCCAAGCATGCATGCGCACAGACGAGAAGTATAATTGTTTTAGTCTGTCTGGCATTCAAACGAAATTTTAAAATCATTCCAAACAGGAAACTTCCTGTGTTTAAACGTGTCATAAAGGACATGAACAAGAGGCATGAAGGCCTCGTGTAATGTGTTAAATAAAGTGGTGTCAAAGACTGTGCATCCCAAATGCATCAATGGCGATACACTTCCTCTGATGCAATTTATTAAAAAAATTTCCTGCAGCTTTTAAAATGTTTGTTGTTATTTATTTTAATTGAATTATGTATTAGAACACAAATTATGACAATGTTTGCCCTTCCAAAAACCTTCAGTTTAGCAGTACTCAAACAATCCAATTTTCCGCTCACGCTCTCGGAGTGGGAGAACGTCAATATTTGGACCAAAATGGTGCCACCCAGCGACACCACTCCTCGGCTGTTGTGCCGCCCAGCTGACGTGACCCCTCGGCTGTGGTGCCGCCAGCGACGCGACCCTCGGCTGTGGTTCCGCCCAGCGACGCGACCCCTCGGCTGTGGTGCCGCCCAGCGACGCGACCCCTCGGCTGTGGTGCCGCCCGCGACGCGACCCCTCGGCTGTGGTGCCGCCCAGCGACGCGACCCTCGGCTGTGGTGCGCCCAGCGACGCACCCTCGGCTGTGGTGCCGCCCATCGACGCGACGCCTCGGCTGTGGTGCCGCCCAGCGACGCGACGCCTCGGCTGTGGTGCCGCCCAGCGACGCGACGCCTCGGCTAACTTTGACCAAATAAAAAAAAATAGAGGGGGTAACCCTTCCAATGTCCTTCTCTCAAGATTGTGGTGTAAGGTGTTCAATGAACTCCGTAGTTGCTGAAGTAATCACAACCATGATGTGGAAGTCTTTCTGGGAGAATAATCAATGTGGTGATTTCCACGATGTCGTTTTGGATATCGCTGAACTGAAGGTGCTGCGGTGACAATGGAAAATAGAATCGAGCGCACTTTGACGAGCTGCTGGAGAAAACGCAAAGCCGTAAACAAAAATCTTCGGAGTTCATTGAGGAATGTGAAAAATCGGAGCTGTGCAAGTATTAAAGAGTTATCTTATGTCACGTAGTTCTTGTTAAAAATCTCATAACATCTCACCGTGAAGGAAATTGGGAACTTCACGTGCAAACTGTTGAGTCGCTGATCTGTATAAACTACCTGAGGTGTGGTTCCTGGTATCTGGAGAGGATAAAGGTGCTCGAAGTTGAAAATCCTGTCCTTTTAACGGAAATTAATCCAGAGCCACTTTGTGGTACGACACAGAGAAGGAAATGTCAACGCTGTTGCCCCTGAGATGAAGCTGAAGCAGAAAACCCAAATATCTCACAAAACTCAAAAGGCGTCGTTGGTCGTACAAGAAAGGGTGAGTATGTGCCTGAATGGCATTTGGTTGATCATGAAGTGCTTGGAAACACCAGTGTACTCTGAGATGTAACCACGATTCCGTTTTAATGATTAAATTGCATTTAAAAATGCCGCTTCTCAGTCCAGCTCATCAGAGGAGTATTCAGCCGTCTCTTCATCCTCTGCATCTCGCACATTATTGTCGACGTCCTTGTCGATTGCACTGGAGAATGTCACATCTCGGTCAATATCAATCACTGTCTGCCTCATCGGAGGAAGCAGAGTATTCAGCCATCTCGGCCAATAAATAAATAAGATAAATTATACGAGATTGTGTGTGTGTTAGTCACTGTGGCCACAAATTGGATTGTTACGGTTTTGGAAGCTTACCCAGAGGGAGAGCATACATGGACACGTAGGTGACCCGAGGATCAGTTATTTCATTAGTCGATGTGTAGATAGTCCTTGGCCCCTTGTCTAAGGGTTGTTCGGATGGCATGCATTGGGGTTCGTTTGTATTTCTCCGGTGTGATGTCTTCCTTACCCCCCTCTGCTCCTTTCAATCTTTCCTCCTTCACCCCATCAGTCCGTTTTCCCCACCCCCTCCCACCCTGCTCCTTTCAGCAACCCCTCCTTTACACCATCGGTCCGTTCCCCCCTCTGCCTTTCTCAATCCACCAATAATCCCCTT
The DNA here is from genome assembly GCA_035128595.1 of Eptatretus atami. Taxonomy (NCBI): domain Eukaryota; kingdom Metazoa; phylum Chordata; class Myxini; order Myxiniformes; family Myxinidae; genus Eptatretus; species Eptatretus atami. The sequence goes on from CM068967.1 coordinate 49,117,700, forward strand.
CACCAAAGTTTATTTCGACAATCTCTCCTCCACCCCATTGGTCTTACCTTTGGCCCTGTGGCCATTCCTCAGTCTGGCGGCATCCCTCTCCGTTTTCACTCCATTCGCGCATTGTTTAGTTGGGCACATTTGGTCTGTTTGTGGTCATTAATCCTCGGCCCGATCGGATTCCCTTCACTGCATGGGACTGTGGCTGTTCTCACATGCATGTTCTTGGTGCCTTTCCCGGGCATGGTGGGGTGTGGCACATCTCGCAGGCAGGTTACATTGTAGACTGTACGGATGTTTGTGTGCGAGGGAGGGGCTGGAGGGTGCCCACGGTGTCTTTTGTGTGCAAAGGGTGCGGCTGGGGCTGTGTTGAAAGTTCCCTCAAGGGGTGGCATTTTCCACAAACTGCGTCATGGACCTGCCCCCATTGGATGCGCACCAATGAGAAGGAGCCTCGCATGGAGAAATCCATATGAAGAGGAAGAAGACAAGTGCATAAGCAGAGGGAAGCTTGGAGCTGGTCCTCGTCCTTGTGGGGAAAAAGCCATATCCTTGGAGCAGAAAGGAGCTCAAAGCTTATCCTTGTCCTGTGAGGAGCAGAAGGCTCAAAGACGGGGGGAAAAAGCGACATCCTGAGGAGGAAGCTGAGGCAGAGCAGGGCAAGTCACATATCTTTCATGCCACATAGGACCTACCTGCTGGGTCTGGACACCTCAGGGACGTGGCTGAGTGTCCCATCGCACTGCCCATCTTTTCCCTACCCCCCACCCTGCCAATCTCTTGTGTATTTGGACTGGTGCAGCCCCGTTGGGTTGTGTGAGGTGAGGTGAGGGAGAAAATAATCGACCATACTTTTATTTTCTCCATATTTTTATTTTCTTCTCAAGTTGTTCTTGTTTTATTCTTCTCCCCTGATGGAATGATGGCCAAGTCTCTTATTTACGTAAGATTGTATAAAGAAAGAACATGTTTTCATTAAATCTGCTCTTATGAGCCTTTTTGCTTTCTTGCCTGTAATTACTCGCTTTTCAATGATTGCTTGTGTGTTTATAATCAATGATAGTTTGTTGTTATTTCCAATCTGTCTCGGTTGTCCTTTCCTTCATTGGTCCGACACGATGTGCAAGTGTAGTTAGACAGGAAGTTGTACCCTACTCGATTTGCTTTGTTAGCTCGTGCTGTACCTATCTGTTCCGCTCAGCAGATCACCAGGTGTGGTGCCGAGGGCGTGGCCTCCAGTTAGGTTGTCGTGCCAATAGAAGGTATCACGGAAACGTCGAAATGCAACCCTGCTCGACTGGTAATCCAAGTTAAGCGGCTACGGCTGTGCAAGTACTACAGCCTGTTGGACCATGGAGTTATGTGTGGTCAGCAGCCTCAGGACTGGGTGTTTGAGAGAAACTCAAGTGCTTCTCCTCGTGGCGAGCCCCGAACCCTCGGCCGTAACAGTATTAACAGGAAATGGACACCGCTGTATCTCGAGGATATTTCGGTGAGTCTGATTTGCATTCAGGAACGGAACAATTATGATTAATCACCGTGAAATTGCCACTCTTTCGTCTAACATCTAAATGCTGAATATTATGCTTAAAAGACGATCTGGATCACACATTTCGTGCTGGTAACGGTAAGTTAAAGGTGCCCGTTAAGCAGAACAGAGTAAACACACACACACACACACACACACACAGCGCATGCACAAAAGGCCTTATTTAGTTAGCATTCATATTTGATTTGCAAAGTCCCATATTGGTAAGGAAATGTTTTTATTATCAGTAATTATTTGCACTTCTACATTGAAAAATTTAAATGTTGGCACGTCTTGGATTATTGTACCGTATCTCGTTCTGAGAACCTTTAGAACGCCATGTGTGTATCTCGTGAAAGCTGGAAGGTAACTCCAACATGACACTGGTGTGATGTTGGCACCCTAATGTGTGGTTAAAAGTGTGTGCTCAAGTCTGGTGTGAAATTAAAAAATGGTGAAAACAAACAAAACAACTTTGAAATTGGCCCTTTCTTAAACTTTAAAATCGGAGACTTCTTGAAGTCGAGTGTTCTTGACATTTTATTGAGAAAAGCTTTTATCAGATCTCTCCAATTCCTCTGTTGGGCAGTGATGCTTGCTATGGAATGTGCCTATGTGACGTCACAAATTTTTGGGGCATGGCAGAGGCAGGAAAATCATGTGATATAAAGTAGCATCCCTGCTACTGCAGGCCTACCCACATGGTTTTGTTTCTTCAACCTTCAGTTTCTCCTTTGTTTCTTCTTGCACAGTACATTGCCGTGCATGTGATTCCTGACCAGCTGATGACCTTTGGTGGAAGCAGTGAACCCTGTGCCTTGGCCACACTGGGAAACATTGGGGAACTGAAGGATCCCAAAATTGCTCATAAAAAGATCTTCCAGATGGTGAAATCTCGGCTGGCAGTTCCATCAGACAGGTGAGAGGGAGAAGCGATTTGGGAGAGGAGGGGAAATATGAGGATAGTGATTGTAATAAAGGGCCAAATCAGATTTGGGGGTGACAGCTGCATTTTCACGGATCATTAAACTTTAACTGTCCCACATGCTGATTGGGCTGACAGGATAGCATAGAAGTACAGACAGTCCCCTCTGAGCTGTCTCGGCTAGATTTGAATCTTGACCCATCTATAAACACTCGTCCTGGTGTTTCGCAGGCAGGGCGAGGCATCGATGTGTGTGCCGTCCCTCGGATGGACGTTAAACTTGGAGTCCCTTCTACCGGCATTAGTTGGTGAACATTTAAAGATCCTACATTGTCCTCTGCGAAGAGTAGGTGAGTTATCACCGACACCCTGACCAAATTACAAATTCCTGCTCTAATCTACAGCAGAGACTGCATCAGCGGCACTGCTGGTCTCCAGGAAATGGTGCTACCCACATATGTGTGCTGCACATGAAAGAAGAAAAAAAACATACCGATCATGTTGACACTTTTTCTTTTTTTTTCCTCCCTTCTCGTTGACAGAATGTACCTATCATTCCAGAACAATGCTCCACAGAATATTGGTTACAATGGAAGACCCTTTGCTTAAGTTGTGAGCTGAGCTCAGGTTGGTCATGGAATCTGTTGGCCAGGCCTTCAATATCAAAATTTAATCTTGTCATTCCAAATTTACTCATGAATTAAATTTTCAAACAGTCTTGTTTCATTGTGTGAATGAAGTACTTATTATTATTTTTTTTTTAACATTTTAAATACAGGTTTCCAAGCTCATGGAAGAGCGGAATGGATACGAGACGTCAAATTGTCAAACAGAGTGGAGTCGAAGGCGAAACGAGCTCGAGTACAATGCATGGATGCACCGCAGCTTGAGCAGAGGAATTGTAGGTGAAAGGGGAATGTGGTCAGCAGGTGTAGTGCAGTCGGTCATGTAAAAAAATGGGAGAGACCATGAGGCAGTAGAATAAGTCCTGGAGTTGAGAGCATGAGATGATGAACTGAGGAGGAGGAGAAGGTAAGTTTCAGGTAATGTTTTGCACACGTGGTCAGAAATGAAACGGACATGCCAGAATTTTACCGTTTACTGTGCTGAGAGAAGAGAAGGAGGAGGTTGTAAAGAGATAGTCTGCTTATTAGCAATGCTTTCAAGAATAATTTATTTACTTAAGTCATTATTATATTGTTGTGGGCCGGGGTTCGGCGGCGATAAACAACCACCAGGGGGAGCAGTAGAGCCGTCTCCCACCGAACCACGCCCGGAATTTAGGTCGTGACTCCGCGACAACTCCGAAAGGTCACGGGTCACTTAAAGGACCTTGGTCGCCAATATTTTGATGGCATGAGGTAGGGTCCATCTGTCTAATTCCAATTTACCTAGTACTCACGCTGTCTAACTACCGGGAAACCACACCCTCGGCCGACTCTGTCCGAACCGAGTCGACATGTCCACATCGGGTCGGCGTACCGAGCGGGAGTTACCAGAGCCGCGCCGGTCCAATGACAACTTACGGCACACTGCCCTCTTAATTTCATTACGCACCGTGCTGGGTCAATGAAAGAAAGTGACAGACAACGAGCTGGTACATTGAACAATTGGGGGTTTATTTATCAGGGGGGCAGGGGAGCACAAAGAGCAGAGTTATCCGAATAAAAGCAATGTACAATGAACAAAAGCACTTAACAATTTCTTACAGACGGGGCCCACGGACACACACAACCACACCAAAAGAAAATGGACCCATGGGGTCTTTATTTGTCCCTCAGCCCAGGAGGAAAGGCGAGCGGTGGGACCAGGGCTGTTCGGGTACCTCTCCGCTCGTGCGGTCACCGACTTCAACACCACGGGTGGGACTCGAACCCACGTCCGAATTGGCACACGTGGTCCCACGACGCTTCGTGCGGCTCGGCCTCCACCACTACGATGAGCCACCATGAAGGACCACAGACTAAAAGCCACCACGACCGCAGACGAAAAGCCACCATGACCAAGACCAAGCCAATCACCACGATGACTCCCGTACCCTGGTCCTGACAACCACTCTCCTCTTCTTGCCAGGTCCGAGGGATTTCTTCCCCTCCCACTCGCCTCCTTATTGGACGAGGGGTTGTCGGGCGATCAGTGGCCTCCCC
>CM068967.1:49139256-49155597 GCA_035128595.1 Eptatretus atami
GGGACCGCCTCAGGTTAACCCAAGGAGACCGCCGTCTGGTGGAAGACACCTCAGCACCACTCCGACACACCCTCCCACAATCTGACCCGGGAATGTTCCCCCGTGGTTTCCCTCCTATCATCAAAGTTTGGGGGTCCCGAAGGCTTTGCTCCAATCCCATCATCCGGTGAGCTGCCCTGCGAAGGGAAGCTGCAGGAGGTACTCCCACGGAGTGGTTTTTCAGATATCTTTGCGTTTTTGTGTTTTGTGGAATTGAAGGGGTTTTACGGTGGCTCGGAGTGCAAATCCTGCCACCACCTCCTAATAAGAAGATAACCCTAACTGCAGGAGGGACATCCGCAGACACAGTTGGCACTAGATATGTGATGGCCGTTGGCTCACAAGGAGTCCTCCGCCCTTTGACAGGTTTTGTTTTTAATCCCTGCTGGGTGTCCATTATCCAAACACCCTCACCAAAAACCTGGTGGCGGGAGACGGTTTAGTCGCCGACAACCGACCATGGAACAGGTTAGTACAGGTTTACATGATACCTGTAGCAAGTCACAGATCTAATCTGGCCTGACCTGCAGGTAGTGGACACAAATAAATAAATAAATAATGGAAACACTAATGTAAATTCACTTACGGCCTGTATGTGCCATGGCATAGAGTCCACCAGCATCTGGAATTATGTAGGAGGAATACGGCACCATTCTTCCATGAGAAGTCAATCAACTCACACCTGTTTGATGGAGGTGGAAAATGCTATCACAGGCATCACTCCAGAATATCCCATAAATGCTCGATTGGGTTTACATCTAGTGCTGAGAATGCCACGATATAATATGTATAACATGAGTGTCATGCTCATCAAATCATTTGGCAACCAACCTACTCTGTGGATGGGGACATTGGTGGGGGGGGGGGGGGGGGTCTCCTCTTGCAGCCATACTAGCCATACTTATACGAAACTCAGCCTGTGCAGCATTTTTATACATGACCCTAAGTGTATCTGATGTAATTGTAATTTGCTTTTGATGTAATTTGCTTAATTAACACATGGGCCAACACCTGTGTGGAAGCCGTTGCTTGGTGTCCTCATTTAACCAGGTGTTTTTTATTTTTTTTGTCCAGTTGCTGTATGTTAAGTTGGGAGATTACTGTCAGACAAAACAAAATGTGAGATGAATTTTGACAAGTTGTAGAAATGGAAAAAAGAAAAATTCCCCATTTTTATTTTTATTTTCATCAAAATTTGTCATGAGAGTTTATCAATTATATTTCCTTACAATCACAGCTAATATCGTAATGACAAAAAAAAAATAAAAGAGAAGCTTTCATGAGAACCACCATTGTAGCATCTCACTGGTTACCATTTCTCTTTTCAATCTAAAAACCAGGGATGAAGTCAGGCACATTCTGTTTTGAGTGCAAGGTTTATTTATTTATTTTTGTTCTGAGCCAACAGGAGCAAAGGTTCCTGGACAGAATCCCTGCATGTTTAGTTCATCAAGAAGTCACCCAGAGTTCTGTCAAATGAGTCTGTTCTCAATAACAAACTGACATCACAGCAATTCCTCAATTCGGCGTGTCACTTTGCCTCTCACATGTCCATGCACACCGTACCATCCTCTCCATCGCCAGAGTCCGAATCCGAATCGCTGCTCTCCAACGAACTCAGCGCAGGCATTTCAGGAGGACCAAATGACGTCTGGTCCACGTGGCCAGTTCTCACAGTAGCAGCAGACTGCGATGAAAGGATAGCCGACTGGCCAGGAAGGTACATCCAAGGTTGAATGAATGGCCAATCGCAATTACTTTGGAATAATTATAATAAGTGTTCAATAAAACTATCTCTACTAAGTAAACCAACTGCAAAACAATGTATATATTACTAAAACTCTCATCTTGTGTATATTATACAGCTCTGGAAAAAAAAAAAGAGACCACTGCCAAAAAAAATTTAATCAGCATCTCTACATGTATGGCAGCTATTCCATTCCAGTGTCTGTTGAATTCCAACCAGGCACACCTCATTCTACTTAGTGAGGTACTGATTAGGTCTTATATAAGAGGTACCTGAATATATAAGAGGTACGTGAGGTACCTGAACCAAATCTTATTTTACAAGGAAAAGTATAAAAACACTGCTGTGGTCATCACTATCCTCTTGCAATAGGACCAGCTGGATGGCAAAAACAGTGCTAGTAGTACCTCAAAAGTAATTGAATCAAAAAAATAACTGTTGACCATGCCAAAAGAGTTGAAAAGAAAAGTTTGAGTGAGGAAAAGAAGGTTCAATTCTGGCTTTACTGGCAGAGGGATACAGTGAGCGTCACGTTGCTTCCATCCTTAAAATTTCAAAGACGGTGGTTCATAAGAACAAGGTCAAGCAGCAGACATTGACAACAAAGCTACAGACTGGCAGAGGGCGAAAACGACTTTCCACTGACCGGGATGACCGCCAACTCATTCGAATGTCACTCAACAACCGTAGGATGACATCAAGTGACCTACAAAAAGAATGGCAAACGGCAGCTGGGGTGAAGTGCACGGTGAGACGGTTCGAAACGGGCTCTCCGGGGCAGGGCTGAAGTCGTGCAAAGCTAGAAAAAAGCCCTTCATCAATGAGAAGCAAAGAAGAGCCAGGCTGAGGTTTGCAAAAGACCATAAGGATTGGACCGTAGAGGACTGGAGTAAGGTCATCTTCTCTGATGAGTCAAATTTTCAGCTTCGCCCAACACCTGGTCGTCTAATGGTTAGACGGAGACCTGGAGAGGCCTAAACCACAGTGTCTCGCACCCATGTGAAATTTGGTGAGGATCGGTGATGATCTGGGGGTGCTTCAGCAAGGCTGGAATCAGGCAGATTTGTCTTTGTGAAGGACTCATGAATCAAGCCACGTACAAGGTTGTCCTGGAAGAACACTTGCTTCCTTCTGCTCTGACAATGTTCCCCAACTCTGAGGATTGGTTTTTCCAGCAGGACAATGCTCCATGCCACACAGCCAGGTCAATCAATGTGGATGGAGGACCATCAGATCAAGACCCTGTCATGGCCAGCCAATCTCCAGACCTGAACCCATTGAAAACCTCTGAATGTGATCAAGAGGAAGATGGATGGTCACAAGCCATCAAACAAAGCCGAGCTGCTTGAATTTTTGCGCCAGGAGTGGCATAAAGTCACCCAACAGCAATGTGAAAGACTGGTGGAGAGCATGCCAAGACGCATGAAAGCCGTGATTGAAAATCAGGGTTATTCCACAAAATATTGATTTCTGAACTCTTCCTAAGTTAAAACATTAATATTGTGTTGTTTAAAAATGAATAGAACTTGTTTTTGTTGTATTATTTGAGGTCTGAAAACACTGAATCTTTGTTGTTATTTTGACCAGTTGTCATTTTCTGCAAATAAATGCTCCAAATGACAATATTTTTATTCGGAATTTGGGAGAAATGTTGTCAGTAGTTTATAGAATAAAACAAAAATGTTCATTTTACTCAAACACATACCTATAAATAGTAAAACCAGAAAAACTGATAATTTTGCAGTGGTCTCTTAATTTTTTCCAGAGCTGTGTGTGTGTATTATATATTATATATATATATATATACAGTATACACACATTATACACACACACACACACACTATACAGTATATGTATGTATGTTCCCGAAATACAGCCAAAACGGTAAACGGTAGCGCAAAAATTTTAGGGCCACCTTACTCACCATTCTCCTGCCGTGTGCAGTATCAAGTTTCGTTCAAATCGGGCAACGAATATTTTGTTTTTATTAGAAATCAATTCTGATTCAGTCAAGTCCTCTTCGGGAGAATTTGATCAATGCAAACAACCTCAGCGGTATAGTTCGCTGGAGCTATCTTCTTCTTTTTTTCTTGAAATGATTTTTTTTTCATCAACCGCTGTCACAACGGGAACCCAACGGGCTCGCATGTCGTCTCGTATCCTTTAATGTGCAAGTTCAAAAATGATTTTCAAATCCAATTTGCCTGGCACTTGCCAAATTCAAAACCAATCCGATATTATCTTTATATAAAAAGGAGCCAAGTTTATCCGTCTAACGAAAGCGTTTCTGCTGTCGTAGAATGATACAAATGGAACCGTTGGAAAGGTAACGATTTATTTAGAACAAAAATTCGTCTATTTAATCAAACTTGCCTGTTTGAAAAGCCAGCGTTTCCAGGATTGAGGAAGAAGAAGCAGGACCTTGAGCTTTAATGTAGTGGTTCCAACAGTAACATTTATTATTCTACGACAGCAGGAACCCTTTACAAGGACACGGGAGGGGCACACAGAAAGGAATGTAGTAATACTTCTCGAAGTGATCGAAAAACATAAAAGGACACGGAAGGAGTACACAACCAACCAACAGCCACCACAACAACGACGTGTTGTAAAATATCATTTTTTTTCATGCGGTTACTTAATTTTACATCCTCAATGAGATTCACAAATAGACATGCAATATGCTTGTGAAGTACAACGTGCTGTCTTTTGATTAAACCGGAAAGCGATGGGAGGCACAGCTCGTACATCTTAAACACACTGTACGGTACTTCAAATTCAAGTCATGTTTAGAGCTTGCAAATGTTGATAACAAAATTCCGGTAAAGTTTATCAGAATTGGCAAAATTATTCCCCCAAATTTTTTTTTACGCTGAGGATCATGGAGGGAAGGTGGATACGAGCAAACAGGGAGAAGGGAATGAGAATGAAGCAAGGCAACAGAAAGCATATCTGGTGATCATGCAAGTCATCATAATCTTACTCCATTTCCCATTAGTAGAGAGGTCTGTGACTCGTAAAGCATGTAAAAAACCCAAAAATAAACAAACAAACAAACAAAAAAATCAGATGAAGTCTGTCTAACCGACTGGCCTGTGTGACGTTCGCCTAGGAGTTGACCAGGGCAGGAATGTGGCCAGGGTGTTCGTGATAAACCTGCAGAGTCCTTGTTGGACAGAGAGATCTTCAAATCTATACAAATAAACTGGTCCCCAATATAATAGAGGGCAGAAAGACGAGATCGCTGTGGGGAAACAGTTGGATATAGTAAGCAAGGCAATGAGCTTACAATGAAAGAGGAGAGGAGACTAACCTGAAAATAAGAGTGCCCAATTGGTTAATGGAGGTAGAACGGATTAATGGGGGTACACCCCCACCCCATCCCAACATGCAATGGGGGTAGAAAGGATTACAGGTTGGGATATGTGGGGGGGGGGGTGATTTGAGATAGAATACACTATTTGCTTGAAGCTCTAGAAAGGCAGGGCACAATTAAACAATCTCCAAAAAGCAGTTCCACAAACGGGTTAAAAAGGTGGGGGGGGGGGGTGTAGGTGCCTCAGCTCATATGGGCAGGGCAGTACTCCCCTGACAAAATACCTTGTAAGCTTTAATTAGTTTTCATTTTTCAACAGAAGACGGATGTCTGGGGCTAGCTTTGATAAGTGGTCAGCCCAGGAAAAATCATGGCCGATCTGATATTGAGGCCGAGAAGTTAAAGAGACAACCTCTTACAGCTTCCATTGAAAGACAATAAAAACATATCGGTGCGTTAGTTTGGCAATTCTTCCAAAGTGACAGACTGAGACTAACATCTAATCAACTTCAGATCAGCAGAGAGTGATGCAGGTATTGTTTGCCTGATAATGGGATGTGGTACGACAAGGCAATGTGGCATTGTCTGCAAAAAAGGAATTGATGGTTTTCCAGAGCATTAGAGAGGTCGTTTATGTAGATGAGGAAACATACTGGGCCCAAGACACTGGCTTCCACCACTTGTAGATGGAAGGAGAGGGTTCCATTGATAGCAACGCATTGACTGTGTGAGTGTAGGAAGTCAGAAATCCAAGCATGGAGGTGACCTTGCATGCCGTACGCAGCAAGCTTGGTTTCAATAATATTTGTGGGGAAAACTGGGAATGAAAAACAAACAACAACATTCAACAAAGCAGTGCAATACGAGACATTTGTTCATTTTCCCTGACTGAAGGCCTTTATTTCCCTCTGGGTGAAATAATTGAGCAAATATACATATAATACATACATACATACATACTCAGAGAAATACAAACATGTAACTGTGCACAAAATGTACGACATACACAATCAGTTCGACCTTATCAAACCACCAAATCTCATTTCTCGTGCTGTGCCAGAAAAACTTTGCATGCACTGGGCCTCTTGAATGTCTCCTGAAGTAGGTTCTATAAAACAATACTGCTTTAAAGTCTTCCACAAACCGGCTGGCTAGGCATGACATTCAACTGGAGCCAATTTATACAGAGTGATGGTGAGAACTAGTCTACGATTTGGGAATGACAGCGTGGGATCTTTAATGTCCACCAGCTAATGCTAACAGATATCTCTCTCACACTCACACACACACACACACACACACACACACACACACACACCAGTGTAGAACAAAGATCCCACCTTGAGACGTTGCTTGGTTTCCTCGGAGATAGTACCGCCACCTGGCGTGTGCATTGTCGGAGTCGGAGGAGTGATCATTATCTCCGGCGGGGGGTCAGACCCCGCTGAAGGTAACACAAGCTTTGGAATGGGCCCTATGGATCTTACTCTGGTCCAGTCGCTCCCGGTTTGTGCCGCTTGAGAGACAGCGTCCAGGCCTGGCCAATAGAAAGCGTTCATGCTGTTCAGAAAGCTTTTAAAAAAGGATCTCTTATTGTTCCATTAATGTCTGTTTCTGTGCGCTGAAGTTAAAAACACACAAACCCAGAAATTATCAACAGCAATGCACAGTCATGGCACAGCCGAATGGCCTCCTGCATTTAAGTTCCTTGTTAGGGAACTTATGTATGGCTCATCATGCTTGGACCATAATCATACCTCATCTTCCATGTATTAACACAATTCAGTCCCTCAATTTAACATCTACATCCCTTTAATGCCTATAGACAGGAAAATTCGTTGGAGTAACAGCACACACTGGCCTAACATTTTCCAGTGGGTCTAAGAAATCCATGCTTTACAACTTGAACTTGGTGACTTACATCGAAAACAGCTGAATATTAAAGAAGTCAAGAGCTTTGCCTTTGGGTGTACTTGATGGGGGTGGGGGTTTAAATACCAATTAAATATTTTGCACAGCGTAAATAGTCAATAAGCATTTGGGTGGGGAATGCAGGATTGGGTTATAAGGGTTATTGTGGTGTGAGATCAAAGGGCAATGACTGACCAAAAGATAACTTGTGTGTCTACATTGTTGTTTTCAAACAATATAAATGAACAATCATCCTATTGTAGTTTTTTTGTCGACTTTCCTGTTAGGCCACAGATTTACTGACAACCCCTCCTATTTGTCTGGATTTTCTTCACCCCCAATTCAATAGCACGCGTGTAAAGAGACCTTCACTGGAGGATTTCCGCGTCTTAAGGTCCACTGGCCCATCGTCCCAACAAGGGTCGGGTGTTTGCAGGTTCGGCCAAGGGTCGTCTCGCCTTTCCGAGTAACTGGCAAGATTGGTGTTCGGATTTCGTTCAAGGTTAGGACTCCACGATCGGCTTTCGCGGTGGAGTTTCACCAGCAGCTTATGAGCAGCTGCAGGCCTCTCATAAGGGATCTGAAGGAAAAGGAAACATTCCGTAAACTGCATTGTGGTTGAACTGGAGAGCACGCAGAGCAATGGAAAGGTGGAAAATTCATCCAAAATATAAACTCACGGGAATGGGGAAATAAACTGCAAACGTGGAAATTAAAGGGTTTAAATGACAATCAGAAGGAAGGAACAACACAGATTGGCAGCAGAAGTAGCAACAGCACGCCGGAGCCAACCAACGTGTTGTAAGAGAGAAGCAAGTTGGTCATAAAAGACAATGCAATGATATTTTTGGGGGAAACTGGTGGACATCATAATAAATGGATAGAAAAATCTGCCACGAGATTGCAAAATGGAATGGTCGACTCCATATCCCCTCTGCAGGACAATGTGATCCATGATGCAGTACCCCCTGCTTCATGACACCCAACTACCAAGGGAAGTTCATTTGGACATCATGACATTCCATTTAAACACCTGTAAGTGCCAGGAAGAATGTTGACAACAATATTAAAGGACAATCTGTACTTAAGGTGGAACACTACAACGATGGCTCTCCAAACCCCTGCCCCCCCCCCCCCGACCCCTATAAATGGCAGATTTCTGACTTCATGTACAACCACTCAATACAGGTGGCTGGCATTTCCAAGCAAATGCAACACAAATAGCCATGAGATCTTTTGAGATCCGAGTGACCCAAATGATGTCCACAACCTATTGATCTGCTCCAGGGAAGAAAACAATAAATGTTACCAATATAACCAAAGTAACACATCAGGTCTTTGTTCTCGATGTTTTTCCCCCCCCCCCCCCAAAAGCTCAACACCAAACAACAGAGATATGTCATCAAAAAAACACAATGTTTAATAAGCAGCAAACATGAACCCCTCCACATTGCCCCTTCTTGCCTCTCCACCTCCGCACCATCACACCATCAGCTCACTGTTACCTAGGGAACGCCTACAGGATTCTATTAACCATTTCTGTGTGGAGACATCGATAAAGCACCTACTTTATTCACGTTTACCTCTCTACCTGCCCGATTATATATCCACCTCCACACGTGAAATATTCCAAAGCCAGGGGTGCAACATGCTGATGTGAAAACAATCCCCAAATCGGGGACAGCAACCTCATCAAAGTGCAGGTAGGTTGGGGGAGGATGGATACCAGAAAAGGGGAGGAGGTGCAGGGAGGGAGAGGCAAAGAAAAGAAGAACAGAGCTTTAAACATTGATGTTTGAGTGCAAGTACATGACAACACATACGATATTTAGTATTGAAGAAATTGGAGTGAAAAGAAGGAAAAAATCCCAAAATGTAGAGTTTGGAGATACTGTAGATATAAAGGGTAAACAAAAGAAAATGATCACGTGTTAGCAGCACAATCAGAGCAGGAGTAATTGAAATGAATAAAAATCAAAACATACGTTGACGGGCAAGGGATGTGTAATGGACGGTAATTAAAGGAAAATAAAGAGAAAAGGAAATGGTGCAGAGATGAGATAAAAGTTTGGAGGACTTAGGATGAGGAAGGTTGATATAGCAGAAGAGTGTCGAGAAAAAGAAGAAAGAAAGGAAGAAAGTACATACATACAGAAGATGATGATGATGAATGAGTGGGAGGGAACAAGCAACAAGCAAAAGGTGAAGAAGAAACAGAGCCAGTGCAAATTCAACGACTCGATGGAACCTGGTGGTGGCACAATGTCTCCCTCAACCATCCTCTGCCTCCACCACAGCAAACTTGAAATACGAACAGAAGGGGTGAGGGGAAGCGGTGTCAGAGGACAAACCCAGCATATGGTTAACCTCTGTTCAGCTGTTCACATCCATCTGTTCGTTTCTCTCTTCTCCTTCCTCTGAACCTCTAGGTTTCCGATTTTCTCTTCAGGTTGGCAGGATAGCCTCGAAGTATGTGCACTCCCCTCTGAGCTGTCTAGCCTGGATTAAATTCTCGACCCAGCTATAAACTGCCACCCTGGTGTTTCACATGCCGGACGAGGCACCGATGTGTGGGCTGTCCTTCAGATGGACGTTACAGTGGGCGTCCCGTCTGCCAGCATCAATTGTTGGATGTTAAAGATCCCACGATGTCCTTTGCAAAGAGTTGGCGAGCTATCACCGGTATCCTGGAACAAATTCCAAATTCTTGCTCTAACTTAGAGGATGCACTGCATCAGTGGCATAGGTATGCCCCCAGCAAATTATGCTTCCTGTAGCCATGTACTGCATACGAAAGAAGAAGTAGAAGAACTTTTTCTTCCAGGTCCTCAATCAATATGGGTATCCTTTTTCATTTCCCGATCATCCCAAGACCCCTTTCAAGTTTTCTGCATTACCAGTCACATTAAAGAATCTCTACACCTGACCCACTTAAATGTAAACATCAGCTATTCTATTTTGCAATGGAAATGACTAAGGGTTTAAATAGGGTTGTATAGTGCAGGTCCAGGCACCTGTCGGGTCAGAACTCCATGATGACCCTTCCAAGTGTTGTCTAAGCGGGTGCTCTCCATCCCTCCGGCCTCTGCTCGTTTTCGCTTCCGAGCAACTGCCACGAGCGGAGGCTCGAGCTCTCCTCGACTCCCACTGATCCGCAGCTCATGCAATTGCAGTTCCGGAATGGTTTTGGGTTCATTGCCACGTTTCCGTACCCAGTTCCCAACTCGAAACTCCTTGGTGCCGGGTTGGGGTCCATCCGTGTCCATTCGGTCATCTGGAGGACTCCTGGAAGAATATCTGTTCTCGGCTACCTTTGGGGAAAAGGTGTGTTCCGCAGAGCTGCGATGTGCAGACTTGGCGAGTCGCGTTGTACGGCCCAACAGCTCATTTCTGGTTGTGCTCGGCGGACTGGTTCTGGGTTGCAGGGATCCTTGGCTCGTCATTCTTGCATCGTTTAACCTGACGGGTGAGGTGGTGTAAAAAGGTAAAAAGCATTGCAGTAAAAACCGGTTTCTTCTTATAAAATCGTGCAAGAGGCTCACCATCAGCACCTTATGGGTCTATTCAAAGTTGTTACAAGACAGGAAAGTATTTTCATTTCATTTCATTGTTTTTTTTATTGACTAGGTGAAACATGGAAATTTTTCATCGACGAGCAATTCAATTCAAAAAGGATTCATCACACCCTGTTTGCATTGGCATTAAACAGGTGAATTGAATTAGGCACAAATGGCAGTCTAAAACGACAGCACCAGGTAAGTGGAGCATGAAGGTGAAATGCCTAAACGATTAAAACCAAAACAAACATGAAATGGGTACAATTGGTGACAAGCATCATCTTGTGATCCTTAAACACAGCACGTTTCTCATACAATGTACACATTGAGGGAAGGTTTGGCTGCATCACATGCTGGACAATCTTCCTGGGTCTTTCAAATTTCTCAACATTCCCTTTGACAAATTACCAAATGTACATGATATCAAATTGAAAGGAATAATACTTGAATCAAGAACTGATAGAAAACAACTAAAATGTTCAGATCGACATGAAACTCTTTCAATTCCCTTGAAATGTACAATCTTTGGTTTGCTATTTAAGGTGCAAGATGAATTGTTAAAATGTCGCTTTTATCAATTACTAGACGACCCGTGAACCCGTTGTAACAGCGGTTGATGAAAAAAAAATCATTTCAAGAAAAAAAAAAAGATAGCTCCAGTGAACTATACCGCTGAGGTTGTTTGCATTGATCAAATTCTCCCGAAGAGTACTTGACTGAATTGGGAATTGATTTTTTAATAATTTTTTTCGGTGCCCGATTTGAACGAAACTTGATACTGCACACCGCAGAAGGATGGTGAGTAAGGTGGCCCTAAAACTTTTGTGCTATCGTGTACCGTTTTGGCTGTATTTCGGGAACATACATACATACATACAAGATGAGAGTTTTAGTAATATAATATTATTACCTCCACCACCAAAGGTGGAAGGAGGTTATGTTTTCACCCCCTCTCTGTCCGTTTGTTTGTCTGTCTGTCCATTTATTTGTGTGCACAATATCTCAAAAAGTTGTGGATGGATTCGGATGAAACTTGGTGAACAGGTTTGGTAGTGACAAGGACTAATTGATTAATTTTTTGATGAAGATCCAAGTCCAGATCCGGATACTATAAAAAATTTTTTTAATTTTAACGCGATTCTTAACCATTGAGAGATAAGGCCAAAAACTATGTATAGTATAGCATGATATTTCAAATATGTATCGGGCCCGATATGTTCTACTGGACCAGGTATTGTGTGGCGGAGGTATGCTCTCTACCAAGTTCCCTTCTCGTTATTACCTCCGCCACCGAAGGTGAAGGAGGTTATGTTTTCACTCTCTCTCTCTGTCTGTATGTTTGTTTGTTTGTCTGTGTGCAGGATATCTCAAAAAGTTGTGGACAGATCCAGATGAAATTTGGTGGACATGTTGGGTGTGTAACAAGGACGAACTGTTGAGATTTTGATGAAGATCCGAATCCGGATCTGAGTAAAGGAATTATTTAAATTTTTAAGTGATTCTTCACCATTGAGAGATAGGGCCAAAAACGATATAGTACTGTATAGCATGATATTTCAAAAATGTATTGGGCCAGATATTATGTTCTTGTGGATCAGGCATTACGTGGCGGAGGTATGCGCTCCACCGAGTGCCCTTCGAGTTATTATTATTACAACTCAGAAGATACAAAAGAAAGCTTACAAAGTGAAAATGATGGGATCACCATTTAGTCAATGCAAAAAAAAAAGGTTTGACGTACACTTGGGTGTGAACTCTTAAACTGTGTAGAACACTGTACGGAGCCATTGCGCAGCTTTTGAACGAGACTGAACAATGCAAATACCTTCTGCAGTCGCTCTGGAAATTTCAATTACAACAGAAATAATTTACCAATTGCATCCGATTAATACTGCTTGCCAAGCTAGCACTACAGTGGCATTCTCGCCTCCAAGCAATGTCGTCCTGGGAATGAATAAATTCCTGGCTTAAAAAAAACCCACTAGTCTGGTGCGATGCCATCAGGAGGTGCTGCATGCAAGGGAGCACGCACACACACACACACACACACACACACACACACACACACACACACACACACACCACACACACACACTTCAGGTATCCATCGAATCAGTTATAATCGCATGAAAAAATGAGATATTTTCTAAGCAAATTTGGGTCATATTGCCTCCAACTCCCAGCCCTCTTCCCCTCTCCCCTCCTCTCTCCCCCCCTTCTCCCCCCTCTCCCATATCCTCAATAGGCAAGTCGAGACATAATAACGTCTGCGTGGACCAGAACATCATTTCACCATCTTTTGAAAAATAAATAAATAAATAAACTTTTCAGCCCCACATCGGTGTCGTTGGGTAGATTCATCTCCTGCAGTAACAACTCAACATGGATGTTTTTATCTTAATCAACAGCGAGGACTCTCAAACGTTGGGTGGTGGTGGTAGTTCCATCGCCGGGTATACAGGGCGCTGGGCGCCATGGTGGCCTGTTCCTCTCTGGACCAGATCTTTAATAAACAGTGGGAATCGAACCCGAACCATGAACCATGATACCAGGGGATGGATGCAGCAACAAGGTTTTTACCCACTCCTCCACCACCGATCGAGCCGCTCCCACTTGTGCGGAAGCCACCACAAATAGACCACTCACGTTCTGCCGACAACTTCCAACTAATGATCCTCGCACGATGTGGGCTGGACGGAGGCGACATATCCCGACAGGTACGCTGTCACGCGCGGTACACCTGGTCCCTGGGCTCGCAATTCACACCACGTGGGGAGGAACGTGTCGCCTCGATCCAGCGCGCTGTGGAGCTCCAACTGTCCGTCCTCACATCTTCGCCCACAACACCCACACGTCGCTTCGATGGAGCACATGCACGACCCTCAATATCGGTCAGTCGAGCCGCCCGTGTTCACCAAGCCGCCCCTCTCCGCTCTTTGCCGACTTCAAATGTCTTCAGCTCTCCCGCCCACTCCCTGCCTCCTTCGCACTTCGCAATCCTCGCTTTTCAATTCACTTCAACTCTGGTTTCTTTCACAATCTCTCTTTCCTTGACCCTTCACCTTTCACCCGAGGCTCCTGCCTCAACGTCAACACTGGTCCCTCCCACTTTCTTCTCCATCCTCCCACTTCAACTCAGGACACACGCCCACGCCACTTATTGGCTCCTCCCCCATTTCCACTCCGCCCTCGGTTCTGTCAGCAAACACGCCCACGCCGCTTATTGGCTCCTCCCCCATTTCCACTCCGCCCTCGGTTCTGTCAGCAAACACGCCCACGCCGCTTCTTGGCTCCTCCCCCACATATTTTCCTCCGCCCACGGTGCTCTCAGCTTGCACGCCCACGCCCACGCGGGAGATCCCGCTTCCCAGGATCATTCCCAGGAAGACGTCCTGAGACCGCGAACCGACTTTCAGAAGTTGCACCGTGGTCTGTGCCTCTGCCTTCTTGCCCTGCACGTTTCCTTCGAGATGCATCGAGCACCACGTGCACCATGCATTGTGCGCAAAACGTTCGCTCCATCCAGCTTTGCTCAGAATATGCCGCTTTCGCCCAGCGGCATCATCTGTCCTCAACCGAGCTGCCATCACTGATCGATTTTGCATGAGCATCGCATACAACACATCGACGTACGTCCGGCTCGACTGACGTTTAAATCCCAAATCACGGATAACTCCGCCCACTTGCTTCCATACTTCCCGCCCTCTGACTCATACTCCGCCCACCGGTTCTCCCCCTTCACTGCCCTTGCACAATCACTGAGCCTGGGGCTCTGCTCTGGCAGCCGCCGATAAAGCACGGACTGCATCGTCAACCGCAGCACTGCAGATAGAGAGAGTATGCGATATAGCTCATAACGGGATTGGCCTTCGGCCAGGGCAGGCAGTTCGATGGAAAACAATGAAAGTAAAAATTCCAGTTTTCATTACCTGCCTTGAACGGTGCTGTGCGTTTACCTACCTAAACAGGTGGAACCTTGTATACCCAATGTACAACACAATGAACCTAGTGGAACAGCACTCGTTAGAACACCCACCTCCACCAGGCTGAACAGTTTACGTTTTGTATGCCACTGATAGGATCAGACCTGAACCCAAATCGAATCAGCTTGTTCTTGTTACCTAACCAACTCGTCCACCAAGTTTTGTCATAACTCGTCCACAACTTTTTGAGATATCGTTTTTGGCCCAATCTCTCAATGATGAAGAATCACTTTTTTTTAAAAAAAAAATTCTCGTACGTGGATCCGGATCTTCACCAAAATCTAATCATTTCCTCCATGTTACACACCCAAGCTGTGCACCAAATGTTGTGCAAATCCATCCACAACATTTTGAGATATCCTGCACCCAGACAAACAGACAGGGGGTGAAAACATAACCTCCGTCCACCTTCCGTGGTGGAGGTAACAACGCAAAATACCGGAAACCTTTTCAAGCCGAACACCGCAGGATCTTTTATGCCCACCAACGGCCAAGGATGCTGGCGGACGCTAAATATCTCAGCATCTCTTGCGAAGAATATGCGAGTTATCGCCGACATCCTGAACAAATGACAAATTCCTGCCATGACTGCTGATAAGGCAACAGCGAATCACACAGCATCACCAAGACACTGCTTCGAGAGCACGGTACATTGATCAGGATGAGGCTCATGTAGGAGAGGTTCGTTACGCCCAATATTCAATGCCATTCATTCACTTTTGATAAAACCGAGACCGAGCCATCATATAACACCCATCATGTACAAGCGGTCTCACAAAGCAGAATGTATTTGTTCCAAGGGTTTTTTGTGTCGTAAAAGACAGATTGATGGTTTCACAGCATTGCGTACACAGCGAAGGCCATCAGAAAATATTTCATCTTGGGCGACCGAGACCGAAATGAAAATTGACAAAAGAGCTTTATATTAAGCTTAAAATAAAATTCGACTTCAATTACCCACCCTGAATAAAGGCTCTAAGCCATTTATTGTGGGTCACAAAATACTGTAAAAACATTCGGTTTTCAACATCGACAATGCAAGGTCTCTGGGTGCATCGGATGCATCACTCGGTGTTATCTTGCACGAGCAAGTGAACTTCGCTCTCCAATATGCGAAACCAAATTTGGTTCGATTACGAGCGCAGTTTGCCCGGTCTGCCGTGCCGCCACATACAGGGCCATGTCTTTGGCGTGACCCTCCTCGCAGGTTTCTGCAAGCAGTAGTTCAAGCACTAACTTTCCGCCGGCGCCGGAAAACACCATTCCGGGAGTGCAGCACTCGGAAGCCGGGGCGAGAGAGTACAGATGTGGTGAAAATCTACGGAGCTCCAAAAGGTAATGGCGTCCGACCAATTCAGCTGCTGACATTATCATCACAACAAGGAGCAAAAATGTGAGCGGCTTTAGGTGCCGATTTGGATGCATCAGGGCGTAAAGCGGTGCGTACAACAAGTAAGCTCCCATCAGGCCTAGGCCCAACCACTCGAAATATCGCGCCGGCTCTGGGTGCAAGTATCCCTGGAGGCGCTCGGGGTGGTAGAGCTTGAGGTAAAGGGTGTGCCGAGTGGCACGGCGAGTCAGAATATGATGCAAGACGGGAAAGAAGTCACCCTGCGGGACAGCATCGTCCTCAAGGAGCGCGACATTCCGAGGATGGAGGTTTAGGGCCCAACGAAGACAAAACGTGTAGTCCTGCTTCTCCTTCTCAAACATGTTACTGGCTGTCTCTGACTCCACAGATGCCATTCCATCATCCAACCTAGAAAAGCAAAAGAAGTGAAACATTGG
>CM068967.1:49155609-49167223 GCA_035128595.1 Eptatretus atami
TCGTTACCCTCACTGGAGGAGAGGGTATTGCATTTGGGTCCGTTTGTTTGTATGTCCGCACAGAACTTTAGTATTTTTCCCTGCAACTGCTTGTCGGATTGAGACAAAATTTTCACCACAGGATCAACTACTCATGTGGAATGTTTTATTGATAACTAGAAGGGCACTCGGTGGAGCGCATACCTCCGCCACACAATGACTGATCAACGACAACATAATCGGGCCCATTAAATTTTTGAAATATCATGCAATACAGTACCATATCGTTTTTGGCCCCATCTCTCAATGGTGAAGAATCAGTTATAATTAAATAATTCTCAGATCCAGATCTGGATCCGGATTTTCACCAAAATCCAATCAGTTCGTCCTAGTCACACACCCAACCTGTCCACAAAATTTCATCCTGATCCGTCCACAACTTTGAGATATCCTGCACACAGACAAAGACAGAAAGGGGTGAAAACATAACCTCCTTCACCTTCAGTGGCAGAGGTAATGATGACGTCATAAATCATGCGGTGTGGCAGCTATATTGGAAAAACTTTGGACCTCTATCTCTGAAGCTGCACCAAGGAGAAAATTGAAACTTGGCACATGCCAAGTACTCCTCATGGGGAATAATTGGGATTTGTGTTTAATGACGTCATAAATGCATAATATGTAGAACGCTACATCTGATGAGCATGAAAATTTGAGGGTCATCTTGGGATAAAATGGCCCACAGAAAAAAAAATATTGACGATGTCATCGGTCACGTGATTCGGCAGCCATATTGTTTATTAAAATATTAAATAATAATCATAAAATTCCTGAAGTGGCTGAACAGATCGAGGCAAAATTTAGATGTGTGACCACCTATGCATAAGGAACAAAAGGTTCACATATGACGTCATAGGTCACAAGGTTTGGCAGCCATATTGGATTTACCTGAAAACTGATAAAACATCTTCTCCAGAACGGTTGGACAGATTGAGGGGAAGCTTCACACAAATGTTCCCCAAGCTATGGGTGTACAAGTTCAAGGAACAAATGATAGGTTACATGGTTCGGCAGCCACATTGGATTGAAGGAAAATGTTAAACGTTTTCTCTGGAACCGCTTAATCAGGTCAGGTCAGGGCAGGTATGGGAGCATGCGCAGGAGCAGCGCATCGCTGCATCCACTTTATCAATTGATGTGAAACTTCACAATTACGATCCAGTAGTGATGGGGAACACATGCTTTAAATTTCAACTTGATCGGCGGCATGGTCTGTCAGCCAGAATTATTTAATTTTTTGATCTGGGTTCTTTTTCATTTCATTTCTTTTTTATAATGCTCACTTGGCTGTGCCTGGATGGCTTTGAGGATAGAGTAGCTGCTGAAATGTGAATCCTATCCAGGTTCCTCCTGATGGCTTAATTGGGTCGCCGAAGTAGGTGACCCTTATTGTCAGTAATTCTGTCTGTTTGTTTGTCGTTTTTGTCATCAGCATAATTGGTAGTAGACGTGGGCGATTTTGACCAAAACTCGGGTGGTAGGTACATCTTATGACCTAGTGCTTTGGAAATTGTGATGGTTGCTCGGGACGCTTTGGTTCCCGAGCAACAACCGAAAACCTTCAAATCGGTACCGTTCACGCAAAATCAATTCCAAAAGCCATTATCCCACGTAGGGTTATGAAATTTGGCACGAATGATCTACAAGTGATGCTCTATTAAATATTTTCCGGTTTTTGTGATATATGGAATACTTTACCCGCAGCGCCCCCTACAATTAGGGTATGCGCGAAAATTGGCGAAAATTGAAGGCCCCCTAGCTACCAGTGTAGTGAATCGATACGAATGAAACTTTGCAGGTTCACGGTACTCAATGAGTACTACAAATTTGCCTCAGGACATTGACCGATTTCGCTTAGGTCAGGGGTCAAAGGTCAATTTGTGCAAAAATCGATAATATGCGAGAGCTGGAGGTGCCTTCGCGCCAAATGCTACTTCTCCTAGGGTTATGGTCGGATGGTCATGAAAATTCACACTAATCGTCTGGAATACATTGTGCACAAACGATCGAGCCAGATTTTTGATTTAGATCTTTGTTCACCCACAGCACCCCCTCGAACTTTGGGGATTTCCGATTTCAAACCGCATTTTCGGTACTTTTCATTCAAATCGATACCGAGTAGTTATCAGTAGATGGAACTGGATGAGATTTGATATGCATAATCTTAAGGTGATTCCCTATCCGCTATATGACATCCATTTTGCTCTATATCCTATAGTTTCCATCTCGGCGACCATCGCGGCCTACCGGGCTCGTCTTCGCTTTTTGCTTGTTTGGGTTCCTTCTGATCACTCCAATGCAGGATGGTACCTATTTGGTCTTCCATTTGATTTGAATTATCTAAATTTTAATCCCATTCTAAATTCAATTGATTAATAATAATGATAAAGTCATAGGTCAGGGTTAGGTGTCCAATCAAAGCGGGACGTCTTGGTACCCGGTCATCACTACCAGCAGTTTTGAAGTGCCAGTTCTAATGACGTCTTTCATTAATTACGTAACACACCAGCACACAAACGCTCCCCAAAACAAGTCCTGGTGAGGGTGTGCTATCTCAGATTGCTCTTTTTCTTGTTTTGAGAAGAGAAAGCGAGCCATCTCCAGCACCCTGGCCAAAATCCTGTTCTAACCAAGAGGGGGCACCGCATCAGCGGCACCCCCCCCCCCAGCAAATGATGCTACCCGCAGCCACGTACCGCACACGTTCTGACCGTTTTGATCTGCAAGACCATCGACATTAAACTGTGCAACAGCAAATGGAAAAACAATCGAACAAAACAACAATCTTTTTCATCCCAATTTGGTGGTTGGTCACAGCGGTCACAACCCTTCTTGTCGAACCTGCTGAACACCGTTGCTAGTGGAGCGAGATCCAGCGCCTCAGTATGTGACTGAGGTTTCGGGTCGACGTTGCAGATGGCGAGGTGGTGCCGGCGGCATGGCGAACCGCATTGGCTGAGAAGGTGGTGGAGTGTAGCGACCACTCGGGTCAGATAGCCTTCCAGTCTTCCGATGGTCACCACGACGATGGCGAGGTCGACGCTGGGAGGCTCGGTCTTCGTGGGTCGAGGTGCATGTTTCTCGTAGTCCTGGACCATGGGTCCTGGTCCACCGCCTTCATGGTATTCGGAGACGCCGGCGTCTACACCTCCTTCACCCTCAAACGGTCCTCCGTTACTCCACCGACGAGCCTCGCCCATCTTCCTCACGTACCGCCTCGCCCACTCGGCCTCCACCGCCGCTCGTTCGGAAGCCTCCACGTTTAAAAGGCTTTCCCGTTCTTCTCTGCTGACGTAGTATGAATATGGAAGGTGACGGCAGACGAGCGGGAGGATTACGAGGAGAACAAACAGTCCTCCTATTGTCAGGATTCCGAGGTCCGTTCTCCATAACCGATGTCGGTACATGAGCACGAACCTGGACCAACCGCCTTCCAACATCACGACCACAAACACACAAACACACCGCTCCCGCCAGGGAACGAAACGGCCGATGATGTCACGACTCATGGGACGTTGTCACGACGACGGGGGAGGTGATTACAAAAAAAAATAAAAACAGGTGAGGGGGTAAAAAAAGGGGCGGAGTCTTTCTGTCCTGCCTACGTCACGACTCACGTGGAAAGAAAGTGAAGAATCAGTTCGGCGGAAGCAAGAAGCATTCCTCTTTTTATCAATGATAAAAAATTTTTTATACAATGATCGAATGACGAGAGCGACCAGATGGGTTATGTTTTTATCCATCCGTTACGGGCGATCTTCCAAGCGTGCAACACGTTCTTCTGACGCATACCTTTATTTGGGCGGTGTATAGGCAATCTACAGCTCTGTGTCGGCAAAATAAATAAATAACCCGCGTTACGTGCAGGAAGCGAAACATACCTCCTGCTTATAATTCAAAACACCTCACAGCACTGGAAAACGGGGGGACAGGAATACTGTGGTGTAAATGGTGGAGACTTGTAATACCCTCCTCCACCTGGAGGCGGCGCCACACGATACACATTTACATCGAGAATTTTCGTCCCACCACCCCCTCCATGACCACTGGCAAAGATAAACAAGGACAAATGTGTCCAAGAGCCGCATCCTAAAGGTTTTGTCTTCACAAGAAGAACAAGAACAAGAAGGGGAAGAAGAAGAAAAAAAACAAAAAAAAACAACTTCCGATATTTCGTCACGTGCCTTGATTGAGCCAATAGCGAGACCCGTCATGGACGATCGTCGTTCATGACGAGAAAATAGTGTATTTACGAAATTCCAATACTTTAAATGGAATAATCTTTAAATAGTAACGTGAACTTTTCGAAACTTTAAAGCAAATGTCCGAATATATTTAAAAGTTCATGATAGACGCTCTCAAAAGGCACCGTCTATGTGAGGATGTGTACAGGTGTTTAGTATTTAAGGAGATTTTCCGGATCCGGAAAAAAGCCGAGCGAAGAAGAAGAAGAAGAAGAAGAAGAAGAAGAAGAAGAAGAAGAAGAAGAAGAAGAAGAAGAAGAAGAAGAAGAAGAAGAAGAAGAAGAAGAAGAAGAAGAAGAAGAAGAAGAAGAAGAAGAAGAAGAAGAAGAAGAAGAAGAAGAAGAAGAAGAAGAAGAAGAAGAAGAAGAAGAAGAAGAAGAAGAAGAACGCAGAGCTCCCTCTTAGAGCCAGCGTTCGCAACGCGACGCGGCTAAAAACAGCCCTATACATGATTTGTGGCTGATCCTCTGGAGCAAGTCTGGATGTAATTAGCCCAGAACTGTCGGAGGTAGCGCGACAAACACACACAAAAACACCCGCACTATGTTGTGTTCTGTCATGACATCGACAATGTAAATGATCACGTGATCCTGGACACGAGAGGACGCTCATGTCGGGGGCGGCGAAAGGAGCTGAGAGAGAATATGGCGGCGATTGAGAGTAAAGCCGGTTTATTGTACTCCTCTCTGCTTCACCTTAACCTGTAGGCAATTGACTGCGGTGCGTTCCGTTTTGCAAGCGGCTTGATTGAAAGCGCTCAAGCAATCACTCAAACGGAACGGAGTGCTCTCGGCACCGCTTAACAACATGGCGGTCTCCATGGAAACATCGCTGTCGTGGGACTCGAAGAAATGCTGTCTGGGCCGTCGTTTTCAGTTTTACTCGATCCTCTTCGGTCGGTAGTTACTGTTATTAAGTTCGCTGAAAAACCTTAGCAGTCTTAACAGTTATGGTGACTTGTGTCACCTGTGGGTGGTGATCTAGAATGGTGACCCAGACTACAGCTTTTGAGGATCCGGTCCATCCCCCATTACCGGACCATTGTCCAAGCTCATCAACTCAGAGAAGCGAAGTTGTGGTTTCACCTGAAACCCCGGTGTGGTAGTGAACACGAGTGTGGTGGTGTACTTAGCTGCTTTGTAACTCAAACAGGTCGAAAGGACAAGACTCAACACACAAAGTTTCATGGGAGACGAGGCCTCTCGATGTAGGCAGGGACATGGTAATGCACTCACCATGAGGTCTTGTTTGGTGTGGTTTTGAGTGGCGGCCCACATTTGCCACATTTGCGGCCCACATTTTCCACATTTGCGGCCCACAAAGGTTGGTCCTTTTCCACATTTATGGCCCACAAAGGTTGGTCCTTTGCCACATTTGTGGCCCACAAAGGTTGGTCCTTTTCCACATTTGTGGCCCACAAAGGTTGGTCCTTTGCCACATTTGTGGCCCACAAAGGTTGGTTCTTTGCCACATTTGCGGCCCACAAAGGTTGGTCCTTTGCCACATTTTCCACATTTGCGGCCCACATTTTCCACATTTGCGGCCCACAAAGGTTGGTCCTTTTCCACATTTGTGGCCCACAAAGGTTGGTCTTTTCCACATTTGTGGCCCACAAAGGTTGGTCCTTTGCCACATTTGCGGCCCACAAAGGTTGGTCCTTTGCCACATTTGCGGCCCACAAAGGTTGGTCCTTTGCCACATTTGCGGCCCACATTTGCGGCCCACAAAGGTTGGTCCTTTGCCACATTTGGGGCAATTCCTGTGAAGATAATTTCCAGCAAAAAGAGAAAGTTCGCTCCGACTTATTCGACCGAACGATGGAGCTGAGGCTTCTATATAAGAGGGTGAGACCTTCAGCCAGCAACATGTCTACCGAAAATAGTCAGACAAAGTTCCCTTGCTCTCAGCATTGCTGCTAAAATAATTGATGCTGCTAGCACTGGTGCACACCCCCAGCACGATAAGAGCTGGCCATTCTATGGACAAACGAACCAAAGGTGCCAGCAGATATGGAAGAAGTAGCAGGAAAACCCATCCCATACTCAAATGCATGGAGATACTTTTTCTGACAACACTGCCGAAAGCGTTAATGGAAACCGTACAAGGAAAAGAAGGTAGAATGTGATAGATGTCGTCAATGGACATGCATTAAATGTATGGGTATCACAGAGCAGGAGTATGGGATGCTTATAACTACCACCATTACCTGTTTCCTTGGTACTGCTTGAACGATTATCGTATCAAAGCAAAGAAAGCTATCCTGGAGGATAAATGTAGAGAAGAAAGGTGCTCGGATTATATGAAGTCATTTGTTGAGCGTCTTGACAAAGCAGACAAAGCGACCGTGGACAAACTAGCTTGCAACATCATAGCCATGGAACACAGAAATAGTTCATCTTGTAGTGTACTTTTCATCAGTGCCAACTTGAAAATACTTTTCGATCATGAACTTTGTTACATTTACTTTGTCCAACCAATGGCAGTAGTGTAGGCGTGTTTTTTTCATCTGTTTTCTCACCAATCATTTGCCCAACACTCGGACCGGGCTCGAGTACCTCCCCCTCGAACTTTGTTTCTCATTGCGCGGCCCGCGAGCCACTGGCGGCCCCTGGTGACCTAAAGTGCGGCCCCTGACGTGTAGCCGATAATACACAAATGTGGAAACACTCCATCATAATCCACCGTAAATGCTATCAAATTGACCCAATGGTTTCAAATGAGTGTTTCAATACGAATCATAAAAGTAACATAACTACATCAGGAGATGGTAGTATTACAAACAATTATGCTTGCAATGAAGGAGAGTACGGAGGGGCGGGGCGTAATAGCAGCCACTACGGAGTCCTGCAGGCAGCGTGGCGGCTCTCGCACTGGTCTTATCAGCAAAAGTAGCCCCCCTCTAAAGAATAGTGAAGATCACTGACCTTGAGGGACGAGTGGGGAGGAAGGCTTTAACGGGAGTGTGAAGTCGCTTTCGTGCCTGGGAGCTCACTATTTCAACCGTCGTGGAAATGGCTCACTGACTTGAATTTCACTGGAGTTAAAGTAAAATTAATTGGAGTTAAATCACATTCGCAGCCCTATCTTCAGCGACATATTTCCTCTTTTGAGTCACGGAGTTTCGTACCGCATGTGCTGTTTGCGGCGCTTTCCTCAGCAACGCTTTGCTCTCTGCACCCGCAGACCTTCGTCCCACTTGTGTTGTCCACGGCTCTATCTACAGTTGGTCTTTGCTCCTTTGAACCGCTGGACTACTATCATTGAACCTCTTTTAGTGAGCAGCTTATTCTCACAGGCACCGGTCATGTATGACACCCGAGTCATTGAGTGGATCGCATTATTTCATTTCATCTTGCTATAATTCACCGTCTGTCCGTCTATCTGTATGTCTGTTCCCAGGTTCCGCAAAAACGGATGAACCGATCACAACCATTTTTTGGGTGTGTAATCCTGGGACCCCTTGGAGTAAAATAGGCATAAACATAATAACATGACCCCCTTGACGGCTCCCGTAGGGAGCGGGTGCTTCTAGTGGACACAATTCCAAATTAGCCCACTGGT
This sequence comes from Eptatretus atami, assembly GCA_035128595.1. NCBI lineage: Eukaryota > Metazoa > Chordata > Myxini > Myxiniformes > Myxinidae > Eptatretus > Eptatretus atami. The sequence goes on from CM068967.1 coordinate 49,163,454, forward strand.
GTTGTGCCATTTCTTGCTTCTTTTTGAACTTGTGACAGTATTCACTCGCACTCAAGCTTAACAGCTTATGGGACACCGCTCAGACCGGACGAAGTCATCAACCTTTAGCGGTGAGTAGAAGTCAAGACCTCGATTTTCTATTATCTGAACACAGACATTTGCACCTGGGGTATTCAGTTACAGAGCAGCTAGCGAGCGCTTGTCAAGCCAGCCGCTCCTTATCAACAGTTCCGAATGCAGTGCTTGTTTGAGTGCTTAATCCACTTGCTGAGCACTCTACAAAAAATGTAACTGAACACACTCCTGTCTTCTCATTACAGGGATGAACCAGTGGAGATTGATAGGCGCAAGAATAACCGAATGTTCCGAGGAGTAAAGGGGGAAGAAGGTGAAAATGACATTGAGGATGTGGCAAGAATGATCAAAATTGTGAATCTGAACATAGAGCGTGGATATAATTTCCACGCTCGACGCCATATTGATAATAGATTCCGACCATTAAAGTTATTTTCAGATGCGAGTTTGATATGAACCTAGTTCTTACTAACAACAGCAAGATATGCAATGTGAATGATCCCTCTCTCACCTCAAAAACGATTTTTTTATCCCTCCAGATTACACTCATCTCCAAAGAGAAAAACAAAAGAAGCTGCTGAGTGATCTTAAGAAAAAGAGGGAAAGTGACCCAAACAGGCGATACATCATCAGACAAGACAAAGTATTCCTCCTGAAGCACCAAGCTCAAATACAAGCCTCGTCTCCGAAGATGAAGACCTTCCCTCCTCATCTATATATTACTAAAACTCTCATCTTGTATACATGTATGTATGTATGTATGTATGTTCCCGAAATACAGCCAAAACAGGACACGATAGCGCAAAAATTTTAGTGCCAACCTTACTCCCCATTCTCCTGCGGTGTGCAGTATCAAGTTTCGTTCAAATCGGGCAACGAAAAAAAAAAAAAATCAATTCCCGATTCAGTCAAGTACTCTTCGGGATTATTTGATCAATGCAAACAACCTCAGCGGTATAGTTCCCTGGAGCTGTCTTTTTTTTTCTTCTTGAAATGATGTTTTTTCATCAACCGCTGTCACAACGGGAACTCAACGGGTTCACGGGTCGTCTAGTCTCCTATAATAGTTTCATCACACTACACACATTAAAGGAAAGACAGAGTATATTCTGTTGAAAACAATTTACATTAATGCACAGTATCTTTCAAACAAGTTAATGCACATTAGATAACTAATTGGAGATGAGGAGCCCAGCATTGTAGCTATTACCGAAACTTTTTTTGATAGTCATGGATAGGGAGTTCACTCCTGATGGATATATTGCATTTCGTAAGGACAGAAACCTGAACTTTTATAGTGAAGGCACTTATGCCAAGGAAAATCATGGTGGAGTCTTGTTATCAAAAAGCAATTCATCACCGAGTTTGTATTGCTCTGTTGAGGACCAATGTGAGATAGTATGGTGTAATACCAATCCGACTCCCACATCACATGTACTAGTTGCAGCTGCGTACAGACCTGATAAAGGAGACCATGCCTGTGTCGATCAAATTTGTAAATCTATCAAATTGGTTTAATCAGAGAGTGTTATCTTGTTTGATGATTTCAACTTACGAGATATAGATTGGACAACTGAAACTTACGCAACATCAACTTCCTAACTTTTCTTAGGCCATGGTGAGGGTGCAGCAACTGCAGGCAGTGATGAGGGTGCAGCAATTGCAGGCAGTGGTGAGGGTGCAGCAAGTACAGGCAGTGATGAGGGTGCAGCAATTGCAGGCAGTGGTGAGGGTGCAGCAAGTGCAGGCAGTGATGAGGGTGCAGCATATTGCAGGCAGTGATGAGGGTGCAGGCAGTGCTGACTGTGCAGAAAGTGCAGGCAGTGATGATGGTGCAGGTCGTGGTGAGGGTGCAGGTCGTGGTGAGGGTGCAGGTAGTGGTGAGGGTGTGGCGAGTGCAGGAAGTTGTGAGGGTGCGGCGAGTGTCGGCCATGGTGAGGGTGCAGCGAGTGCAGGCTATGGTGAAGATGAGAGAGTGCAGGTCATGGTGAGAGGGCAGGTGTAGCGAGTGGAGCAGGCGTGAGGATGCAGCAATAGAGATAGGTCGGAATGAGGTATGGAAGACAATTTTTGTAGGTGATGAGACGATTAAATATGTGGATTCTTCATTCTGCAGAAAGGATCTATAGAATTCTGTGCAGTTTTAAAGGAGCAGGAGTTAGGGACGTTGAAGGAAGGGTAAACGATATTGTATCGGGTCACGGCAGGAAGAAGTTGTTTGTGGTACACCTTGGTGCGAATGATGTCGGGAAAGTTTACTTGGAGGTTTTGACAAATAGACACAGGATATTGGATAAGCGGCTGATAGCAAAGGGTTGTGAGGTCATGATTTGTGATATTCTCCCAAGATTTTAATTTTTTTTGTATACCTTGTCGAGGCTCGTGTGAGAGCTAACACACAACGCACAGCAAGGGGGGCAGGAGTGGGAAGGACAAAACAGTGGGGAACAGAGATATTAGGAGATCTGTGGAAGGGAGAGGATGGGGCAGGGAACATGGGGAATAGAAGATGGACATTACAGGGACTTTCAGGAAGGAAAGCAGGGAATTTGAAGGAGGTGGGCTTGGGTGGATTATCGGGGGTGGAAAAGATCGAGGATTTTGGATGGGGGATGATAGGTGGTGGTGAACAGCTGTTTTGAAGGCCTGGAGGGAAGAATGGGATTGAGTAGAGTGAGGGAGTTTATTCCAAAGGCGGGAAAAAAGAGGAATGAAAGAGTGAAGGTGAGCAGTGATTCGTGATTTTGGTAGTTTTACCAGAAGGGGTTGTTGACGGACCTTGAGCGCCCTGCGGAAATGTGGTGGGGACAAATTCCAGAGAGAGCAGGGGGGGGGCGAGGCTGGAGAGGAGACGGTAGAAGACAGAAAGACCACCGACCAGCCTGCGGTGAGAGAGTGAGAGGCCAAAGACTCAGCCTCATCGCGGGATATACAATGATCCGAAATGCCTTGGTTTCCACAGCGTGAAGCCGAGAAGGTGGGAGGCAGGAACACCAGTCCAGAGGGGAGAGCAGTATTCCATCAGGCTGCAGAGGAAAGCTTTGTAAGTGGTCAGGAGCTCATGTGGGCCGAGGAAGGACTTTGCACGACGGAGGATTCCCAGTCGGCGACTGCTTTGGAGGCGAGGTTTGAAATGTGGCTTTCCCAGGAAGATCATGGCAGATAGTGAGACCCAGAAGCTTGAAAGAAAGGACTTCTTCCAGAGGATTGTTGAGAAAGTGGACGGGGGGGGGGGGGGTTCTAAACGGTCCTTTCAGAGAGACATCGTGAGAGTGTGAGATTTGGCCGGATTGAAGAACATGTTCCAGGGTTGGACCAGTTTCTGATTTTACCCAGATCTGCAGTGAGCGAAGAAGCTGCTGCTTGCCGGTCTGAGGGATGACTGATGGTACAGCAGAGGGTGGAGTCATCAGCAAAGAGATATAGACGATTTTCCAGAGTCGGAGAGATCATTGATGAAAACCAGAAAAAGAACAGGGCCCAGAACGCTACTTGAGGAACTCCAGCCTGGACAGGAAGAGGAGATGAAAGAACTCCATTTAGGGCCACACGTTGACTGCGACAGGAAAGGAAGTCTGCGAGCTCATGAGTGAGATTGGCCTTGGATACCATAGGAAGAGAGTTTGGTGAGCAGGGCAGGGTGAGAGCAGCAGGGCAGCAACATCAACTTCCTAACTTTTCTTAGGCCATGGTGA
>CM068967.1:49178671-49189837 GCA_035128595.1 Eptatretus atami
TGGTCCTGGCCGCTCTCCCATACGCCTGAGGCCTTGTGACTTTCATAAGCCAACACACAATACATTGAACGTCAATTGACATGCTAGTATGATATGGACATGCTCAAGAAGGTACTATACCAGAACCTGCCAGAAGTGATGATCCATATTCTGCAACAAGACTGAAGACTTTAAAAACTTCCACTGCAGCAGATATGTGAGAGAGCCACCAAAAAGAGAAGAATGCAGTGACCCCAGGAAAGAGCTCATAAAAAACATAAGGCCTGTGCATATAAAGCTGACAATACGGCAGGCGCAAACCTCACTTCGGACAAGAAGAAGAATTGGGAGATGAATGTTAGCCAATGCTCAAGATAAAACGAGAACATGCAAACGGATTCCGGGTGTATCAGACGAGGTGAAGAGACAGACCGTCCTGCTGAGCACTAATGAACCATCATTCCGACTCCTGAAAACACAGTCTCCAAACTCAAGCAACACAGATAATGAACACAAACGGAACCATTGTTTATGGACACTATTAATAAGGCAGTCATGAAGATAAAGGTGGAGCATAGTGCACGTACACAGAGTTGCTGCATACTACACTTCATCCAACCAACAGCCAGTAGATGTTCTGAACAGAAGCAGTGGAATCTACAATACACTGTATCAGAGACACTGTACCTTAGGAAACTGCATTCCCTCATGCACTAACAGTTGTACAACAAACTCAGATCATAGGCAGGGAAACAAGACGTTTGAACTCCATCACAATCCAGCAGTGATGGTCGAGAGGAAACTCGCCAATGAGTCATTGTACTTATCTGTAGGGTTATGACAGCCAGTGGGAAAGCAGATCTTTGAAGCCAAAAGGGCCTGGGATTTGTTCCTCCCACCAATGATCCTGATTAAGTAAACGCAATTACCAGGAAAGATCTGTTGCAACAAGAGAAGCAATCAGACCATCCAGAACCCGCGCCTGTAAGGAGAATCTGTACCATCTGACAGACTGACCAAATCAGATGCCACCTTCACTCGAGACGTGGTGAATTCAAAGCAAACGCGGATCTTGTTTAAAAAGAATAAGGCCTGGCATTTCTCGATGTGGAAATTTGTAACCCCGTGGGCAATAGATTTTTCTGAACATACAAATGACATTAGCCAATGGAAATTGGTTGAACTAACTACAGTAACCTAAACATAAAACATTCCAATTTCCAGCTTGGTTCACTGAATGAAAACCTGATCCAGAATAGTATCACACAGCATTCGAACGCAGTTTACGTTACATTGTGTGAGTGTGAATCAAAGTTACATGATGATTTTTGTAATGTGTATGAAAACAGAAAAAGAAACATAAGAATAGGCACAAAATTTATTTTGCCAAAATAAAGAAAGATCATTAATGGATTTTGCATTTTTACTTCATCTGAAATGCCTAAAATGAGAACCAGGGCACCACGACACTTTTACTTGCATGAAGGATGATCTGTAACACGCATCCCAAAAAGTTAATATTCCATTGTTGCCTGCTATGGCCGTCTTCCCCATCGCTTCACCCCACCCCTACCCCCACAGGTATGCAGACACATGGTCAAACTCCCCTCATCGTGGAATCCACTCCAAACATGCTGCCCTCATTTATCTCTCTTGTGTTTGTCCCGGAACCACCCATCTCACTCATTCTCTCCATATTAGAAGTTCAAGCACCCTCAGTCATCTACCAAACATGACTTTACACCCATAACCACCCACCTCGAATTTCTAGTATCTGTCAACCGTTTCCCTCTCATCGTTACCTATTCTTTTGTCCGGATCCTCCATCCTCTCACCCGCGTTCCTTTTTGGACTTAGGGTTGGTATGATTGGAGGGAAGGGGGGAACTAATACTAACCTAATGCTCCAAATAAACAGATTCCTGAAACAGAGTCAGTGATGCTATTGGAGATAAGGACATTACAGTGCTCGACAAACATTTTTGGTCTACCAACGCTAGTTCCCTCGATACACTCAACCTTCAAGTTGCTCGGCGCTAGTTAAACATGAGATAAACCACTCTGAGCCCATGTGAGACATAAAACACAACTTTTTGTTTTGGGGGTTGGGTTTTTTACATTTGCACGCTTGGCGAACATTTGGCGTTAGAACTTCACAATCACTTATTGATTGGCTCGCAAGTCTGGATGCTCAATTTACTAACGTCTGGGATGAAAATAAATTGACAGTGCACACTGCCTAGAGAAAAAAAAAGTTTCATACAAATCAGCAGTCTAGCCACTCACCCCATCTTCCTCAACTACGTGTGTAAGTTCCGCCATGCTCCCTAACGTCCTGGTGGTCATGTAGGACTGAAACACGGGTGTGATCCGCAGTCCAAGCAGAACGGAAACATTCCTCATTGCCGGCACACAAGACCGAGCTTTAAATACTTGGACTATCATCCGCGGGAAATTAACAATGGAACGCTCTAACCTCAAGATAGCTACTCCTGAACCATGGACTTTAAGTCCAGCTAAACAGGCTGTTCGAAGCGAGGGGGGCAACCCGACCATCTCATCTTCCCCCACTCTAAAAGCATATGTGGGATACTGAATGGACGCGGCACATTCCACAAGTGATTGATCATTAACAACTCATATCGTGAAACATCAGCTGAGTGGTAATATTCATTCTTCTTTTTCTCTCCTCTCCATCTCCCGTCCTCTCTCATCTCCCCTATCCCTTCTCTCTCCACACACAACAACACCGTCTGTAAACATTCCTGACAAAGTATACTGGTGTCATGATCAGCAGTAGTCAGAGCAGAATGTCATTTTGTTCAGGTGAAACTCCTGTCTCAAGAACGTGGACGTCAACACAGAACAATGCTCGGCAGACTAACCGTTAACCACAAATGGACGAGCACACATAATGAAGAATCCGCCCTGCTGACACCAGAACATTAGGGCGGAAAACCAGCGTGTCTTACTGTTCTTGCCATCAGGCATCCGACCTGTTATTATACTTCCAAATGAAGATTCAAGAATGATATTGTAGTTGTAGCCCCGTTTAATGAAGGATGTAGAGCAAAAGATAACCATCGGCCAAAGGCAACAACTAAGTTTATAAAACTCCAATTATTCGATGAATGAATTAAAGGATTGCATTCAGTCATTGAACAACCAATATTATTTGATTCAAGTCAAAAAACATAGCTAATTATAAAAGAAAAGGATTTGCATTGTCATTGAACCAACCACACAATTAACCAATGTCATGAATTCAACATATTATTAAGGTCAAATTGGGTTAGGATGTGCTTATATGACACTTTTGTTGTCGTATTATTATTATATTATATTATTATTATGGTCAGTTTTGTTTAGAGAAGGTCTATTCCTTCTCTGATGTACAACTCTACAAGCCATCGAGCTGCAGAAGAAACTTACCTGAAGCAATTTATTGGGGTTGCCATTGCCTTCCGCATGTTAAGCAGGATATGTAATATCGTTAAGGTTTAATAAGCTCCTACTTCGAGACCGTGGAATAGTACATCCACCAAGTACCACAGATGAAGACCCAGCTTAACGTCCATCAAGGAGGACACATTGAATCATCTCGCCTGAACAGGATACGCAGCGTTTGATATCACATATAAAAGTTTCTTCCGAAGGCAGCGCGGATTTGTTTTCGACAAAAGAGAAAAGACTGCAATAAACTATGCTTATCACATGGCGAGACGTGCCATCAAGGTCCAGGTCCCTGCGTTCATGATAGTCTCATAATTAATGGGAGACGTACTCTCGTGGTCGGCTTCTTGGCTCAGACGTTCAGTTCTCAAACGGGTCCAACGGAGATCCATTCACTTGCTTTGCCCCATACCAAAACTGCCGTAGCCTGGCATGCGGGGAGACGATCAAATCGGCTCAATTCACTGAATGCCTGACGTGAACGTGCTGTTGCAGATCGATTATGAGCACTCTCTGTACAGATCGCACTACAAGCAATGTGAAAGAGCTTGAATCGGTCTCGGTGGTATTCTACTCTACATTTTCTAGTCTTGAAGAAGTTGATATTCAACCTGCAGTGGAGAAATGCTCTTCTATGTAGTAAACTAATGGACAAACAAGCAATTGCATGTAAAACATGCAATCACAGCATTAATGGCTGTCTCCATGCACCACATTATAATAGTGCTGCAGTGCAAAGATTAACCATAACCTACCACCTCCCCACTTCATGGCTGGGCTGCCTCATCACAGAATGGTGCCTTAAAGAGCACGTGCACAACAACACCGGGGTGATCCTTTTCTGTGTTAGTTCCAGCAATCTTCTCCTCTCTCCTCGACACACCAATAAGACCGTAGGCCGAACAACGTTGAGCAGGTTCGTGCAGGATCCGTGACGTTGAACGTGGCATCGAGGCAGCATCCTCACTCATTGCATTAACATAGAACAGCTTACAGCATTGTAATATTGATTGTTCAATGTTTAATCTGTATTGGATATGTTTAGTTATGTTCTGCTTGGCACTTGCTGCTTAAAGCTGCCGTTCTTCCCATTAACTTGCCATTTATATCTGAACTCACCCAAACTTCCTGCAGGCTAACCAACTCATGTGGATAAGACTTGGTTACCGATGGGGACGCTGATTCGCCAAGGCGATCGCACGCATTTAAGTATGGTGAAATGAAGAGGAGGGGTAGAGGCGAGGGGTGGGGGGGAAGAGGGGGTGTGGGAGTTGAAGGGAGTACAAGCAGGTTTGGTAGTGTATCACGGTATAGAGATTGTTCAATCAGATTAACAAAGTCCAATGCAAGGATTTCATCAAAGTACTCCACAATGCGACCTTATTCTAGAAAAGTAAATTAAGAGTGTAAATGTTTTTTTTCATTTTATAACCTGGCTGTTCTTGATCACCCAGCAAGTCTTGTTAATGAATTTCATTCGAATCAAGTGCTCTGTCTGTGAGTAACATATTTCTGAGATTTCTTGCGTTGTAAATAACTGTACTATTAGCATCATAAATATACTATTTTTTTGGAAGTTTTAATTGTAGTGAGAGGATAGTCTCGGATAAATGGGATGCAACCGCCCACCACAAGTCTTTACAACCACAGCGATTGATCGAGCGTGGTTGCTACGAAGGATTCAATTCCGGTAAATTTGAAGCCTCAATATCTGATCTGAAAAAATAACAATGCTTCACACCGATTGATTGACTGTTCCGTAGAGAGAGGGACCAAGCAAGGAGAAACACTCTCCACTCATCGATTTAACAAAAATCATAACAATTTTAAAAGAAAATGAAGCACTGTTCTTCTCGGCTCAGTTAGCCTTCCTCCAATTGAGTGAAATACTCATTCTAAAATGCGAGAAATGTTAAACTTGATTGAGGAAGTGACCATTTTGCCACCACACTGGCTCTGTAGCCACTGACGATCTTACCAACTGCAAACAACTACGCCCTAATTGCTACAGTGGACATTTTTTTTTTTTTTTCAGATCGATTATCGTTGTTTCTGGAATGATGTATTGTTCCGAAGTGCTGGTGTAAAATATACTAATCGATTTTGTGTTCTTTTTAAACGTCAATAAATACGAAAGGCAATCCCCATTCAATTATCACCTCCAACGATATAGTGGTTCCGTTGCCATTCATACTTCCACCAACCAAATCCTGACTGAGCACATGCATTGTTTTTGCAATATTTTTCAGAACGCGCTTTTTTTGCTTCCATTCTCAAACGCTTGTGAAATTCTTGCTTGTTGTTTGCGTTATGAACATCTCTCAAATTTGTTGATGAGCATAGAACAGGAGCAACGGCAAACTACATATTAAAAAGCGTCTCATGATTTCCATTAAAGTTTGCTTGTATACATGATGCTGATTGGTAAATTCTTTCTTATGTACAAACCATAATGCTTAACTTTGATCGATAACGATAATATATAGCTTTTTATATGCAGGTTGAATTCTTACACGAAAATGAATATGATATTTAACACTTAAAATATACATGGAGTTGTCACAAGTCGATTTCTGCCAAAAATTTGCTTCGGTTATAACTCGAAGGATCGAGAGGGTGTCTTTGTCGTCTGTTTGTCTGTCGTCGTTGTTTGCTTTGGTCCGACAGAACTTCATGTTTCTCCGAGCCGCTTGCGGATGAAACAAAATATTTCACCGGGTGCAACAACACTCGTGTAGAATTTGAATGGTCTTATGATAATATCCATGTGGGCATCCCCCCAGTGAAATAGAAACTTGGACTAGTATTCTCGAACCACAAAATGAAAAAGAAATGGCAAGAGCAGTGCTATGGAATGCTGAATTTTCTTTTAATGATGTCCGGTACACTCTTAGACATCAGAATGCATAGTAGAACGACACTCAATCAGTTAAATTTTTGAGGTCAGCTTGGTAAAATGTCACAGAAAAAAAATATGACATATGTCACGTGATCTTCGGCAGCCAATATAAAAATAATAAATATTTTTTTTTTTTATTTTTTTAACCTCAAAATCTTCTCCGTAGGCGGCGAACAGACGAGGTAAACTTTAAATATGACGCCTGTAAGAAGAAAAAAAGGTCACAATTGATTATGCACATGGTGGAGCCATAATTGGATACCCTGAACGTATAAAATCTTCTCACACACGGCTGGACAATAGGAAACTCACAAGTGTTCTCAACAGTGATTCAAGTGAATTGCAACACTCCATGAGGAACCGAGTGTGGATTTTTATGACATATGGTGCTTTGTATGATGTACACTGCATAGAACAATTACAATCGACAGGATAAAAAAAATTGAGGCATCTGATAAAATGGTCCACTTTTTTGATACAATGGACAAATTCGGAGGCCAATCTTTTTGTTATTGTTTTACCTTCAAAATCCTGAAATGGCCGAAAAGACGAGGTAAACTACACATTTGACGCCTAACATAAAAACAAAACGTCAACATATGACGTCATAGTCATGGTTTGGCAGATATGATTACCCTAAATTATAAAAATGCATGGTCCCTGCACCTGTTTTAGGCGAATTATGTTGAATAAATCAGTGCATTTCAAGTTTAAATACTTATGTAAAATAAGTTAATATACAAGAGTCATCGTTAGCGGGATTACAATGTCATAGTCCTACAACCTCAACAAGGAAATGAGGAATTTTCGCCATTCTTCGCTATTGCCAATGGGCACGCCGGTTAATTTTTGTTAATCAGTTAAAATAAGATGGTTTACTTGAAGTAACGAACCGTCTTGACCAGTAACCATCTTGGAGAATAAGTCTGTCTAATTAGCATTTTTTATTTTGTGTACATTTTCAGGGCTCAGAGACTAAATACAACCAAATGAGATTAAAAGAAAAAAGGAAAGAATGAGAGGAAGGGGAAGGGGGAATGAGGGAGTGTGGGGTGGGGAGGGGGGATACACAGTGGTAGGGAGTTGGAATCACGTTGGAGAAAAGAGTAGGGAAAAGGACAGGGTTGTTGTTCATCAGCGTGGGTGTTTGCATATTATGCGAAGCATATGGCGCTGAGCAGTGCTCCTCTTACTAGAAGCTGTTCTCATCACACTCGAAGGTGACAGGCTGAAGTCACACTGGGTTAATTCAGCAGCCAACTGCTCGACCAGATAAGATCCAAAGCCAGCACCTAACCATGAGCCAACACCAAGCATTTCCCAGCAGTGCTAGTTGGGGACAGGATTTGTAATCTGGCGGATGCGTAGTAATTAATATACCGCAAAGCATCGTAGATCTTAGTCTCAACTGACACTCAACCTGGTAGTTGGGTTTCCATGCACACAAGTTCTCCCGACTTGAAACCAGAGAAGCATCACCAATGAAACGTTCAAGGTAGGCATGTGGTCTTCCAAGGTGCACGACCTTATGAATCGCTTTTGAAATGTCAATAGCGTCATGGAAGCCAACATAACAGTTCAACTCAGTGATGAGGTAGTACTTTCTAATAACAAATGAGTTAACTTTTTAATTCAAACAAAACAACTCTTTAATATCTCTACGGACGAAGAACTTACAATTAATACTGCGCGTGGAACAAGCATGTTTTTCACAAAAATAATATAAAATAAGGTTGTAACAAAAGCTCGAACTGTGCCGGAAATGTTGACAAACTTAAACGAGCTATAAGGTAGAAACTTTGATGTTATTATACAAAATGACCGTAAAACAAGTGCTTTACCAGCGATTCGTTATGTGAAAATCCATTCTGGCACCAATAGTTCTTGAGTAAATACGCATCTTAAAATATTAATATTTAATCTCATACCCCTTTCTTGCTTGGAAAAAAACATGAAGGAATGTGCTTTCATTATACAGGCTGAAAGCAAGGAAGGACAATATATAACATAAACTCGGGTAGGATGGGGAAAGGATGTCAATATGTCATAATGTCATTTCGTATGTGCCTTGCTTTGTTGCATATTGCTGGGGTTGCAGCTGTGCACTGAAATTTATTGATTTCCAGCATTCTGTTCTTGCATAGGCGCTTGTGCAGATAGGCCTCATTCTTGGAAGCAAGGCTGTGATATCGTGCCCCTTGTTACAGGGGTGACCATGCCAGACCTCGAAAAGTGGCAGCTGATCTCCACTAGTTCATTACAGGAGACAAGGGCCAACTCAAGACCTGAATCTTAAGCAGACACTTAACCGTAAGCAACACAAAACCATTGGCATGATTAAAAGGGATTGAAATTATTCATTTTCTTTTGCAATGTAAACGAGCAAATAAACCCACACTTTTGCTGATGGGAATTTAAGGGCGGGGGGGGAAGAAGGAGGAAGGGAGAGAGGAGGGAGAACTGAAGAGCGGGGAGCGCTAAGGTGGGGAGCAGGAAAGGAGGGGGGGAGTAGGGGTGGGAGGAAGGCAGCAGAGTGGATGTCCGTCCGAGAAATCATCCCGGATAACATTCCAGATACTCAAGAAGCAGGGAGGAAGTCCACCGGAATAACACATTGGACACGTGAGACAGTATAATAAAGAGAAGGCAAGAAGAGTGATGACAAGGAGAGGCGACCGAGGAAGTGGGAGCGAGGAATAGTGGGAGTGAGAGGGTTGGGAGAGCACATGAAGGAGGGCAAGGTAGATAGTGTGAGGGAAGTCACTGCAAATAACCACCATCCAGAACGTCGAAGACAAGAGAGGGTGAGAGGGGGACGGGGATGAGAAGGAGAGGTTTGAGAAGATGGAAATGCGAGGAGGGGGCGGTTCCGGCAGATTGATGTCCCATTTCACGGAGCACATCCACGCTTGAACACGAGATGAAGTATAGCTGGTAGGAAATTCGAACGCAGCGAGACTGCTAGAGTGAGATGTTATCTCGCGGCTTTCTGCGTATGGCGATTCATTCTCAAACGAAACATTGTTTACCTTGATCATATAATTTTTGCCTTCTACCTCAGTATCAAACCACGGTATTACATGAAGCGAAGATGTGTGCCAATGGCTTCGCAGGCACTCCACGAAACGGTTGAAGAACTTAAAAACGAAAATTCAGTTGTATTTTTAGCTTGAATGACGGTCATATAATAGATAGATTGTACAAAGGAAATTTTAAATAAAATTTCCACATTCAGCGCTAAAGCTGCGCTGTGCCTGTAGAAACACGTAGCAATGCAGTGAGTGACCCCGCAACTTGTCAAGTCGATCGATTCAGGTATAGTGATGTGAGAATGTAGAGGCTCGCCAGTGGTTAAGCATCATGAAGCACTACACAAACGGTAAAGAAAGCGCTTGGAAACATATACTCTATAAAACCTCCGGAATGCCAGCAATTCCGAATCAGTCGGAACTGCTGCTACTCAATTCGGAGGGAAATTTGTATTCAGTCTAGTTAAGTACTCGAGTTAAATGTCAGAAATGAAATAAACAGAATGCTGGGCGTCGGGTTATACAGAGTGCATGTAACAATCGTACTGATACAGGCAATTCAATAGAGATAGCGAGGAAAAACAAACTTATCGTAAAAATGTTTGACGGCTTCCAATCCACGAGGTGACGAAAAAAAAAACACATGACGGTCAGACCCGAGCGAGGTTCTCAGACACGCCTTAAGGCCAGAGAGGAGTGCGAGTAGTGCCTGAAAGGATAAATGGCGTTAATTACTCACATGGTTTTAATACAATCACACATTATCTTGCACTCCTTGGAGTTTTTTATATACTGCAAGTCAACGCCTAGTCATGGTTTGGAATTAGGGAGAACACAGCGACAATATTGGAAAAAGATGCACGATGGCACTTAATAGATTAAACATTTTACAACTTGTTTGAAGCATCGGGGTTCCGAATCTGATGCCCTTCATAGTCCACGGAAAATGAAACTGCTGCCTCTTATAATTTATATTTTTCTTTGCAACAGAATATAGATAAACAATCACAACCAGGCTCATGACACTTTGAGAAAATGACATAGTGCATGCGTATTTAATGAGCAAATCCAAAAATCTAATTGTTCATGACGTCTTGGTCGTTGCAACATAACCGCTCACTTCGAAGTCGGTAACACATGATAACTCCACAAGTGAACGTGCATTCCAAAGGTCCTTCGATCGTTCCTGGAGTTCCACGTTTTAATAAAAGAAGTGTGTAATCTGAGAGTGTCCGTCTGCCCATCGCGCTGTGATTAACTTCTCCGGAGCACTGTCATATGCGACCAGCCAACAACGTGTATCATTAGGATCAAATCACTACGTTTGGATTGTCGACCCTTGGCTACCTAGGTCACCCAGATCCTCACTCGTCCGTGCTAGGGTGAAGCAAGCTTGGCGCGCGCAGCCCATCATTTTTGTTGACTGCTCAACTGCTCACAAGAAAGTTGAAGTGGATTAGGATGTACAATTTAGTCGAGAAAGATATTAGGAGACAGCAATGTACAACTAATAGAGTGTTGTGTGTTGCCATCACGCTCATAAAGGTTCCTCGTATATAGTAATTACAAAACGTCATATGTATTATGTATGTAGTATGTATGTTCGAAATCAGCCAGACCAATGTGCTTTGGTGTCAACTTCCGTTTATGGGACACCCCATAAACAATGTCTTGGGCAATACTGCATACAGTCTGGTTGATGGTATTGTCTTCATCTGTCTCCTCATAAAGGTTATCTATGCCCCCAAAGAGCAAGCGAAGGAACATATACAAGCTCTCTGGGATCACTTGATCAACATGCTCTTGA
>CM068967.1:49204740-49228074 GCA_035128595.1 Eptatretus atami
GACGAAATGGTTCCCATTTAGAGCCCTCGGAGGCAAGGGCTTATGGTAAAACTTTTATAATTCATCACCTAACTGTATTATCCCAGCGAAAATGCATCTATGGATAGATAATGACCTATAATCACTGTGTTATGAGGAAAAATTCTAAGTTGTTCCATATTTCAGGAAGGGCTCTATAGTTTCACCTTATTTTAGCTCGTTTTGGCCAAAAAGCCATTTTTAGCTTCCTATAGAGTGAGAAATATGCATCCAGAAGCTATCTGATGCCATAATTAAAAATTTGGATGCCAATTAGTAAATATTTGCAATATTAACTTTCTAGAGGAGTCCATTATAAAATTATAAGCCACTGGAGTTGGAAAAAAAAATGCGTTTTTCACATTTTGCATTTTAGGGCCAAATTTCAAAGGTCTCTAGAGATAGATATTTTTTAAACTATGAGGAATTGAAAGCTAATCTTTTGCATTGGTGGTAGAGCCATATAGATCTACATTAAATAATTTTTCCAGCAAAATCTGAGGAGATGACCTGGGGACCCTTTCGGTGAGTTGGCACGGAATGACCCTTATGGGGCACGTCAATACGGGTAATAGGGGCACGGCATTATGGGGCACATCAATTACGGTAATAGGGGGCACGCATTATGGGGCAGTCAATACGGGTAATAGGGGCACGGCATTATGGGGCACGTCAATACGGGTAATAGGGCACGGCATTATGAGGCACGTCAATATGCGTAATAGGGACACGGCATTATGGGGCACGTCAAAATGCGTAATAGGGCACGGCATTATGGGGCACGTCAATACGGGTAATAGGGGCACGGCATTATGGAGGCACGTCAATACGGGTAATAGGGCACGGCATTATGGGGCACGTCAATACGGGTAATAGGGGCACGGCATTATGGGCACGTCAATACGGGTAATAGGGGCACGGCATTATGAGGGCACGTCAATATGGGTAATAGGGGCACGGCATAATGGGGCACGTCAATACGGGTTAATAGGGGCACGGCATTATGGGGACGTCAATACGGGTAATAGGGGACGGCATTATGGGCCACGTCAATTACGGGTAATAGGGGCACGGCATTATGAGGCACGTCAATATGCGTAATAAGGGGCCGGCATAATGGGCCACGTCAATACGGGTAATAGGGGCACGGCATTATGGGCCACGTCAATACGGGTAATAGGGGACGGCATTATGGGCCACGTCAATACGGGTAATAGGGGCACGGCATTATGAGGCACGTCAATACAGGGCGCGGCACATTCTGTTTTAATTCGTGCTGTGATGGGAAGCGCACAGTCCACGTGATTTAAAACAAGGTCGTGACGGTAAAAGCCTTGAAGAGAACCGTCATGGTTCCGTGTCTGGGAGCGCCACGGAACCCGTTTCAAACACAGGACTCACTTGGGTCGGCTTTCCCGTCATCTCGCACAGAAGATCCGTCATGCTCTCGCAGAAATCCTCGGGGATCTGTGAGGCGCTCACGTTCGTGTGCAACGCGAAGCAGGGCATGGCGCGGCGGGCTCGTGAACAATGGCGATCAAGGACCTGCACCGAGTAACTGGTTCACCACGAGAGGTCTCTCTTGTTGCTGCAGCCGTCGTTTGGACCGATGAGCGGCACTTTGCAATACTGTGAAGAAGAAGAAGAATAAAAGAATAAGACGAAGAAGAAGAAGAAGAAGAAAAGGGTAGGAAGAAGCAGCAAAGAAGAAGCAGCAAAGAAGAAGAAGAAGAATAAAAGAATAAGACGAAGAAGAAGAAGAAACGGGAGAGAAGAAGAAGAAGAAGTCGCAGAGTCGTTGTTGTTATTTTGTTGTTGTTTATTGCTCTCCAATCCTCGAGCACGATTTAAAGAGCCCAAAATGGAAAGTACCACAAGACAAGACATCAGGACAAGATAATATATGGAGGTAAAAGGCCCAGATCAAACCATCAAAACATCAAACAAAAGCGTTTGGAGAAGATTGGGATCGAATGTCCAATCGACTGTGTTGAGACTGAGTCACGTAAACTGACGTAACTAGTCACGTGGTCACTGACGTCACGTAACAATGTCTTCAAAGTCCAAGGCGTTTTGAGGATTGAGGGAACATTCCTTAATTCCACCCTGATCTCATGACTGGGATAGTTTCCAATGCAATAGAAAATGTCGAAATGCTCAACACTTTGAGGGATACGACAATCTCCACAAGTAGGCTGGCTACCTGTGGCGTGGCAGGTGAGGAGGTCGCTGCAAACAGTGGGGCTGTTAACCTTCAAAAGGGGTCATTTGATTTATCCTCATCCCAGTACCGAAGTTAATTTGTCTTGTATTCATGTATTTCTAATTAAAAGTTAAAACAATTAAATCGTTCGATTGTTTCATCACGTGACTAATCTTTCATTTGAGGTTTTCAGCGGATTTGTTACAGATTCATCGTGGAGGTGTTTTATTGTCACTCGCAGGGGTCCGCGTTCGCCAAGTCCCTCGCGCCTCCCACCCCTCTCCCTACCTCCTCCCATCCTCCCCTCGCGCCTTCCATCCTCTCCCTCGCTCCTCCCACTCCCCCTCCCTCATCCATCCTCCCCTCATCTTCCCACCTCTCCCCTGCCTCATCCTCCTCCCCTCCCTCATCCTCATCTCCCTCACTCTTCCCACCTCTCCCCCTGCCTCACCCTCCTCCCTCGTTCCTCCTCATCCCATCCTCCCCCTCGGTCATCCCGCCTCTCCCTCGCTCCTCCCGCCCTCTCCCTCGCTCCTCCCGCCTCTCCCTCGCTCCTCTCACCCCTCCCCTCGCTCCTCCCCTCCTCCCCCTCCCTCATCCCACACCTCCCCTTGCTCCTCCCACTCCCCCCTCCCTCATCCCACTCCCCCTCCCTCATCCCACTCCCCCTCCCTCATCCATCCTCCCCTCACTGTTCTCACCTCTCCCTTCTCATCCTCCTCCCCCCGCTCCTCCCACTCTCCCTCCCACCACACCCCTCCTCTCCTGATTTTGTGAGGTTGGCTTTGGAGCTTCCCACTTTCTGGGACGTGTCCAGTGCACAAAATGAGAGTTATCTCCACAGCTGACTTGTAATACCCTCTACCACCACCGGGTGGCACCACACAACACACATTTACAGAGAGAATTTTCGTCGACCTTCCCTCCCGAACCACTGCGTCGACAGATGAAACAAGTAGCCCATGTTCAGTACGATGTCGATCTTGGTCCATGTGCCAAGTTTGGCGGCATTTGACCCAGTAGTTTGGCGTGATTGGAGTTAACCACGCACACACAACACACACACACACAACACACACACACACACACACACACACACATACGCACACGCACACGCACACGCACACGCACACATACACACATATACACACATTACACACATTACACACATATACACACATATACACACACACATACACATACATACACACATATACACACACATACACACATACACACAATACACACATAACACACACACACACATATACACACATATACAACACACACACATACACACACACATACACACAACACACACACAACATATACACAACATACACACACACACATACACACACATAACACATAACATATATACACCACACACACACACCACACACACACATATACAAATATACACACACACAACACTACCACACATAACACACATATACACACACACCATACACACACATACACACACAATATACACACATCATACACACACACACATACACTACCAACACACATATACACACATATACACACACACACAATACAACACACATAACACACTATACACACACATACACACACATACACACACATATACACACACACAAACATACACACACACATATACACACACATATACACACATCACACACATATACCACACTACACACACACATACACACACATACACACACACAATATACACACACATACACACACATATACACACATACACACACACATTACACACATACACACACATATACACACATATACACACATATATACACACACATATACACACATAACACATTACACACATATACACACATATACCACACAATACACACACATATACACACATACAACACACATTACACACAATACCACATCACACACATATACACACATACACACACACATACACACACATACACACACACATACACAACTACACACACATATACACCACACATACACACATACACACACATATACACACATTATACACACACACACACACACTACACACACATACACACACATACACACACATATACACACACATTACACACATACACACATATACACACACATAACACACACATATCACACACACACTATACACACACATACACACACATACACACACATACACACATATTACACACACATACCACAATAACATATACACACACATACACACACATACACACACCATACTACACACATATACACACATATACACACACACACACACATACACACACATACACACACATATACCACACACATACACACATACACACACATACACACACATACACACACACATACACACACATACACACACATACACACACATACACACATATACACACACATACACAACAACATATACACACACATACACACATACACACATTATACACACATATACACACACACACACAATACACACACATACACACACATACACACAACATATACAACACACACACTTACACACACATACACACACATACCACACACATACACACACACACCACAACATACACACACATACACACACATATTACACACATATCACACACTACACACACATACACACATATACACACATATACACACACCACACACACATACACACATACACACACATATACACACATATACACACACACAACACACTACACACACATACACACAATACAACTACACATATACACACACACACATACAACCACATACACACACATATACACACACTTACACACATTACAACCACTTATTCTTGGATCGAGACAGCAAAGTTGTTGACCTTCATGTATGTCATAGTCAACCACAACCTGCACCACCTAAAACGAATGCTGGTTTCACGTGCACCTGACCGCCTCACCTGGAGTAGGCCAGACCAGCCCTCCCACAAAGGTCGAGCCAGCTGGATTCTCTTCAAAATAAATCCAGGGTGAGTTCCATGACCAATGAGCTTGCTATCGCTTGCCAAGCCAGCCGTTCCTCATTGACCTTTTGTTTGGCACGCTCGTTCGAGTGCTTAAGGCACTTAGCAAGTGCTCTCTCCGATTTTATTGGTCACGAGTGGACCCCTTGGTCCGTTGGACCAAATTTTTATGTGTCTCCACGGTCTTGGAGCATACCCGCGTGCTCTACTGCTTGAGCATTAGCTTGCCTTTCACCAAGCCGAGATGTGCTTGGGTCAGGGTGGGGATTATACTTTCGTTATTATTATTATTGCCAAATTATAGGACTGAACTATTATAATGTAATTACCCCACGATTATTGTCAGATAAGGCCAGATCAGATCTGTCACTGCTACAGGTACCATGTAAACCTGTACTAACCTGCACTCACCTGTACTAACCTGTTTCATGATCGGCTGTCGGCACCTAAACCGTCTGATAAGGGTGTTTGGATATGGACACCCAGCGGATTAAAACCGTGTCAAAGGGCGGAGGAGGCTCCTCGTGAGCCAACGGCCATCCGTATCTAGTGCCCAACTGTGTCTGCGGACGTCCTCCTGGAGTTGGCGACTTTTTTTGAGGAGGTTGGTGGCAGGATTTGCACTCCGGCCACCGTAAACCCTTCATTCCGCAAAACACGAGGAAAACGCAAAGAGAAATGGAAAACCCACTCCGTGGAGATACCTCTTGTGCAGCTTCCCTCCGCAGGGCAGCTCATTGGGTGATTAGATTGGGGCAAAGCCTTCGGGACTCCCACTCTTTGATGGTAGGAGGAAAATCACGGAGGTAACATTCCCGGGTTAGAGTGCGGTAGAGTGTGTCCGGGGTGTCTGATTGTCATCCACCAGACGGCGGTCTCCTTGGGTTAACCTGAGGCGGTCCCTTCGGGTGGGTGCCTGGAATGTCCTATCCCTAAGAGGAGATGATCCCTGTCTCTGTTATCATCTGAGCTCAAGCGTTTTGGACATCGGTAATGCAGCACTCTCTGAGGTTCGGAGACCGGATTGCGGCGAGATCATGGTGGGTGGTTACACCTACTATTGGTCTGGTCACTCTGATGGTTAACATGCCAAAAGAATTTCCGGCACAAGTGTTATAACTGTCACGAAGGGTCATTCTGCAAGAAGATGCCGGAAGCCTTGTAAGAAAACGAACACAAATGTACATACTGTAGTCGTAGCAACAGTAACAGTGACCAGGAAGACTCGCTTGGAGCTAACATTGGAACCACCATGTTAACAAGCTAGATGTCATCTGATTCACCTTAAGGTGGCGGGGAGAGATCTACGTATGGAGTTGGACACTGTCTCGGCAGTCTCCGTCATTTCATTGTGCGAGTACTCTAAACTGTACAAACATCTAAGACAAGAACACTGCAGCTTACTTTCGTACTTCACCGGTGAGCAAATTAAACCAAAAGGCAAGCTATGTGTGCTGGTACAGTACAATCAGCAATCCGATGTGCTGGATTTGTATGTTGTGGACACTCGGGTCCCAGCCTTGTTGGGACATCAGCAATCCGATGTGCTGGATTTTATGTTGTGGACACTCGGGCCCAGCCTTGTTGGGACATCAGCAATCCGATGTGCTGGATTTGTATGTGTGGACACTCGGGGCCCAGCCTTGTTGGAAGAGACTGGCTGCGGAAGATTAAGCTCGACTGGCACACTGTCAAGTCAATACATGTCGACTCTTGAAACCATTTCTGGATCGACTGATGCTCAATTGAAACACTTGCTCAACCAGTACTCTGAGGTCTTCAAGGATGAAATTGGAACTCTGAGAGGCACTAAAAGCAAGGTTGAGCTTAAAGACGAACAGTAAGCCAGTGTTTCACAAGGCTCGGCCAGCTCCATATGCATTGCATCCAAAAATAGATGCTGAGGTTCAACGATTGGAACAGGCAGTATTATCTCCAAGGTAGAATGGAGTGAATGGGCATCGCCTGTAGTCCCCGTTGTGAAGCGAAATGGAGATATTAGGCTTTGTGGAGATTTCAACGTATCGATAAATTCCTTACTTCAGGTGGATCAATACCCACCACTATCTGTGGAGGATATACTGGCAACATTGGCAGGAGGAAGAAGTTCTCCAAGCTTGATTTATGCCAAGCTTATCTTCCGATGGAAATGGAAGGAGACTCCAGGAAGTACCTAAGAATCAATACACACCAAGGGTCTGTACCAGTACAACAGACTGGTGTTTGGGGTTGCATCAGCCCCTGCAGTGTGGCAACGTACCATGGATCGGGTATTGGCAGGAATACCAAAGGTACAATGTCTCATTGATTATATAATCATCACCGGGAATTCAGATGGGGACATTTGCAAATTTTGGTGACTGGTTTTGCAGAAGCTAAAAACACCACAACCTTCGGGTAAACACAGACAAATGTCTGTTTCTCAACAAAAGCTAACCTATTGTGCGCATGAAATCACTGCGGAAGGGTTAAGTAAGACATCCAACAATGTAAAGGCGATGGCCGAGCACCAAAGCCTAAAGATGTCCCACAACTTCACTCTTTCTCGGGTTGCTGAACTATTTCATCATTTCCTTCCAAATTTGTCAACACTTCTCCATCCGTTGCACGAGCTACGACAGAAAGGACACCATGGACTTGGGAAAAGGCTTGCGAGAAGGCATTTATGGAGGTAAAAACTTTGATCGCTTCTGATGTAGTACTTACGCATTATGACCCGAACAGCTTCCACAACTTGCCGGTGATGCGTCACCATATGTCTTGGGAGTGTACTCTCTCATGTCATGGAAGATAGTGAGGAACGACCAATAGTCTTTGCGTCCAGGTCATTAACCTCATCAGAGAAAAACTACTCACAGATAGATAAGGAGGATTGACTCTTATCTGGGGAGTAAAAAATTTCACCCATTATGTTTGGCAGGACGTTTACCCTAGTCACGGACCACAAACCCTGCTATCCATCATCTCCACCCTCAAAAGGCATACCAGTGATGACAGACACACGTCTGCAGTGATATGCATTGTTTTTAGCTGCACATGACGATAACATTGAATACAAGAGTACGAATGATCACGGTAATGCAGATGCCCTGTCACGGCTTCCACTTGAGATCATCCAGCCATCTGCAGAGGAGGATATGGATGCAGTTAATGTGTTTCACATGTCACAGATTGAATTACTTCCAGTAACAAGTGATGAGATCAGACAGGAAACACAATGTGACAGGAGATGTTCTCGAGTGTTAGAGTCTGTCATTCAGGGTTGGTCTCAGAAGCCGAAACAGATTCAACCTTTCTACAAACCGGAAGGATGAACTGTCAGCCCATTGTGGCTGATGTTGTGGGGCAACACGTAATTTGTACCCCATTCATTGGGCAATCTGTGTGCTGGGATAGTTACATGAAGGACACATTGGGGTTGTAAGAGAAGGCATTATCACGTAGCTACGTACACAACTGGTCAAAAGTTTTTGAACACCCTCATTTTTCCAGTTTTTACTGAAATTTAAGCAGTTCAAGTCCAGTGAATAATCTGAAATGGTTCAAAGCTAAGCGGTAAACTGCCAGAGGTTAAAAAAAAAGTTTAGGTTACAAAAACTGAAAATAATGTAAATTTCAGAGTTGTTAAAAAAGGCCCTTTTCAGGGAACAAGTAATGGTCAGCAACTGCAGATATTCTGCAACAATTGAAGTAAATTAAGCCTTGAAAGTTGATGCAAACAATTCCTACAGGTGTCCAACTTTTGTTGATTGTTTACAAACCCTCTGTCTGTATAAAAGCAGTGTTGGAACAGACTGTGTTGCTACACCCTTGAAGCATTATTTGGACAATATTGCACTGCAGGAATAGTATTGTGTTGGGCGGGTATCGGCAGTGAGCACGGACCGCTAGATGGAGCAGCAGAGTCGACTCCACCGAAAACACCCGGAATTCAGATCGTTACCCTCGGATAACTCGAAGGTACGGGTCTCTTACAGGACCGTGAATCGTCATAATTCAGCCACGTGGTACAGGGTTATTTGCCAATCTTCAAAATACCAGAGACCACCGTGGCGGAGCTATGCCGGGAAATCCATACCTCGACGGAGCTCGAACGGGACGAGTCGTTAGCGTGCTCGACCGTGCATAACCCGAGCGGATGGTTACCGAGGGTTCCCGTTCAGCCAAATGTACATCTACAGCAGCAACAGCCTTTTTTAATCACCCAAACGCACCGTGCTAACCAATGAAGGAAAGGACAAAGCGAGCTGAAACATTTTAACAATAGGGATATTTATTACAATAATCGGGGAGAAGAGAGGAAGCACGTAAGGGCAGAGTTATCACGATAAGCAATGCAGTATGTACAAGGCACTTAAACAATTCCTACTTGTAGACGGGGGCCCACGGACACACACACGCACACACAGATACCCAAAAGAGAGATGGACCTCGAGGTCTTTATTATTCCTTCAGCTCGGAGGGAGGTCGAGCTGAGGTACGAGAAGTGGCTGGCTACCTGGGCCGCAACGCGCGCTGGTCGTCCACCCCTTCCCGGAGCTCCGGTCGCAATGGATGGACCAGGCAGCGAATCCAGCAGCGGCGAGACGAGGTGAGGGATCGGCTGCGACGAACCCAGAGCCAGCGACGAGACCAGACCAGCGTCGAGCAAACCAGACCAGCGTCGAGAGATGCATTCCGCGAACCAGACTACATGCTCGAGCAGACAGAGAACCAGAGAGCGCCAGCGAGATGGGATCAGACCACGCGCTCGGCAGACGGGGCGCAATTTTGTTCTTTTCCTTCGTCCCCTTTTCGGACGCGGTCATTCATCGCCCATTGGCCACAAAATGACGCCAAGTCTCGCTGATTGGACGGGGAGGGGGGGGGGGGCATGACGGCCGTCGTGGCCGACCGCCCTCAACTAAGGAGAGGATTATGGTCCTGCGTGGGCTACGCCTATTGGTCGACCGTCGGCAACCTCGCTCGCATCCCCTGGATTGGGCGAAGAGACGTCACGGTTCTCGTGAACTCCGCCACGTACGTTGCTGACAGTCACGTGTGCAATGGCAGTGGAGGAGGGTGGAAGGAAGCAAAGGCAATGTCGTTGTTGAAAGTTGTTGTTTTAGATATATAAAATCCCTCTATCAAATAAAATTCCGTCAGCGCATGAACATCCAATTCTCACTAGACTAGGGATGGGCTCCGAACTAGAAACCACCACTTACCGATATAACTGAGCTATAGGGTACGGCTGTCTGTCTGTGTGCACAAGGCTTCCGATTCCTAACAGTATATTTGCTATCATAATGGCGAGAAAAAGACAATTAACAAAGGAAGACAGACAGAACATTATACCTTAAAAGTGTAGGTCTTTCCTTTAGAGAATGCAAAGTAAGCCAAGGTGTCAGTGAGTACAGTTTTCCTACACCATCAAAGGTTACTTGGAAACCGGAGGAAACTCTGACAGGAAGAGGTCTTGGCAGACCAAAGCCACAAACACAATCAGAAGACAAGTTTCTGAGAGTCAACAGCTTGTGTGATAGGACGGCTACACAGACAGGCGCTTCAAAGCACAGATTAACACTGTCGAAGTAAGGAAGTCTCAGATTTCAACTGTGAAAGAAGGTTTTGAGCTTGCAGGTTTGGCAGGTCAGCAGTGGCAGTAAGAAAGCCATTGCTAAGTGGCAAAATAAGAAACCAGGCTTGCCTGGGCCATGAAGCACCCCCACCAGTGGACTACTGAAAACTGGAAGAAGGTCTTATGACCGATGAATCAAAATTTGAAATCTTTGGTTCATCACGCAGGGTTTTTGTGCACCGTCGAGTAGGCGAAAGGATGGTTCCCAGTTGTGTGACACCAACTGTCAAACATGGAGGAGGAAGCGTGATGATCTGGGGGCTCTTTTTGCTGGATCCAGAGTCGGTGACTTGCACAGAGTGACTGGCACCCTGAACCAAAAGGGCTACCACAGCATTTTGCAGCCGCCATGTGATGCCTTTTGGTCTATGCCTAGGCTTGGTCAGGGGTTCATCCTACAGCAAGATAACGACCCAAACATACCTCAGGCGATGTCAGAACTACTTAGAAGAAAAGAACAAGACGGTAGGCTTCAAATCATGGAATGGCCAGGCACAGTCTCCAGACTTAAACCCCATCGAGCTGGTTTGGGATGAATGGATGAGAAGGGTAAAAGCAAAGCAACTACCAAGTGCAACCACATTTTTGGGAAACTGCCTGCCACAGTGTTGGGTAAGAACTTTCCGAACATATTTGATTTCCATTGTGGAAAGAATGTCACGAGTAGAGTATGTTCGGCTGTTATATCTGCAAAAGGTGGCTATTTGATGAGTCAAAATTTAGATTAAATTTGTTCAACAAAACGATTCCAGTTGATTTCTTTTTTATCTGCAATTGTTTATTTGTTCTGTGCTTTAATTTCAGAGTACATTGAAACATTGAACTGCTTATTAAATTTCAGTAAAAACTGTAAAATTAGGGTGTTTCTAAAACTGCTAGACCGGTCTTGTATGGTGGTCTCCAATGATAAGGACATCGAACGGATAGCTAAGTGATGTGATTGGTGTTAGCTACATCAGAACATGCCACCTGTGTCACCTTTGCATCCATGGGAGTGGCCCTTGGGCCCGTGGCAGAGGATACACGTGGATTATGTTGGTCCGTTTAACAGTTACCGTGGATGGTTGCCACATTCAATGGCCAGACATTTGTCACGAAATCAACTACGTCACAACAGACCATCATCAAATTGCGTGACATTGTTTTTTGTGAGGAATGGCGCACCTGAACAGAATCCTTGAGAAAAAATTCAGTCATTCTAAAGGGTTCTAATGGATTAGTCTAAAGGGTTAAGGGGTAATTGGAAAAGGTTGAAACGGGTAATTTCTAAATCGTTGTAAAAGGGTAATTCAAAATGGTCTAAAGGGTTCTAAAGGGCAATTCTAAAAGTTGTTAAAGGTCAGGTCAGGTATGGGAGGCATTGCGCCAGAGGCAGCGCATCCTGCGGTCCGCTTTCCGCCGCGTACTCCAGGGGCTCCGTCATGCGCCTTCGCCCAGGCATATGCCAGGCCCATCCCATCTCCTTGAGATCCGATCAACCTGCTGACAACCACGAGGCACTGGTCGGACCCATTGGCCTCCTCCACTCACGAGACTTCCTCGCTGAGAATCTGGTGAGCAGGATCAGGCTGTCTAGGGAAAACGCACACATCTCCATACAGCCGCAGGCTGAGCTCACAGACTATGCAGGTAACAAGTCTCATTCCGAGTCTCTCTCAGGCAACCGCTCGTTGGACACAAAGACCGAAACCAGCGATAGCCAAGGATTCTCTGAAAGACCTTGGCTTACCAAAGGAATTTAAGTTCTTCCGTCTCCTGATCCTTGGTCGGAGTACAAAGGTCCACATCCATAGAGCAAGACTGGAAGCACCAAGGACCTGAGACTCGGGACTTCGTCCTTCCCGCACAGGTACCGGCCCAGGCCACACCCATTATCCAGTGAATCCATGACTCCCCAGGCCCACCAAACCTCTATTTGACCTTTGACCTCACGCCAGCAGAGACATGAATATCACTGCCAGGTAAGTGATTCTCTCCACGACCTCAACATGCTCCACACAAACAGGCACAGCAACAGGGACAGACAGGACAGCAGCATCCAAGATGTCACTGAAAGCCTGGATCTTTAGTTTTTGGACCCAGAGAACCCTTAATCCCAGCGGGCTCCGACTCCTCATCAGACTCGAGGGCCCCAAAAAAGGATATCTAAAGTCTCCGCAAAGATAATTCATCATCTGCAAAATCAAGGGTTCAGGATTCTTGACATTCGCAAACGATGCCACCGCGGCTCATCTCTCCAACTCCCCGATAAATCCAGTCATACAGTGCTGAAAAGTGTGGGGCGCCAGTAAACAACCCCTGACGAACTCCGTAACAACTGAAATAAGTCCAGAGATGGTACCACCACTCACAGCACCATACCGGTGAGTTCGAATTCAGTATAGTTTTGGGGCACCCACGAAGACCAGATCCTCCAGAGCGGCATCCCGATCACCGAGTCAAACTGCTTTACAGGATATAACATAGCTGCAAAGCAGCCCTGACCGAAACTTCTCGTCTGCCGTGTGACCCGGTAGCGATTACGGTCAATTGTGACCTTGGGTGTAAACCTGACTGCTCTACTGTTGTCAAGCAGATTTGCTGGTGAGAACCCTATCAAAAATTATCCGAGCAAAGACTTTGCCGCTTGAAGCAAGCGTCAACCCTCGGAGTTGTTGCGTCTTGGCGGATCACCCTTCCCTTTCCAGAAGGGACAGCAAGGCCCCATTTCCGCATGGTGATGTGCCTGTGTTCATGCCAGAGCACAGAACTGCATCGACACGCATGGCAGCTTTCCACCAGCCTTAAGTTCGCATGTGCACGACCTGGCATTACCCATTTCAACAGGCTCAACCGCAGCCGTATCCACAGCGAGGTGGAAAAACCACAAAAGTGATTGGAGGGTGCACCAGGTGTAAACCTGACGTCCAACTCGACAGCTGGTGGATCCGCTTGTACAACGCTCAAAGTACACGGCCCAGCGGGCCTTCACTGCGGACTCCCTGTCAAGAGGCCTCACCCTCTGCTCATCTGGCCAGTACATCGAGGGATGGCTTGGAGAATGATGTGCGATTTCCTCCTATAACGGGACGAGAAATCGCTGACCAAGGGATGCTACCCTCCTACAGAATCCTCCCACAGGCCTCCTGTCACTCTTAGCCACGTACAGTTTTACGCCTCATTCCCTCTGAACAGCTGAGCTCTGCCATTCAGCCTGGCCTGGACTCTCTCGTTTGAGTGTGAGAGACAAAATTTCTTTGCCTCCGGTGGTAGACACATCACGAATCAGGACGTGGTCTTGGAAGACTATCAACGAGACATGGTCATCTTCCTTTGCCACACCGCCAGCGTCTGGAATACCAAGATCCAGCGATGGAGCTTCGTGGGCGCGACATGACCAGCCCCCGAAGTCCAATGACTTCTTGCAAAGTCAAGGATTGGTGCCTTCTGGTTCATAGGAATTAGTGAAAGGATTCTAGGTTTAAAGGGTTTGCGTTCATTTCTAAGCTTTGCCTATTCATATCTGATGCAAACGACCACTCCTTCGGACACGGATTGACATTTTTCAACAACTGTCTGGAAGATGGATCCTCTGCAGATGGCATCCATTCTCATTCACCTGCTCTTATACCTTCATCCTATTCTCTCTAAATTATTTGCTATCTCTCTTCTCATCCTCTCACTTTCCATGTCATCTCTTCTTCCAACTGATTTCTCAATGTTTTAAGCCTCGTCCTTCGTCTCCTCGTTCACGACTACCCTCTTCCCCCTTCTCCTTATTCCTTTCGATGTGTACGTAAATAGATCATTTAAAACGAGGAAAATGTGTCCAAAGAGCCGCGCCTAAAGTGTTTTGTCTTCACCAGAAGAACAAGGAACTCAGAAGAGAAGGAGGAGAAAAAAACAACAATAACAACTTACTTCCGATATCTTCGTCACGTGCCTTGATTAAGCCAATTAGGCAAGACCCGTCATAGTTGTTGTATTTACGTATTTACGAATAATAAGTGTATTTAGAAAATTACAAACACATTAAATGGGAATAATCTCTTAAATAGTAACGTGAACTTTTCGAAACTTTTAAGCAAATGTTCCGAATATATTTTAAAAGTTCATGATAGACGCTCTCAAAAAGGCACCCTCAATGCCGAGGGATGTGTACAGGCGTTTAGTATAAAGGAGATCCGGATCGTGATATATAAAAGACTCCGAGTTCCTAAAAGGTTTTTGCAAGAAGAAGGAGAAGAAGAAGAAGAAGGAAGAAAGAGAAGAAGAAGACAGAAGAAACAACAACACAGGCAGCTCTCCTTTTCGCCCACCGCGAGACGAGACCCCAATTCGCCACAAGTGGAATTTTAATACCTTCACTCTCAACTGCGAAGGTAAAAAGGCATCAATTTTCAAAATTAGACACCAGCCAATAAAAATATTATTTTGTGCAAAAGTAAATTGGCTGCAGGTAAAATTATAAATTTAGTAGCCGAAAATCGTAGGCAGGAGAAAAAAAAAAAATTTCTGAAAGAAACATTATTTATCCCAATCGTGAATAAGTGAAAAAAAATTTTTTCAGAAGCGACGAAAATAAATCATGCGAAGTGTGGCGGGTGACGTTCGGACGGCACCACGTTTCATGTATTCGTAAAGCAGAATTCTTTTACCGTCAATGTTATTCAATTTGTTACGAAACATGAGATTTTCTGCGAGTTCCATGATTTTATTTAACGATGGAGTTGGTAATTAATAGCGGTTTGTAGTTGTTTTAGGAGTGTTTTTTTTTTTCCTTCCAGAAATGAATGAGTCGATGTGAAGGACGAAGAATGAAGCAAAGATTTCAAAAAAAAAACAACAGAAGCAAATCGTTTGAGGACCGAAGCTGATAGCGAGTGATGTTATGGCGCGCCGGCAGAAGCACCGTGTTCGCAAACGCCCGTCCGAGACGGCCGCTTGCCCTTCAACGACGCGCGTTGAGGAGCGTTATCCGGCTTGTACACCGACAAGAGGGACGCGTACGGCCAGCCTGCTTATTTGGCGTTTTCGCGCGGTCTTCTGTGCGGTTGATTGTCCGGCGTCCGGTACTTCTGTACTGGTTGTGCGGGGGGTCGTGAGGCGAGAAGACGGACACCGTCTGGCGGACCGTGCTCTGCCGGCCGGGGTCGGTCTGGCGATGTGCCCGGGCCGCTGGACGTGGCGCCTCCGGAAAGTTTGCCCGTCTGACCGGTGTTGTTCCCTCGTGTTTGTGTCCCAGTCCGTTCGACACCGGGATACGCTTGAAACTGTTCTGCGAAGCCGAGCACGAGAAGCCGGTCATTGGTTTTTTTTGGTTTTGCTCTGCGTCTACCGTCCGTTGATTTGCTGACATCTTGTAAATTGTGATCCTTGTGTTTTTTTAGGCCTCATTCCTCTCGCTCAGGAGCTCCGGTGCTCACTTGTTGCCCTCGAGGAAGAAGATCACTGGTGATGATCTTGGGAACCACTCGCTGGCAAAAGTTTCATTCATCAACTGGTGGAGGGGAACTACTAGTGGCGTCGTTGCGTGCTGGAGAGCACGGTGCGGCAGGTTAGCACACTTACCTTTGAGATATCTAATTGGGCCGTGTGGTGGTTCTCCCAAAAACGTGCCGTCCCTACGACGGGCTTTTAAAGCCGCTGTTCCCGTTCTGCTAGCACTAGTGGTGGACGTAAATACCCCCCTCCCCCCCCAACGGTGTCCTTTCATTGGAGGAGTAGAGAGAGTTATCGCCGCGCTCTCTGAACAAATTACCAATTAACAATCCCATGCCCTGACTACCGCTGGAAGGTAAAGGCAAACCACCCTGTGCCTGAAACCTCCCCCTGGTCGTGCATGGCAGACCGTGAACCTGCTTTTGGTGCAGCCACCGCGGGACGGACGGCTCACGACCAAATTTTTTTGCTGGGGGGAATTGAAGTTGGCTTTAAACTCAGCGTTGCTTGTGCAAGACACCGATTTGACGCCGGCTCTGGCCTTCTTCCCCAAGCCGTTGTGTGGTCCGGCGGTAGACTCGCCGATCCTCAGCCGGTGGCAGCTTTGAGCAGGTCCAGCCGGTCCTAGAGTTCAGAGCAGTTCGGCCTGTTGGCTAGACTGCAATTTCCAATCACCAGGGGTGTTGACTCAGCCTCCGTCATCTTCGAGGTGCGCCGAAAACATGAAGTAGCAGCCTGATAACTGGTCACCGGTGTTTTGCCCCGGGTCTAGAATAGTGCTGTACCATCTATCCCTGTGCGCTGTTCGTAAGAGAGCGACCGGGTTGGCGCAGGAAGCGGCATCCGGCCATAAAACATTGCCTCAAAAAGGCCCAACCCTCACAGCAGGGGAAAAATGGCTGTGAAATGGTCTTTTTTTTTCTGGCTCTTCCCATCTCCAGGTACATTGAAGAGGCACGTGCAGCGGGATTCGTTGCCATCGAGGACTCGAGGTTTCACCGTTTGGACGAGTGGAAGCACATGAAGTCGCTCCACGGTATAGTCGTTTTCAGACGCAGTACTTCGCGAGTGTCCTCGACCCGTCTCGAATTCCGCGGAACCCTGCGTCCGTCTCAAAATGACCCACCGCCGTCACCGTTTTCTTTTGCAGCCATGCGACTTTGCACTTAGTACCCATTTTTCAGTCTATTGCAGGAATTTTCGAGGTGAGTTGTCGGCCGGTCGCTTGTTTTGCAAGCCGTCACACGAGCGCGCTGCTTTGTTCTACACCGCTCCTGTCGGAAAGACTGAGTGACGGTAACGCGAGAGTCATCGTTTTGCTGGATAAAAACCAGCGGCAGGCCTTGGAAGCCTTTGAAAGGTGGAGTTTCTTCATGAGTTTTAGCTGTTGTCCTTCGTTTCTGTGGCCCACCGTGTTGCCACGTTCTTACACAATGTCGTACTCTTGCCGTGGAACCTGGCAACTGGTAAATCTGTGTGTTCATCTTGCTTGGGATTTGCACAACGTGTCTCGGTTGACTTTTGTGCATTCTGCGATGTGTGGCTGAAGTGAAAATGTCGTACTGGTACTTACTTTTTTTCGGGGTTGGTGTTTTCTGAATTTCTCAACTGGATGATGCAAGTTGTGTGCTGCATCTTTCTTATTCGTTAGTTGTCTCATACGTCCGGTGTATCATTGGGAGATGTACTTCCACACAGGGCTAGTGCAGAGGCGACGCATTCACCTGGAGCTGTCGAGTTCTGCGGTCAGGTATCCCGACCCTGACAGTATATACCGTCGCCGTTGGTGGTTCGCTGGTCTTGGGCATTATCATCACAAAGTGTGCCTGTCCTTCGGCCAAATGGACGTCTGCTGCGTCGCTGTCCGCGGGCATGGCTGCGTGGACGTTCGATCCCATGAAGTCTTTCAAGAACTGGAGGCGAGCTACTGCACCGGGCACCCTGAAACAAATTACGGAGGGAAGGCAGAAGAAACCACCCAGTGTAATCCTTGCCGCCCAGCCTGCCTTCGGGCAGAAGCTCGTAGACGTGTACACGCCATTGATCTATTACTTAGGAATGGGAGCAATCGGGATGTGCGATTCATTGCATGAGAACAGAGTTGAGAAATTAAAACTCCTCATTCAGTCTTCCTGGTGACTTCCTTTGTGATTTCCGGTATCTCCTTTCATCCCGTGCATAACGTGAGTTCGTCAACTGGACCTATCTCCATGGCGTCGTGGCCTCCGATGAGCTGTATCGACGTAGTTGCCCGTCGGGCAATGGCAATGGCCAATAAGTCCTTGCCATGATACAGTCATCGCAAAAAGCCCCAGCTATGTGGTGGGAATTTGAATTTTTGCCGTATATAGGTGCCTCCGTGTCTCGGAAACCGAGTAGCACGACGAGCAGGAATTTGGATTTAGCATGCAATTGGCCCTCGCCCCAACGCTGATGGGAAGTAGTCAGAAGAGTTTTAGTCCCAACCCACCTTAAGAAAGTGTCTTATTTATTTATTTATTTGTGTATGGGTTATGATTCCAGGACAGACTTAAGGATTCCACCCACTTCAGACCTTTGAGTTGTTCTTTGTCGCCTTCAGCCAAGAGTCCTGCCATTCATGGAGTACACCTTCTTTGGAAGAATCATTAAGCAAGCTGTTCTTTCTGCTGGCACATCGTGTTGACGTATTATAAGATCCTGTCTTTATTCGGATCTTATTGCTTTTCAAATACATCGAATCTTGCGCTCAAAGTGAGCTCGCTTTCATGCAGTCGTATGCAAACAAATACATTGAGTCTACTTTTACGTTAATTGCAACATTAGCATCGTCAATGGATAGAGCTAGAGTATTTATGGGATTCAAACCTAAGTTCCCTAATCATCAAGCACATGTTCTCAGATTGAAACGTGTGTGAACGAGTAAACTCAAAGTGACCGAAATCCGTGCCCGAACCGGCCGTGTAAATATGGCGACGGCAAACTTCCCGTTGCATCATTTGTCAAGCAATTGCTTCGGGCCAGGACACTACTTAATTGGAGAGGGCATTTGTCGTGTCAATTATGAGGTCGAATGGGCCTGGCCTACCTTTAAAAGCTGGTGAAACGGTTCTCTTCGAATTCCTCTCCCTTTATGGAATACTCACCCATTCCTAGTGAAGTAGCAGCGTTGACGCTCTTTGGAACTCTGGTTCATCGTCGATGAGCACAATGCCGGCGGCCCCAAGAGCTGGCCACATTAACACCACAAAACACATAAAAGTTTGGATATAAGACATGGATATGTTGCGTGAGATGTGTTGCAGCTCGAATACGAGGCCCGGCACGATAACGAGGCCTTTCTTATCAAAAGTAAACGTCTGTTGTGGTCACAGTTGACATTGCCATTGCATTATCCAGAGCGTTGGGACAAAGAAGCGATTCTTCATTTATTGTGCTTATCGTCTTTTTGTTTTTGTCGTTTGTATTCCCTGCTTTCAAGGACACTTTACTTAAGCTATCAATTTATTAACGATTGCTGTTCGTCTTTGGATAAATTATTGATAGAGACCACGCATGAAGTGTGACGGTTGCAAAAAAAATAATCTTCTACTACCCCAATGCTGTACATCTTCGTTCCCCCTCCCCGTCCAAAGCCATACACGCTGCCTATCTTAGGCTTCAAATGATGTCATTGTCTTACCTTGGTTACTACTTTGCTGATGGTCAAACGTGACTGACTTATTCTGGAGAGGCGAGGCTTGAGTGGAGCAGGGGAGAGTGGGAAGGGAGGTGAACTTGGAATTGAGGCGAAGGGATGAGATGAAACGGAAGAGTTTTACTGTATTCTGTTACTCTTGGAAGGTTCTGTAGGAGTAGTCTGAAGGTTTTGTGATCTCGTTACGGAGGAATCATGTATCAAAGACGTGGTGGAGTCTAGGAGAGGGGATGAATATTGTCATTCATCTCTCTCTCGGACTCTCGGGCTCTCTGGTGTGCGTCGTGGATCTAAGGGTGGTGTAGAATGGCGAATGTTGTCGCATGGTAAACTGTGCAAGTTTCGGAATGCAGAATTAAGGCGTCAAGCATGAAGTCTCTAGAAATAACAGTTTCTCTTAAATTGACGATTAACTTCTGGTCCCACCTTCAGTGCTGCTTTACTTTCCCATGCAAGCTTCGCGGCTGACAATTATTCACCGTGCCTGCTACATAACGTAGCGGGCGATACGCCTTTTTAGGGCAGATTTATTTACCTTTGTCATTGTGGTTGGAAAAGGTGACTGAGCTCTTTTGCGAATTCTAAACTCTTGACTCATAACCAAGCAGGCATGCTGTAAACCAGTCCAGCCTTCTCTGGCTAGCTTTTAGTCCAGTCAGTTAGGCCATGTTAAAGCTGCCCAGTCGAAAGGCTTGTGCTGGGCGGTCACCTCACTGCACCTCGGCACTCGCGTTGATTGGCTCTGCATAAGTTCGCAGGTAGGGTGAACCCATTGAATAGTCG
The DNA here is from genome assembly GCA_035128595.1 of Eptatretus atami. Classification (NCBI taxonomy): domain Eukaryota; kingdom Metazoa; phylum Chordata; class Myxini; order Myxiniformes; family Myxinidae; genus Eptatretus; species Eptatretus atami. The sequence continues at coordinate 49,225,442 of CM068967.1, forward strand.
AGATAATTGGGTTGTCTGGGAGATTGATCATGAGTAGACCTTCCCCTTCCTTCTTGACCTTTTTCTTTATTTTATTTTTCTTTAAACTTTTTTCTCAAACCCAACTGCCCCAGGCTGTGTCCGAAGTTACCTTTCCACAGAGTAGTCGACGTCCAAACAGAGGGTTTCAACCTGCGTTACTTTCATCGACACGCCAGCCTAGTGGATGGGGATATGAAGTATCCCTATTGATGCTGGAACAGCTGGTACACATTTGCTTGGTAACCGATTGCTACTGATTACATTGTGTAGAATTTGATGTGCATCTCATTTCCTTCTCATTTTGGATTCATATTTATACTTTCTCCTTTCATTTATTTGATTATTTAATTATCTCTGCAGACCAGAAGGAAGGAGGTTATGTTTTCACTCCTTTCTGGTCTGTCTGATCTGTCTGATCTGTCTGTCTGTTGTGTACAGGATAATCTCAAAAGTTGTGGATGGGCATTCGGATGGAATTTTCTGCACGAGGTTCGGTGTGAACAAGGACAACTCAGGTAGATTTTTGTGAAAATCCAGATCCGGATCCCGACCCCATAGAATTTTTAAGTTTACTTCACCATTGAGAGATAGGGACAAAAAACGACATATAGTACTGTTATAGCTGATATTTCAAATGTATTGACCCGATAATGTTCTCGCTTGGATTCAGGCATTACGTGGTGCGAGGTATGCGCTCCACCGAGTGCCCTTTTAGTTGCCAAAAGAGATTTGCATGCTTTTCTCCAAAAATAATAAATATTCCCTTTCTGCTTGGAAGAAGCACTCGAAAAACAATATGTGTTGAATGTACAAATAAGAAAAATTACGTTTCAGCAAGTTAGTTAAATTCCGAAATTTGTCAGCATCATTATTCCTGCAATTGATTTCGGTAGTGCTGAAAGGGTTATAGTCAAGGTTGTCAGGTTCTTTTGGTGTATTAGGTTCATCGTCACTGTGCAGAGTCATCGTGTTATCCTGCACCTGCTGTGTCATCAACCTACACGCTCCTCCCCCACCTCACTCCTTACCCATGTATCCTATTTATTTATTTATTCGATATACAGCCATGTGCCTTCTTGGCTGGCATCACATTTGTCTGGGGTGCAACGGTCGCTGATGCAATGCCCCCGTTACCAGCATCGACTGCGTACATCATTTTGCTGACCTTGGAAGCGATGACATAGCTTGGTCTATCTGATCCGAGTGTCAGTTCAATGGCATAGACGGGCTTGAACTAAAGACCCTAGGATCTTAAAGTCAGCACCTTAACCGTTAAGCCAACACCAGGCTTATGTTTCCTGTTCACCCACCACTCCATCCTTATAGGTTGAGATGGTGGAACTTATTTCGTGTTCTTCGACCCACATGTTGCCAGGCACTGTGCAAGCGTACACTCAACATTGTCGAGCGTCTCAATGAGTCTCCGGGACAGATCACTTTACCTAGCAAGGCTGACGAGGCCGGGCACCGAGACTGATCGTCAGGTGGAGTTGCGTATTGTAGATACTAGTACGTAGCCGTACGTGGCAAAAAACAAAAAATAAACTTTAACGCGAGCCAGAAACAACAAACCCAAGGTCATTCCTTCGCTCTCGCATGCCCCGTACGTTGCACCAAAAATTTAAAAAAATAAAAATAAAACTTTCAAAACTGAGCCAGAAAACAACCACACAGGCCGTTCCTTCGCTCTCGTAAACGGACGACTGGAATTGGGGCATTGTGTTTATCTCATAAATGCGCATAGAAAATCGGAGACAATCTATTAGAATATATTAAGTCATACACTATCCGGAAGTGCCCGTACGGAAATGTTCACCATGCATTTCCACGAAATTATCGCTTGCATTGAAGTAAACTGTGATACTGACACACACAGAGTTAAATTAAAACTCAGTTTATCATCCCCGTCTTTGCTTGCCATGACATTCGCTGCCATTGGACCCATTGCCACTCCTAGGCACAGATCCCCATCGTAACCGGCACGGGCACGTGACGTCGTCAGGCGGTCTGCTCACCGGCTACGCAGCCACGCCCGACGCCAGCTAACGTGTCCTTTCATTGGTTGGTATAAATGCGCCATTAACTTGGGAAGCACTGTCCGATTAATATTCAAACCTTCAAAGGCACATCCAAGGGGCCCCAGCAAATACCTTAGCAAGTTTCAATTAGATCGGACAGTGCGTTGTCGAGAAAACAGCAGTACAGACACACACACACAACACAATTGACCTGGAATTATAGAATAGATGAAGTGTACTGTTAAACATGCCAAGAAAAGTGTATATGTTAGACTCTTTTTTTTTAATATTTATATTACTTATTCTCTATTTTCACCCCAACACGGGCTCTTTGTACACACATCGACAAGGGAGCGAGTCCAACATTGCCCACTCTCGCATGTAGATGTTTTGGGAATACCCACAATGATCGATTTGACCAAACTGAGCAAATCAGTTTGATTCCTCGAGTGAACGATTTTTAAATGATTACGACATCAAAAGCATCTTTTGATTTGTTCCGTTGTCTCCCTTCCGCGTGTCATTGATGCAGATCGTGAAGAGCTCTTGCAAGCGACGGGCCTCAACAAGTGATGAAATCTCTCTCCTCTCCCT
>CM068967.1:49229074-49251043 GCA_035128595.1 Eptatretus atami
GACCCCTGTCAAACTAACTCGAGTAAATGTTTCTTCTCACAAAAGATGGAAGACAAGGTTCAACTGTGAGGGATGAATCAAAGTATATTGATAAACCATTGGATATGAGAAATAATGATGATAAAGTATAATTGATCTGCTGAACTCTGTTATTATGAGGTTATTCTTTCTGGTAAAAGTAGGAAGAATGAGAGGAGAAACACATTATTCAGGCTTTAAGTATCCTTGGTTCAGTGTTAGTTATCTTCCAAATGACCATCACAATTAGTTAATAGACTGTTATTGTTGTTAGGCAGTAAGAAGGCTGGAAATAACAATTGTTTTAATGAAGCATCAGCCATTTTAGACCAGTTGATGAACATGAAAATAATTAATAAACATCCAATATAAAGACATTTTATCTCATATTAATATGAGATAAATTTATTAATATCTTATTTAATATCTTATTTAATATGAGATAAAATGTCTTTATATTGATGTTTATTAATATTTTCATGTCATCAACTGGTCTAAAATGGCTGATGCTTCATTAAAACAATTGTTATTTCCAGCCTTCTTACTGCCTAACAAACAATAACAGTCTATTAACTAATTGTGATGGGTCATTTGGAAGATAAACTAACACCTGAACCAAGGATACTTAAAGCCTGAATAATGTGTTTCTCCTTCTCATTCTCCTACTTTTACCAGAAAGAATAACCCTATAATCAACAGAGTTCAGCAGATCAATATATACTTTATCATCATTATTTCTCATATCCAATGGTTTATCAATATACTTTGATCATCCCTCACAGTTGAACCTTGTCTTCATCTTTTGTGAGAAGAAACATTAATCTCGGAGTTAGTTGACAGGGGTCGAGCAGATTCAAGAACCTTAATTCATCATTAAATATCAATACCTTTTCTTGAACAAGATGAAATATTGCTGATTGTTCTGTTGGAATGAGCCCTGCTTTGGTTTTGAATCCGCTGAATATTCATTGTTTTGAAGAGCATTCACAATATAATCAGGGGGTCGATTCATCTCTTCCAGTTGTTGAAATAATCCTTCATCATCATATTCTATTCTCCTATATGCTCTAATTCTTCCTCCGTCATTTGACTGAAATCTTTTAACATTTGGAGCTTTCTAGGAGTATATTTTATTGTGGGAACTGTGGAAACATCTTTAATTTTCTTGGGAAGTTTTTAAAGTGGTTTAAAAAATTTCTCTTGTTTTCTTTCAAATGCTTCTTCACCGTTAGTTTTTGCTGCGTTTCTTCTTTATGTCTTCCTGTTGTTTTACAACTTTTGAAACCAACTCTTGATGTTCCCTAAATCTTCTTGCTCTTTCTTTCGCATCCATTTATTTATTGAAAAATATCATTTAATATCTCATCTTGTTTCACAACAATATATTTATATTTTTCAGTCGTGTGTTTCATGTAATCCCAAATTCCTTTTTACTACATAATGTAGAACAATTGTCTCTCCAAAAATTGTTTATGTCTATTGAATTTAACTTGAATAAAATAAAAGTATTAGCATTGTTTCTGATGGAACGACGAGGAAGTTGAAAGTACGATTGACTAAGATAAATATAATTACAAGAAGAATGTCTCCCTCTTGTGTAGTAGCTGTCCATTACCGTTTGGTTTCTCTCATTAACACAATCATCAAAGATGACGAGGTTCTTTTTGGATTTATCAAATCTTGGGAGACGGTATATCATCCGTATATCACTAAGATACAATTATCGGTTTGATTTCTTTTTACATCTCTGTGTATCACAAAATAGTTGTATATATCTTCAATGTTATAATCATTTAGGTTTTTTTTGAATTTAAATAACCGATTATATCTTCTTTTTGAAGTCCAGCATTAAAACCTTGTGGAGATAGTTGATATTCTGGTTGAAAACTCGACTTTGTGAAAATTATTAAATTATCATAATCTAAAAAGTTTGGAGTGGAGCATTTTAAAGTAAGCAGGTTTTTCCACATCCACTTGAACCAACTATGAGGCATCTTAATGAATTGGAGATTTTATGATTGTTAAATTTTATCTTATTTTCCCAAATGGGTAAAAAATCATTCATTTATATATTTGGAAAACAGGTTATTTAATTTATCATTGGTCTTTTAGAAACTCTGTATTTTATCCTAAGTTCAGGTTTAATTTCAAGATAATCCATTATTTATTTTTATGCAATATCTTGTGTTGATATTTCCCTGAAAATCACATCCATGAAATAATATATAACAACAATCCTTTGAACATTTCTCTAATACGTTCAGTTTCTTCCTTGTAAGGAAAGGTGTGTTATCACCTCATACTTTACATTCATTTCTCTAATCAATCTTGTAAAGTAATTCATTTTTGGTGTAAATCTAAAAGAATTATTTCCTTTTTATATTTTTTATTATCATTAATTAGAAGATGATCACAGAATATACATTGTTTATAGGCTTTTGACTCTGTGTTTAATCCCCGTCTTTCACACGCAGGACAATTCTCAAATTTGTCATATGGAAATCAGGGAATTCAAGAGGCTCAAAATCGAGTAAACTATTCATATTTATAAAGTAAAACTTACTTAAACTGAAATTCATCTTCGATATCATCTTCGATACTTTCAGAATCATCTATACTTTCATAACTATCGTTTGAACACAACTCTCGGTATCATAACCATCGTTTGAATGCAAACTCTCGGTATCATAATCACTCTCATAATCTTCAAAAATCTTCAGTTGAATATTTACTCATATTTAATTAGTAGAAAAAACATACCATCGATATCTATATACTTTTTTTCATTAACAGATTCAACTGCTACATTTTTATATTAAAGGTAATTTTAAAATGATCCTTAACTACAATTGAACGAAAGTGTCATTTCACCTGATACGTTAACACCTTTATTTCATCAGGATTTATATCTTTGAGGTTGTTGAAAAAAATACAAATTTCTCCTTGCATATTACAGATGGTCTTATCTTTTCTTTCAAAGCTTCATCCAGAAGGTTTTTATTTTTTGATACTTTTTCTTGTTTCATTGCTTTTTCTAGTTTGAATTTATTGCCAGAAGGAGAGGAGAAACTTTGTTAGAGCTACTTTAATTGATGTTCTTCCAGGTATACTAAAAGCCCTTCCACTGAAGTAAATTGAAGAACTCATATCATTCGCCATAATTGTTTTTATCCAATAGTTGTTATATTTATCTTTGTTCAATTTTACATCCTTGACATATTTCTCAGTATCTTTAACAAATGAAGAGATTGATTGAAACTTGTCTTTTGTGTCTTGAAACATTGTATTTATTAAGTGAAAAAGTTGGAGGATAAATGTTTTAAGTACAGATTCACCTGTAAAATGAACGAAATTTCATCAAGAAAATTTTAGTTTAAGCACAGATTCACCTGTAAATAAACGAAATTTTCATCAAGAAAATTTTAGTTAAGCACAGATTCACACTGTAAAATAACGAAATTCACAAGAAAATTTTAGTTTAAGCAGAGATTCACCTGTAAAATCAACGATATTATTGAATTTAGTTAAGCACAGATTCACCTGAAAAAACGAATTTTCATCAAGAAAATTTTAGTTTAAGCAGAGATTCACTGTAAAATCAACGAAATTTTCATCAAGAAAATTTTAGTTTAAGCACAGATTCACTGTAAAATAACGAAATTTTCACAAGAAAATTTAGTTTAAGCAGAGATTCACCTGTAAAATCAACGAAATTTTCATCAAGAAATTTTAGTTTAAGCACAGATTCACCTGTAAAATAAACGAATTTATCAAAAATTTTAGTTTCAGCAAAGTTTTATTATATAATATGGTGAATACAACGTACTGCGATGTTGTAATCACGAATATAAACATTATTTAGAAAACACCTCCGAACCAACAAACACACATTTAATCTATTTCATAAAATATCTCCTCTTGAGTTGAAAGAAAACATTGTGATATCTGCTCAAAGGATGTTTTGAAGAGTAGTTATAATAGACATCTTCAACACAAAAAACACAAGAAAAATGAGTTTAAAGTAAAGGGAGACTATCATATTGAAAACACTGATGGGGCATTTAAAGGGCATATAAAAATAAGGATTTTTCAATTTGGAGAACCCGGTCCATCATCAATAGCTGAATCAATTGAAATAGTGAAACCTGATGTTGAAAAAGTTATTAAAAAGACATTAAAAGAAATGAAAACTTTAAAGTTTTATATGGGAGTGAAAATGAATATGAAAAGACAAGATGAAGACAAACTCCTTATATGAGAACAGATCTTCATTTTATAACATCATTTCAAGATTTTTTGAATAGTGGGGTTTATGAAGAACTATCAAGACAGAGGAGGATGTTGATAATACATTGGTAGGAAGTGGATTCAATATTAAAAAAATCATCTTTTTAGATATACACATTCTAAAATCAAACCCTCTAAAGCTTCTTCTTATATTGAATTACCAAAAGAAATAAAACTAAAGAAGGCAGTTGTTAATATTAAGAACAATGATAATAAATGTTTCTCTGGTCTGTTCTTGCTCACTTACATCCACCAAAATGTAATTCAGAAAGAGTAAAACAATATATGAAATATGAGAAGACCTTGACATTAAAGATTTTAAATTCCAATGCCACTAACAGATATTCCTAAATTTGAGAAAAAGAATAATCTTTCTATTAATGTATATGGATTAACGGATACAAACAAAGTTCAAATATTAAAATTTCAAAACAACTATAAAATGAAGAAACACACATTGATCTTTTTATTTTAGTGTTGGAAGAATTCACATTACACATACATCAATAATTTATCAAGATTAATCTCTTCTCAGGTATTCAGAACAGCAAACAAAATATATCCTTGTAAGCGATGTCTTAATTCATTTCATACAAAAGAACGATTAGAACAACATTCAAAATATTGTAGTAATCATAATCAGCTGTAATTACAATGCCTAAACCTGGTGAAAGATTTCTTTGAAGATTATAATAAATCTATGATGCACCCATTTGTGATATACGCTGATTTTGAGTGTATCCTTAAAAAGATAAATACTGCTTCTCCTAATCCAAAGAATCATATACAAATAAATATCAAAAACATATTCCTTGTGGCTTCTGTTATTATATCAAATCATCTGTTGGAGAAAACTATAATAAACTTGAACATTATCGTGGAAAAAATGCTTCACAAGAGTTTGTAAAACGATTAGAAAAGGATTGTATAAGACTAACTAAATTAATGAAAGAAACAAATGAACCGATGAAATTAACAAAGAAGAAAAATAGAATTTAAGAAGAACAATATCTGTCATATTTGTGAGGAGGAAATTGAGGAGTCTAAAGTTAGGGATCATTGTCATCTTACTGGTAAATATAGAGGTCTCCGCTCATTCCTGTTGTAATCTTAATTATAAATTACCTTCTTTTATTCCAGTCTTTCTTCACAACAGCCCAACTATGATACACATCTATTTATAAATGAACTTTCAAAAACACCAGGGAATATTTCTGCCATAACAAACACAAGTCAAAAGTATATTTCATTTGCAAAAATGATATTCACAAAACCTATAACTCGTATTAGGTTTCTAGATTCTTACAAGTTTATGGGAACACCACTAGCCAACCTAGCATCAAATCTAAGCTCCACAGGCTCTTTTCCAAATCTTAATTCATTCTTCCAAAGAGGAAATTCTAACAAAGAGAAATTCAGATTAAGAGAGAATTCAAAGTAAAGAGGAAATTCTAATTAATGAGGAAATTAATGAAGAAATTCTTACTGAAGATGAAATTCTAATTGTAAAGAAAAATTCAAACAATGAATGAAATTCAACTAAAGAGGAAATTCTGATTATAGATGAAATTCTGGTTAAGAGGGAATTCTAACTCGAGAGGAAATTCAAACAAGGAATGAAATTCAAAGTAAAGAGAAAATCTTACAAGGAAGGGAATTTATCCTTATGATTATATGAATTCATTTATGAGATTTAAAGAAACACAACTTCTTCAAAAGAAAGTTTCTATAATAACCTTTATGAAGAAGAGATAAGTGATAAGGAATATAACACGCAAAAGAAATTTGGAAAATATTTAAGATAAAGAACCTTGAGAATATCATGATTTGTATCTAAAAACAGATGTTTTATTGTTAGCTGATGTGTTTGAAGCATTTAGATCACTCTGTCATAATAAAAATTGTTATGGATTAGATCCTGCCCACTATTTCACAGCTCCTGGTTTAGCTTGGAGTGCAATGTTGAAATGACAAACAAGATATTGATTTAATCAGTGATGTAGATATGCTTTTGATGATTGAGAAGTCTAAGAGAGGTGGAATATCACAAGTATGTTCAAAAAGATATGCTAAAGCAAATAATAAATATCTTCCAAATTATAAGAGTGAAAAAGATAGTAATTATTTGATGTATTTTGATGCTAATAATTTGTATGGATGGGCAATGTCTCAATCTCTGCCTTATGGTAAATTAGAGTGGGTGGAAGAAAAGGATTATGAAAAGGCTTTGATGAATATTGTTATTTCTTCTCAAGAGGAATTGAATGAGGAGGAAGAAGGTTATTATTTTGAAGTTGATTTGAAGTACCCAAGTAATCTTCATAATAAGCATAAAGATCTTCCTTTTGCATGTGAGAAAGAAACCCAAAGAAAGAATGGTTAAGTGATTATCATAAAAGTTTTAATATTAAAGGAAATCAACAGAAAAGTTATTAACAACATTTTATGATAAAAGGGATATGTTTTGCATCAAAGGAACTTGAGACAATATTTATCTGCTGGGTTGAGAGTAGCTAAAATTCATAGAGTTTTAAAATTTAAACAAAGTCCTTGGATGAAAAAGTATATTAAATTCAATACAGATATGAGAGCAAATACAAAAGTAAAATTTGAAGAGGACTTTTATAAATTAATGAATAATGCTGTATTTGGAAAGACTATGGAAAATGTTAGAAACAGGCAAAACATTAGATTCGCAACATCTTGGAAAGAAGCTTCTAGATGATAAATAAACCAAGTTTTGAGAGAGAAGAGGTTTTTTCAGAGAACTTTTCTGCTATTCATATGAAAAAGAAAGTATTGTAATGGATAAACCAATTTATATTGGAACAGCAGTTCTTGATTTATCAAAGATATTGATGTATGATTATTTGTATAATGGCTTAAAGAAAGAGTTATGGTGAAAAGTTTCATTGTTGTATATGGACACTGATATTTTATCCTAGATATAAAAACTGATGATGTTTATAAAGATATGAAGAAAAATATTGGAGTATATGATACAAGTAATTTAGTAAGAAGAGCGAGTTATTTTCCAAAAAGAATGAAAAGGTTATTGGTAAGTTTAAGGATGAGTTGGGTGGAAAAGTAATGAGTGAGTTTATTGGATTGAGAGCAAAGGCATATGCTTATAAGTATGGTGATCAGGATCAGATTGATGAGGTTAAAGGGAATAAAGAAATATGTAATAAAGAAATCAATAACTTTTAGAAATTATTATAATTGTTTGATGAATAAGAAAGAAGAATATAGGAAAATGAATACAATAAGAAGTTATAAACATAACATATATAGTGAAGAAGTAAATAAAAAGGCATTAGGAGCCTTTGATGATAAGAGATTTATTTTAGATAATGGAATAGATTGTGTTCCATATGGATATTGTATGAAAGAGTGTATAGAATAGATTGTGTTCCATATGGACACAAGTTTTAACAATGGGAAGATGGGTTAGGGTTTTTTAAGGGCTACCGCCACGTTTTTTCACAATATATAAATGGTTAAACCAAGTATTAATCAAACTAAAGAGTGAGAGAAATCTCAGTCTTGGTATATAAATGGAAAACATAATGAATGTGAAAAATATCAAATAAGTCTTATTGAAAAAATAACGAAAACAAAGGTAATAAAACAAATAAGCGAATCAATTTAAAAACTAGTAAGTTAGGGATGTAAAGAAAAAAATAAATATCCTTCAATGGACTGAAAACTTCGATGGTTATCAATTGAACAATGGAAAAACAATTTACTATAATCTCAAAATGATATGTGGCTCAGGAGGTGGTCAGATGAGATCATTAAGAGAAGTATATCATTCGTAATGGCACAAAAGGGGTATCTTGAAAAATATAAAGATTCAAATGTTTTGTTTTTAAATATTTTAGATGGATTATTGTGCAAAGAAAAATTAAACTATTGAAGGAATATGAAAATGAACAAATGTTTATAGGTTCAATGAGTGAGCTAAACAATATGCATTGTTATTTGAAAATGAGTGTCCCTCGGCTTACAGGTTTCAGATATCTCTTCAGAATCACCTTGAACAAACCACATTACTACGTTGCTACTTGAACCAATCTTTATCTTGTCACATTGTTATTTGAATAGAATGCCCCTAGGTTAAAAGGGGAGACAAACAAATATACCTTGGGATAAAAAGGGGTGTATTTTTAGGGGAAAAAAAAGTGAATCGCTGAAAATCCCCCATTCATTTACATGGGGAAAAGTGAGCCAGAATCAGTATATCCACCCTACTGGCAACACTTATACAGTTCTACTTTAGGGACGGCGCCAACACACAGTTACTCAAAGCAAGAAGCCACCCTCATAGGCAAGGGGGCGAGGGCCTGTAGGCCAATATTTGCGTGGGACCTGCAGGAGCGGCCAGGCCGCGAGACCGGGGGTCCTACCGCGTCCTTTTGACGAGCCGCAAATGTCGCTGCGCGGCGGTGCCCAACTTCGTGCTCCTTCGCGGGTTTCGTTGGCATCGCTTGGAGTGGGTGGGGAACAGGGCCCCTTTTTTTTGCACTCTCTCAGCGCGGGGGAAAAAAAGGGGGAATTGTTGATGCTCTGGGGAAGGAGAATAGCTGGCTTGCTTGGGTCCCGCGACGAGCGGTCCCACCGCGACCTCGTCGCCGACTTCCCTGCCTCGGACCGGAGCTCCTTGGCCTCCTCCCACAATTATCCTCACACACGCCGCCGCTGCCACACTCTGCCCGATGACTCTGCCAAAACTCTCTGCTTCTGCCTCTCCTCTCCTCTCTGCACCCGACTCGACTGCGTTCTTCTACCCGACTTGACTTTCACTGCCGTGCGCTCGGCGTTTTATCGGCCGGCAGGAGAACCAATATGCAGATTTCCGGATCAGGATGAGCTCAGGGCGGAGCCACGCTCGCCCATTGGCCGGATGTAAAGTGGGCGTGTAGCATTCCTGATCCGAATTTTCATATATGGATTCCACACAGACGCGCCTGGAGGCGGGGCCAAGCCGCTCCGCGCTTGCTGATTGGACGGATCAGAAGTGGGCGTGTAGCATTCCTGATCCGAATTCTCTCTCGGAAAGGCCGCTATTTGCACTCGCGCTCGGTGCGTATCGCGGAACGAGCCCAAGACAGCCCGACGCTCAGTGTTCACAGGTGGTGCGGGAATGGCCGTAGCAGGAGAGAGGTGAGGGTGGGGGAGGGTTTTTGGTGGTGGTTTGATGGTTATGCGCGTTGATTCAAAATAAAGATAGAACAGAAAAACGCCTAACTCAAAGGATCGCAGCCGAATGGATCACATAAATTCCCTCTATACAACGGGTTTGGGGCTAACTATACATGTACTTAAAAGATACCTCACCTACGGGCCTGAATGGTGTTTTGCGAATTTCCACAGCCGTAACAATATATATATATATATATTGTTATGGTTGTGGGGGTAGATGGAAGAATTTAATAGGGAATAAAGTATTTGGGGAGAAGTTTGGTCTGTGGATGTGTATGAGGCATCTCCATGTAACTAAGTAGTGTATCTGTGAGCTTAATTGTTATGTATCACCACACGAGGGGGTGGTGTCATGTTAATTAGCTCGGGTTTAAGAATAAGCTTCCCCAGTATGTAATTGCCCCTCTGTGACTTTTCCCTATGTCTTTATAACCAAAATCATGAGGAGGAACGTGCCGAGCAGGCGGAGGCCCCACCTTCCTGGGTTTCTTGCGAGCAGGTCACGCCCCGGAGGCGGAGGATATAGGCGTGATCGAGAGGAAGGTTGGTGGCACATTGTAGGAGGCTTCCTACTGTGTAGGACGAGAGATCGGCAGAGCGCACACACGTGGTCAGTGTAAGGAACGCACGACGCAGAGTTGATTCGGAAAAGAATCAGAGGCGGGGGTTCAAGGCTGGCACCTTTTGAGAAGCATCGGACTCAGTAGGCTGGTGCATTTTGAGAGGCGAGAGGGAGAGAGTGCACGTGAGAGGAGGAGGAGAGTTCAGGGTGAGCGCAAGTACGAAGCAAGACGCTGGCTTTTTGGCTCTTGGTTTAGTCGTGAGAAACGGACCCCGAGCCTCGTGTATGTCATAAGCAGTTGCACTGGGGCTCTGAGCCTTAGTGTTGTTCCGCTCGTTGATTGCCTGGCGTGCGTTTGTCCTGCTGCGAGAGAGGCGCCATTTTGGCGCGCGTATGTGTGTGCCGGTGGAAACGCCTCGATTTTGGGTTCCGCGGGGACCAGCTCTGGGCCAAGCTAAATACAGGAGTGGTTGAAAGGAAGGGTTTTCTTTTTATTTTGTTTCCCCATTGTTTGTATTTGAGTCGTGTGGGAGGCGCCTTGACTGGAGGATTTATTTATTTCATATTATTATCATTGCCTTTTGAATGATCGTCCTTTGCAAATATTTGTTTTATGTTCATTCAATGTGTTCATTTTGAAGAAATTGTATTAGTGCATTTGTAGTGGGTTCGAGGATAAACCCCCTGTGCATCTGTTTCATTCCCCATGCTCCTCCGCCCGTTCACCATTTCCCTCCGCCATGCCCTTCGAGCACGTGTTAAAATCTCTGAGGATCAACGTGTCCGCCTCCTATTCATAAGGAACCGCTCGGCCGTCTGGGGGCTATCGGTGTTAATTGCCCGGCACCACAAATTGGGTCGGGGGAGGGGGTAACCTTGGCCGGCCATCCCTGCGACAATATATATAGAGTGTACACTCAACATTTCAGTCTTGAGCTAATGGTTCTGCAGACTTAGGATAATTTTGTGTCAATTATGTATTTGCATTTTTCATGCTGTGAGACTTGTTAGAAAAAGGAAAGTTTTGTTCCTTTTAAATGTTCCAAGTGCTTGACCCTTCGGAAGGATGATTTTGAAACCCAGGTGTTGAACTTGGTAATTTCCACAATAGGTTAGATCTCCGTCACAGTGAAAATCATTCTTTTGGGACGATGTTTTCTCTGACACGACTTGGTCCACTACACAACCATAGATACACAGGCGTTAATTGGTTTCAGCAGTCTGTGGGTGCAGGTTTCTTCAGTTCAAAACTTCACCTCTGTTTAAATTGCATCATTTCCTTTATTAAGTTTCATCTTTTAGCACGACTATGATTAAAACTTCTTCATTGGTCCCAATTATTCCCACCTCGTGGGGTCGGTGCAGTGGGAAATTTAGAGGCCAAGTCTTTGACGAACCGGCTGGCTGTGCCTGACTTTGATAAGGAATTTGTTAGAGGGTTCAACCGATGATTCACTGATTCCACGAAAGATGTTTCACCAATATTGCTAATAGAAGGGTACCTGGCTTAAAGTACATTAGAAGGATGGCTCACCTTGTGATGGAACGCCTAACCTGTAAAGTGCCATTCGTGAAGTTTATGGACAGGTTGGGAATCAAAGACAAGTGCCTGACCGATTTATTTGTTTTTTGCCAACCTCAAATGCCTGCCTTTGTCCTTCTGCAATTGCCTTTCTCTGAATTTTTTTTTACCTTTCTTAACTATTTGTAAAACGCTTTCAGATTGGACTTACAAATCAAAAGCGCAAAATAATTTGATGGAAGAAATGAACAGAGCTTTGATCAAGGTATGGAGAAGCTGATGTGTTCACTCTTTTGCTCCGATGCAGTGTTTAATTCCTTTGTTTTGTGAGAGTTGTAGGTTTTGCCATGAAGGATTTTCATGAAGTTTTTGCTGTTTTTTATTTTTATTTTTTAACTTTCCATGAACTTGATTTTTATTTTGCAATCTCATATGTTTTGTTGCTTTAGTTTTTCCTCAGATTACCTGTTTCTCCTCTTTTTCACCACACACACACACACACACACCCACACAACACACACACACACACACACCACACACACACACAACACACACACACACACACACACCGTCATCATGGCGGACGTGCTACAATTGATGGCCACTGATGACACGCTCTTGCCTGAATCCCTTCAAACCCCAGGTTGCCCATGCGCTTCCACTCATTGTCCAGTCTCCCTCCAAGAATTTCCGTGAGGTGCCATTGTACTTCCTCTTTGTTTCTCGATCACCGGTGAGATGACCGATTCTTGTGAGGCTTCCAGTTCCGTGCTACATTCACCATCGCGTCAACGTAAACGAGGAAGCTATGCCACTTATAATGATGACCAACGACTGATGGCTGCAAAATACGCTATTGAAAACAATCCGACAAAAGCTTCCAGGTGGTTTTCAAAAGAATTTGGACAAAAAATCAGCGAGTCAACAATCCGGAGCTGGATGAAGAAATTAAAGTTTCCTGACATATCCCCTGGTCTACCTTACGCGGAGGGCTTTTCTACGTGTACCACTGCCGAGTCATTTGCTGGCGAGATTGTTCAGAGATCGCCATCACCACGGAACTGCAAGCGAGGAAACTACCACAGTTACGACGCTGAACAGCGGCTGAGAGTTGCACAGTACGCTGCCAAATACACCACGAAGAAAGCCGTCAAGAAGTTTTCAAAGGCGTTTCGCAGAAAAATTGGTCTATCAACAGTCCAGGGCTGGATGAAGAAACACAACTTATCTGAATTGTCTGTGGGCTTGCACTGCAACACGACTGCCATTTCGTTTCACAATGAAATTTCTCCGAACATATCGTTACCGCCACCAAGGAAGCGGAAATGTAAAGGATACAGGAATTTTAATCTTCAACAACGGTTAAAGGCTGCATGGTATGCTTCCCGGCACAGTCTGAGAAAAGCTGTGAGGAAGTTTTCGAAAGAATTTGGCCGAAGAGTTAGTGAGTCGACAGTCCGTTGTTGGATGAATAAATACAGATCCCAAGTAAAAATGGGTGTACCATTCATTGGGAAGTTTGCTGAAGGTGACCGACTGGAAGTGGCACGATATGCTGCCGATCACACATTGAAAGAGACTGCAGAGAAATATTCAAAGGTGTTTGGCAGAAAAATGCATTTCACGACTATACACAATTGGGTGAAGAGGTACAAGTCCAAGCTACAGTTAAAAAAATACCGTGTTATGCGCAGTTGCACCAGAAATAAACTTGCTAAGCACGGCTTTTGTCCTGCAAATGGACCGCTGGACCGCACAAATGCTACCACCGCAAGCCGAGCATTCGGAGACAACATCCAGCCGGCAGCAGATGACACTGAGTTGAGCTCTCCGGATGAGCTTGTTCGGAACTTTGGCAATTTGCAATTGCCACTTGCGCCGGTTGCCAGTTGGACCAAGGACAAATCATCTGTTGAAGATGCCATCAGTAGCGTTGAAAGCAAACAGAAAGAGAATGAAGTAAGAATACTCCGTACCAACTTACCGCAAGAACAAGCTGCTGTCCTTGGTAAGTGGTTAGGTGGAAAAGCGTTGGTAACGATATCAATGTTGAGGTAGTATGCCAAATTCACCTGTTTTTGAGGATTGCAGGATAGCTTGGTGATGCAATCGCCAGAATAGGATCTCAAAATAAAGACCTTCTTCCTGGCCCTTTTTGGTCAGGGGTGTTACACCAAAGAGCAGTGTCCTTTAGAGCGGACTTTAAATCAGCTGTTTCGTCTGCTGGCACTCTGTTTTCAAAGGAAGTGAGATGCAAAATATCGATTGTTGCACTGCTGGGGGCAAAATACATTGCCGGAGACATTGCAAGACGACGCCATTCATCTGGCATATTCAAGATAAATTATTGTATTTCTTATGTCGTGGTGCAAAATTGAGATTGTTTATTGTTCTCATTGTGAAATGGTAACAGATTTCTCTTTACTTTAAACAATGCTTGGCTGAACCCTATGATACTCTGATTGCATATTTTAATCCGTTAAAAGAAGCCTTTGTTGCTACTTCAGGAACTGCACACCATGATGGACAAGTGGGTGAAGAATCGAACAAGTTGAGCAGTGATCTTGTCATCGCGTGGAGTGTCAGCAACCAGTCACCCAATGACGGTGTCAGTCTCGAAGACATACTCCAACTAAAAGTGTTCTTTGCAGAAACAGGTGGTTATGTTCTGCATCAAGAAGTCTTGATCGAAGGTATGACTGCTGGCTTCTTTGGTGAATAAGGGGGAGGGAGGTGGGAAAACATCTATACAAGTCAGAAAAAAAAAATTTAGAAAAAGAAATATGTCAGGTTGAAATTCCACAAAAACGAGAAGGTAGGAAGGAGTAACAAGCATTGACAAGAAAGGAATCACTGCAATGCTTTTTCAGAATTCCATCAGGACATTTTTGTCAGGGTGACTGTGGCAATAGTAACGGTATGAAGATGTCCATGTTCGAGGTAGTTGTACATTTGTAGTGTGGATTTATGTTGTGTATTATATTTGTTGTGGGATTGAGATGGAAAAATGTCAAAAGATCCATAAAAAATGACAATCCATAAAAGCATTATGGTGTCGTTGCTTCCGACCTTATTTTATTTTTTTTATATATTTTTTGGAATCCCATCCTGACACGTTTCATTTTTTGATAGATTGCATTACAGCAAACCCTCCCGGTTCGTGGGGGTTACGTTCTTGAAAAACCCCACAGGCAAAATCACGATGTGCAAAGTTGAGACCTTATGGGAAAAATGGGGTTAGGGGAACCAACTCGAAAATTTATCGACCTTTTGGCCTAAACTACAGTCGTAAAAATGAAAAACACTTAAAATTGTACTTTTGATGATGACGAGGATTGAGGGCTTTGGAGGTTATTGAGATGATGTTGACATCCCTGGTTTAGGATCGTCAGGGTTATCAGACTTTGTGAAGGAGGTGATCTTTGTCTGCTTTGCCTTGTTCTGCATGTCCTTATAGACCTCTGTTTAAGGTGCCATGACAGCGTCCATCTCGTGCCTGAATTTTAGGCACTTCTCCATGAGGACTGGTGAAAACCTCTCAAGATATGTGCCTCATTCTGCTTTATACCAAGTGTTCTCTTTCACGCTCTTCAAATTCATCTTATTTCCACCTCCTCGCTTCAAAACAAACACAAATAAATATTTTCGCTTAAACGAAAAAATAATGAACTCATTCTGCCCCCTATTTCCTTTCTTGGTTCATTCTTTATTTCTTCCTTTCTCATTACCTCCCACTTGAACCAGCATTCCTCATAATTGAATTAATTTGCTTCTTACTTTAAAAGCTTTCAATAACATTTTATAATGTTTCATTTGCCTTATTTCACTAAAGCCCCACATGTTCTTCTTCATAACTATTTACTGTTACGAACATCCCACAATTGAAAGACGAGTGAAAACTAAATCACGTGATATCATGTGATAACAGTCCATGCGGCATGATATCAAAAAAGCAACTGAGTCTGTGATGGAGGGCAGCGTGGGGCTGTGAGGTGAGACTGAGATGCGGGGTTGTGTATTCCTCCGTGTGAGAGCGAGGGACCCATGCTGCGATCGGCATGTTTTACCACAATAATTAAACCACGATAGAGCGAAACCGCGATGCCGAAACCTGTGTTTGGGGCTGGTCTGCTGTATTTGATTGGGTTAAATTTACAAATCTGGTCTGCTTGTTGTATCACTGTGGAGGAGTGGATATAGCACCAAAGCCTTGCCCTTGCCCCTGTAGGTTTAGATCAGAAATTTTGAATTTGGCCAGGTTATCGACACGCATTTTCTGACTTTTTGCAAAAGTTATCGTGGGATCGTTAACATCCACAAGTGAGTGGTAGCAGACAGGATAGTCGACTTAACGTCTCCCCTTGAAGGATCGTTCAACTTGTCGATGCAACCAATGTGCTGCCTGTGAAGCTGACACTTTATCATTAGGTCGAGAATTGAACTCGATTAGACGGCTTAAAGGCAAGTACACTATCTCTGGACTACTAGGGGACGAATAAATGGTGGTTTTAAATCCAGAGAGAGACAGAGAAAGAAAGAAGGAAGTTGTGATTTTCGACCTTTTATTCACTCTTTAATATTGTAACAAAATACAAACATTTGGTTGATATTAAATTTAAACATGTTAATGCTCTGTTTTCCTGCACCACTCAACTCGGTTTGAAAACTATGCTGCCCCTGTTACTGCATTTCCATGTAATTTAGCCATCATGGTTTGGACAGTCGAAGCAAGCCCGCCTCAATTTTATCCTGATGCTTTGCCAAAGTGAGCAGACGCATGATTGGATGAATGCTGGCCGATCAGATGGAGCGTCATACATTTTTAGTCCAACCGAAAGAAAAGACACCACTGTTAACCCCACGCCTTTTGAAAAAAGGGGGGTTATTGTAATCAGCTCCGTCTGTCCGTCAGTCTGTCACACTATCTCCTCCTAACTGGCCGGGCAGAAATTCACCAAACTTGGTAATTGTGATCACCACATGGCACGAAGGTGCGGGAGCAGTATCATTTTTGGCTTTTTTTGGTGCATTGGAAAAGCACTGAATAGGCTGAAGAGAAGAGGGAGGTTAAAAAACATAAAGATGCCAAGATGTGAGGGTATCCCTCGGTAATGACACCTATTCTAGGTCTGAAATTGCTCATAGATGTAGCATTTCAGTCCGACAGCCCACGTTAAACCACAAATTCAACTAGAATGACGGCACTCGGTAGAGTACATACCTCTGCCAGGCTGAACAGTTTACATTTTGTATCCCACTGATAGGCCAGATCTGGACCTGAACGAGAATCGAATCTGCTTGTCACCGAATAAACTCATCCATCTAGTTTTGTCATTACTCGTCCACAACTTTTTGAAATATCATTTTTGTCCGACCTCACAGTGGTGAAGAATCACTTTTAAAATTATCGCATCCGGATTCGGATCTTCACCAAAATTAAATCTATTCGTCCTTGTCACAAACCCAACTGTCCACCAGGTCTCGACCAAATCCGTTCCATCCATAACTTTTTGAGATATCATGCTATATATCGTTTATAGCTCAATCACTTAATGGTGAAGAATCGCTTAAAAATTATAGTCTTGGGGTCTTCACTAAAATCTAATCATTTCGTCCTTGTCACGCACCAAACATCTCCACCAATTTTAGTCCGAATCCATCCACAACTTTGAGATGTCCTGTTCACAGACAGGGGTGAGAACATAACTTGAGTCCGCCTTCGGTGGCAGAGGTAACTAGCAATCTCAAGTGGGCTAGTTGAGCCCTCAAGATTTAGGTCCCAAATATTATTTGTGTCTGTTTCCTGTTACACTGACCATAATTTTAGAATCGCTTGCAGGGCGATCGGTGCTGAATTTTTTTTTAATGTTTTAGTCAGTTACTCCCCTGCTGCACCTTCAAAATTGTGGCAGCCACCAAAATAACTATAAGCATGCTTGGCATTGGCTAAAGCATTGAGATGTCACCTTCAGGACCAAAAAAAAAAATTGAAAAATGCAACGGAGTCAATGACTTTGCGACATTGTACACATACACTTATTCGGTCCTGCATCAGTCACACCTTCAGCCAACTTCATTGTATGTGGTGCACCCGAAAACCAATGTGGAATGTCTGGGATCAACATCAATCTCAATTTATCTATTTTAATAAATGCGTGAAAAAAGAAAGAAAATAGTCTGCATTTGGCATTTTAATAAATGCATCAAAACAGCGACTCATCCTGTCGTCGCTGAAACTTAGCAGGTAAGAGCGGCAATTAACCACATTGCATCTACATTATACAAAGAGCCAAGTGCATCTGTCCATCTGTTCACACCTTATTCTAAAGGGTTCCCGATGACGTATAATCATAAAAATGCTACCGTTGGAAAGCTAATAGTCTATTTCCTTGGTCCGAAAATTTCACAATTGTCGAGTCGTGTCCGTTTCGTCATCAATCCAAACGTAATTTGCAAAGTGTCTGTTTGTGTCTGTTATGCATTCTTCAGCCGCTGGACATAATGAGTTGAAAATTGGTGGTTGTATTCAGGGTGTTCCTGGTCATGTTTTAGAGTTTAGATGGTAAAATAATTCATAGCCACCTGTGTTCGTGGAGGGGGAGCATGCAAATTATCTGTAAAAATTAATCTGACAGTGCCGCTTTCGATGTTAGTGGGAATTTTTTTTTTTAAACGCAGACTTCGTGACACATTCATAACTAGTAAACATCACCTGCATGAGGTGTATTACTGGTTGTGTGTGATTGTCTACCGTGCTTGTTTACTGCAACAAGAAGTCTTAATGTTGCGTGATCGTTTGCCCTGAAGGTGACCCCCGTGCACGCAAAGGAGAAATTGGGGTTATGCAATTGGTTCACTTTGTTTATCTATCTACAAATGTCAGTTTATGATCGAGGAACAACTTGATTTCAGTTGAATGTTATATTTTGAACACAAATCGGAAAACTAACCTGTAGTTTAGCAGTACTTTGGCTCTGAATTCGTCCCAATTGCACATGCGCAGAGGAGTGACATAAATATATATATTTTTTATTCTGCCTCTGGTAGTCAAACAAAATTGAAAATCACTGCAAACAGGAAACTTACTGTTTTTAAGAACGTCATAAAGGACACAAACAACAGGCACGGATAACTAGTGTAACGTGTTAAATAAGGTGGTGTAAAAGACGCTGCATCAACGATGGTAAACTTCTAAAAAAAAATTTCTACAACCTTTAAAAATCGTTATCTTATTTCAATTGAATTATCTACTTGAACACCATAGAACACATCACATTTCTGGTACTTTCTAAACCCTTCTGTTTCGCAGTACTTGGACAAAATATTATGGCATTTTACAACACCACGACCAATCAAATTTGCTGCTCGCAGACCCCTCCCATGTCTTTGTTTCTCAAGACTGGTGTTCCATGAACCCTCTAGTTTTATGGCTGTAATACCTTTGTGATTGAAGGATCTCTGGGGAAAAAATAAAATAAAAATAATTCCCCATCTTGTGACCCTCTGTTTTTGTGGCTTGTAACCGGAAAGTCAGATTATTTGTTTTGGGCCCTACTGAGAAAGAGCTGACCACATCCATTAAAAACGTACGTCAAATGTGAAAGTGAGTGATTAGCTCGGGTAGACGATCACACACAAACTGTGGGATAACCCAGGTCGGGGCAGCACGGTCTTCAGTTTGGCACTTGGAAACAAAGTATGTGACTGTTTAAAAGATAGATTATGTGTTGTACTGCTTCTTCAAAGTACAATAAACTTTCATTCTACATTTTTAGAAATGCTCAGGAGATATAATGGAAGTGAATTTCCTTATGGGATTGCATTTGGCTTTACGGCACAGTGCAGGCATTCACCGATTGGGAGATTTAATACGAATCAAAACATTCCTTGATATTATTGCTGTTAGCCATATAAAGCTTTGTTTGAATGTTATAAAATACCTAAATGGTGAAATAACATAGCAAGACCTTTTATGGTTTTCTGTTTAATTCTTCTGTACTGCCTGCCTACCTCCCATCATATTCTGCTCAACTGGGCCTCCTCTCTCCCAACACACCCCCCCCGCCCCCCGGGCCTACACTCACAAAATTTTGAACAACTTATTGACTCCAAAACTCTTCTTGTATCTCCTCTTCCATTCCAATAATCGTTTTACCTTGAGTCTCTGTTCTTGATCCATTCGTTATTCCAGTTTGGTTGCCTCACAGCTGCAACGGCTTTGCAAAAACAAACCTAAAAAGCAATTGCACCTACTTTTTATTTTTAAAATGTTTAAGGCTGCAGTTGCACAAGGCCATTGTTCTACATCCATCATCCTGGGAAGTAGTTAATAATACTATAATGCTTGGTTTTCCAGACTGATTGGAAAAGCTTTTGAAAAAAAAGAAAAAAGGTTCAAGATCAAATGTGACAAGAGAAATAACTGGTTCCAAAATGAGAAGTGCTGAATTCATTGCTTTGTTTGCAGAGAATGCAGAAGAAAAAGTTGATGAAGAGGAAGATGATGGAAATGTCACTTTACCCCAAATGCCACTGAGCTGCAACGACGAGCAGAAAACCTGTGCTTTGTACATCGAGGAAGCACAATAACATGCTTCATTTGTTAAAAAGTAAACGGTGCACAGTTTCATCATGAGATCAGACCAAAAGGCTCCAGATATTTTGATTTCAGGTCAATGCATTAAATAAATTATTCGGTTTCTTCATTTTTCGTACAGTGTTCAATATTCTGGAACTAGAAATCCAGCACTGCTCCCTCTTTTTCCTGTTAAACACGTGGGTATTAACTCTGTTAGGAAACGGAATCCCTCCGTGAGAGATTTATGGCCAAAGAAAACGTTTTCATTTCTCTTTGCACCAAAAATAATTCCTTTGGATGATGTCATAAAATCTCATCCATGCCACGTTCGGACATTCTGCCTGCCGAAAAGTATGACTACCAAAGAGAGTTTGTGCTTCCTTATGCTGTGTGGACTGTGCTTCCCCACTGATGGACTTCTGGTAGCTTGTACATGTTGCTGCGTTTGAATCTGGGGAGGAACTGCTGAAATCTGTCTGTCTGGTTTTTTCCCCGACATCTTTGTTCTTTGTTCCTTTCACACAGTTCTAGTTATTCATTCTAATTCTTGATTTTTCTACTCTTTTCCTCTCTTTCATTGTCTATCTCTCGAAGGAAAAGTGAATTCTTGCAGAAATTTTTCTGTAAGGCTCACTCGGCTGCGCCTGGATGGGTTTGAGGGTTGTGGAGTAGCGACTGAAACCCGAATCCTATCCAGGTTCCTCTCGATGACTCCATCTTTCCTCTTCACTTCTTCGGGTTCCTTGTTGGTCTTCTGTTTCATTACATTTGTACAGTCACAAGTTTGATACATTTGACTCATGCTTTTGCTTTTGTTCGGTGGACAATGGAGTTTATTAAGAAAAGGAACTTTGTTCTAAATACTGATAAATAAACGAGTGACATATGGTGGTGGGAACGGCTGCAAGAACGGAACAAGTTAGGTTGGCAGTTTAAAACTCGGATTAAAAAGATGGTCATACTCTGGGCGGGCCTGGAGCGTTGTTTGTGGCAAAAACTGGTTCATGGTGGTTAAAGTTTTTTGTTTTTTTAATGTTTAGAATGCAAAGTCGAAGCTCGTAGAGGAGCTTCTAGGCTAGTCAAGGCTTGTGGAAGATTAATGGAAAAGCAGTCGTGGTAGGTTGTCGAATAATTTGACACTTTGCTACCAAGTAAAATTGATCAAACATTGGCCTAAATAAGGTAATTTTGTTGTGTGACAGTTACCACCCTGATAATTATTTATTAAATTCTCTCATTAAAATGTTTAAACACTGGGTTGGGGGTGGGGTAACCTTCAAATATGCGTATAATGTGCAGATTGTACAAATAAATGAACACAGGAGGCTGCCATTTGCCCTTTCATGCCGACGACAAATGCACACTGTAACTTACACCATCATATCTTGCATGATACCAACTGCATTATTAACATTCATGAAACAACATTTACATCCCTTGACCAGCTACAGAGAGAATTTGACCAGGGCACTGCCACACAATGGCCTCTTCTTTTTGAGATGCTATGGGACCACCTTTAACCACCACAGTTAAATGCAGTCGAGACAGCCGGCTTGTTACCAAAGATAAAGGGAGAAAATAAAGAAATATAATTAAAATGTTAATAGTGCACATCCACAAACTAATTAGAAAAAAAATATCGATATATAACAATGAATAATTTTGTGTTGAAAAGTTTTTTTAATCATTTTATTTATTTTAAATATGACCATTCAAGTGAAAATCTCCCAATCCATTGGGACCATATTCTGTGCAGAGCATCGGTTCTGCCCAAGCAGTCTCCTTGGCTATTGGACA
>CM068967.1:49286510-49300295 GCA_035128595.1 Eptatretus atami
AGGAGAGGATGATGTGGATTGGGATGTGATTGTTGGTTATGGGATGTGGGTGTAATTGGTGCGGGGTGGTTGATGTGGGTGTGGGTATGTGGATTGGTTATGGGTGGGGGATGTGGGGTTGTGTGGATGTGGGTTGTGTGAAGGAAGTGGGTTGTGGTTGTGGGGTGTGGGTTATGGATGTGGGGATGGTGGGAATGTGGGGATGTGGGTTGTGGGTTATGGGATGTGGGTTGGGTGTGGTTATGGGTCGTGGTTGGGATGTGGGTTGTGGGTTATGGGATGTGGGATGTGGGTTTGGGGTTATGGGATGTGGGTTGTGGGTTGTGGGATGATGTGGGATGTGGGTTTGGTATGTGGTTGTGGGTTGTGGGATGTGGGTTGTGGGTGTGTGGTTGATTGGGTTATGGGATGTGGTGGTTGTGGGATGTGGGTTATGGGATGGGTGTTGTGGATGGGTGTGGGTTGTGGGTTGTGGGATGTGGGTTGTGGTTAATGTGGATGTGTTTGGGATGTGGGTGTGGGATGTGGATTGTGGTGTGGGTTGTGGATTGTGGGTTGGTATGGGATGTGTGGTTGTGGTTATGGATGTGGGTTGTGGTTTGTGGGATGTGGGATGTGGGGAGATGTGGGTTGTGGGTTTTGGGATGTGTGGGTTGTGGGATGTGGGTTTTGGTGTGATGTGGGTGTGGGGTTTATGGGATGTGGGTTGTGGGATGTGGGTTGTGGGTATGTGGGTTAGTGGGTTGTGGGATGTGTGGGTTTGGGATGTGGGTTATGGGATGTGGGTTTGTGGGTTGTGGGGATGTGGGTGTGGGATGTGGGATGTGGGTTTGTGGGAATGTGGGTTGTGGGTGTGGGTGTGTGGGATGTGGGTTGTGGGATGGTGGGTTGTGGGTTGTGGGATGTGGGTTATGGGTTGTGGGGATGGGATGTGGGGTTGTGGGTTATGGGTTTGGGATGTGGGATGTGGGTTGTGGGTTATGTGGATGTGGGTTGTGGATGTGGGTTGGGATGTGGGTTTGGGATGTGGGTTGTGGGATGTGGGTTGTGGGATGTGGGTTGTGGGATGTGGGTTATGGGTGGGTTGATGGGATGTGGGTTGTGGGATGTGGGTTGTGGGAATGTGGGTTGTGGGATGTGGGTTGGTTGTGGGATGTGGGTTGTGGGTTGTGGGATGTGGGGGTTTGTGGGATGTGGGATGTGGGTTGGGTTGGGATGTGGGTTGTGGGTGTGGGTTGTGGGATGTGGGTTGTGGGATGTGGGTTGTGGGTTGTGGGATGTGGTTATGGGTTGTGGGATGTGGGATGTGGGGTTGTGGGTTATGGGATGTGGGTTGTGGGATGTGGGATGTGGGTTGTGGGATTGTTGTGGTTGTGGGTTATGGGATGGGTTGTGGGATGTGGGTTGTGGGATGTGGGTATGTGGATGTGGGTGTGTGGATGTGTGGGTTGTGGGATGTGGGTTGTGGGTTTATGGGATGTTGGTTGTGGGTTAGGGATGTGGGTTGTGGGTTATGTGGATGTGGGTTGGGTGGGTTGGTGGGGTTGTGGGTTGTGGGATGAGGGTTGTGGGATGTGGGTTGTGGGTTTGGATGTGGGTTATGGGTTGTGGGGATGTGGGTTGTGGGTTATGGGATGTGGGTTGTGGGATGTGGGATGTGGGTTGTTGTGGGATGTTGGGTTGTGGGTTTGGATGTGGTTGTGGGATGTGGGTTAGTGGGATGTGGGTTGTGGGATGTGGGTTGTTGGGATGTGGGTTGTGGGTTGTGGGATGTGGGGTTGTGGGTTGTGGGATGAGGGTTGTGGGATGGTTGGTTGTGGGTTTGTGGGATGTGGGTTATGGGTTGTGGGATGTTGGATGTGGGTTGTGGGTTATGGGATGGTGGGGTTGTTGGGATGTGGGATGTGGGTTGTGGGATGGTGGTGTGGTTATGGGATGTGGTTGTGGGATGTGGGTTGTGGGATGTGTGGTTATGGGATGTGGGTTGTGGGATGTGGGTTGTGGGATGTGGGTTGTGTGGATGTGGGGTTGTGGGTTATGGGATGTGGGTTGTGGGTTATGGGATGTGGGTTGTGGGATGTGGGTTGTGGGTTGTTGTGGGTTTGTGGGATGTGGGTTGTGGGTTGTGGGATGTGGATTGTGGGTTATGGGAATGTGGGTGGGGGTTGTGGGTTTGGGATGTGGTGTGGGGTTTGTGGATGTGGGATTGGGTTGTGGGATGTGGGTTGTGGGATGTGGGTTGTGGGTTGTGGGTTGTGGGATGGGGTTATGGGATGTGGGCGTTGGGGGTTGTGGGATGTGGGTTGTGGTGTTGTGGGATGTGGGTTGTGGGTTGTGGGTGTTGGGATGTGGGTTTGTGGATGTGGGTTGTGGGTTGGTTGTGGGATGTGGGATGTGGGTTGGGGGTTGTGGGTTATGGGTGTGGGTTGTGGGATTGTGGGTTGTGGGTTATGGATGTGGGATGTGGGTTTGTGGGATGTGGGTTGTGGGTTATGGGATGTGGGTGTGGATGTGGTTTGTGGGTTATGGGATGGGTTGTGGGTTGTGGATGTGGGGTTGTGGTTATGGGAATGTGGTTGTGGGTTAGTGGTGGTTGGGGTTGTGGGTTGTGGGTTGTGGGATGTGGGATGTGGGTGTGGGATGTGGGTTATGGGTTGAGGGATGTGGGTTGTGGGATGTGGGTTGTGATGTGGGTTTGTGGGTTTGTTGGGTATGTGGTTGTGGATGTGGGTTGTGGGTTATGGGATGTGGGTTGTGGATGTGGGTTGTGGGTTATGGGATGTGGGTTGTGGGTTATGGGATGTGGGTTGTGGGATGTGGGTTGTGGGTTGTGGGTTGTGGGATGTGGGTTGTGGGTTTATGTGTGGATTATGGGTTGTGGGATGTGGGATGTGGGATGTGGATTGTGGGTTTATTGGGATGTGGATTGTGGGTGTGGATTGTGGGATGTGGGTTGTGGGATTGGATTGTGGGATGTGGGTTGTGGGATGTGGGTTGTGGGATGGTGGTTTGTGGGTTTGTGGGATGTGGGATGTGGGGATGTGGGATGTGGTTGTGGGTTATGGATGTGGGTTGTGGTTTGGGATGTGGGTTGTGGGTTATGGGATGTGGGTTGGTGGGATGTGGGTTGGGTTATGGGATGTGGGTTGGGATGTGGGTTGTGGGGATTGGTTGTGGGATGTGGTTGTGGATGTGGTTGTGGGATGTGGGTTGTTGGGGTTGTGGATGGTGGGTTAGTGGTTGTGGGATGTGGGTGTGGGTTGTGGGTTATTGGGATGTGGGTTGTGGGATGTGGGTTGTGGGATGTGGGATTGTGGGATGTGGTTGGGGGTGTGGTGGGGATGTGGGTTGTGGATGTTCATTGTGGGATGTGGGTTATGGGTTGTGGGATGTGGGTTGTGGGATGTGGGTTTGGGAATGTGGGTTTGTGGGTTATGGGATGTGGGATGTGGATTGTGGGTTATGGGAATGTGGGTTGGGGGTTGTGGATGGGGATGTGTGGGTTTGGATGTGGGTAAGTGGGTTGTGGGATGGTGGGTTTGTGGGTTATGGGTTATGGGATGTGGGTTATGGGATGTGGTTATGGTTGTGGGATGTGTGGGATGTGGGATGTGGATTGTGGGTTGGATGTGGTTTGGGATGTGGATTGTGGGATGTGGGTTGTGGGATGTGGGATGTGGGTTGTGGGTTATGGGATGTGGGTTGTGGGGATGTGGGTGTGTGGATTGTGGGTTGTGGTTATGGGATGTGGGATGTGGGTTGTGGGTTATGGGATTGGGTTGGGGTTGTGGGATGTGGGATGTGGGTTATGGGATGTGGGTTTGTGGGTTGTGGGATGTGGGTTGTGGGTTAGGGTTATGGGATGTGGGTATGGGATGTGGTTGTGGGTTGTGGATTGTGGGATATGGGTTGTGGGATGTGGGTTATGGATGTGGGTTATGGGATGTGGGTTGTGGGTTGTGGGATGTGGGTTGTGGTTATGGGATGTGGTTGTGGGATGTGGGTTGTGGATGTGGGTTGTGCGATGTGGGTTGTTGGATGTGGGATGTGGGATGTGGGGTTGTGGGTTGGGGATGTGGGTTGTATGGGTTGTGGGATGTGGATGGTTGGGATGTGGGTTGTGGGTTAATGGGATGTGGGTTGTGGGATGTGGGTGTGGGATGTGGTGTTGGGGTTATGGGTGTGGGTTGTGGGATGTGGGTTGTGGGATGTGGGTTATGGTGTGTGGATGTGGGATTAGTGGATGTGGGTTATGGGATGTGGGTTGTGGGGTTGTGGGTGTGGGTTGTTGGGTTGTGGGATGTGGGTTGTGGGATGTGGGTGGGGATGTGGGTTTGTGTGGGATGTGGGTTGTGGGATGGGTTGTGGGTTGTGGGGTGGGTTAGTGGGTTGGGATGTGGGGATGTGGTTGTGGGTTATGGATGTGGTTTGTGGGATGTGGGATGTGGTTGAGGGATGTGGGTTTGTGGGTTATGGGATGTGGGTTGTGGATGTGGGTTGTGGGATGTGGGTTTGGGATGTGGGTTGTGGGATGTGGGTTGTTGGGATGTGGTTGGGGATGGGGTTGTGGGATGTGGGTTGGTGGGTTATGGTATGTGGGTTGTGGTTATGGGTGTGGGTTGTGGTATGTGGGTTGTGGGATGAGGTTGTGGGATGTGGGTTGTGGTTGTGGGATGTGGGTTATGGTTGTGGAATGTGGGTTGTGGGTTATGGGATGTGGGTTGTTGGTGTGGGATGTTTGGGTTGTTGGGATGTGGTTGTGGGTTCTGGATGTGGATTGTGGGTATGTGGGTTGTGGATGTTGGGTTTGGGATGTGGGTTGTGGGGATGTGGGTTTAGTGGGATGGTTTGTGGGATGTGGGTTGGGGTTTGTGGGATGGGGTTGTGGGATGTGGGTTGTGGGGTTGTGGGATGTGGGTTTGGTGTGGTTGTGGGATGTGGGTTGTGGGTTATGGATGTGTTGGATGTGGGATTGGGTTGTGGGATGTGGGTTGTGGGTTATGGGATGTGGGTTGTGGGAATGTGGGTTGTGGGATGTGGTTATGGGATGTGGGTTGTGGGATGTGGATTGTGGGTGTGGGTTGTGGGATGTGGGTTTGTGGGTTATGGGATGTGGGTGTGTGGTTATGGGATGTGGGTTGTGGGATGTGGGGTTGTGGGTTGTGGGATGTGGGTGTGGGATTGGGTGTGATTGTGGGTTTGGGATGTGGGTTGGGGTTGTGGGTTTGTGGGATGTGGGATGTGGGTTGTGGGATGTGGTTATGGTTGTGGATGTGTGTGGGTTGTGGGATGTGGGTTATGGGATGTGGGTTGGGGGTTGGGGTGGGTTGTGGTTGTGGGATTGTGGTTGTGGTTTGTGGGTTATGGGATGTGGGTTGTGGGATGTGGGTTGTGGGTTGTGGATGTGGGATGTGGGTTGGGGGTTGTGGGTTATGGGATGTGGGTTGTGGGATGTGGGTTGTGGGGTTATGGGATGTGGTTATGTGGGGTTGTGGGATGTGGGTTGTGGTTATGGGGATGTGGGTTGTGGGTGTGGGTTATGGGATGGTGGGTTGTGGGATGTGGGTTATGGATGGGGGTTATGGGATGTGGGTTATGGGGTTTGGGATGCTGGTTATGGTGTTGGGATGGTGGTTTGGGTGTGGATTGTGGGTTAGTGGGATGTGGTTGTGGGGGGATGTGGTTGGTGGGATGTGGGTATGTGGGATGTGGGTTGTGGGATGTGGGTTGTGGGATGTGGGTTGTGGTTTGTGGGTTATTGGGTTATGGGTTGTGGGTATGTGGGATGTGGGATGTGGGTTGTGGGTTAAGGGATGGTGGGTTGTGGATATGGGTTGTGGGATGTGGGTGTGTGGGTTATGGATGTGGGATGTGGGTTGTGGGTTATGTGATGTGTTGGGGTTGTGGGATGTGGATGTGGGTTATGGGATGTGGTTGTGGTTGTGGGATGTGGTTGTGGGTTATGGGTATGGGATGTGGGTTATGGGTGTGGGTTGTGGTTGTGGATTGTGGGATATGGGTTGGTGGGATGTGGGTTATGGGATGTGGGTTATGGGATGTGGGTTGTGGGTTGTGGGATGTGGGTTGTGGGTTATGGGATGTGGGTTGTGGGATGTGGGTTGTGGGATGTGGATTGGGGTGCGATGTGGGTTGTTGGATGTGGTTTGTGGATGTGGGTTGTGGGTTGTGGGATGTGGGTTATGGGTTGTGGGATGTGGGAATGTGGGTTGTGGGTTATGGGAGTGGGTTGTGGATGTGGGTTGTGGATGTGGGTTGGGGGTTATGGGATGTGGGTTTGTGGGATGTGGGTTGGGGGATGTGGTTATGGGTGTTTTGGGATGTTGGGTTATGGGATGTGGGTTATGGGATGTGGGTTGTGGGTTGTCGGGATGTGGGTTGTGGGTTGTGGGATGTGGGTGTGGGTGTGGGGTTGTGGGATGTGGGGTTGTGGGATGTGGGTTGTGGGTTGTGGGATGTGGATTATGGGTTGTGGGAATGTGGGATTGTGGGTTTGTGGGTTATGGGATGTGGGTTGTGGGATGTGGGATGTGGGTTGAGGGATGTGGGTTTGGGTTATGGATGTGGGTTGTGGGGTGTGGGTTGTGGGATTTGGGTTATGGGATGTTGGGTTGTGGGGTGGTGTGGATTGTGGGTTGTGGATGTGGGTTGTGGATGTGGGTTGTGGGATGGGTTGTGGGTTTGTGGGTTTATGGGATGTGGGTTGTGGTGTGGGTATTGGGTGTGGGTTGTGGGTGGGTTGTGGATGTGGGTTGTGGGTTGTGGGATGTGGTTGGGGGATGTGGGTTGTGGATGGGTGTGGGTTGTGGGTGTGGGTGTGGGTTGTGGATGTGGGTTGTGGGTTATGGATGTGGGTTGTTGGGATGTGGGTGTGGGTGTGGGTTATGGGATGTGGGTTTGTGGGATGTGGGTTGTGGGATGTGGGTTGTGGGATGTGGGTTGAGTGGGTTGTGGGATGGGTTGTGGGATGTGGGGTTGTGGGTTGTGGGATGTGGGTTATGGATTGTTATGTGGGCATGTGGGGTTGTGGGTTTATGGGATGTGGGTTGTGGGATGTGGGATTGTGGGTTTGTGGGATGTGGGTTGTGGGTTATGGGATGTGGGTTGTGGATGTGGGTTGTGGGATGTGGTTATGGGATGTGGGTTGTGGATGTGGATTGTGGGATGTGGGTTGGTGGGATGTGGGTTGTGGTTAGGGATGGGTTGTGGTTGATGGGGATGTGGGTTGTGGATGTGGTTGTGGGTTGTGGGATGTGGCGTTGTGGGTTATGGGATGTGGATTGTGGGTTATGGGATGTGGGTTGGGGGTTGTGGGTTGTGGGATGTGGGATGTGGGTTGTGGGATGTGGGTTATGGTTGGTTGTGTGGGATGTGGGTTGTGGGTTTGGGTTTGGGGATGTGGTTATGGAGTGGGTTGGGGTTGTGGGATGTGGGTTGTGGGTTGTGGGATGTGGGTTGTGGGTTGTGGGTTATGGTGGGTTGTGGGATGTGGGTTGTGGGTTGTGGGATGTGGATGTGGGTTGGGGTTGGTGGGTTATGGGATGTGGTTGTGGGATGTGGGTTGTGGGTTATGGGATGTGGGATGTGGGTTGTGGGATGTGGGTTGTGGGTTGGAGTTGGGTTGTGGGATTGGGTGGTGGGTTATGGGATGTGGGTTGTGGGTTGTGGGGAATGTGGGTTGTGGGTTATGGGAGTGGGTTGTGGGTTTATGGGATGTGGGTTGGGGGTTGTGGGATGTGGGTTGTGGGATGTGGGATGTGGGTTGTGGGTATGTGGGTTATGGGTTGAGGGATGTGGGTTGGTGGGATGTGGGTTGTGGGATGTGGGTTGTGGGTTGTGGGTTATGGGTTGTGGGATGTGGGTTGTGGGTTTATGGGATGTGGGTTGTGGGTTGTGGGATGTGGGTTGTGGGTTGTGGGATGTGGGTTGTGGGTTTATGGGATGTGGGTTGTGGGTTATGGGATGTGGGTTATGGATGTGGGTTGTGGGTTGTGGGATGTGGGTGTGGGATGTGGGTTGTGGGTTATGGGATGTGGGTTTGTGGTTATGGGATTGTGGGGTTGTGGGTTGTGGGTATGGGATGTGGGATGTGGGTTGTGGATGTGGGGTTATGGATGTGGGTTGTGGGTTATGGGATGTGGGTTGGGGTTGTGGGATGTGGGTTGTGGGTTGTGGATGTGGGTTGTGGGTTATGGTGTGGGTTGTGGGTTATGGATGTGGGTTGTGGTTATGGATAGTGGGTGGGGTTGTGGGATGTGGATTGTGGGATGTGGGATTGGGTGGGGTTGTGGGTATGGGATGTGGGTTGTGGGATGTGGGTTGTGGGTTATGGGATGTGGGATGTGGGTTGTGGGATGTGGGTTGTGGGTTCTGGGATGTGGGTTTGTGGATGTTGGTTTGTTGGGTTTGGGATGTGGGTTGTGGGTTGTGGGATGGGGTTGTGGGTTTTGGTGTGGGTTGTGGGTTGGGTGTGGGGTTGGGGTTGGGATGTGGGTTGTGGGATGTGGGATGTGGTTTTGGGATGTGGGTTATGGTTGAGGGATGTGGGTTGTGGGATGTGGGTTGTGGGATGTGGGTTGTGGTTGTGGGTTATGGGTTGTTGGGATGTGGGTTTGGTTATGGGATGTGGGTTGTGGGTTGTGGGATGTGGGTTGTGGGTTTGGATGTGGGTTGTGGGTTATGGATGTGGTTGTGGGTTATGGGATGTTGGGTTATGGGATGTGGGTTGTGGGTTGTGGGATGTGGGTTGTGGATGTGGGTTGGGGTTATGGTGTGGGTTTGTGGGTTATGGGATGTGGGTTGTGGGTTGTGGGTTGTGGGATGTGGGGATGTGGGTTTGTGGGATGTGGGTTATGGGAATTGGGTTGTGGGTTATTGGATGTGGTTGGGGTTGTGCGGATGTGGGTTGTGGGTTGTGGGATGTGGGTTGTGGTGGATTAGGGTGTGGGTTTTGGGTGTTGGTTGGGTTGTGGGTTATGGGAAGTGGGTTGGGGGTTGTGGGATGTGGATTGTGGGATGTGGGATGTGGGTGTGAGATGTGGGTTATGGTTTGTGGGATGTGGGTTATGGGATTTGGGTGTGGGTTGTGGTTGTGGTTGTGGTTGTGGGATGTGGGTTGTGGGATGTGGTTGTGGGATGTGGGTTGTTGGTTATGGGTTGTGGGATGTGGGTTTATGGGATGTGGTTGTGAGATGTGGGTTGTGGGTTGTGGGATGTGGGATGTGGGTTTGGGTTGTGGGATGTGGGATGTGGGTTGTGGGATGTGGGTTGTGGGATGTGGTTGTGGGATGTGGGTTGTGGGAGGTGGGTTGTGGGTTGTGGATGTGGGATTGTGGGTTGTGGGATGTGGGATGTGGGTTGTGGTGATGTGGGAGGGATGTGGGTTGTGTTGATGTGGGTATTTTGTATGTATCACAAGGCTGCGGGTAGCATCATTGGCTGAGGGCCCGGATGTGCCTTCTGGTGGTTCGGGCAGGAATTTGGAATTTGTTCATGGTGCCGGCGATAGCTCGCATCCTTTCGCGAAGGACACCGTGGATCTGTATCATCCACTAACTAATGCCGGCAGTGAGACACCAGTTTAACGTCCATCTGTGGACGGCACACACATGATTATATTCACCCCCTTGTGAAACACCAGGATGACAGTTCACAGCTGGGTGTGGATTTAAACCCAGGCTAGACAGCTTAGAGGTGAGTGTCCCCCCTTCCTGAAAGTCAGTCATGAACCAGCTGAGTTTGCAATCAACAATCTTAGAGACATCATAACTCACTAGCAGAGTACTCACCCTACGGGCGATCTTGTTCCAAGCATGCAATACCTTCTTCTGACACATACCTTTATTTAGACAGTGTATAGGCAACCGACAGCTGCCTCAATCGCTCTCGAAATTATTTAAAAATAATAACCCAAGTTACGTGCAAGAAGCAAAAACATACCTATTGCTTATAATTCAAAACACCTCACTTCAACTGGAAAACGTGGGGACAGGAATACAGTACTGTAAATGGTGGAGATGCCCTTCTCCACCTGGGGGCGGCGCGACACGATACACATTTACATAGAGAATTTGCATTCCCCCTCCCCAAAGACCAACGGCAAAGATAGAAACACCCCTGTACATTTATTGCGGTCATGCTGATCCGATGTAGCAAGTCTAGATGTAATGAGCCCAGAACTGTAGGAGTACTGCGCCAAACAAACAAACACCAGTCCGTGAATTGTAGTGAGGATGAAACTAGCTTGGGTTTTAAATCTTGGCCTCCAAATCTCTCATTAGACTACCTTGAGTTAAATTTGAACTTGCAACTCGTTGGCAGTCACTTACAACATATCAGACTCAGTGGGATAATGGTTGACCTGGCCACTCTGAGCCTGGGAGGTTGGCATATCATCGTCATCGTCATCGTCATCGTCATCATCATGTCTACAGAAGTGAAGGTAGTCCTGTAGATCTTCCGTTCTGCACTGTGGAATGTACTTGATTAATTTGATGGTTGTTGCAGGATGTAGTGCTCATGATTGGGTGACGGTCAGTGCAAGTGGAAACGCTCATCCCACCAAACATTGTCGAGACCCTGTTTGAAAGCTTCAACAGAATGAGCATCCACAACATTTCGGGGAAGACGGTTCCAGTTTTTGACTACCCTCTGAAGAAGATTTTCCTCTCGTCTAACTTACACCTCGGCACAAAGAGTTTCAGGGAGTGGCCCCATGTTGAAGGGCATTGAGCTGGAGTGAAGAAACGTTGCAGTCGAATACGGTTGATTCCGTGTTGCACCTTCAACGTTGGGATCATATCACCATGGCGGCGGCGGTGGTAGAAAAGCGAAAACATATTGAAACGCCAGAGTCTCTCTGGATAGGAAAGTTCACCGAGGGGGGGAATCATCCTTGTGGCTCGTCTCTGGACCTTCTCAACTTCATCGATGTCCATGAGGAATCTCGGGTGCCAGGCAGTATTGTCGTACTCTAACAATGGTCGTACCAGTGCGTTGAACATCACAGGGAGGGTTTCTTCATCCAGACTCACAAAGGATCGTTTGATTAGCCCAAGTGTTTGGTTGGCCTCGTTAACCTGAACTGCCACGTGCTTATGTAAGCTCATTTCCCTATCCATGATAGTTCCAAGGTCGATGTCCTCAATCACTTTCCGCGACTCCTGGATCTGCACAGTCCTGGATTCCACAGCTCACTGATGGCTGACAGGATGGCCTAGACCTAGAGGAAAACACACTCGCCTCTAAGTCGTCCATCCTGGGTTCGAATCCTGACCCAGCTTTCAACTGTCATCCTGGTGTTTCACAGGCATGGTGATTCATCAAAGTTGTTCCCTCCCTCGGATGGACGTTAAACTGGGCGTCATACTGAGTTAGTGGACGTTAAAGATCATATGGTGTCCTTCGCAAAGAGTCGGCGAGCTATCGCCATCACCATGACCAAATTACAAATACGTTTAACGTCCACGAGTGAATGCTGGAGGGATCGAGTAAACGAGTCGGAGTGAAAGCACGACAGAGAAACGTAAGGCGAATGGTGGGAAGAACACGATGATTGGCATATCGGGACGATGAGAAACGCATTTGATGTTGTTTCGTGTGTTCACAGGGTCTGAGTCGTGGGCCAGCCATGGAGATGGAGGTCGTTGAGAGGGTCCGAGAAGGTTTTTTCTCAGGAAAGACGAAACCCTTCGCTTTTCGACAACAGCAACTGCAGCGCTTGCTCGAACTGGTCGAGGACAACGAAGACGTGTTTTCAGAAGTTCTCCACAAGGACCTGCACAAGGTCATTGCTCATGCCTCTTCTGTGATAAATGTAGTTTAGCATCTCCTGTAGTTTTGTTTTCAACCGAAAATATCATCAGCATCGAGCGACACTTTGTAATATGTTTCATTAGGTGAATGAATGTCGATGCACATCTTTTTTTAAATAAAATCATAATAACTATTGAGACAGAGATTTGTGTAGATTTTTGAAAAGACCTTACCTGTATTCCGATATGATGGTGCAGAGGTAGGGTACTTACCTATGAGACATCTAGTCTTGGTTTTATTCTTAGAGTTGAATATGATTTCCTGAATACCAATGGGTGTCATGATCGTCTGCAGGGATGCTCATATCAGCCTGGTAGGATAGCCGAGAGGTATGCAAACTCAGGTCTGAGCCGTCTAGCTTTGGTTCAAATCCCGACCCAGCTATAAACTGTCATCCCGGTGTTTCATAGGCAGGCTGCTTCATCAATGTGTGTGCCGTCCCTCGGATGGACGTTAAACTGGACATCCAGTCTGCCGGCATTAGTCGGTGGATGTTAAAGATACCACGGTGTCCTTCGCGAAGAGTCGGCGAGCTATCACCGGCACCATGAACAAAAATCCAAATATCTACAGTATATCTAACCTGCAAGGGGCACTGCATCAGCGGCACAGCCACACTCTCATCAACATCAACAATGTCGGGTGCTGCATAGGAAAGGATTTAATTGACCAGGGTGAGGCCAATTACTTTGATTGATTACATTTGCAGCAATTCAGGCAAAATTGTGGCTTGAATTTCAATCGGTGTTCTTCGGGACGTGACCTAGTTATTATATAGTGACCTAGTTATAAGTTATTTAATTTGCTATCATTGATTGTGGATGTCAGAGATCCCACAATGCTCCTTGAAGACTCCTGATCTTTGACCTAAGCTTTTGCAGGACATCTTTGTAGTCATAGCAAGGAATAACCAGGAGAGTTGTGAGCGATTAATTATATCGGTCAAGTATCAACAAATAATTTAAAAAAAAAATGACAAGTTGTGCAAACTCAATGTAGATTGTGTGACGACGTGCTTTCACAGTCGAAGTTCGAAACCCTGGTGACAGAAGTGAATATTATAAGGAATGAAACTGTGTACGCGCTGCACAATCTGAAGGATTGGATGAAGCCAGAAAACGTAAAGAAAGAAATGGTAAGTCATTGGTGCAGTGATGTCTTCTTCCAGCCTCATTTTAAACTCGATTGTTGAAAAACCAACAATCAAACCTGCCTGGATGTTGCTTCGGAGATTGGGATGAAGTAGGAAATATATCAGGGATACATATGGTCTGAAAGCCTGGTGTTGGCTTCGTGGTTAGGGTGGCTGGCTTTGGATCCTAGGGGTCCTGAGTTCGAGTCCCGTTGGCCACTGATTTAACACCAGGGGGTTGACTCAGCCCGTCATCCTTCTGAGGTCAGCAAATTGAGTACCAGTGTACTGGTCCCGGTGTATGCCCCGGTTAGAATAGGTGTACCATATCCCTGTGTGTCGTAAGAGGCGACCAGGGTTGGCGGCAGGAAGGGCATCCTGTCATAAAAACATCGCCTCAAGAAGGGAACCATGATTGCGTGGGGCCCCGCAAAAGCTAACCCCTGCTCAGCAGGGAAAAATGGGTGCAAAAAACGGCTGTTTTTTATATGGTCTGTTAAAGGACACATCATGGTGGAGCTATTCTCAAAAAAGGTTCCACAAACAAGTTGCATGCCATGTCCATTTTTTGCATCGCTTTGAAACCTAATTGTCTTTCCGATGGCTCTGTGCCTGACCACAATTATTATGCTTTCAACTTTCGACAATCCATTGACGTATTCCGTCGGTTCAAAGTTATTTAAGCTCCTTGATACTCGAGAGACGACTTCTCCATCTGTGCAGTACACTCTTGTGCCTTTCTTTGACAGTTTGAGCCATCGCCATGAATACCGTCCACCCATCAGATCATAAAACCGAACTCCTGAGGCCCTTTCCCTCCC
>CM068967.1:49300305-49310378 GCA_035128595.1 Eptatretus atami
CCCCCCACTTCAAGAGGGATCCCTGAGTATGCATACATACTGAGTTTAGCCGACATTGGCCAATATTTTGACGAGGATTGAATGAACACACAAATAGAGCATTCCTACTTTTCAATACTGTGTTGTCAATTCCACATTTACAAAGATAACAAGAAAAAGAGCAATCAGAGATTGCAGACCCTCGCCAGGACTTGTTTTGTGTGGTGTATTTTGTGTGGCGTTTGTGTACTGGTGTGTTATCTAACTAATAAAAGACATAATTAGAACTGCCACTTTATAACTGCTGGCAGTGATGACCGGGTACCAAGACGTCCCTCTTTGAAGGGAAATTTGACCCTGACCCATGACGTTTTTTTTATTATCATTCAATTGAATTCAGAATGGGATTAAAATAAATTCAATTCAAATCAAATGGAAGACCAAATGGGTACGGTCCTGCATTGGATTCGCATTTCAACTGCGACTCCTCTACCCTCAAACCCACCCAGGCACAGCCAAGTGAACCTTTTTCAAAAAAAATTTAAAAACACACAAACAAAAAAACTCCCAAAAAGAACCCATATCAAAAAAATCAAATAATTCTGGCTGCCACACCATTCGTCCGATCAAGTTAAAATTTAAAACATGTCTTCCCCATCTCGACTAGATCTTAAATATGAAGTTTCACTTCAATTGATTGAGCGGTTCCAAAGAAAACATTATTTAATATTCTCTTCAATCCAATATGGCTGCCAAACCATGTGACCTATCAATTATTCCAAAACAAACATTGTACAGCCACGGCTTGGGGAACATTTTTGTGAAGTTTCCCCTCAATTTGTCCAGCCATTCTGGAGAAGAAGATTTTTTATGGGTTTTCGGGTAAATCCAATAGGGCCGCCAAACCATATGAGCTACGATGTCATATGTGTGAACCTTTTGTTCCTCATGGACAGGCGGTCATACCTGTAAAGTTTTGCCTCGATCTGTTCAGCCACTTCATAGAAGAAGATTTTTGAAGGTTAAAAAAACAACAACAATATGGCTGCCGAATCACGTGACTGATGACGTCATCATTTTTTTTCTTCTGTTGACTATTTTATCCCTAGATGACCCTCAAAAAGTTTCATACTGATCAGATATGACGTTCTGCATCTGCAATTATGACGTCATAACGAAGGCACCTATGACATAATCCAAAAATCACACTTATTCCCCATAAGGAGTACTTGCCGTGTGCCAAGTTTCAATTTTTTCAGATACAGAGGTCCAAAGTTTTTCCGTTTTCCAATATGGCTGCCATGCCACGTGACCTTTGACATCATAATTATGATTGAAACATTTTACACGAGTAGTCGCACCAATGGTGAAAATTTCGTCTCAATCCGACAAGCGGTTGCAGAGAAAAACACAAAAGTTCTGGGCGGACAAACAGACAGGCAGACGGACAAACAAACGGACACAAACGTAATACCCCCTCCTTCGGCGAGGGTAACTCGAAGGGCACTCAGTAGAGCGAATACCTCCGCCATGCAATGCCTGATCCAGAAGAACATTTCAGGGCCAATACATTTTTGAGATATGCCATATATATCATTTTGGCTTCATCTCTCAATGGTGAAGAATCACTTTAAAAATTCCAGTAGTCAGATCCGGATCTTCACCAAAATCTAATCAGTTCGTCCTTGTCACAACACCGGAACCGCTGTCCACAAAATTTCATCCGGATCCGTCCACCACTTTTTGAGATATCCTGCACACAGAAAAAACAAATGAAATTGCTCGTTGAGCAAGGAATTGCCGGAATAACTTTGTCATATCTCCATGATCTCTGAAAAAACAAAAACCTGGAAATCAATTTGGTTCTTATAAGTCGATAGTGTGACTGTTTAATAAGTTATAGCACTCAGTTTGGTCATGATCATAACTTGGAGGTCAATCGGACTTGAAATGGCGTTTTATCGCAATTTGAAAGTTTTGACCCGACCCCCCTGACATTCGACCCCCGACCCCTAAGAAGGGTGTTGTGTGACATCCCAATGATACATATGGTTGGATGCAGTATTGGAAGATGCACATTTTGGATTTGGTTTGAAGTCGATATGACCATTTTAGCAGACGTTATTGCGAAAATAACAATTTCGGTTTTTCGGTGACCTTGACCTTCACCTTGACCTTTGACCTAGATTCACCAAAAACGACAAGTGTCTAAGTTGGACCATGGCCGACGTCTGTACCCAGTTTGGTCATGATCGTTGAAACGGTGTGGCTGCTACAGGGTAAACAAACACAAACAAACAAACAGACAGACAGCAGAATGACACACACAACCGACCAACATAATTACCGAAATCCGAAGGATTCCGGCAATTAACAAACAAACAAACAAACAAATTAAAAATCACTCACAGGTGACAACTGAACAAAACGCAATCCCACTCGGTAGAGCACATATCTCTGCCAGGCCTCACAGTTTACATTTTGTATCCCACTGATGGGTCGGATCTGAATGAGGACCTCAACACAAATAAAATCGGCTTGTTATTGTCACCTAACCAACTCATCCACCTAGTTTTGTAATAACTTTTTGGAGATATCATGTTATTATTGCTATACTTAGTTTTAGGCCCCATCTCTCAATGGTGAAGAATTACTGAAAAATTAAATAATTCTCACATCCGGATCTGGATTCGGATCTTCACCACAATTGAACCAATTAGTCCTCGTCACACACCCAACCTGTTCATCAAGTTTTTTTTTTCCGGAATCCATCCGTAACTTTTTGAGATTTTGTGCTATGTATCGTTTTTGGCCCGATCTCTGTCATGGTGAAGAATCACTTTAAAAATTCTCAGTTCTCGATTCGGATCTTCACTAAAATTAAGCGTTGCTGTCCTCGGCCGGTCACCTACATCCACAAAAAAAAATTCAGAACGATTACTTGAAAACTGTGGCCAAAAATCTTGTGACAGACAGACAGACAGACAGACAGACAGACAGACAGACAGACAGACAGACAAATGCTACAGACCAACATACTTAGCGAAAAAAATTTATCGCCAAGAAACAAACAACAAACAGACAGACAGGGGTGAAAACATAACCTTCCACCTTTAGTGGCAGAAGTAAAAAATTAATGTATAGATTGAAAATAATATGTACATTAAAGATTTTTAATACGTGAAGAGTGGGAAAGCTATTGCCAAACTCAAATTTCCTTCCGAGACTACGGGTAGCCAGTGCTCTGGTCTTCTTGGATATTCCTCGACATTAGGTTACACTGCTTGTTATCTCAGAGTGTGGTTAAACAGATTCGTGTTTCCTGGTAATATCGATGGTTGTCGAAGGGCAACCGTCATGATCCCTTACGGGAACATTTCTGCTCCCTTAATTACACTGGGTTGGTTTGTAACAAATTGAGTGACTGAGAAAAATAATAAACAATGGAGAGTGTAAGTTACACAGTCCACATGGTGTATCATCTTCCTCCAGGATGGTTTAAAGACTCTTCAACTTTCATGCAACTCTCTGTGGGTCGGTGGCCTTGTAATAAGAGTATTCGTGCTTTTTCATACCGTCGCCTTGTATTATTTACCTTAATAGTCATATGTAAATGATGTCCTTCCACAGTTGAGCAAGATGGATGAATGCTTTGTGCAGAGAGAGGCTTTCGGTGTTGTACTCATTATAGGAGCTTGGAATTACCCTTTACATCTGACACTCGTTCCCTTGGTTGGAGCAATTGCTGCAGGTAAGAGAGTGTCCAATTTTAATTTAATTTATTTACACAATGATTGTAGCTCATTAAAGTTCAGCTTGAAGTCCCATATGATAAATTCAGCTCCACTCATTCATTAACCTCCGCCATCGAAGATCGGAGGTT
Source organism: Eptatretus atami (assembly GCA_035128595.1). Classification (NCBI taxonomy): domain Eukaryota; kingdom Metazoa; phylum Chordata; class Myxini; order Myxiniformes; family Myxinidae; genus Eptatretus; species Eptatretus atami. The sequence continues at coordinate 49,304,168 of CM068967.1, forward strand.
ACTGTTTTCACCCCTTTCTGTTTGTTTGTTTGTGTGTTTTTATCTTGCCAAAACGAGTATTTGCAAGATATGTTAGTCAGTCTGTATGTTTTTTTTTGGTTTTTTTTTTGTTTGTCTGTAATCACGAAAAAAAATTCTGCAGACCACAGTTTTCATTGGAAATTTTTGTAACTTCGCATATCAGAGGCCTATGGAGGTCCCTTTCAGCGCATAAAATTTTGAAGGTCAAGGTCAAAGGTCAAGGTCACTGTCGCAAATCAGGGGAGTCGACGAAACCCTTATTTTTTTGAGTAATTTTGATCGATCGTCTTCAAACTTCATGGAATATGTTCACGGTCTGGCGCTCAGCTGATTAATTTTGGTGGCGATTGGCCTTGACCTTCATGTGTTTTTTTTTTTTGTTGTTTTTTTTTATTTTTTTGTCTGTAATCACGTATAAATCACTCTGCAGAGCACAGTTATCATTGGAAATTTTGTAACTTCGCATATCAGAGGCCTATGGAGGTCCCTTTCAGCGCATAAAATTTTGAAGGTCAAGGTCAAAGGTCAAGGTCACTGTCGCAAATCAGGGGAGTCGACGAAACCCTTATTTTTTTGAGTAATTTTGATCGGATCGTCTTCAAACTTCATGGGAATATAGTTCACGGTCTGGCGCTCAGCTGATTAATTTTTTGGTGGCGATTGGCCTTGACCTTCATGTGTTTTTTTTTTTTTTTGTTGTTTTTTTATTTTTTTTGTCTGTAATCACGTATAAATCACTCTGCAGAGCACAGTTATCATTGAAATTTTTGTAACTTCGCATATCAGAGGCCTATAGAGGTCCCTTTTAGCGCATAAAATTTTGAAGGTCAAGGTCAAAGGTCAAGGTCACTTTGTCGTATATCAGGGGAGTCGACGAAACCCTTATTTTTGGAGTAATTTTGATCGGATCGTCTTCAAACTTCATGGGAATATAGTTCATGGTCTGGCATTCAGCTGATTAATTTTTGGTGGCGATTGGCCTTGACCTTCATGGTTAACGCCTAAGGTCAAACATATTTGACCCCAAGGTCAAATTTTCAAGTTTTAGGAACCATATCGTGTAGTACCTCAATTGAACACCTCGATGAGTGCTTTCTAGATATATCAAGCTTGAGACATTATGACGTGATTTGGTGACATTATGAGGCAAACGCATATTTTTCATGGTTACTCTGTAGAACGATTCTCATCGGAATCTCTCGTAGGCAGATATTCCTCAAGGAGTCGCTCCTGGTGGATAGCAGCTCTATTCACCTCAGTGTGACCTTAAAGAAGTCACACGTGGTCACCTTTTGGCAAGATACGGATCACCCTACGGGTGACATTGGTTTATTGTTTTGTTTGTTTGTTGTTTGTGAACAGTATTACGGAAAAACTCCTGGACGGATTTCGACGAAACATGGTGGGGGGTTAGGTCTGGTCCAAGGATCATGCCATTAGATTTTGGACTTGGTCAAAATCCATATGGCCGCTATGGCGGCTATTTTGAAAAAATATTTGAATTTTTTTTTTTGCATTTCTACATGTTTTAAGTGATTTCCACCCCCCCCCCCCCCCAAAAAAAAAAATTGTTAGGAAAAAAAAAATTTTGCAACTTTTTTTTCAACAAAATTTCGATTTTGTTTTTTGCATTTCTACATGTTATAAGTGATTTCCAACAAAAAAACATGCCAAAATTATAATTGCGGCTGATTTTGGAACTTCAGGTGGATATACCCACGTAAAATCAATTTCTGTCTCAAGGAATCTAGTTATGACGAATGAATTGAGTATGTAAAAGTTAAAAGTAAAAGGGAAAGTTTCACATTATAAATCTGTGAGCACTGTTGACGTCAAATTGAATGAATAGGATATCAGGTTCACTTGAGTGACCCAGCAGTATTGGCGGGGAGGTTTTGCACTCTACCGAGTGCTCCCCCTCTAGTTTTGTTTGTGTGTTTTTGTTGTTTGTTTGTGAACAGTATTACGGAAAAACTCCTCGACGGATTTCGACGAAACTTGGTGGGGGGGTTAGGTCTGGTCCAAGGATCATGCCATTGGATTTTGGACTTGGTCCCCCCCCTCCAAAAAAAAATTGTTAGAGAATTTTTTTTATTTTTTTGCATTTCTACATGTTTTAAGTGATTTCCAACCCCCCCCCCCAAAAAAAATTGTTAGAGAAAAAAAAATTTTTTGCAACTTTTTTTTCAACTAAATTTCGATTTCTTTTTTTGCATTTCTACATGTTTTAACTGATTTCCAACCCCCCCCCCCCCAAAAAAAATGTTGGAGAAAAGAACTATAACTCTGTCAGCACTGTTGACATCATATTTAATGAATAAGATATAAGGTTCACGTGAGTGACCCAGCAGTATTGGCGGCGGAGGTTTTGCACTCTCCCGAGTGCTCCCCTCTAGTTCCTCTTTTTTTTTTCTTCTGCCTGTGGAACCAACTTCCACATTCTCTTCAATATCGTTCTTCCCTCCAGGGCCTCAAAACAGCTGTTCACCCACACCTCAGGACCCCCCCCCCTTTCCCCTCCATCCACAACCATGATCTTTTCTGTTCATGAGCATGATATCTCAAAAAGTTAATGACTGATTCAGACAGGTTGAAGTGTGGTGACGAGGACAAATCAATTCGATTTTGGTGAAGATCCGGATCCGGCTACTGCAATTTTAAAGTGATTTTTCATCATTGAGAGATAGGGCCAAAAACGATATTTTGCACGACATCTCAACAAGTTATGGACGGATTCGGACGAATGCCGCTCTACCGAGTGCCGTTCTAGTTTCTCCAAGTCTCCTTTATATGTTGCTTGGAGTGTCCCCCACACTCCCTTTCTTTCTGCTGTTCTTTTTGTTCTGTTACGTCCTGATCATTTCTGTGTTCTAGCTCCTCCATGAGCCTGAACACTGTATATGTGTAAAAAAAAATTGTATTACCAATCCTGCTGTCTCTATTCTTCATGCACGAGTACAAACTCTTCCGCTAGCCACAGTCGCTGCGGAAAATTGAAGGTTAGGCTGTGCTTTATCCTCTGTAGTTAAACTCGAACTACTGCAGTGCACATTGTTATGCAATTGTTTGTACACGGCATGATCGCTGATGGATGAAAATATTTGATGAATGTGTTCAGGCACCTCTGTCTTGATGTATCAAAGCTCGAACCTGTATATGATTTCAAATGACCAATGCGTTATAGATATATATAGTTAAATCCTTCGAGCACACCTGCAGGATGGACTGCCTGGGATATTTTAGGTGATGGATGATCAACCGATGCTAGGATTGCATTTTCTTATCGACTGTATCTACAGAAGGAATATGGTGACTTACAAATCCATTTACATTGTTGTTGATACTTATTCTGTTACAGGAAACTGTGTTGTCATAAAACCATCTGATTTGAGCACAGCAACATCGGAACTTATTTCCACACTGATTCCTCAGTACCTCGATCAAGTAAGCTTAGTTGTTAACTTGGAGCTATGTATCCGATATTGATATCCTTTACTGGTGAATGAGTGTATAACTACCGATACCATGGTCTTGACCGACTAAAGGAACTTGTCATTTGTTTTTGTGTATTTGCTGCCCCTTATTAGGACTGCTATGGTGTTGTATGCGGCGGTGCAAAGGAGACGTCAGAATTGTTAAAGAACAACTTTGACTACATTTTCTACACAGGTACGAACTTGTTTTCGTATACAGACTTGAGGCTCATCTTAGTGAGGTGGGTGGATCATTTTACCTTCTCCTCAAAACTGACTAATGACCGGCTGCATTTGTGCTCAACAATGGTAATTCTCCCACCATTTGCTCAATTTTGAGTAGTTTTAAATCCAAATCCCTCATACTGTTGCCGTCACCTGGAATTGAACTCGAAACCTCTCAGATACCAGTCCATGTTGTCACTACTCCACCATCGTCACACCTTTGTATGTGTATGCATGTGTATGGGCGACTCTTATAGGTGGCAGCACCGTTGGTAAACTGGTGATGCAAGCCGCAGCCGAGCACTTGACCCCGATAACACTGGAGCTCGGAGGGAAGAACCCCTGCTTCGTAGACCAAAACTGTGACTTGCGTGCGGCAGCTCGACGTATCGCCTGGGGACGTTTCCTCAATGCGGGGCAGACGTGCATCGCGCCTGACTTCGTTCTCTGCACAGATAACGTGTGCAAGGAGCTGGTGCAGGCTTTGAAAGAATCTGTGCGGGACTACTTCGGGGAGGATCCACAGAAGTCTCCCGACTATGGGCGTATCATCAATGAGTGCCATTTTGCACGGCTCGAGAGGCTCTTGTCTCGGGGCACAGTAGCTGTCGGAGGGCGTTGTGATGCTGAAGACAAATACATTGGTACGTAACAATGGCTGTTTATTGTTTGTTGCTCAAGGCATAAGGGTTGTGGTGCTCACACTTTTTCAACAACCTTAATGTTGATTGCCCAGTGGTGATCTTCAATTTTGTGTGTTTCACTAAATTGTGTATTCGCCAAATAAGTCATCTACATATTACATACTCATAAATAGCAGATGTTATGCAATCACCTCTTGCTTCTCTCCTCTGGTTTACTCTTATTATAAGAGTGATCCAAGACTCACAGAATAACTTTACATGTATCACACAGGACGAGGACATGAGGAGATACAAGTGTACAGGCAAACCCAGTTTGCCCTCCTGTTATCAATTTTATTTTTCTCATTTTGTGTCCTTCCTCCTTTTCTAGACATAATATGTCGATGCCCCCAAAGTCGATAATTCACATTGATTATAAAGATATTTAAGGACGGTGTGCCAGAACGACACTTGGGGAGAGAACATACATCCGCCAGGCTGAACAGTTTACATTTCGTGTCCCACTGATAAGTTGGGTCTGAACCAAAATTGAATCGGCTTGTTCTTGTCACCTGACCAACTCATCTACCTAGTTTTGTCATGATCCGTCCACAACGTTGTGAGATATCCTTCCTGCTCACAGACACACACACAGACAAACGGGGGTGAAAACATAGCCTCCATTCACCTTCGGTGACAGAGGTAATCAACACAGAATATGGGATTTGAGACCGAGTGACCCCAACTTCATGAGAAAAGTGCTGAGATGGGAACAGCGAACAGACAATCGAAATTTCATTCATCTTTATTTTTATTTTTCACATTTTGCTTTCCCCTCTCCAACCCTCCTCCCAATCACTGCTCTACGTTGATTACGCTATTACAAGATGCTGTTGATACAATCCTCAACCAGAGCAGGAATTTGTAATTTGTTCAGGGTGCCAATGATAGCTCGCCGACTCTTCTCAAAGGACACCGTGGGGTCTTTAACATCCACCAACGAATCCCGGCAGACGAGTCGCCCAGTTGAACGTCCATCCGAGGGACGGCACACACATCGATGCCTCGCCCTGCCTGTGAAACACTGGGATGACGGTTTGTAGCTGGGTCGAGATGCAAACACAGACGAGATAGCTCAGAGGCGAGTGTGCGTACCTCTCGGGCCATGACATATGCTATGTGCTCAGATGGGAATTGCAAACAGGCAAACCCCTACCTTGTGATATCTGTTGGCCTGTTTGGCATTCACATCTGAGCACACATCTTGTGATGTTGGGATTGTGTCTCCTCACGTCCATGTCCTGCACACTTTTCCATGAGCAGGAGATCACTCTTAAGAAAACATCACCGATATCTTTCCACTTCATACATCTTGTCAAGTGAGCAATGACATCATCCATCGCTGTGGTCTGGAAAATTATAAACTCCGAATCTCTCTCCAGCTTAAAGCACAATTGATTGCAGCATCATTCGCCTTGTTTAAATGTGAATTGGATGTTCAACACGACGATACGAGTAATAAAATGTAAAAGCTCTCTTGATAAAACAGCACCATACTGATACACGTCACTTTACCAGTATCTGCAGTGTTCAACAGAGGTACAAACAATAGTGAAGATTTATGATAAACTCTGAAGGCACAACAAACAAAGCAGTGACGTTGGTAACAAGAACGTGCTCTGGGTATCGTCAGCGCAATTGACTTATGAAGCCTGAAATCACAACAATGCGAAGTAAATTCATTTCATTTTGTATCTTACAGACCTGGATATTATGACAGGATGTGAATACGAGGTCCGTCTAAAAAGTAATGGGATTGAGCCTGCTGTGTGCTCCACTTACACAACTTGAATGAACGGGTTGCATCAC
>CM068967.1:49314645-49325217 GCA_035128595.1 Eptatretus atami
GGGTGAATGGTTGACTGCGCTCATTGTTGATTTTTTTTTACAGGTCGTGCTTTAACGTTGTCTAGTCTGAGTCATCGCGCTATGAGTCATGAGCAGAGTCAATCTGAAGTTTCTTGCCAGCTGGCAAACGGCTGGAGGAGCTCCTTGTGAGCAACGGCCATCCATATCTAGTGCCAACTGTGTCTGCGGACGTCCTCCTGCAGTTGGGTTACTTTTTATTAGGAGGTTTGTGGCAGGATTTGCACTCCTGCCACCGTAAAACCCTTCATTCCGCAAAAGACAAAAACGCAAAAAAATCTGAAAACCCACTCCGTGGAGTACCTCCTGTGCAGCTTCCTTCGCAGGGCAGCTCACCGGATGACGGGATTGGGGCAAAGCCTTCGGACCCCTAATCTTTGATGAAAGGAGGGAAACCACGGGTAACATTCCCGGTCAGATTGCGGAGAGTGTGTCGGATGGTGCTGAGGTGTCGTCCACCAGACGGCGGTTCTCTTGGGTTAACTTGAGGCGGTCCTTCGGGAGGGTGCCTGGAATTCCTATCCCTAAGAGAGGATGATACACCTGTCTCTGTTATCATCTGAGCTCAAGCGTTTGGACATCGGTATTGCAGCACTCTGAGGTTCGGAGACCGGATTGCGGCGAGATAATGGTGGGTGGTTTACACCTACTATTGGTCTGGTCGCTCTGATGGTTACCATAATCAAGGAGTTGCTGTAGCTGTGTCCAATAAGCTGACCCCAATGATAATTGAGGGAACACCGGTCAACGAGCGTATTATGAGACTAAGGATTCGTCACTCTTAGGTGTCATTCCCTGGTCTCTGTCTATGCTCCGACTGAGCGAGTGAACTCACGGTGAAGGACACATTCTACGCCACGCTCGAGTCTGTGGTTGATCAGTGCCCCAGAAGAGATACACTTCTAGTCGTGGGGGATTTCATTGCATCGACTGGAACTGATAGGATGGTTATGAGACATGTGTTGGTCCCATGGATCAGGAACTATGAACCAGAATAGCACTAATTTCCTTGACTTTGCAACAAGTCATGGACTTAGGGTGGCTGGTTCATGGTTTCAGCTCCCAAGCTCATTGCTGGACTTGGTATTCCATCGCTGCGGTGTGGCAAAGGAGATTGACCATGTCCTCGTTGACGGTCGCTGGAGGATGATCCAGAACTGCAGGGTCTACCGGGGTGCTCAGTTCCTCAATACTGACCACCGGCTTGTTGTAGCAACTCTTAAAGCGCACCTTAAATCCTGGAGAATGGTACCATCCCAGCCTAGGCTGGATGTTGGCAAGCTCAAGATGAGAGAGTAGCTGAGGAGTTTGCGAACAGGTTGAGTGGACATTTGGGTGTCTGGGTGCTTTGGGGGTCCTGAAGTTGTGGAGTGCCTTCAAGACACCGTCCTTGATGTTGCCGTCGAGTCTTGGAATCACCGCAGGGCAAAGAAGAATTTTTTCTCTCAAGGACACTGGATACCATTCACAGAGATCGCAGGGCCAGGCTGAATGGCAGAGCTGAGCTGTTCAGGGAGCTGAGGCGTAAAACTGTACGTGCACTAAGGTGGACAAGGAGGCCTATGTGCGAGGTATCTGTGAGGGGTAGAGCATCACCTGTGGACAGGTGATTCTCGTCCCGCTTACAGGGGAATTCGCGCATTGCGTTCATCCAAGCCCATCGCTCGGAGCACTGCAGTTAGAGCAGAGAGTGGTAGGCTCTTGACAGAGGAGTCTGAAGTGAAGGCCCGCTGGCCGGTTACTTTGAGCGGTTGTACCAGGCTGATCCCCAGCGTGCGAGTTGGACGTCAAGGTGTTACAATCCCTGTTGCTGACCCTCCAATCAACTGTGGTCCACCTTCGCTTGTGGAAACACGGGCTGCGGTGAACCGTTGAAATGGGGTAAGCTCCAGGGATCTGTGGCATCCATGCTGAACTTCTCAAGGCTGGTGGAAATGCTGCATGCGTGACGTTGCATGCAGTTTTTGTGCTCTGCCTGGAACACAGGCATCATCCCAACTGACTGGAAGAGGGGCCTTGTTGTCCCTCTCTGGAAAGGAAGGGTGATCGCCAAGACTGCAACAACTACCGAGGGGTGACGCTGCTCTCAGTGCCAGGCAAGGTCTTTGCTTGGATAATTCTTGATAGGGTTCGCCACCATTTGCTTGAGCACCAGCGTCCAGAGCAGTCAGGCTTTACACCAAAGAGGTCAACGATTGACGTATCCTTGCTCTTCGTGTCCTCACCGAACGCAGACGAGAGTTTCGGCAGGGCTGCTCGCAGCCTATGTTGATCTCTGTAAAGCGTTCGATTCAGTGAATCGGGATGCCCTCTGGAGATTCTTGGTCTTTGTGGGTGCCACCAAAACTGATCGATCTGATGTCTGAACTCTACTCTGGTACTGAGAGTGCTGTGAGATGTGGTGGTATCATCTCTGACTTATTTCCAGTTGTTACTGGAGTTTGTCAGGGGTGTGTACTGGCCCCCACACTTTTCAGCACTGTGTGGACTGGATTCTTGGGAGATGTCGGAGAGATAAAGCTGCGGTGCATCGTGGGAATGTCAAGATGTCTGACCTTGGTTTCGCAGATGATGCAATCATCTTTGCGGAGACTTTAGATATCCTTTTGGAGGCCCTCGAGGTGCTGAATGAGGAGTCGGAGCCGCTGGGATTACGGGTTTCTTGGGTCAAAACTAAGATCCAGGCTTTCAATGACATCTTGGATGCTGCTGTCCTGTCTGTGTCTGTTTGTGGTGAGGATGTTGAGGTCGTGGAGAGATTCACTTACCTTGGCAGTGATATTCATGTCTCTGCTGGCTGTGAGTCAGAGGTCAATAGACGTCTGGGTCGGGCCTGGGGAGTCATGGATTCACTGGATCATGGGGTGTGGTGCTGCCGGGACCTGTGCAGGAGGACGAAAGTCCGAGTCTTCAGGTCCTTGGTGCTTCCAGTCTTGCTCTATGGATGCGAGACTTCGACTCTGACCAAGGATCTGAGACGGAGACTTAATTCCTTTGGTACCAGGTCTCTTCGGAGAATCCTTGGGTATCGCTGGTCAGATTTTGTGTCCAACAAGCGGTTGCTGAGAGAGACTCGGATGAGATTTGTTACCTGCATGGTCCGGGAGCGTCAGTTGCGGCTGTATGGACATGTGGCTCGTTTCCTGACGCTGATCCTGCTCATCAGATTCTCCAGCGAGGGAGTCTCGTGAGTGGAGGAGGCCAATGGGCCGACCACGTGCCTCGTGGTTGCAGCAGGTTGATCGGCATCTCAAGGAGATGGGATGGGCCTGGCATCTGCCTGGGGAAGGCCAGACGGAGGCCCCTGGAGTACCGGCGGAAAGTGGACGCAGCGACGCGCTGTTCTGGCACATGCTCCCATACCTGACCTGACCTGACCTTGGCAAAACACCTTCCGAATCCTTCGCAATGCTGCAGCAAGTCTACGGGGAAGAAATGATGTCACGGACAAGTGCATTTGAATGGCACAAGAGGTTCAAAGATGGACGGGAGGAGTTGAAGACGATCCACGTCTGGAAGACTTCAACGAGCAGAACGGTGGACAACATCGAGCGTGTGAAGCAGATGGTGCGTGCAAATCATCGACTCACGGTGGCGGATGATTGCTGAGGAACTTTCCATCCACAAGGACATGTCTGGAGCATCATCACTGAAAATCTCGAAATGTGCAAGGTGTGCACAAAGATGGCCCCAAGCTGTTGTCCGAGGACCAGAAACAGCAAAAAGTCACTGTCTGTCAAGACATTATCGAGCGCCTCTAGGACGATCCAGACCTGCTCGGGAGAGTTATTACTGGCGATGAATCATGGATATTCGAATACGATCCCGAGACCAACGGCAGAGTCGTCAGTGAAAAAGTCCGGTATCACCAAGACCAAAGAAAGCAAGGATGTCGAAGTCGAAGGTCAAGGTGATGCTCATCACGTTTTTTGACATCAAGGGCATCGTCAACTTTGAGTTTCTACCACAGGGTCAAACAGTGAATCAATACGTGTACAAGGAGATTCTCCGGCGCCTCATGAGATCAGTCCGGGACAAGAGGAGGGATCTGTGGGAGAACAACGCCTGGGTGCTCCATCATGACAATGCCCCTGCTCACAGTGCCCTGAGCATTCGACAGTTGCTGGCAGAGAGGAACGTGCCAACTCTGGAGCAACCCCCGTATTTGCCAGGCTTGGCCCCTTGTGATTTTTTCCCTATGCCCAAGCTCAAGGGGGTGATCGAGGGGACCAGATTTCCTGATGTGGAGGCCATCAAAAGGGCCGTGACGACGGAGCTCCGGAGGATTCCAGAAGAAGCCTTCCGGGGGTGCATCAAGCGTGGAAGAAGAGGATGGACAAGTGTGTGAGACTGGAAGGGACAAGCTGTGATTTCAATATATTTTTTGGAATACAATTTCTGTGAAGTCAGTCCCGTTACTTTTAGACGGACTTCGTATATCACACAATCTATAAATTATACCCTGCACTGGAAACAATCACTTTCTCATGTAATGTGCACTTTGTTTAAGGCCCTGTCACACCTTGACGTTTTAGCCAGCCTATGCCGACATATGAAAAATTAGTCTAAAACGCTGGTGTACGTCGAATATGTTATGGGTAAGTTTGGTATACGTTAAGAGCACGCTGAAGCACGCTGGCATACGTCGTAGTACACCGAGCTCGTCGACAAATTTTAAGCATGCTCAAAATTTTCGACGTATGCCAGCGTATGACTCACACGTTCCGCATACGCTGGCCATAAGTTGTAGGCACGTTATGCGATCGTTGACACACGTCGACACACGTTACTTGTAAGTTACTCATAAGTCGAAACACGTCGAGGTAATGTTTAGCGTACCCGAAACTTATTTCTAACCTATGAGTAACGTGCTTTGAACCTATGTGTAACGTATCTCCAACGCATATTGACGTATGTAGACGTATTTGATTGACGTCTTCCGGACGACCACAGAACTTGCTGAACGTGTTTCTAACTTACAGCTACCGTATAATGGCGTATTGGCAGCGTTTAGGGGAATTTGTATATAAAAATGGGGTTCACAGGAGGAACCCGTCAGTGTTTCAGACTCCATGTGAGTAGATGTCCATGTCAGTAGTATCAGTAGTAGTAGTAGTAGTAGTAGTAGTAATAGTAGTAGTAGGTCCATGTCAGTAGTAGTAGTGAGCGTGATGGGGAGGGTGGTGATGATGGATCCTCCTTGCGTCCACGGCACGGCCAGGAGACTTCTTGGCAGCATTTCTTCGAAGTTTTCTTCGGCATGACATGATGTTGACACTTCGATGTCTAGCTTGGTTATGATTAAAATCGTCGAGCGGCAGCGTCCATTTAAATAGTCGAGCGGCAGCGATTTAAATCGTTGAGCGGCAGCCTATTTATAGGCTACGCAACGTTATTGTCAGCGATACGCTGCCGCGCGCTATGCATACGTTAGACTATCGTGGGCATACGTTGTGAACGCCGACAACACGCTAAGCATTCGTTGGTATAAGTTATCTATAAGTTATCGAAACGTTCTGTGTACATTACTAATATGTTATGCATACGTCCAACTCCTTATGAATACGCCCAAAACTGAAAAAACATCAATAGTTCACGTAGAAAAACATAAAAACAAAAAATGCCGAAGAAAACTTCGAAGAATGCTGCAAAGAAGTCTCCTGGCCGTGGCCGTGGCCGCGGACGCAAGGAGGATCCATCATCACCCACACCCTCCCCATCACGCTCACCTACTACTACTGACATGTACCTACTACTACTACTACTACTACTGACACGCTCACCTACTACTACTACTGATACTACTGACATGGACATCTACTCACCATGGAGTCTGAAACACTGACGGTTCCTCTGTGAACCCATTTTTATATACCAATTCCCCTAAACGCTGCCAATACGCCATTATACGGTAGCTGTAAGTTAGAAACACGTTCAGTAAGTTCTGTGGTCGTCCGGAAGACGTCAATCAAATACGTGTACATACGTCAATATGCTTGGAGATACGTTACACATAGGTTCAAAGCACGTTACTCATAGTTTAGAAATAACTTTCGGGTACACTAAACATTACCTCGACGTGTTTTGACTTATGAGTAACTTACAAGTAACATGTGTCGACGTGTGTCAACGATCGCATAACGTGCCTACAACTTATGGCCAGCGTATGCGGAACGTGGCGTCATATGCTGGCATACGTCGACAAATTTTGAGTATGCTTAAAATTTGTCGACGAGCTCGGCGTACTACGACGTATGCCAGCGTGCTTCAGCGTGCTCTTAACGCATACAAAACTACACATAACGTATTCGACGTGTGCCAGCGTATTCGGCAAATTTTTCATACGTCGGCATACGCTGGCTAAAATGTCAAGGTGTGACAGGGCCTGACGGTGATGTTGACACTTCGATGTCTAGTGCGGTTATGATTTAAATCGTTGAGCGGCAGCCTATTAATAGCCTACGCCACGTGATCGTTGGCGATACGCTGCCGCACGCTATGCATACGTTAGACTATCGTTGGACATACGTTGTGAATGCCGACAACACGCTAAGCATTCATTGGTATAAAGTATCTATAAGTTATCGAAACGTTCTGTGAACGTTACTAATACGTTATGCATACGTCCAACTCGTTATGAATACACCCAAAACTGAAAAAAACATCAATAGTTCAGCGTACGCCAGCGTTTTACATTTTACATACATTTTGATATGTTGCCATATGCTGGCTAAAACGTCAAGGTGTGACAGGGCCCTTAGACTCTGAGTGTGATGTGTCAGAGGCCATTGACTTGGCTTACTGTTTAGTTTTGCAACACCGACGGTGTGTGTTTCAAAGCTGCGAGCGTGAATCCTTTTTCCAGTCGAATCTGTATGGGGCAATCAATTGAAATTTCAAGTCGTGATGCTCTCTCTCTCTACCCCCTCTTTCTTTAAGGGTCCCAATTATTCCCAACCTCTTGTGGGGATGGCCAGGGAAGCTTTTTGGCCCAAGGAGTAACGAATTGACTGGCCATGCCGAACATTCGACTGAAGGTGGCAGGAATTAATACTATGTCCAGGATGGCAGTGAAAATTGGCCTACTCATCATGGAGGATACATTGGGATCTTTAACATCCACCGACGACTATTACTGGTAGATGGGTCCTTCTGATGTACGGCGCACATGTTCACACCTTGTCCTGCTTGCAAAACACCAGGACGACAGTTTATAGCTCGCTCGAGATTCGAACCCAGACTAGACGGCTCTGAGGCGAGTGTGCGTACCTCTACGCAACCCTGCCAGCCCATAAAAGTTCCTGATTGCTACATTTAATTTACTTGGTACTTGTTTGCATAATTTTCAACAAAGCATGTTTTAATGACAAGTAAACCGATTCCCTTTGCAAAGTCCCTTGTCCTGAATGATCAATATCTTTTACTGACAATTTCATGCCCTTTATTGAAACTTGTCCCATGTGAAACCGTCCTTGCAGCTCCGACTGTGCTCTTGGCTGAGGAGCAAGATCCAGCCATGAAGGAGGAAATTTTTGGGCCAATTCTTCCGATCATGACCGTGCCAGACTTGGAATACGCCGTGAAATTTATCAACCGTGGCCAAAAGCCGCTTGCACTCTATGCATTCACCAAAGACAGGCAGGTCAGTGTGATTGTAACATGTACGCAAGGAGTTGTCAACCCAAAACGAGATTTAAAATTGTTTTGATTTGGCCCATGGCATCAAAATCACTTGAATTCTTGGGGGGAATTTCACGAGTAATTTTTGACCTTGGCAAGTCGAGTGATTGGTTACCTTAAAGGAATTGTTTCTTGCTACAATGTCTGTTCCTGAATTTTATCGATAATATAATACAAGTTCCCTTGCAAGGAACTTCAATATAGGAGGAGGCCATGAGGCTCATCAATTCTGCACAGTGATTGCCAACATATGGCTACTTGTGTGCACTCTATCCTTTTTAAATGCTGATTGTCAAGCAAGGAAGCAGTCAGTACATGCCATTTTTGAAGTCTTTGGTATGACTCGGCCGGGCTTAGGATCAAAATCCCGATCTCCCAGACTCAGAGCGGACGCTCTAACCATTATGCCACTAAATCTGGTTGATGTGTAGAAAACGTTTCTCCTTGCTCGGAACTACCGGCTCTAATTTGCTGCAGTAAGCAAAGGCAACGATGAAAGCAATCGCAGTGAAACACACAATAAGCAGGTCATGGATGTGGTGCCATCTTGTTGAGATGACCAGGCAGTCGCAGTATTTTTTTGTAGCCTTTGGGAGTTACGCGGTGCCGCTCCTCATGGTTGCAGAAAAGCTGCTCGCGTCGTGTTTTTCTTTTCTTTTCCAGGTGATGAACACATTACTCAGGGAAACATCCAGCGGAACATTTTGCGGGAATGATTGTATTATGCAGACCTCACTCATCACCTTACCTTTTGGTGGTGTTGGTAGGTTTTTACTCCATTACAGTGGTCTTTGCAAACTTTCATTGGTGTGCTGATTAGTCCAGAACTTAATGGGGAACAATGAACTAAGTGTGCAGTAAATATTACACAGGAGATTTGATCTGCCTGTCATGAGCGAAATTGCTATCCCTTTATTTGGGCAGTGTATAGGCAACAGACCGCTTGCTCGATAGCTCCTGAATAAAAAAAAAAATTGGGGGGGGGGGGGGGAGAGCAGGCCAAAGCATCGAAAGAGCAGAGAGTGCAAGACCAGAAAGGAGGTGGGAGAAGACAGAGACCACCAACCTGTCTGCGATGGGGAAGTGATAAGCTCCGAGATTCAGCTTCATCACGGGAAATTCCAATGATCTTTGAACACTTCGGTTTCCACAGTGTCAAGCTGATCAAAATGTGAAGCAGGGGAGCCAGCCCTGAGTGGAGAGCAATACTCCATCAAGCTGTGGATGAAGGCCTTGTCGGTGGATAGGAGTTCAGGTGTGCCAAGGAAGGACTTTGTATGACAGAGGATGCCCAGTTGGCGGCTGGCTTTGGAAGCCAACTTTGAAATGTGGTTTGCCCAACAAAGATAATGGTTGATAGTGAGACCCAAGAGTTTGAACTGAACTTCCTCAAGAGGATTGTTAAGAAATTAGACAGGTCGATTTGCCAGATGGTCCTTTTGGAGAGAGATAGAGTGAGTGTGAGATTTGTAAGAATTGAAAGACATATTTCAAGTGTTTGATCAGTTTGTGATTTTGTCAAGTTCTGAAGAGAGGGAAGAGGATGCAGCCTGCCTGTGTGAAGGATGTCATGGCAGAGGGTGGAGTCATCTGCAAGTAGATAAAGAGGATTTTCCATAGTGTTTGTTCCATGATAGAGAAGAATCTGACTAGAATTTCCATTCTGGTGTGGTGCTGCATCATAGAGTACACCCAGAGGAACTGTTGATCTGTTTTTTTCCATCTGTATTGATGTTGCGTAACACATGATATAATTATTTTTCTCCAAAAGCGAGGCTCATGGAATGAACGAGGCGACAGAAGTGAAAAAGGAAACACAGCAAGAGTGGGGCGTCAGGCAAGGGAATGAACGAATAGGAAAAAGGGTCATTCCGTGTCATTTTCAGTCGGGGTTGCGGTGACCCCCTTAGATTTTCTGAAAAAATTCTCAAAGCTACCTTAACATATATGAGGAAGGTTTGCTGAGTTATAGCTCAAAATTCTAAGTAGTGTCCGAGATATGGCCCTACAAACACCCGAGGGGTGTTCAATTCTGGCAGTCGTGAGTTGCAGATTTGTATCTGAAGCATTTTTGGAGGGCTCTAAATTCCAGAGTTTTACAAACAGAGTTCTGAAAATTCACACAAATGGTGTCTATTAGTGAGACTTTCAGAATCTGACATCAAAAATGTTCTAATTAAAATACTTTTTAAGATAAGTACTCTCAAAAGTAGTGATTTGTAACATGCAGTCAAAAAAAATTGGAGTTTTCAAATTGCTGCCAACAGTCAGTTTATTCATCATGAAGAATTTTGTTTCCAGATTTACATAATCTCGTGACTGGATCATTTACACAAGAAAACTGAAACCTTTTGGAGCAAAATCTTGGTGCTATAGGTGTCTGAACTTTGCTCCAGACTCAACGACACTGAAATTTACCCCGGTTTTACCCCAAGTGTCACCATGTTGACAGTTACACAGCTCTTTTAAATTTTTGTCACTTAAAGACACATACATAGGCAAACTGTGGTAGAAAATTCAAGTTGTTCTCAATCCCTTCTATTTTTAAACGATTGTTATAAAGGCCCACTATTTAAAAAAAACATGTTCGATGAAAGATGTAGAATAAAAACAATAGGTGTGCTTTTGAATGGAAGCCATGTCAAACATTCATAAGTTGCACCACAATGATCAAATTGTTGTGTTTTTTGATCAGAATAACTTTTGTGGTATACATTTTACTTTGGCTCAAAAATGTATTTTTCCAATTAAAAATGAGATGCTAACACTTATCTCAATATATCTCAATATATCCTGGCAATTATAAAACTAATCACTGTTCACTTTGTACAATGGATAAAAAGTACATTTGTCCAAACAATTTGATATGAAATT
>CM068967.1:49328363-49342755 GCA_035128595.1 Eptatretus atami
GTCTGAAATCCATTTTCTACCGGTCATACTATAAATACCACCCGGAGACAAACACCACCCGGACATTTCCAAAGATAAACACAGTGCAGAAACAAACACTGCCCAGAGACAAACACCGCCCAGACACATCCGGAGACAAACACCACTTGGACACATCTGGAGACAAACTCCCGTCTTGACAGAAACACCGCCCGGACACGTTTGGAGACAAACACCGGCCGGACACGTCCAGAGACAAACACCACCCAGACATTTCCGAAGATAAACACAGTGCAGAAACAAACACTGCTCAGAGACAAATACCGCCCAGACACATCCGGAGACAACCACCACTTGGACACATCTGGAGACAAACTCCCATCTTGACAGAAACACGGCCCGGACACGTTCGGATACAAACACCGGCCGAACATGTCCGGAGACAAACACCACTTGGACACATCTGGAGACAAACTCCCGTCTTGACAGAAACACGGCCCGGACAGGTTCGGATACAAACACCGCCCAGACATGTCTGGAGACAAACACTTCCTGGAAACGTCCAGAGACAAACACTGCCTGGAAATGTCCGGAGACAAACACTGCCCAGACACGTCCGGTAACAAATACCGCCCGAACACGTCCGGAGACGAACACCACCCGGAAATGTCCGGAGACAAACACCGTCCAGACACGTCCGGAGACAAACAAACACTGTCCGGAGATAAGGAATGCCCAGACACGTCTGGAGACAAACTCCGTCTGGACACGTCCGGAGACAAACACCATCTGGATGTAATCATCGCTCGGACAGGTCCAGAGAGAGGAGAGAGGGATGTGTGGGAGGGTGCTGCTCTGTATTAAGCAGGGGCAGAGAAAGGATGAGAGAGGTGGGTGGGGGGGGGGGGGGGGGGGGGTGAGTTAGCAGAGAGAAAATGTTATGCTTTATGAAAAGCAAACACACACACACACACACACACACACACACACGAGTTCACTTAGAAGGTACTATGATGCAGGAGGAGCTATCAGGCCCATCAAAGCCAACCCTATTATTACCAACTCATGTTTTTTTTGTCCAAGCTCTCCTTTTAAATGCTGAGCATCAAGCAAGGAAGCAGCACGGACCATTTTTAGTCTTTGGAATAACTTGGCCAGGGGTTTGAATAGCCAACTTCCTCGACTCAGAACGAACACTCCAACCATTATGTCACCGAGTCTGGTTATACATTCTTGTGTTTTAGAAACAATGAATCCATGGTACCAGACAAAAGGCCTTCTTTTTGAATAGTACGATGAAGTCTTTAGCATGAAAATCAAACTTACACGAGGATGGTGATGCAGCGAGACTTTTCCACACAATCTACACCGAACCAACTTTGTGAGCTGAATCGTTCTTTTTATCTTCTTTAGAGGAGTGAGGCTCATGGAAGAGCAATGCACATCTGACAGTGGGACAAACATCAAGGGAATGAACGAACGAGATAAGAAGAGAAGGAGAAAGTGAACAAACCCTGAAACCAGCAAGTAAGATGTTTGAGTTAGGAAGGATTAATGTGGGTAATAAGGATCAGTGGGCTGGATGGGGGATGAGACGAGATGGCGGTGCACTGCTTGCTTGAAGCCCTGGAGGGAAGAGACAGAACAACCTCTGGAAGGTGGTTCCATAGATGGGAGAAGCGAGGAATAAAGGAGTTTGACGTGTGCAGTCAGCATGGATTTTGCAAGTTTATCCAGGATGAGGTTACTGGAAGAATGTGTGCATCCTGGAGTTTCTTTGGAGGGTCATAGGACGAATAGCGGGAGAAATATCGGAAAATAGTAGTAAACAGAGAGGCCACCAACCTGCCTGTGATGTGAGAGCAAAGGTCTTGTGCTTCGGCCTCATCACGCGAGATTAATGTTGAAAGCTTTCGATTCCAGTGTCCAGGAGAGACAGTAGTGATGCTGGGGTGCCAGCCCATAGTGGAGAGCAGTACTCCATTGAGTGGAGAACAGTTCTCTATGAACAAAGGCCTTGTTGATTGTGAGTTGCTTTGATTTTCCAGGAAAAGACTTCTATCCAAGGAAAGGATGATTTTCCAAGAATCTCCAGCACTCTTTAATTGCCCTCCCAAGTAAAACTGAATGTAGGAACCCTTTTACACAGATGGGTGACATGAGACCTGCCCCCTCTTTCCCCTCCACCTGCCCCTTCTTTCCTCCCCAGAGAAATAAACTGACCAACGGAGAGTAATTTTTTTGGGCTTAAATTTGTGTTTCACAATACTTAGATTATTTTTCAACCTTTTGATTTTTTTTCCCATTAACAACAGAAATTATCTTGTTTATGATCTTTTTATTGTTTCGTGTATTGTCACTGCTCATTTTTTTCTGAAGAATAAACACTGAAAAACAGATATCAGTGCCCAGTTAAACCATGAAAATGGTACAAAAGTAGTTGGGATGGAATTGGATTGCAGTGTCATCCATTAGATGAGGAACATGCCTTCCATGGCTTCAGCGACACGGCATACCCACCTTCTTCCCCATGGGTCTAGTTTTGTGGTTGCCGTTGGCTAATACAATCTCATCCATCTTTTGATGGCATTTGTTCCATCAAGGGTTCCACTACCCCTCTCAGGTTAACTGAGTTGCCACGAACCAGTACAGCCCGATCATGGGTGTTTTGTTTAGGAGACACCATCTCCTTACTGGATGGCCGTTGGCTCCCAAAGGGAGCTCATTCACCCTTTGTCAGGTGTTGTGTTTAGTCCTGCACGGTGTCACAGTCACCCTCCCCACTGGAAAGCCTGTGAGGGATGTCGGTTTAGTTGCCGACAACCCGACCGTGCAGCAGGTAGCATTGGGTTACATGTTACCAGTGGCAGTCCCAAGACTTACCTGACTCTCAGATTTGGTGCACAGAAGATGTGATTTTCCTGGAGGTGACTTTCAGGTAAGGGACCACTGATTACATGATAAACTCCATTCATACACTGCAGGTATTTTATTTGTGTACAATGGATAAAAGTTACAAGAAACCTGCTGCAATTGCATCTGTACATGGGGGATTTTTTTTTCCCCAAAATATCAAAACAGAACAAACCATATTGTATCAAGGAAGATGCATTGTTTGTTTGTTTATTTATTCATTCATTCCATGTACGATGAAATTCTCAATAGCATGCAAATTGAGTTAGAAATAGCATTATTAACCCTACGCACATTTCCAATTACTTATCAAAATGAGCCAAATACAAACTACCAGCTTTGTAAATGCATGAAGACCCGGAAGCAGTTCTCAAGACTTGTTGCTCCGCTTGTTGCTTCCCCTCAGCATGTCAAACAATGTCTGAAATCGATTTCCCATGAGTCGCGGAGCATCAGATGGATCACAGTCCTCTTTGAAAGCCTTTGATGTAGCTTCACTGACCAGTAAAATACCTAAGTCGAAAAGCAGGATTGCAAATGAGAACATGAAGATCAAATACAGAGAAGCTGCCATACTGCCTCCGTGGGAATACAAATCCCGGAAATCCGACTTCCCTAAGAGTGCTGCCATAGTCGAGGTTAGGCTGTTACTCAATGTGTTGTACCTTTGAAACCAGTAGCCAAAAATGCCCCAGAATAAAAGAGAATAACCGACAAGAACAAAGAGAAAAATGAAAGAGAATGAACGCATAATTTCACCACAAAGCACCACGGATTTCACCATCGGCCTTAACCAGTGGGTCATCCCGAGGAGGCCGAAGATCTTAAAAGATGTGAGAAAGACCAGGATGGCATTGAAGTCGGTGCATTGCCTGCTGAGGATGATGAAGTTCAACAACTCAGAGGTCCCTGTAAAGGCAAAAACCACAACCATTGCTCCAAAACTCAAACAAAGCAACAACTTTAAACTCACATTGTCAAACTTTGAATAAGAGCAGATCAAATGAGATAATTTAATCTAACTTTAAGTACAAACGACGCAGCTTTGTTTCTTTCTAGCTGTTTTAAACAGGATGCCCTAGACTTTAGAGGTATGCATACTCTCACCTCTGAGGTATCTAGCCTAGGTTTGAATCTCTACCCAGCTATAAACTGCCATCATGGTGTTTCGTAGGCAGGGTGATCCATCAATGGGTGTGCCGTCCCTCAGATTGGCGTTGAACTGGGCGTTTCCTCTGCCAGCATTAGTTGGTGAACGTTAATGATCCCACGGTGTCCTTCACTAAGAAAAGGAGAACTGTCACCACCCTGAACAAATTCTAAATTCCTGCCCCAACCTACAGGGGAACTACATCAGTGGCACATCTGTGTCCCCAGCAAATGATGCTACCCACAACCATGTGCTGCGTATGAAAGAAGAAGCCGTTTTAGTGCCATATTATTATTTCAGATTTAATCATTAATTTCTAAAGCCTGGCGTACACGAAAGTGATTTGTCCATGTACGTGATTCTCAAGCGAGTCATCTTATTGTCACTGGGGCTTTGCCTGAGAGGTTCCCTAGATTAACCTGACCTCATACAGCTGAGTATGTCACGTGTTTCACTTTTGCCTGAATATTGACCCGGTAATTGGAACTCAGTGGAACATGCTTAACTCACCGAGTGAATTGTCCATGACCTAAGAAGGAACTGTTGACTTGACATCGTGAGATTAGAAATCTCCATCATGCCTGTGCTTCTCACCATATCCACAGGGAGTTTTGGCTTATTTGACATCCCCCTTGAGTCAGATGGTTTTGTTGACTTGAACACTTATTGACTATCAAAAAAACAAAAGAATGGATTTGGTGCACATTGTTTTGGTAATTGAATGTCAATCAATTTGAAATTTGTCTGGAATTTGTGCCATTGCACGTTTATTAATTTCGCACAGCTTGATTTGGGCTTATATGTAAGTAGCAGTATAAAAGCCAGTCAAAAATGACGGGTTGGAATTATTTTATTCGAAACATTCAAGGTGACTGGAAGATATAATGTTTCAAACCGTAGCAAGAAAAAAGCGTTATTTTAAAACACGACATGTACAGATGTGACCCTATTTTCTTTATCTTTTGGGACATTTCATGTTGACGGTACAGCCTTGTGAGTGTGCCAAAGTCTGAAGCCTCGGCCTAGCGTCAGGTGTGCTTATATCTTCTTTATTTATTAGACATCCTACGGATATGAATGAATGCTCATTTTACTCTATGCATGTTTCACATCACGTGCAGAGAATTTCACCTCCCTGTGCCTTATATTTATTATTTTTTTAAATGCTCCTGTGCACCGCTCTTGAGGCCCGGAAGTCACCGTCTACATTTCCAAAAGAAGAGACGTGATTACTCTTTTATGAAAAATGTTTTTGGAGTTTTTTTATCCTGATAAATAGACTGTAGTGAACACACAGTCGTGTTAAAAGATTGGTCTTTAAAACCCTACTTAAATCATCCTTATGAAGGAGGACAGACAAATACACAAACACACAAATACAGACTGTTTTATATCGGTAGATACCTGTAACTTAATCACCTGTGATCCATATAGACAAATCGTCTCAGTCATAGATGCCTTAATACGGAATTATAATGAAAATATTTGCCAAGATTGTTTGTAATTGTAAATCTAAATTTAGCATCATCTTCTAGTATAGTTACCACATTATTAGCCTGAAAATGTCTTAACTCTACAAATACTATCTTAAATAATGGATTAAGTTGAAACAGATATCCTTACAAGGACTGTTCCTGATTGTAGACAAGCTGTGCTTGCCAGACGTGTTCTTCAGGTAGAAAATGCTGATTGTTCCAAGGCCGAGGGAAAACAGGACAAGTTCTGCCCATGTCGAGACGTGGCACAGGTACTTGCTACGGGATCGAGCAGCTTTTGTGGCCATGGAAACCACCATGTAGAGCAGAAGCAATATGAAGGCACCGTAAGCTACGTTGGTCACAAGATGTGCTGCATAGTCCAGCTCGTACAGGCGGAAGACATGAATTTTATATGATAGTGTCATATAACCTGCAAGAAGAAGAAAATGGTTTTGTACAAAGGCAGTCTGATGAATATCACATGGAATTTTGTTTAAAAGTAAAATCCTACAAATATGACCACCAAGGTCATACATTGATAATGGAGTAATCCCAACAATATCTGATGGGACAGCACAACAAAACTTTAAGGGAACCCTCCTAACCTATGTGTGTGTTTTTTTTTCATCAACATTGCAATGCAGCAAGCTCTTTATAACTATGACCTTTGGGAGAATGTTGCACTTCCAGCTTGTTTTGGGAATGTTTGCCCAGACCCTCCTTTGGTGTCTTCATCATGACCATCGCAAGATGCGGTATATACTAGCCGAGTGCAAGCATTAGGAAGTCACTATGCTTGTTTCTCCAATGTATTCATCTTTTCACATGGATTCCCCGAGACAATTTTGGTTGATTTTATCACGAGTTTCTTGAGCTAATTATAATTCCCATTTTATTTCTGGAGTCAATTAATTGTATTTGACCTTTGTCATGGGTTTTTTTAATCAATTGTTTAAGTTTGATTTCATTTTCTCGAGTTATAAAACTTCAGTTGTTCAAATTTCATTTCCGAAATGATTGCACAATTGATATTGATCTAATAATTGTTCGCAATCTATTTGCAGTTTTACCTTTTATTAATTCATTCAAGTAGTTTTTCGTTAATTGGATCATTTACTTCTTTGAGTCATTCAGTTGTGAGCGCTTGCCAAGCAAGCCATTCCTTATCAATGGTTTTGAATGGAGTGCTGGCTCAAGTGCTTAAGCCACTTGGCAAGCACTCTCTCTCTCTTTCTCTCTCTACAAGAAACTTGGCAACTGGAACATACCTCTGGTGTAGCAAAGGCTGTTGAATTGAAGAACTGTCCAGGGATTTAGTGAGGCTCCATCTTGAATAATGTGTGTAGTATTGGTCATCATAGCTCAGGAAGGACAATATAAATACTATAGAGAGGGTTCAGCACAGGGCTACCAGAATGATTCCGGGCCTAGCTAGACTCAGCTATGAGGATCGACTTAAGGAGATGAGGCTTTATCTTCTTATATATAAAAGGAGTTCAGTCTCGGTATGCCTGTGTCCGTCCCAGCCTGTGTGCATCGGTCTGTCAAAAATTATTGTCCAATAGGGGATACCACAAATCAAACAAAAACGGTACCCCCAACGGCCAACACAATCGGCAGCACAGCATGCACGTACACAGGCACATACACTACACACAGAAATAACGTGCTGCACATACAGGTTTGGCCAGATGAGATCAGTGACTTGCTGCAGATACCATGTAAACCTGTACTAACCTGTTCATGGTCGGGTTGTCGGCACTAAACCGTCTCCCCACCAGGTTTCCTGGTGAGGAGGGTGTTTGGATATGGACACCAGCAGGATTAAAAACAAAACCTGTCAAAGGGCGAGGAGCTCTTGTGAGCCAACGGCCATCCATATCTAGTGCCCAACTGTGTCTGCTGACGTCCCTGCAGTTGGGTGACTTTTTTTAGGAGGTTGGTGGCAGGATTTGCCTCGGCCACCGTAAAACATTTCACTCCACAAAACCCATAATGCAAAGAAAACTGAAAACCCACTCCGTGGGATTACCTCCTGTGCAGCTTCCCTCCGCAGGGCAATGCACCGGATCACGGGATTGGGGCAAAGCCTTTGGGACCCCACTCTTTAATGATGGAGGAAAACCACGGGTAACCTTCGGGTCAGATTGCGGTAGTGTGTGTCGGGGTGGTGCTGAGGCTCGGCCACCAGACGGCGGTCTCCTTGGGTTAACCTGAGGCAGTCCCTTCAGGTGGGTGCCTGGAATGTCCTATCCCTAAGAGAGGATGATCACCTGTCTCTGTTATCATCTGATTCAAGCGTTTGAACATAGGTATTGCAGCACTCTCTGAGGTTCCGAGACCGGATAGTGGGAGATCATGGTGGGTGGTTACACCTACTATTGGTCTGGTGCTCTGATTGTTACATGCCCAAGGAGTTGTGTTGCTGTGTCCAATAAGCTGACTCCAATGATAATTGAGGTAACACCGGTCAACGAGCGTATTGTGAGACTAAGGATTTCGTCGCTCCTAGGTGTCGATTCCCTGGTTTCTGTATATGCTCTGACAGAAGCGAATGATCTCACCGTGAAGGACACATTCTATTCCGTGCTGGAGTCTGTGGTTGATCAGTGCCCCAGGTGAGATACTCTTCTAGTCTTGGGGATTTCAATGCATCGACTGGAACTGATAGGGATGGTTATGAGACATGTGTTGGTCCCCATTGGTCTGGAACTGTGAACCAGAATAACACTAAGGTCCTTGACTTTGCAAGAAGTCATGGACTTCGAGTGGCTGGTTTATGGTTTCAGCACCACAGGCTCATCGCTGGACTTGGTATTCCAACGATGGTGGTGTGGCAAAGGAGATTGACCATGTGCTCATTGATGGTCGCTGGAGGATGATCCAGAACTGCAGGGTCTACCGGAGTGCTCAGTTCCTCAATCCCGACCACAGGCTTGTGGTAGCGACTATGAAGTTGCAGCTTAAATCCGTTAGAATGGTACCATCCCACCTTCGGCTGGATGTTGGCAAAGCTCAAGGATGAGAGGGTCGCTGAGGAGTTTACGAACAAGCTGAGTGGGGATTTGGGGGGTCTGGGTGCTTTGGGGAATCCTGAAGAGTTGTGGAGTGCCTTCGAGCCCACCATCCATGATGTTGCTGGTGATGTCTTGGAACTCACCGAAGGGCAATGAAGAATTTTGTCTCGCAAGGGACACTGGATACCATTGACCAGAGTCGCAGGGCCAGGCTTAATGGCAGAGCTGAGCTGTTCAGGGAGTTGAGGCAGAAAACTAAATGTGCGCTAAGGGTGGACAAGAAGGCTTATGTGCGAGGAATCTATGTGGGGGTCAAGCATCACCTGTGGTCAGGTGATTCTCATCCTGCTTACAGGGGAATTTGCACATTGCGTTCTTCCAATCGTCCCTCAGTGTACTGCAGTTAGAGCAGAGATCATGGGCTCTCGACAGAGGAGTCCGAAGTGAAGGCCAGCTGGGCGGGTTACTTTGAGCGGCTGTACCAGGCTGATCCACCAGCTGTTGAGTTGGATGTCAGGGGTGTTACTATCCCTACTGCTGACCATCCAATCAACTGTGAACCACCTTCGTTTGTGGAAACACAGGCTGCGGTGAACCGCTTGAAATGGGGTAATGCTCCGAGGATTTGTGGCATCCATGCTGAACTTCTCAAGGCTGGTGGAAATGCTGCACTCGTGTCGTTGCATGCAGTTCTGTGCTCTGCCTGGAACACAGGCATCATCCCAACTGACTGGAAGAGGGGCCTTGTTGTCCCTCTCTGGAAATGGAAGGCTGATCGCCAAGACTGCAACAACTACCGAGGAGTTACGCTGCTCACAGTGCCGGGCAAGGTCTTTGCTCGGATAATTATTGATTGGGTTCGCCACCATCTGCTTGAGCAACAGCTCCCAGAGTAGTCAGGCTTTCTACCAAAGAGGTCAAGTATTGAACGTATCCTTGCCCTTCGGGTCTCCCAAAACGCAGATGAGAGTTTCGGCAGGGGCTGCTTGCAGCCTTTGTTGATCTCTGCAAAGCGTTTGATTCGGTGAATCGGGATGCCCTCTGGAGGATTCTTGGTCTTCATGGGTGCCACCAAAACTGATCGATCTGATGTCTGAACTCTACTCTGGTACTGAGAGTGCTGTGAGATGTGGTGTACCATATCCGATTTATTTCCAGTTGTGACTGGAGTTCGTGAATCTGCTCACCAGATTCTCTGTGCGAGGGAACCTTGTGAGTGGAAGAGGCAATGGGCCGATCACGTGCCTCATGGTTGTAGCAGGCTGATCGGCATCTCAAGGAGGTGGGGATGGGCTAGGCATCTGCCTGGGGGATGGTCAGACGGAGGCCCCTGGAGTACCGGCGGAAAGTGGACGCAGTGACTCGCTGCTCCGGCGCCTGCTCCCATGCCAAACCTGACCTGACATACTGGGTGTTTCAAAAAGAGTGATGCAATTTTAAATGTTTATTTGCAAAGAAATAGAAACCTCAGGAATGTGAACCAAACATTTCTTGAAAGCTTATGACATGGTATTTTCTATCACTGATTGCTATTGCAGTAAGTCACTGCTTGAGTTAGTGAGAGCCCAAGGTCTGAAATTGGCATTTACGCAAAATCCTTGTAATTGACGTTCTCGATGTGTGCCCTTCCTCGGTTCAGACAGGCATTGATCTTGACTCCAAAGTTCTGTCCAACTTTCCTGTTGGTCTCATGTGGCACTGACTGGAGGCAGTCTAACACCTCCTGCTTTAGATCATCCAGTGTGGGAGAGCGGTTGGTGTAGACAGAGCCCTTGGCAGCCCCCCAGAACCAGTAGTCCAGATGGTTCATGTCTGGGCTATGGGATGCTCAGTCATGAGCGGTACCAGGGCAACGCGGCGGTTTCTGAAGAGCTGCAGTAGGAAAGTGATGGTGTCACCAGATGTATGCGGGGATGCACCATCCTGCATAAACCTGGTCATGCTGAGATGTTTGGGGTGACCTTTTGGGCTGGATCATTATGGAACTTCTTGCGCACGGCCCAGTAGCGTTCACCATTGATCGTCACCATCCTGCTGTTGTCACTCTCAAACCAGTAAGGCCCTAGCGTTCTCCATCTGTCATTGAAGGCGCAGAAGCACGTGACCTTAGGCCCTTTGAGGTACTTCTCAGTGATCTTAGGTAGTTCTGCCCCCAGAAAATGTTGTTGTGGTTGTTGAGGGCACCGTTCAAGTGGAAATGGGCTTTATCACTGAACCAGATTGGTTGATCTAGTTTGGGTACCACTCCATCCTGTCACTGAGCCAATTGCACATATCAAGTCTCTTTCTCATGTCATCTTGACTCAGTTTATGCTGATAGAGATGATGTATGGGAAAAGCTTCAGTTCCTTAGTGAGGATACGCCAGACTGATGTTGCTTTGATGCTTAGCTCCCGGGAGCGCCGGCGGTGGGAATTCTTGGGACTGTCCACTGCAGAATCCCGCACGGCGTCGATGTTGGCTTGGGTCTTGGCTGCTGATGCTGGCCTGCCACCGTTGACCTTGCTCTGGTTGTGCACTGTACTCTTGTGCTCAAAATGTTTCACAATACGTTGAATGGCACAATTTTTGGGTCCATCATGTGTTCTGAGGTCGTATTCCTGGCAGAACCTCTAACGGGTGTCTACATATGATTTCGTCTCATACCACAGAGCCACCACTTTTGTCTTCTGCTTCACTCTCAATGGCATAGTTGAGCTACGGAGCTAGAAATCCCAGGGAAGAAATACCACGATAACACCACCAAACCCTGAAAAGGAAAACGGTATCGGTCAAAAAAAACAAAGAAATGGCAGGAAGTCAAAGTTGTATCAATCTTTTTGAAACACCCTGAACACACATGAGGAGAGTTTGTTTCCTGACAGTTTAATTAAAAGAAGGAAGGGAGGGGGAGGGCAATAAATTAATTTTTTTGATCTTCCTCTTCGTGTGTTGTTGTGTATTGTTTGCAATTCAGCATCTATAAAAGCTGTGATGAATATCCCATTAACACTCCCCCCCCTCCTCGCTCCCTGAGTGTGTAGCTATATCATACATGGCAAGTTGGAGGAGATGAAAAACGGGTTGGTAGGAATCGAAAGTAGGTTTTTATTTTATTTATTTATTTTTTACCAAACGTGGTAAAAACGGGATTTGAGATGTTGTCAGTGACACAAAATACACCAGAATAACGAGATAGTCGTTTATTGACGAAATGGTCTTGCAGCTGTTCAGAACTCATCTCAAATGTTTACTTTCCGTTACAGTCCAAGTATGGACTCATCTCAATGATCATGAAGCACCAAATGAGCAGAGATCAATCAAACTGACAAGATGGCCAGGGCCCTGACGGATGAGCCACTTCGTGTGACCATGCTCGGCAATGTAGCCCATTCACTCCAGGCTTTCTTGGCCTTTCTGACAAGATCTCTCAGAGGATCAAACTTATGACCTGGGGTTTTTCAGGAGAGTTGGTTTTGCATGCGAGGAGAGAAGGTGACCTCATTTGACAAGCACCCTCGGCAATCGATCTTGTTCTTACAAACTTGTGAGAAGATACTTTCCTCTTCGGCATTACAGTGAGGCAGGACAAGTATACCTGCTGAACTACTCATCAAAGGAAGGAAAGTGTGTAGTTGATGTTGTGTTCCTCACCCAAGAACCGTCTTCGCCTATCCCTCCCCCCTACCCCCCAGAAAATCTTTATTTATTTAAATAATTTAAAATAAATGTATTTGCCTTTTTTAAAAATTAATTTTGGCACCCTTGGGATATATCCCTGAACGTGCTACATCGTCCCATCCACATTCCTCCCCTCATTCCCCCAATGAAGTTACATCGTTTTGATGGATTAAATTTGTCTGGAGTTGATGTGGCGCAGGCATGATGGGCCAAGTGGCCTCCTTCTGCGTCTCATTTCCTTGTGCAAGTGATTTGGATTCATTCACAGGTTTGTACTTTGGTTTTCTCTTCCAAGGAGTTATGCGCTGTCAGGCGGAGGAGCATTTTGTTATGAAAAAGCACAATACACTGTATGCTTGTATAAAACAACCGCAGAAACGTGAAATTGCTCATATTTGTATACTCACCTGTAGAGATGTCTGCAAAGGTACTGATGCGGCTATGAAGGTTAACATTTGGATTGTAGATGTTCACCTCTGTGACGATGACTGCTGTGTGTGAATCCAACCAACCCGTTTCATTCAAATGTTTGACCATACGCTGCACATGAGTACGATTATTTCCAAGATGTGCTGTGTAAGCCCCACTTCCATAATTGACATTTTCTGTTTGAAAGATAACAAAATTAATCAAGCAACCCTATTTTTTTTTGGAGCAGGAGGCGATAAATAATTTAAGTTTGTGACTACAAAATATTTGAAAAGCAAAAGTAGTGGAATCCTATATTAAGGCAACTTCGTGCTCTGGAAAGTTACTGATAACAGTAAGTTTTTGTATTAGTGACATTACAATGTGGTATAAAAACTGTGAGGCTTACCTATTACAAAAAAGGGATTGATGGAGGTCTGCTCAACAGGCCATGGCTGCCAGGCTTCATACCCGAAAGAGTTACTGGAGCTCTTGTAACGTGTCCATCCCTCTGAGTACTTGTTGGTGTCCTGTTGCCATTTCAGCATTTCCTGGATGCATCCTTTTTCAATGACTGCGTTTTTGCAGGACAATTGAACTGTGGACAACATTGAGAAGTATTACAAGGTAATTAGAAGAAATGCAGATGTATGAAAAGGTAATTAACACGTACACCAAAGCGAAAGGCGGGGTTAAGCAATTGGTTCACTTCTGTCTGTCTGTTAGTTTATGATCGAGGAAAAACTTAATTTCAATTTATTGAATGTTATATTTTGAGCACAAATCGGAACACGAACCTGTAGTTTCGCAGTACTTTGGCTTTTAATTCGTCCCAATCGCGCATGCCCAGAAGAGCGAGACATTTTTTTTTTACTCTGTCTGCCTGTGTGGCAGTTAAACAAAATTGAAAATCATTATAAACAGGAAACTTACTGTTTGTAAGGACGTCACTAAGGACACAAACTACAGGCACGAATAAGTAATGTAATATGTCGAATAAGGTGGTGTAAACGACATTGCATCTACCGCAGGAAAAGTTCCAGATTTTTTTTTCTCTGACCTTTCAATTCTTTTTTAGCCCCCGTTGGACTTAATCTGAAATGGGAGCTTATGTTATGGATTTGGTCTAAATTTTCGTGTGCGTGCATGCGTGCATCCGCAACCATATTTCGGACATGTTTGGACCGATTTTATTCATACGTGGCACAAGCACAGTACATGATGGCATACCTAAGCAGCTCACTATGTTGCGATCTGATCAAAGATGGCCGACTGGTAGACTGGCGGTCATTTTAGTTTAAAATAAAACTCGGTATCGAAAACGTCCTCAACCATTTCTCAGACATGCATTCACCAATGTTGATCAAACTTGGCACACAGATAAGGAATGATGGCTTACATAAGCACGTCATTTTGTTTCGAGATCAGATCCAAGATGGCTGACTGGCGGCCATTTTAGTTGTAAAAAAACCCCGATGTTGAACACATCCGCAGCCATTTCTCGTCCATGCATTTACCGATTTTGTTCAAACTTGGCACACAGATAACTAATGATGGCTTACATATGCGTGTCATTTTTCTTCGAGATCATATCCAAGATGGCTGACTGGTGGCCATTTTAGTTGAAAAAAACCCCTCGATGTTGAACATGTCCTCAACCATTTCTGGAACATGCATTTACCGATATTATTCAAACTTGGCACACAGATAAAGAATGTTGGCTTACACATGGATGTCGTTTATTTTTGAGATCAGATCCAAGATGGCTGACTGGTGGCCATTTTGTT
>CM068967.1:49342765-49359253 GCA_035128595.1 Eptatretus atami
GTCCCCAACCATTTCTCAGACATGCATGGTCTGATTTTGTTCAAAGTTTGTACAAGCAAAGTACATGATGATATACACGTGCACCTCACTTTATTTTGCAATCTGATCAAAGATGGCCGACTGGTAGACTAGCGGCCATTTTAGTTGGCACGTGGTCGGCCCATTGGCCTGTTCCCCTCATGAGGCTCCCTCGCTGAGAGAATCTGGTGAGCAGGATCAGTGTCAGAAAAATGAGTCACATGTCCATACAGCCACTGCTGACGCTCACGGACTATGCAGGTAACAAATCTCATTTGAGTCTCTCTCAGCAACCGCTCGTTGGACACAAAGTCCGACCAGCGATAGCCAAGGATTCTCCAAAGAAACCTGGTACCAAAGAAATTAAGTATCCATCTCAGATCCCTGGTCAGAGTGCAAGTCTCACATCCATAGAGCAAGACTGGAAGCACCAAGTACCTGAAGACTCGGACTTTCGTCCTCCCACACAGGTACCGGCAGCGCCAAACCCCATGATCCAGTGAATCCATGACTCCCCAGGCCTGACCCAGCCGTCTGTTGACCTCTGGCTCACAGCCAGCAGAGACATGAATATCACTGCCGAGGTAAGTGAATCTCTCCACGACCTCAACATCCTCACCACAAACAGGCACAGACAGGACAGCAGCATCCAAGATGTCATTGAAAGCCTGGATCTTAGTTTTGACCCAGGAAACCCGTAATCCCAGCGGCTTCTGGTCCCAGCAAATGAGGACTCCTCATTTCAGCACCTCGAGGGCCCTCAAAAGGATATCCAGAGTCTCTGCAAAGATGACTGTATCATCTGCGAAATCAAGGGCCTGTTGTCAGGTCAGGTCAGATGTCACGTCAGGTGGTGTATAAGACTGCTTCAATAGTGCTAAACTTCTGGATTTTTTTAATATGACCTTTAAAATCATTATTTTATTTGAATTGAATTATAAACTTTAACACTACACAGGGTAAGGTGTTATATGAGCTCTCTAGTTATGTCCAGATTGTCTTTACAATATCATTACTCAGAAAGAAAATCTTAAAACACATCCCACAATGCCGGAGGTTAACTGACCACTGGCAGAGGATAGAGCTGCTGATAATATGTAAGCATATGGGAGTAACCCATGTAATGGGGACTCTTGTAGATATGTAATATTAATCGGAGTAATCCACATGCCACAAAATCCAGTTTTACTGCTCGATCACCTCCACTCGTTTTTGTTTCGCCGGTGGAACCAACTTATTCTGTTCAATCTCAATCTTCCTTTGAGGTGGTCACGATGACTGCTCACTACTTTCTGACATAATGCGGGGAACTTCAAAATGACGCAATCATCCCCAGAATGACTTGTGTGCATGTGCAGAAACCCCGAGCAACAGCGGCCATCGGGGCACCCCAAAATATATTGTGTGTGCGAGATAAGGATTGTTAACTAAAATGACTCACAGAGCTTCAAAAATAAGTCAAAAATACTGTAAAACTATTCGTGTAAAAGTATTCGTGTAAAAGTACTTGAGCAGTCTTATACACCATCTTATATAACATGTCCAAGTACTGCTAAATGGAAGGGTTTTGAAAGTGCCAAGAAGACGATTCGTGTTCTGCAGTGTTAAAGCATATAGTTGAATTGAAATAAAATAAAGACGTTAAAGGTCTTAGAAAAAAAATCTGGAAGTTTACCACTGTAGATGTCAGTGTCTTATACACCACCTTATTTAATGTGTTACATTAGTTATTCGTGCCTGTTGTGTGTGTCCTTTATGACGTCATTAAAACAGTACTATTTCCTGTTTGGAATGATTTTCAATTTTGTTTGACTTCCAGGCAGGCGGACAGACTAAAAAAAAAGGTTATCTCCTCTCTGCGCACGCACAATCGGGATGAATTCAGAGCCAAGGTACTGCTAAAGTACAGGTTTGTTTTCCGATTCATGTTCAAAAAATAACATTTAATTGAAATTAAGTTGTTCTTCAATCATAAACTGACGTTTGTGGACAGACAGACAGAAGTGAACCAATTGCTTAATCCTGCTTTCCACTCCGCGTGCGTGGGGTAAAAATGAAATGTTCCATCGTGCAGTCACGTGATGACGTAGCACACTGTGATTGGTCGTCATATAAAAGTACAGGTGGTGTTACCATAGTGATATGGTGAATGCTATGGTTCTCGGGAAGGAAGCATCATGTGAAAAGTTTGTTCAAAGAGAAAGAATTAAAGTTTTAGCTGGTGAAGGTTACTCTACGTGGCAGTTTGCAGTCTGATTTCATATTTCTGCAGACATTGTTAGCAGGACTTTGTGGAGCTGGAGGATACACCATACTGGTCCTGTAGATCATGAAAGCGGTCAGGAAGAAAACTCAAACTTTCTCAAAAGTCATTTTAAGTAACTCAGGGTGTGTTCTCCACATGAAAGACCCACAGAGATCTTGCAAATGACCAAGCTGAAAGTACGGCGTTCACGGTTCTTCAATAACGGTACGATACACATTAGTGCAAAGTAAAATCAGTGGATGTTTCGCTACCTGAAAACTTTTGCTGAGTTTGTCTCTCAGCAACATATACTGGTATGACATTTCTCACGAATAAATATTAAGAGATTAATCAAATGAATACGCGATTATAAAAATTTTTTAATGTTAATTTTCTGTTTTAAAATTTTAATATTAACAATGCTGATAATTAAAAACGCCCTTCTTCTTATCCCACTTATCTTGTCAATCAATTCCTCATGAGAAGAATTTATTCTGAACGTGACATTCGAAGTGTTGTTGAACGCGGATTTCAAGAAGAGCAAAGCCTTTTTATCAGCAA
Organism: Eptatretus atami; assembly: GCA_035128595.1. Lineage (NCBI taxonomy): Eukaryota > Metazoa > Chordata > Myxini > Myxiniformes > Myxinidae > Eptatretus > Eptatretus atami. Next base: position 49,345,590 of record CM068967.1, read on the forward strand.
GATAAGTGACTTGAGTTCGTCTTTGACTATTCATCGAGAGACTAGCTTGTTAGAATAAATCAGAATAAACTTTCTTTTCCAGTAAAGAGCTATCTGTTGAACATTTCGTAGAAGCAGCGGCTGTTCTTTTTGTATCACAGCACACTTGTTACCTCTGCCACCGAAGGTGGACGGAGGTTGTTTTCTGCTACTATTTGTCTGTTTGTCATCCTGCTCAGACAGACAATATCAAAAATTGTGGACAGATTTGGACGAAACTTGGAGGACAGGTTGGGTGTGTGACAAGGATGAATTGATTCGACATTGGTGACGATCCGGATCCGGATCCTGATGAGATTTTTTTTTTTTCAAGTGATTCTTCACCATTGAGAGATGCCTCGACCACAGACATGCAGACAGACAGACAGACAGCAAATTGCATATTTTAGTATGATTTACCTGGGGATTTTCGAATTTGCATGATTCTGATCGTGCCAATTCGGTGTGAGTGCAGATCCTTCATTAGAGGCATTTTTGAGGATACTTGGGCGTAACTTTCATTGTGATTTTCCGGGAAAAAGTTTGGCAAAACAGTTTTCTCGATCCAGGACCAGTAACTTTGAGTGTTGTTCACCTGCAGGAAGGGTAATAAAACACGGTGGGATGTACAAAATATATTCATAATATTGCACCAAGGGGGAAAAAGTTCAAGTTTTATATGGTGGGAGGTTTGTTGTGTAGTAGCCAAACAGCCAATTCCATGATTAAAAATTAAACACTTTCAGGCTGAATTAGACTTGAAATGAGGAAAGAACTGCTCAGATGTTTTTATGATCTACCATGAACCTCCTTTCTACATGGGGTTCAAATAAAAAAACAAATGCAGTACGTCACTCTGATGCCGTGCAGGTGGGAGCTAGCTTATTGTTTCTTACTCCAGTTAAGTCATGGTGAGCCAGAGATCCTGGATTTTTATCGCAGACTTTGTCGGGATCACCAATTTCCAGTCAATTTGTGTGGGTGATTAAGTGTAGTTGAGTTGTTGTTCATATCGTGCATTTTGAGCAAGCAAATGGAAGTCTGTACAATATCAGCAAGTCCGATGCATCACATATTTTGTACACGTACCTTCTTAAAGGCAGCAATGAAATTCTTCTTCATAACTTTGTGCACAAGGAAAGAATTTGACTCCACTTGACCATAACACATGAGTAGGAGCAAAGTCACAAAGATTGTACAAAAGGCTAAATCGTGTCTCAGGTTCCTTTCGTGTTTTTCCCTCGTTATCCTCTGCTCAAGTTCTTCAGGAGGGATGGTTGGAATAATGGCATCTTTAAATGCAGGCATCTTCGTTTCATCTGCGGACCACATTTCGCACAAGGATACGCGAGGAACTTTTGGTGCAGGAGGAGGCCATCCAGCCCATCATGCCTGCGCTGCACCAACGGCCCAGTAGGCCTATCCATCTCCCATCCACATACAAGGTACCAACAAGTCCTGTCAATATCCCCATACCCTCTCTCTCCAGTTACCTATCTAATTCCCGTTTAAACTTATCCACCCCATCCACTGCTACTACCTTTCTGGGCAGACCATTCCATGCATTAACCACTCTCCGACTGAAAGACCCCAGCCTTAAAACTGCCCTAAACCCTCAAAACACATTTGACTGCAATGAACACATGGTTTGCGAAGTTGTAATTCACATATTTCGAACATTATATACATCTTCTTTACGAGCTCTAATGGTCAAGAAGAACAGACAAGCACAAGTTTATAAATAAGAACATTTCACATTTCTTACGAGTAGTTTCTCCAGTGTCATTCTCCAGGTTTTTATGTAGGTCTTCTTTCATACTCTTCATCAAATCGTGTCCCGAGTTGGTGTCGTTTTTGATCAATTTAAGAGTTGAAAGCGTCAAAACCTATGGAAATAACACACAATGGCATACCGACACGTATCCAATATGAATTCCTGCAATAACAGCCCTTTTCCTCAAAATAACAAAACAATCTATATATATATATATATTTGTCATCAAAGGTTTATAAGATATAACCCCTGAAACGTACATTTGATGACCAATAAATAAATAAATAAAATACTCGCTTCAGTTTATCTTCCTGGATGCAAAGGTAAAGAGTGTTGTCAAGTGAACTTTTGTGTTAGACAGTGTACAATGTATGGTTACCTTGATGGGTTGGATGAAGAACAGTGAGATGACAAAAGAACTGAAAAAGCGAAGGAGCCAGCGGTTTGCTTTCTCTGGACCCCACTCCATGCTGTAAAGAATCACAAAAAACCCCGAAGTGATAATGGTGAGGACCACGATGGTCCACGCGATGTAGATTGTCCAGTAAGGCAGATATCCTGAACTGAACTCCAGACTATGATGTTTTGCTCTCCGTCTTCGAAAGATCTGCACAACGAGCAAGCTCACAGGGATTTCCATAAGGGAACTGACGATTATGATGAAGATGTCTCCCGGAGTGAATGGCCCTATCTTCAGTGTTTCTGGTTTTGCAGTTTCAAACCACATTGCATTGGTGATCATCATGAGAAAGAGAAGCAGGAAGCAGCAAGCCAGGCGCTGTAAACTGGTGAATGGATTCCTGGCATATTGTAGGAATATGGAGGACCTGGAAGGACAGAAGCAATGGTCTTCAGAACAACATTGAAATGCCTTTTATTAAACAGTCATGAAAGGCTCTTGCAGGGGGTTTTACATTTATAACTTGTTGGGCAAAGACATCGGAAACCGCCAATGAAGTGTCCCTGCTGCAGGATGGTGCAGAGGTCGTACATTTACCTGAGAGCTGTCTAGTCTGGGTTTGATTCTCAGCCTGACGCTGAACTGTCAAGTTGGCAGAGTGGTGCATCAATGAGTGTGTGATGCCTTGGGTGGACAGGGACCTGTGTGTTGGCATTAATTTGTGGATGTTAAAGATCCCACAGTGCTTTTACCCTGTGCTCGCTCGCGAAGCAAAAAGCAGGGTTCGGCATTCGGTTGCGTACGTGTGGCGTGCGTGCCCGTCTGTATTTCAAAAATACATTTTCTCGGCAACTGTTGGTCCGATTGACACGAAATCTTACCATAGGAGTGCCTCCGCCTGTCTAATTTTTTCATTCATAATTATGACGTCATAGGTCACGTAGTACAGGCGCCATCTTGGATAAATCGAAAAAAAAGTTACACCTCTATATCTCTGAAACCGCTTCACGGAAAAAAAATTGAAACATGGCTTATTGTCAAGTACTCCCCTTGGGGAATAAGATTTGTTAATGATGATGTCATCATTACCTTAATTGTGACGTCATAATTCGACAAGTACAACACTTGATTTGATCAGGATGAATTTTATTTCCCTGCAATTTTTGGTCCGATTGACACGAAATTTTCACCATAGGAGCACCTCCTCCTGTGGAATATTTTAATGATAATCATGATGTCATAGGTCATGTGGTACAGGCACCATCTTGGAAAAAAACCGAAAAACGTTGCACCTCTATATATCCAAAACCGTTGACTGCACAAGGTAAGTATTTCATGAATACCATCTAGTTTTTTCATTGCAGTCAGTGATTTGTCACTGGAACCCAAAACAAATTTCAACTTCCTGCCCTCAAAACCATTTTGGAAGTTATCATTTTGAATTGTAGGGTGGGGGTTTGATCAGTGATGTATCGTTGCAACTTACACCTATTCTTATTCTTTTTTCATATGCAGCGCATTGCTGTGGGTAGCGTCATTTGCTGGGGGAATAGCTGTGCCACTGATGCAGTGCCCACTGTCGGTTAAAGCAGAAATTTAGAACTTGTCCAGGATGTTGGCGATAGCTCATCTATTTTTTATTTATTTTTGTATACAAAGTTGAAGTTCATGGAGTAGCTAGAACATGGAATGGATCAGGATGTAACAGAAAATGAACAGTAGAAAGAGAGTGGGGCAACACATCAACAACAAGGTGGAGGGACAACATAGAGGGAGACTTGGACAAATAAGGGATTTGGGGAAGAATGAGGGGTAGGTGAGGACACACGGAGTAGACAAGATTAATACAGACGGAAACTCTCTCAGGAAGGAAAATCTCGAAAGTTGGGAAGAGGTGGGCTTGGGAAGGGTTAATGTGGGTGGATAAGATCATAGTTTTAGATGGGGGATGATCTGAGTCTCTTGATCGAGAAGGACACCATGAGATCTTTAACGTCCACCCACCATTGCCAGCAGACAGAGCGCCCAGTTTAACGTCCATCCGAGGGATGGCACACACACTGAAGAATCGCCCTGCCTTCCAGGACCAGGATGACAGTTTACAGCTGGGTCGAGATTCAAAGGCGAGTGTGCCTACCTCTAATCTATCCTGTCAACTCTAATTTACACATATTGATCGAATGACTCCAACTAGAGATTGTATGCAAAACACGAGCAGTCTTTAGGTTCTGAAATTAGACGAAATGACCTCACCATAGATGGGCATCTGAGAAGTTGTTTTTTGTCTCCACTGAGAACTGTCTCTTTTTATCGCACAGCATTGTTTCATCAGCTGGCTTGGCTAGTGCAGACGTCCTCTCGTGTTCATATCCCAGCCACACGTTGAAAATGAAGTGAAAACTGGAAGAGAAATGGCAGTTTTCCGTGTGTCATTTCAAATATGGCGAAGCATTTTCATCACTCTCTTGAGTTGGAGAACAAATTGCCAAACCTCGATATTCATTCGTTTATGGTAATACAATTAAAGGGGAGGGTTTGCAAAGAATTCCGAAGTCGCATTCATAAATTTGTAGAAGTCTTGTAAGATCGAGTAATTGAGATTTGAAAATGCAAGACGTACGTTTGCTCAGTCTGGGCATCGTGAAGAAGGATCTCACTAAGGAACCAACTTCTGTTGTGTCCTTCACCAGAGCTGTCGTTCCAGATTCTCAGGGACTGGGGATTTCCGGGACAGCTATTCATGGGCAGTATGAAGGCTCGAACGCTTCCTCGTTGAAAACCCTGCAACACTCATGGAGGCATTCTATCCATATCAGCGTCGAATAATCAAGGTAATTGTTATGCATACGAGGGTATGGTGTGAAAGAAAGTTACACTGTCACACATTTTCCAGAAACTCAGATACTTAATTGAACCTTCACAATATTTTCTCACCAGATGGCTATCAGGTCTCATGAGACTAACAATTTTGTCATGGAAGCGTCTTGCATCCACTTCCTTGATTCTTTGCAATGAAAGGGTTTTCAGTGAGATCTGTTGCTTGTATGTGACTAGATTTGCAATTGGTATCCCATGATGACCTCGAACGTGGATATGTTAGTAATCTGCCCTTCTACCACCTCATTCAAACTATTTTGAGGATATCTATTTATGAGGATATCGTACTCAAAAAATGGCAATGTCATTGACCGTTCACCCTTACGCTCCGCACATTCGTCATTCCCTAACCCTTTCTCTCAAGTCGTCCCAAACTTGTTTCCCTTCTATCCTCATTCATCCCACACTCATGTCCTTGCACCTTTCTCTCTCTCTCTCTCCTATCATCTTCCTTTCTTTTTCCTTTTTTCCAATCTATCTCCAACATACCCCCTCATACCTTCCCCACCCCCCACCAGCCCTTGATAGTCTCCTCCTAATCATAGTTTTCATCAAAGTGTGCCATCTGCAAACTGAAGCAAGTCTATGATGGAAATGAAAGCATTGGTGTTGTCAAACACTATGTATACCCCCACCCCACCTTTCTACCACTCCGCCAAGACACATCATTGACTGTGATCCTTGGTTTTGGTGTATGCTTAGGGAGGCATTTCTGATTGATTGTCACAACTGGAGAAGACAAGTGCCATCATTTATGTGCAAATCGGGAGACAATAGCTGGTGGTGTATACAGCGTATCAACAAAATTGTAACTTTCATTTAAACCATCCAAATATCTTCCAAAAAATAGAAATAAAAAACATTGGCTTTTTTTTCTTTTTCTTACCTTGCAAAAGCCATTATCCAGTTCAAAAGTTCCACTTGATGTCTGGGTGAAGCTAATTCTGCAGAAGATGTTGGACTTTGTGCCTGCATTCGGCATGCCTCCAGTACAAATGGCGATTAAATAACGGTACTGATTACTCATATTACTGCCTTTCACAGGAAGGACCTTCCACTGCGGAAATGAAAATATTACAGGAGTAAACTTTGGAACGAGACTTATTTTCTTGCAAATCACACTACTTATGCAAATTAGTATTGGATTACAGAGAAAGAGGCCATTGGGCCCATCATGCCGGTATCACATATATCCATCCACACCGCCACGTTAACTTTATCTGTCAATTTACTCATCTGCTTTGTTCGTTTCTATAATGAATGCCACAATCCCTATTCTTACCACATTTCATCGAATTTAACATTCACAACCGTTTTATTATTTAGTTACATCTCCCATTTAATCTTCTGGCAGGGAATAAGTTTGGTCAGGGTATCTGGACAAACAATGGTGGAATTTTTAGAGATTTTTCAAGATCTTTCACAAGCACAACTTGGAAGTACAGGGTCTATAGAAAGTGTACATCCTCTTGCAAAATGTTCACCTTTATTGCCTTATAGCCTGGAATTAAAACTGCATTAAAACACACTTTTTCACCTTTATTTACACATCATAACCTACAACTTCCAAGTGAAAAACAAATTCCTACCGTTTTTTCAGAAAATTATTTAAAAGTACAAAACTAGAATATGTTGCGAATTCGCGCCCGCCGGCGTGCGAACGGCCGCTTTCCACTAATAGTAGCAGCTCGCCCACCGGACGGACAATTCAGTCGTGACCTTCCGGAGCAACGCCGGAACCCTGTCACGGGTGGGTCTTCAACCCCACCACGGCTAGCCAATTTTCTACCCCGCGCAGGATAGGGTCAATCGCCGAATCTCGATATACCTAAGTACCCGCGGGATAGCTAACCGGGAGACCGTACCTCGGTGCAGTCGGCTTGGGACACGAACCGCTTAAGCGGTCCGTTCCGTTCTGCAGTGATAACCGAGCGGGTATTATCGGCCGGATCCGATTCTATTTACCGGGTATTTAAAACCCCACTAATTATTCCGCAATGCAAGATGGCATTTCAATGTGGGGAAAGGAGGACGCGACGAACGGGGTACATTTGAACAAAGCACATTTATTTTACACGTGCACGTATACAGTCAATCATGCAGGCAAACAAAAGTAAGGAAGCACTACGACCGAATATGGTTATTATTAATGTACAGTCACTTAACAGTTTTTACTTTTCAGACTCGGCGCCACAAGATTCACTCAAAAGAAAAGGAAAAGGCGACTCTCATAGACGAGAGTGGCAGACAGGGTCCGTGGACCTTTATATTGCGTGAGCCTTGGTTGACCGAATGAGCCCACGAGACCGATGCGGGTTACCTGCACCCTCGTGGTGCGACGATGGGCAGGTCGCGACGTTCTGTTCCCACGGCCGCTAGGACAGCCGCGCCTGATTGTGGCCTTGCGACGATGGGCAGGTCGTGGCGTCTGTTTCCCACGGCCACTAGGACAGCCGCGCCTGATTGTGGCCTTGCGACGATGGGCAGGTCGCGACGTCTGTTTCCCACGGCCGCTAGGACAGCCGCGCCTGATTGCGGCCTTGCCAAGGCAAGGTGATCCGGGCCCCGGCCGGCAACGCGGTTGAGAGGAACGAACGGGTCTTTTAGTGCTCTGTCAGAGTTGATGCTCTATAGAGTTAGCTCTTACGACCCCGTCGCTCCTCAGCGATGCGCGAACTGTGCCAGGGTCCGATCACTCGGACTGCCTTGGCGCTGGCAAGCTCTCCCCGCTGTGGTCTCCACGCAGCTCCTTGGCTTTCCCCGACTGACTCGCTCCAGACTTCGGGCTCCACTCGGCTTTCCGACCCCTCCAGACTGCCTGAACCGGTGCTCTGCACGGCCTTTTATAGGGCTGGTGAGACGAGATCTGATCTCCCACTCTCACCTCTGCCGGAAAGCGACGTGGTAGAGATCACAGCCCTCTGGATCCGATTCTCCGAGAGCGAAGCTTCCACACAGAGCGGACGTGGTAGAAATCAACACCCTTCGACCCCCACAGGCCCCCCCTTTCTCTCCTGTGATCCGTTTTTCGAGGCGAGCTTTCACACAGAACGGAGTGGTAGAAATCACCAGACTTGCGCTCACAACGAAACCTCCCGCGTCGGTTTGCAGCGACGCTGTTCGCTGGGGACTCGCTGCGGCTGGTGCAAAGATGGCGTCATTTCGGAGACGAAGGTGAGGCGATGTTTGTGGCGTGGAGATGTTGACGGTTGCTGGGAGTGGTGAGGATGGCGTGGTTGTTGAGAGGCAGGTGTGGTTGTGGTTGGTGTGTGTGTTAAGGGGAGCGATGTTGGTTGTTGTAATGGTGGTGGAGATGTGGTTGGTTCAAAATAACGATAGAAAAAGAAAAACCTACCTCAAAGGATCACAGCCCTGTGACACGAATAATTCCCATTAAACAACGGTGGGAAATCTAACTGAACACAGACTTATCGATCTAACTGAACTACGGACCTTTATGGTGTTCTGCGAATTTCCACAACCGTAACAATATCTTGGTTGGATAAGTGTCCACCACCCTGAGTTGATACTTGGTGGAAGCACCTTTGACAGCAATTACAGCTGTGAGTCTGTTGGGATAGGTGTCCACCAACTTTGTACACCTTGATTGGGCAATACTTTCCCATTCTTCTGAACAAAACTGTTCAAGATCAGTCAAGTTGCGTGGGGAGCGTTGATGGACAGCAATCTTCAAGTCGTGCCACAGATTTTTGATTGGATTTAGGTCGGGGCTCTGACTGGGCCACTCGAGGCCATTTATCTTTTTGTTCCTTAGCCACTCCAGTGTAGTTTTGGCTGTGTGCTTTGGGTTGTTGTCATGCTGAAAGGTGAACTTCCATCCCAATTTCAGCTTTCTTGCAGAGTGCAGCAGGTTTTCCTCTAGGATTTTTCTGTGTTTTGCTCCATCCATTTTCCCTTCCATCCTGACAAGTGCCCCAGTCCCTGCTGATGAGAAACATCCCCATAACATAATGCTGACACCACCATGCTTCGCAGTCGGGATGGTGTTCTTTGAGTGATGTGCTGTGTTGGGTTGGGTTTGCACCAAAGAAAATGTTTTGCATTTAGGCCAAAAAGTTCCATCTTGGCTTCGTTAGACCACAAAACTTTTTGCCACATAGCTTCAGAATCTCCCTAGTGGGTTTTTGCATTCCTCAAATGAGACTCAAGGTGGGCTTTTTTGAGTAATGGCTTCCTTCTTGCTGCCCTGCCATACAGGCCAAATGTGTGGAGTGCTTGGGATATTGTTGTCACATGCACACAGTGACCAGTCTTTGCTATAAAGGCCTGTAGCTCTTTCAAAGTTGCCATTGGCCTCTTGGTGGCCTCTCTGATCAGTCTCCTCCTTACTTGGTCATCCAGTTTAGAGGGACAGCCTGATCTAAGTAGGGACTTGGTGGTACCATATGCCTTCCACTTCTTAATGATTGTCTTGACTGTTCTCAAAGGGATAGTCAAGGCCTTTGAAATATTTTTATACCCATCCCCTGATCTGTGCCTTTCCACAACTTTATCCCAGAGGTCTTTTGAAAGCTCTTTCGGTCTCATAGTTGAGTCTTTGCTGTGAAATGCACCACCCAGCAGAGGAAACCCACAGAAACAGCTGATTTTATTCTGAAATAATCAGAATAATGACAATTTAACACAGGGGGAGGCCAATGAAGTTGGTGTGTGATTTTGAAGGTGATTGGTTACACCTGAGCAAATTTACAATTGCTATTATAAGAGGGGTGGACACTTATCCAACGAGGATATTCTAATTTTGTATTTTTAATTAATTTTCTGAAATTTGTGGAATTTGTTTTTCACTTGGAAGTTGTGGGTTATGATGTGTAAATAAAGGTGGAAAAAGTCTGATTTAATGCAAGTTAATTCCAGGTTATAAGGCAACAAAAGGTTAAAATTTTCTAAAGAAGGTGCTGGCTTTCTAGAGGCACTGTAGATTGACCAGGTGGTTTTATTCCAATCTGAAGGACGGTATAACGTATAAACATATAACACCCACTTTTGGAACTGTATCAGGGTGGCAGTTTTTAGTTTATTTGGCTACATGGGAGGGCAGTCTAGTGGAGCTTATCCAGCAGCAGACAGCTTAGAGGTGAACTCAACACCAACTGAGCAATCCTGTTTTCCCTCAGACGAGAACACCAAGTCTTCTACACCCTGTGCTCACCCTAAACACAGTGTCTAGGCCTGTTACTTTCACTTTTTTTTTTTGGTCTTGCACTTTTTTGGTCTTGGTCTTCTTTTTTGGTCTTGCACCCTCTGCCTTCTCTTGGCTCTGTCCCTCCCAGGTTTCTGCAGGGTGCACACCATCTGCCAGTAACTCTTGTTGTTAAACTTCCAAAATCCATGCTCACTGCTCATCTCCACTCATTTGTTTCTCTTTTCTCTCACCCCTGTGTGTCCTCCCCCTCCCCTTGCTCTCACTATCACTTCTACTCTGCTGTTGATGTTTTGCTTTTTCCTTTCTGCTTTAGCTTTTCCATGAGCCTCGATCATGTACCCAAAAAAGAAGCCTTTCATTGAGGTCATGGAGCTGTTCACGCATTACTGCCAGCGTTGCACAGCTTAAAAATCCCACTATGATAGAAGTCTGTTCCAACACTTTGCAACGAGCTAGGAATGTCTATCTGGATTGCCTTGTCATTTTCATAGTGCTGGCCTCTCATGTGATCTTTCAAGGGTAGTCTGAGTGGGGCCAAGTTCAGACTGTATGGAGGTGGAGGGGTGGAGGAGCACTTCTCAGCCATTCTATGAGATTTCCTCCAATGTCAGACACGCAGTGTGAGATCTAGTGTTGCCATGTTGAAAGTTGAGAGGGTTTTTTTTTGATTTTTTTTTTCATCGGCCGCTTTGTCACGATATGGAACAGGAAGTCATCGCCCTTAGCAGCATGTCGTTGAAGTCACTGTGATGATGCATTCATGCATATTTTTGTGTTCCTCTGTATGCAAATGGGGAACGGAACGGGAACAAACTTTCTGATATCCCAAGGTTGCTATCATCTCCTTTACGGTACGGTGTACTATGCCAAGCTGCGCTGCGATCTCCTTAACAATCACTCTTTGGTCCTCACTGATGAGCGCATTAACTTTCTGCTCGTTGCATTCAGTTGTGGCACTTCTCAGCCGACCACAACGTGGCTGATCAGCGATGTCCGTGTTTCTGTCTTTCAAGTGTTTCACCCACCTTCTGACACTGCTAGCGCCCATGCAGGCATCTTCGTACACCTGACTCAATAGGCCGTAGATATCTGCAGCCGAGTTGTTTTTCTTCAAGAGTGTCAGTTAAAAGCTAGATGTTGTGGTATTTGTGGATAGCATTAGTAAATGCCTATAAATGGATGATTAAATGGACTGTTACATGTTATAAGTTTAGTGTAACACAAATTGGTGAATTCTAATATAAACTGCTTGATGTAATGAGCTAATTTGACTGTGGATGGCAGTATTGTACTGTAAACTGCCTGGTGAGATTTGTAAAGGTGCTGGAACGTTCTGAGACGAAACTTCCAGAATGGACGATAATCGCATTTGCTGGAAGGCACGGGATCGTTCTCCGATACTATATAAACCCGCGAGAGGGAGGTGTAGAGAGACGGGTGACATGTGACAAGCCATGTATTTTGATCGTCCCGATGCTCGATTGAACTCTGATGAGTGAACAAGGTGTTAATGTCCAGAGTGGTTGTTAACGCGTGGAGCCTATTATAATCAGGTTGATTAAAACTCATTAAGATTGTGGATCGGGAAAGAATTCCTTTGAGCTCTTCAATCATCCTGGATAGGCCAGCGTATGAGAGAGAACGACGCGACAGGACTCGATTGTTCGACAGCCTCGGAGGATGAGGTGAACATGCATGAGTTGAGCCAGTAGAACAGGGACACTGGGTGGAAACAACGTGATGCAGGAATCGGAGTTGGACATTGTATGCAATGGTGAACTTCCTCATTTGACTTTGTATCTGTTTATTTGAAATACAAGTTTCAAAAAATCACGCTGTTGATGTGGTAACTGTAACTTCACTCAGAAGTCACAGACCCCAACTGGCAAAGATCCTACGAACAACATACGTACACAAAAAGGGAAGGAAACCCCGACGTGTGTATACCCCAACAATGAGGAATTCGATCACTGCACATTGGGGAAACAATATGTCCCGCAGGTTTACGTCAGGTGAGCGAGGGGTCACCAACGAGCCCCGCCTTCTTTATTTCTCGTATGGGTCTATCACTCTTACTTGTCTAATTTCCTAGCGTGAATGTGCGCCTATGTCCGTAGTTTCTTGATATGTTGACTAAGAGGCTTGTGTTTAAGTGCGAGACTTTAGTTTGTGACACTGCATTACTTGGGTTCCTGCGCTCTCACCACTAACATTTTGGAGTTGACAATGATTGGTATGTAACCATAAGGTTTCAATCACAAGTGGATTGAAACTTCATATATATATATATAAATTTGTTTATTGTGAATTATGCGATATAATATATATATATAATATTATATATATATATATATATATATTGTTACGGTTCGAGGAACCGTATGCATTCAAACATACAGGTACCCAAAGTTAGTTATGCCGTTAAGTATATGTGTAGACAGAACCCCTCCTCCTGTTTAGTGGGAAATACTGAAGGGGTGCGTTGCGATGTTTTTTTAGTTAGGTTAATAAATCATTTTATTTCCCCTCTTATGGAACCACGGAACCTTCCTTGCGCTTGCAGCCCTCGGTTCGCTGGCCACAGCATACCACTGTCCACCCGCTGTCTACAGAGACTCGTTTTTCCGAGGCAAAATCTCCACGTTCGCCGTTCCAGTTCCTTCTCGGCTTCCCCAAACGTACGCAGTGTGGCTGCACCGTCATTCACCTTCCCCAAACACGCATGGAGTAGGCGGGCCTCGCCGGTGCCTGGCCGAGGCTCCGCCCAGAAAGGGCGGACCCATGGGAGCCCCGTCCAATCAGGGCGGACAGTGACGTCAGTTTTGACAAGGCCCCGCCCCGCTGAGAGAGGTCGATGGACTACAGGGACCCTCTGAGACGTGCGTTCGTTGGAGTTCAGTCAAAAGGCGCAGTTCAGTTCTGCTTCGCTGGGCGATCGTTGAGTGTTTGCTGGAGTCTTGAGTCGGTGTACAGGGAGGATTACAGACTGAGAGCTTTTTCACGAGCCGTGGGTGGTGGTGCATGGCTGTTCTCGTTTGGTGGAGCGATGCGTCTGGTCGATTCCGATAACGACCGAGGACACCCGACCTCGACCGGGTCTCTCGCTGGATCCTGTCCGCGACCCTGATCCCTGCCCTGGGACTCCGCTCGGGTTCCTCCGCGGACACGAGCCCCACGCGTGTGACTGCGGGCCGAGCTGCACCACCATTGGCGGGTGCCGCACCATGGAGCACCCCTCCCTCCAACGTGCAGGTACCCAGCTGAGCCGCGACCCCAGCTCATCTCTCCTCCTGGCTGCGAGGTTCCATGGAATTCACCTGGGTTTTATTTTTGTCTGTGTGTGTGGCGCCGTCTGTTAAGTACAACTGCAAAAGTGTTTTTGATCATTGTAAATCTCCTGTATATCCGTGATAAGCTTGCTCTGTGTC
>CM068967.1:49359423-49372102 GCA_035128595.1 Eptatretus atami
ATCCAGCAGCAGACAGCTTAGAGGTGAACTCAACACCAACTGAGCAATCCTGTTTTCCCTCAGACGAGAACACCAATCTTCTACACCCTGTGCCACCCTAAACACAGTGTCTAGGCCTGTTACTTTCACTTTTTTTTTTTGGTCTTGCACTTTTTTGGTCTTGGTCTTCCTTTTTGGTCTTGCACCTCTGCCTTCTCTTGGCTCTGTCCCTCCCAGGTGTCTGCAGGGTGCACACCATCTGCCAGTAACTCTTGTTGTTAAACTTCCAAAATCCATGCTCACTGCTCATCTCCACTCATTTGTTTCTCTTTTCTCTCACCCCTGTGTGTCCTCTCCCCCTTCCCTTGCTCTCACTATCACTTCTACTCTGCTGTTGATGTTTTGCTTTTTCCTTTCTGCTTTAGCTTTTCCATGAGCCTCGATCATGTACCCAAAAAAGAAGCCTTTCATTGAGGTCATGGAGCTGTTCACGCATTACTGCCAGCGTTGCACAGCTTAAAAATCCCACTATGATAGAAGTCTGTTCCAACACTTTGCAACGAGCTAGGAATGTCTATCTGGATGCCTTGTCATTTTCATAGTGCTGGCCTCTCATGTGATCTTTCAAGGGTAGTCTGAGTGGGGCCAAGTTCAGACTGTATGGAGGTGGAGGGGTGGGGAGCACTTCCAGCCATTCTATGAGATTTCCTCCAATGTCAGACACGCAGTGTGAGATCTAGTGTTGCCATGTTGAAAGTTGACGAGGTTTTTTTTTTTTTTTTCATCGGCCGCTTTGTCACGATATGGAACAGGAAGTCATCGCCCTTAGCAGCATGTCGTTGAAGTCACTGTGATGATGCATTCATGCATATTTTTGTGTTCCTCTGTATGCAAAAGGGGAACGGACGGGAACAAACTTTCTGATATCCAAGGTTGCTATCATCTCCTTTACGGTACGGTGTACTATGCCAAGCTGCGCTGCGATCTCCTTAAATCACTCTTTGGTCCTCACTGATGAGCGCATTAACTTTCTGCTCGTTGCATTCAGTTGTGGCACTTCTCAGCCGACCACAACGTGGCTGATCAGCGATGTCGTGTTTCTGTCTTTCAAGTGTTTCACCCACCTTCTGACACTGCTAGCGCCCATGCAGGCATCTTCGTACACCTGACTCAATAGGCCGTAGATATCTGCAGCCGAGTTGTTTTTCTTCAAGAGTGTCAGTTAAAAGCTAGATGTTGTGGTATTTGTGGATAGCATTAGTAAATGCCTATAAATGGATGATTAAATGGACTGTTACATGTTATAAGTTTAGTGTAACACAAATTGGTGAATTCTAATATAAACTGCTTGATGTAATGAGCTAATTTGACTGTGGATGGCAGTATTGTACTGTAAACTGCCTGGTGAGATTTGTAAAGGTGCTGGAAGTTCTGAGACGAAACTTCCAGAATGGACGATAATCGCATTTGCTGGAAGGCACGGGATCGTTCTCCGATATATATAAACCCGCGAGAGGGAGGTGTAGAGAGACGGGTGACATGTGACAAGCCATGTATTTTGATCGTCCCGATGCTCGATTGAACTCTGATGAGTGAACAAGGTGTTAATGTCCAGAGTGGTTGTTAACGCGTGGAGCCTATTATAATCAGGTTGATTAAAACTCATTTAAGATTGTGGATCGGGAAAGAATTCCTTTGAGCTCTTCAATCATCCTGGATGGCCAGCGTATGAGAGAGAACGACGCGACAGGACTCGATTGTTCGACAGCCTCGGAGGATGAGGTGAACATGCATGAGTTGAGCCAGTAGAACAGGACACTGGGTGGAAAACAACGTGATGCAGGAATCGGAGTTGGACATTGTATTGCAATGGTGAACTTCCTCATTTGACTTTGTATCTGTTTATTTGAAATACAAGTTTAAAAAATCACGCTGTTGATGTGGTAACTGTAACTTCACTCAGAAGTCACAGACCCCAACTGGCAAAGATCCTACGAACAACATACGTACACAAAAAGGGAAGGAAACCCCGACGTGTGTATACCCAAAATGAGGAATTCATCACTGCACATTGGGGAAACAATATGTCCCGCAGGTTTACGTCAGGGTGAGCAGGGGTCACCAACGAGCCCCGCCTTCTTTATTTCTTGTCTATCACTCTTACTTGTCTAATTTCCTAGCGTGAATGATGCGCCTATGTCCGTAGTTTCTGATAGTTGACTAAGAGGCTGTGTTTAAGTGCGAGACTTTAGTTTGTGACACTGCATTACTTGGGTTCCTGCGCTCTCACCACTAACATTTGGAGTTGCACAATGATTGGTATGTAACCATAAGGTTTCAATCACAAGTGGATTGAAACATTCAAATTTTTATATATATATATAATATATTATATTATTGGTTTATTGTGAATTATGATTATAATATATATATATATATTGTTACGGTTCGAGGAACCGTATGCATTCAAACATACAGGTCCCCAAAGTTAGTTATGCCGTTAAGTATATGTGTAGACAGAACCCCTCCTCCTTTTTAGTGGGAAATCGAAGGGGTGCGTTGCGATGTTTTTTTAGTTAGGTTAATAAATCATTTTATTTCCCCTCTTATGGAACCACGGAACCTTCCTTGCGCTTGCAGCCCTCGGTTCGCTGGCCACAGCATACCACTGTCCACCCGCTGTCTACAGAGACTCGTTTTTCCGAGGCAAAATCTCCACGTTCGCCGTTCCAGTTCCTTCTCGGCTTCCCCAAACGTACGCAGTGTGGCTGCACCGTCATTCACCTTCCCCAAACACGCATGGAGTGGCGGGCCTCGCCGGTGCCTGGCCGAGGCTCCGCCCAGAAAGGGCGGACCCATGGGAGCCCCGTCCAATCAGGGCGGACAGTGACGTCAGTTTTGACCAAGGCCCCGCCCCGCTGAGAGAGGTCGATGGACTACAAAGGGACCCTCTGAGACATGCGTTCGTTGGAGTTCAGTCAAAAGGCCAGTTCAGTTCTGCATTCGCTGGGGTGATCGTTGGAGTTTTGCTGGAGTCTTGAGTTCGGTGTACGAGGAGGATTGACAGACTGAGAGCTTTTTCACGAGCCTGTGGGGTGTGGGTGCATGGCTGTTCTTCGTTGGTGGAGCGATGCGTCTGTCGATTCCGATAACGACCGAGGACACCCGACCTCGACCGGGTCTCTCGCTGGATCCTGTCCGCGACCCTGATCCCTGCCCTGGGACTCCGCTCGGTTCCTCCGCGGACACGAGCCCCACGCGTGTGACTGCGGGCCGAGCTGCACCACCATTGGCGGGTGCCGCACCATGGAGCACCCCTCCCTCCAACGTGCAGGTACCCAGCTGAGCCGCGACCCCAGCTCATCTCTCCTCCTGGCTGCGAGGTTCCATGGAATTCACCTGGGTTTTATTTTTGTCTGTGTGTGTGGCGCCGTCTGTTAAGTACAACTGCAAAAGTGTTTTTGATCATTGTAAATCTCCTGTATATCCGTGATAAGCTTGCTCTGTGTCCTTCTTGCTGTAAATAAAACAATTGTAGAAATGTTCCCAGTTCTTTCCGTCCTTTCTCTCATTGGTCCAGCATGGTTCGAATCTGAGTTTTAGCCGGGTCTTTGTTCCCGTTAATCTGCTCATCCTAGCCGGCACGGCTTTGGCAGTTCCGTTCGACTGCACCCGAACCGGAGTTGGTAGTCGGTAGTTGGAACTCTACCGCAGTCAGTAGAGTGACTGGTTCGAGCAAGACGTGCGAGGCGTGGTTCCCTGGTTGATACCGGCGTGGTTAATTAGGTAAATTGGTTCTAGACAAAATACATTACGCTACGCGGTGGAGGTATTGGCGTCCCGGTCGGTTAAGCGACCCGCCGCCTCACGGAGTTATCCGTGAGGCAACGGCCTACAATTCCGGAGTCTGGTGGGAGACAACGTAACCCCCCTCCACCCCCTCCCACCTAGCGCGTCCTCCCTCTCTCTCTTTTCCCCCCCTCCCTCCTCCCCTCCTCTCTCCTTCCTCCCCTCTCCCTCCCCCCCCATCTCCCTTCCTCTTCCTCCCTCTTCCTCTCCCTCCTCTCCCTTTCCCTTCCCCTTCCCCCCCTCCTCCCCCCTTTCCTTCCTCCCCTTCCCCCTCCTCTTTCCCCTTTTCTCTCCCTCTCTTCTCCTTCTCCTTTCCTTCCTCCCTCCTTCCCCTCCCCCCCTCCCCCTCTCTCCCCCCTCCCTCTTTCCCCCTCTCTCCCCCCCCCCTCTCTCCTCCTCCCCTCCTTCCTTCTCTCCCCCTCCTCCCTTCCTCTCTTCTTCCTCTTCCCTTTCCTCTCCCCCCCCCCCTCCTCCTCCCTCCTCCTCCCCTCTCCTCTTCTTCCTCCGCCTCCCTCTCCCTCCTTTCCCCCCCCTTCTTTCCTTCCTCTTCTTCTTTCTTTCCTTTCCCCTTCTCCCCTCCTCTTCTTTCCACCTTCCTCTCACCCTCCCCTCTTCCCCTTCCCTTCTCCCCTCCCCCTCCCCTTCCCCCCTCCCTCTCTTCCCCCCTCCTCCTCCCCTTTTTTCCCTCCCTTCTTCTCCCTCTCCCTCTCTTCTCCCCCTCTTCTGTCCTCCTCCTCTTCCTCCCTCCCCCTCGTCTCTCCCTCCCTCCCTCCTTCCCCCCGTCCTCTCTCTCTCTCTTCTCCCCTCTTCTTCTCTCTCTTCCCCTTCCTCTCCCCCTCCTCTCCCTCCTCCCCTCTCCTCCTCCTCTCTCCCCCCTCTTTCCTCCCCTCCCTCCCTCTTTCCTCCTCCCCTCTCTCCCCTTCCTCCCTTTCTCTTTCCCCTCCTCCCCTCTCCCTCTCCCTCTTCCCTCTTTCTCCTTCTCTCCTCTCCCCCCTCCTCTTCTCCTTCCCCTCCCCTCCCTCCTCTCCTCCCCTCCCTCCTTCTCCCCTTCCCCTTCTGTCCCTCCTTCTCCTCTCCACCCTCCCCCCTCCCTCCCTTCCCGTCCCCCCTCTTCTTCCTCCCTCCCCCCTCCCTCTCCTCTCCCTCCCTCCCCTCCTCCCTCTCCCCTCCTCCCTCTCTCTCCTCTCTTCTCCTCTCTCTCCCCTCCCATCTCCCCTCCCCTCTTCTCTCTTTCTCTTCTCCCCCCCTCCTCTTTTCCCTTCTCCTCTCTCCTCTCTTCCCCCCCTCCTCTCTCCCCCTTCTCTCCCTCCCTCCCACTCTTCTCTCTTTCCTCACCTCTCCTCCCCTTTCTCCTCTCCCTCCTCGCCCTTCCCCTTTTCTTTTCCTCCTCTCTTTTCCCCTCCCCTCCCGCTCCCCCTCCCCTCCCCCCCT
This sequence comes from Eptatretus atami, assembly GCA_035128595.1. Lineage (NCBI taxonomy): Eukaryota > Metazoa > Chordata > Myxini > Myxiniformes > Myxinidae > Eptatretus > Eptatretus atami. Next base: position 49,364,683 of record CM068967.1, read on the forward strand.
CTCCCTCTCCTCCTCTCTTGTCCTCCTCTCCCTCTCTTTCCCTCCCTTCTCCTTCCTCCCTCTCTCCTCCCCTCCTTCTCTTCCTCTCTCCCTCCTCGCCTCCCATCCTCCTCCCTCTCCTCCTTTTCTCCGCCACCGGTCCCGGCCCGAATCATACTATTATACAAATATATATACTTATAATATATATATATATTATATATATATATATATATATATGTATATGTATATATATATATATAATTTGTTTATTGGTGGAATTATGCAATATTAATATATATATATATATATATATATATATAATATTATCAACAGTGTTTGGTACTACAGAACTTTTGCAACCGCATCCTGGAGAGAGGGGGGAGGTTTCCCCTCAGGTTCCATTCACCATTTGTTACCGTACTTCCCCTGATGGTGAATGGACCTTAGGGAAACCCATCCCCCTCTCTCCAGGATGCGGTCGCAAACATCAATCATCGACTAACTCTGTCCAGCCAATGGGAGCTCAAGGTGAAGATGATGAGCCGACCAATGGGCGTTCGGATTAACCGTGACGTTATTTACGGTTGAACCAATCAGTGTCTACCTTATTGACCTGCGTATAAAGCACACGCCTTCACTTCCTCCTTCACTTTCTGCGATTTTTACCTTGAAGAATGCAGCATGAAAAGCTTCAGTCACTATTATGTCGTGGTTGTTTGTATCCATATAACACAGTGTGTATTTGTGTGTTTCTCTGTCCCCCTTTATATGGACTATTTAAGAAGGGTTTTAAAGGCCAATCCTTTAACACGACTGTGTGTTCACTACGTTCTATTTTTCAGAATAAAAAAAACCTCGAAAAACTTTTTTCATAAAAGAGTAATTACGTCTCTTTTATTGGAAATGTAGACGGTGACTTGCATCCGGGCCTCAAGGGTGGTGTACAGTAGCATTTAAAAAAACGAATGAATGCAAAGCGCACGGAGGTGAAATTCACTGCACATGATGTACTGTGAGAATCTGGAAGCCATGAGTACTGAACATACAGGTCCTTAGTAAACAGTTATATCGGTAAGTATGTGTTTTTAGTTTGGGTCCCCGTCCCTTGTTTAATGGGTGAATAAATGTACATGCGCTGTGAGTTATTTTGATAGTTAGGGTTTTTACATCACTCCACAACTACGGCTACTACATCTACAACTACAACAACAACGCCATCTTCGCTCTCACAGCGACAACCCTTGATCCCGGCATTCTCCACGCGCTCGCTGGTATGCGGGCGTGTTCGGAATTCGTTCGGGGATGGAATTCCATTCCCAAATATGGTCATGAACGGTGTCTCTGGCTGCGCGCCAAATAATGGAATGCATCGTGTCCCACCCACTGAGGACGGGCCACGATGAGCGGACTGAATTCCATCCCAAATATGTCATGAACCGGTTCGTTTGGCAGCGCGCCAAGTAAGGGAATGCTCGTGTCCCACCCACTGAGGACGGGCCACGCCTGAGTGGACCGCGCCCGAGAGCGATAAAAGGAATGGAGAGAAAATATTCGGGTGGATCTGCTGGAGCTCGGAGAGGAAGAATTCGCGCCCGTTCAAAACGCATCTCTCGAGGCTGGGCAAAAGGCATCTCGTCGCTGGCGTGCTCTGGTTCTCGGCTCGTCTTGTGGCTGGCGTGGTCTGCGTCTGGCTGCCCTGGTTCCTTCTTGGCCGACTGATGCTCCGGGAAGGTGCGGACGTCGAGCCGCGCGGCGCGGCCAGGTAGCCTGCTATTTTCTTGTCCCTCAGCTCGACTTCCCTCCGAGCTGAAGGGATAATAAAGACCATTTTGGGTCCGTTTATTTTGGATGTGCGTCTGTCTGTGGGCCCGTCATTAAGTAGGAATTGTTTAAGTGCTTGTGTGTAAATTTGCATTCTCTATTAGTCGTGATAACTCTGCGCTTACGTGCTCCCCTCGTTTCCCCGATTACTGTGAATAAATACCCCATTTGTTAAATGTATCAGTTTGTTTTTGTGTTTCTTCCATTGGCTTAGTATGGCGCGTGTTGGTGAATTACAAAGGCTGTTGCCGCTGTAGATGTACATTTGGACCGACGGGACTTCGGCAACCATCCGCTCCGGTTGCGCACGGGTCGGGCACGCTAACGGCTCGACTCGTACGAGGGCCGTCGAGGGTGTGAATACTCAGTAGTTCGCCACGTGGATCTCTAGGTATTTTGAAGATTGGCAAATAACCCTGTACCAAGTGGTGGAATTATTGACGATTCACGGTCCGGTAAGGGACCCGTACCCTCGGAGTTTTCCGAAAGGTACAATCTAAATTCCGGGTGTTCGGTAGAGTCGACCCAACTGCTCCACCTAGCGGTCGTGCTCGCGGCCGATACCCGTCTCCGCAACAGTACAACCTGCGCAGATTAAAATGAGTGTTCATTCATGTCCGTAGGATGTCTAATAAATGAAATTAAAAGTACACCTGACACTAGGCTGAGGCTTCAGATTTTGGCACACTCATGAGGCTGTACCGTCGAAATGAAACGTCCCAGAAGATATAGCAAATGCGATCGCATATGTACATGTCCTGTTTTATAATAATGCTTCTTGTTTTTTAGATTTAAAAAAAACCCCACATAACACATAGAAAAAACACATAACACACATAACATTAAAAAAAACAAAAAACACATAGATAGCATGTGTTTTTTTTTAACGTCTCCATAATTCCAGATATAACAGCAGGCATAACATAATTTATGATACGGTACCCCAACAGGAATCACAACAATTGATCAGGTCAAGTCCAACAATAATAGAACCTAGAAGCATTAGGCATGTGAACAGACTACCGTACAAGAGATATGTCTGCCATCATAATTACCTGCTTCTTGTTCACTTGATCAGCTTTACGAGCCCACAGCCCCACGAGAAATATGAGGAGTAGGATTCCAATAATAGTTCCAAAAACAGCTCCATTGTTCTTTAAATCAAACTTCTCAAACACAGTCGAAAAATCGATGGAGTTGGGTGGAATGAAAAAATCTCGAACCACGAAGTATGGTTTATCCATTGTGGGAAGGTGGCCGACATCATTTTTATTGAACAAACAGCTGACATTGTTTTTAGTTGATCCTGGGAGCACCTGCCGTTTGCATCATGGCTGTTAGTGGAAAATACACTCAAAAAGGACCTCATTTATCTCCCAATTAACAAAGCAATACACATGATGTGAATAGTGAATACGAGCCTTTTGAATGAAGATATTCACAAGTAGTGGGGCAACTTAGCATAACATTTGTGCATTTGTGAGGAAAGCACCAAATTTGGCACACTAGTAGCCTATCATATTATGAACAGATTTGGATATTGGGCCATCTCAAAATTTTGGATGGCAGTGGAAAATGGCTGCCACAGCCATCAGCGGCTGAATTTGAGATGGCCCAATATCCAAATCTGTATATAATGAAGGCTACTAGTGTGCAAATTTGGTGCTTTCCTCACAAAATGCACAATTGTTATGCTATATTTAGCTAAGTTGCCCCACTAAAGGGGATATATTTTAAAAAGGAACTCCTTCAAGATAGTCTAAAAAAAAAAAAAAGTCCTATAAACAACAAATATGATATTCTCATTTGAAGATCTTCAAAATGTAGTCAAAAAGGTTTTTTTTTCGTTACCATCACACCCATCAAATCAAACTATACCTATTGTGAATATAGAGTGAACTTATAGTTCCATGAGCAGTATATGTTTGCTGTCTTATAGAAGTAGAAATATACAATAAGAGTCATTGTTCAGGTTAAAGGTTAACTCTGCATGTTCTTCACCTGAAGGCCACCTCTCGTGTGCTTGAGAGATAGCCAACATTACTCCCAACCAAAAGAGTGGTGTAAAAACAAATCTGCTCAGCTTCAGGCCAGTAAGCTTACATTCAGTTGTTTACAAGGTCACGTGATCCATTATAGCTCCTGATGTCGAGTCTTTTATTTTCTTGTATGACCTGATCATCAGTTCTGGTTCTGTGCTCTGGATAACGTGTTGTTTCTCTCTCAACAATATATGGAGGGCCTGAATCTCAAGCCAAGCTCAGGGCTATGCTACTTACTTGGCATGACTTGGTACGTGTTGTTTGTTTGTTTTGGTACGTGGACATATCTCAAGGTTTTATACCTGTTTGGCACCCCACACCACTTGCCATACACTCTACCTGCGTTATCCAAAACCACCTTCAATCCTGGTTCGCTGACTTCCTCCACGGAAGCAATCATCATGCATTTCTCAACATCATTCTGTTATCTTGTCTCTGATTGGAGACTCGTATGCCCCAAGGCGGTGTCTTGGATCCTATAAAGTTCCTCATCGACATGGACAACATATCAGGTTCACTTGAATACCCTTATAACCACTTTGCAGATGATTTCACATTATACTGTCGTATTCAATCCCCAGTGAAAGATGGGGAGCATCCTCATCTCTTTCAACAGACCTGAAAATGATCAGATGTTTGTCCACCACTTGGAACACGTCGTTTGATCCAGGTAATTCTCAAATCCTCACTATGTTTCTTTAGAAGATTTGACTGTCCAACAAGCCTGGTGTTGGCTTAGTGGTTAAGGTGGCTGGTTTGGGATCTCAGGGTCCTGAGTTTGAGCCTTGTTAGCTGCTGAATTAACACCAGGTGGGGGTTGACTCAGCCTGTCATCCTTATGATGTTGGAGAAATGAGAACCGTTGTACTGGTATAGGGGCACAGCATCAGCGGCATAGTTGTGCCCCAACAAAATTATAGCCACCCGGCAGCCAAGCTGTCATACACAAGAAGAAGACTCTCCAACCCTGCAATCTACTTCTGTGATCAACCCCTGGAAGAGCTTTATCCCTCGAACTCAGGCCCATACCATCACTCACAACCTCTCCAGGGCTCAGACCATGTGTCCAAGCTGACTGAAAAAGCTGGCTGCAGACTGGACGTCCATTTCATTGTGCTGAGTCTGTCATTGGAAAACCAAACTTCTTCCAGCCTCCAAAGTATTTGTTTGTAGCTTGATTGAGTAATGTTCTCTCCTCTGGGCTGGTGTCGCTCAACCCGCAACATTTTATACCCGTCTCTTCTGGACACTGTCCAAAAAGCTGGACAGTTCAAGCACAGGACCTGCTGCTCTTTTATTGCAAATATGTTCGTGGCATAAGTTTTCCATGATCCCAATCATGGACTTGTCCTCCCTGCTATTTCAAGACAACACCCCTTCACAGTTCCTCGAGTTATCCTTTTCTGGTGAACCTTTCAGAATCCAGACTTACTGCTCAACTCCACACCTTTATTCCTCTTTTTTCACATTTGGGGAATCACATTCCTGAGCCAGTCCACTCATACCCTTCTCCCCAGGGCTTCAAGGTGGCAGCACACCACCATCTTATGATGTCTTCCATTTCCACGAGGATCTTTCTGCTCCTGTTAACCATTCCCTTCACGCATTCTTCTTTCCTGCAGGCTACCAACTTCCTCATTTCCTCTTCATTTTTAACACCTCGTGTTCGTACAACCTTGTTTATGCAACAACTTAGAACTAATGAATAATTTTGTACTTGAAAATAACATTTCTTCTCAATGAAATATTTTTTTACTTGACTCAAAGCAACAGCTGATTCACATTTGTAATGCTGTTTAAATTCTTACCTGTCCTAAGTCATTGTTCCATTCTTCTCCGAATGACTTGATCTTGTATTGTATCATTGTAATGAATACGGTAAAGTGATCCTTGGAGCTTGATCCTGTGATTTAAACACAAGTTCAATAAATTGCTTTTGATAATTTATTCCAGTTCCTTACCATAAAAACTGGTTGAGGACGTGTAACATTTAGCTTTAAATATGATGCTTAAGCTTTAAAGTTGATGGTACTGAACACATTTTAACTTTGATCCACAATATCGCATCCAATCACCGTTAATGCAGGTTTTTCAAAAGTAATGTCACAAAGCAAAGATGCTTTGGTTGAGAAGTGCTGGTTAAGATTAATTGGGGGATTTGGCAGGTCTTCCTTATGAAGAGACAAAGGGAGAGTATGTGTCGTTTCTCCATTAAATGTGAGCACCTGCAGTGAAATTGGAGCACCTGGGAGCAAAAAGAGAACAATAAAATTCTTTCTTCTTTCAGGTGGATAACCAGTTGGTTATTTTCTCAGGATTGGCAGGGAGGGATGCAACTGCCATCTGCTTAGTACAGGGGTAAGGAACTATCCTGCATCGAGTCGAGTCATCTGTAAAGTCAGGCAATTCGTTTTTTCAATGATGGAGAGGTTATTGGTGAGACCAAAAACAGGATTGGCCTGATAACCTGACCTTGAGGGATGCTGGCTTGCAGAGATGGAGCATGGGAGCGACATAACACCATCCAAAGTATCTTGCTGCTTGCGAGTGTGAAGGAAATACATCGAGTGCCTGCTCTGAATCTGGGAGGTCGGCTGTTTGAACCCCGGCCGAGTCATATGAAGGATTTAAAACATTGTACGTGATACTTCCCTGCTTGACGCTCACTATTTTAAAAGGATAGAGCACAAATAAACAACTATGGGTTGGACATCATTGCGCAGGTCTCCTCCTGCGTGGAAGTTCTTTGTAGGAGAACGTACATTATGAAGATTACAATAATAACAAGAAAAAGAGCAATCAGAGATTGCAGACCCTTGCCAGGACTGCTTTTGTGTGGTGTATTTTATGTGGTGTTTGTGTGGTACGTAATTAATAAGAGACATAACTAGAACTGCCACTTTATAACTGCTGGCAGTGATGACCGGGTACCAAGTTGTCCCGTTTTGATGCAACCCTGCTTTGATCGGACACCTGACCCTGACCCATGACGTTTTTTATTATTATTATTCAATATGCAATTGAATTTCGAATGGGATTAAAATAAATTGCATTCAAATCAAATGGAAGACCAAATAGGTACAGTCCTACATTGGAGTAATCAGAAGGAATCCAAACAAGCAAAAAGCAAAGATGACGTCATCAGGAGGACCCTGGATAGGATTCACATTTCAGCTGCTACTACTCCACCATCAAACCCATCCAGGGACAGCCATGGTTCCTCATCTGGTCCTTAATAAATGTCTACAACACCTTCCCCACAACTGAAGTCAAACTAACAGGTCTATAGTTTCCCAATTCTTCTCTGGATCCTTTGTTAAATCATGGTGTTACATTTACTATTCTCCAATCCTCCGGTACCTGTCCTGACTCCAGGGAACAATTGAAAATATCTGTTAACATCTCAATTACCTGCTCAGCCACCTTCATCAATACTCTCGGGTGCATATTATCTGGACCCGGAGCCTTATCTACTCTTAGATTTCCTAGCTGTTCCCTTACTTCCTCCACTCCAACCTGGATCTTCGGTAAAAGCCCTTCTTCACCTCCTTGATAGATACTCTCAGCTATTGGCA
>CM068967.1:49389684-49401289 GCA_035128595.1 Eptatretus atami
CAAGGAGACTGCTTAGGCAGCACCAACGCTCTGCACAGAGTATGGTCCCAATGGATGGATGGAATCAATCAATGCACCATACTATTAACAGGGCGGCGGTTGTCCCGAAGCAGTTTCATGGCACGGGATATGCTGGGTGGTTTACCATTGCCTTCCCAGCAGTCAGTCAGGGCAGAAATTTGAAATTTGTTGAGAGTGCTGGTGATAGCTCACCGACTCTTCGTGAAGGACACCGTGGGATCTTTAAAGTCCACCAACAAATTCTGGCAGACGGGACGCCCAGTTTAACGTCCATCTGAGGGACGGTTCTCACATTGATGCCTTCCTGCAGGCAAAACACCAGGTGACAGTTTATAGCTGGGTCGTGATTCGAACACAGGACAGTCATCTCGTGGGAAGTGTGCCGGCCTCTCGGACGAGGCTATCCTGGCAGCCCTGTTTGTACACAAACATTAATTATTATCATACCCTTGCACTGCTATGTTATATTTTGTAAATATTTGAAAGTGATTATATCGTAGTAGCTAACCATTTGAGTACATTAAATTAGATTCAAACAACTGGAAGTTGCTAATGGTGTGATAACTGGTGTGGGAAGCTCAGTAGAGATGAGGTTTTGAGCATCAGCCTTGATTGGAACAAGAGAGGGTTCCTGTTGAAAAAAAAATAAAAGAAAAATAATTTGGACCACACAAGACTAAACACCATTTACATTAAGTGGCTAAAATCTCATCTCTTTGAGATGCAAGTTTAATTTAACTGCATTTTTTTTTGATGCCTGTGACCAGTAACTGATTCATACCTCCACTCCAGTGAAATCCGTTATATTTAGAGGCCTTTGCAGATTCTCCTCAAAGCTGTTCACACTACTGCCCGAGTTCCATTTCTTGCTGAGAAGGTTTTTCACATTAACCACATCACAAGACATCCACAAGTTGCCCGTCTCGTGCACAAAAGGTGGTTCGCCAGGAACGAGCTTCTTCAAAACCAACGCTCCATTTGTCTGGATCATTTTGATCACATGATGCACTACCTTTTGCATCTGCCAAGAAAGAGAAATGGAAAGTTCACGTCACAATAGTTCGCGTAGCCCATTGCCGAAAGAGAACATTTTGTGTGTCAGTGCGTTTGTGAAGATGCAGGAAGATAAACTTTCATAAGGATTGTTCATTCTCATGTCATGTCTAATACCCCTGTGACACTTTGCAATTAAAAGGTCATTAATAACATTAGAGCAAAGTTGTCAAGTTTAACCATAACAAGTGAAGAATGTACAAATTCTGTGTAGCATTTACCATCACGGCAAAATGTGTGGCGAGCTAATATTCGCAAGCTTTGTCAGCGCACACCAGACCACCCAGCTCAACTAGCACGTCTGTGCCGCTTTAGACAGAGTTCGACAAAGTTGTCTTAATTAACGATAACATTTTAATGTCTAATTTAACCATAACTTGATTTTATACCTTGAATGTGGATTATGTCCAAGTTAGCTGCACCCGTTCCTGAGGGTGTGTTTGTTCGCATCAATATTGTTACGGCTCTGGAAATTCGCAAACACCATAAAGGTCCCGTAGGTGAGATATATTTTCCCTTAAGTACATGTGTAGTTAGCCCAAACCCATTGTATAGAGGGAATTAATGTGATTCATTCGGGCTGCGATCCTTTGAGTTAGGCGTTTTTCTGTTCTACTTTGTTTTGATACAACAACAACAACAACGCCACAGCCAAAACCTACCTTCACCACTCGCTACCGCAAACCTCACATCACCGCCATTCCAAGCAGCTCCATGGCCATCGGACACCGCCGAAACCCTCCACCACCTTCTCCTACGGCCATCTCCGCACCACCTGTGGACGCCGAGCGTCGGCTGTCTTCAGCGATACACGCGAGACGCGAGTGCAGATGGCGGGTTTTCTGAGGAAGATTCGGATCAGGAATGATACACGCCCACATCTGATCCACCCAATCAGGAAGCGCGGGGCGGCTTGGCCCCGCCTCCAGACCGCCCTGACGAAAATCGGCATATGCAAATTTGAGGATCAGGAATGATACACGCCCCCTTTTTCTCCGTCCAATCGGCGAGCGTGGCTCCGCCCCTGAGGTCGTTTGGATCCGAGAATTTGCATATGGTGGGTTCCCGAAGCCGATAAAAAGGCGAGCGCAGTGAGTCGATCGAGCAGTATCGTGGAGTGAGTCGAGTTGGCGAGATCGGTGGGGCAGATTCGGGAGATGAGCCGAGCAGTGTCGGTGGGAAGTCGGAGACGGAGCTCGAAGCAGAGTGGGGCAGACGGCTGCGGAGGCGAACGGCAGCGGAGGGCGATCGGCTGAGGAGGACCTGGAGGCTCGGGACGACGAGGTCGCGTTGAGTCGAGCAAGCCAGCCATACTCCCTCCCCAGAGCATCAACAATTCCCCCTTTCCCCGCGCTGAGAGAGTGCGACAAGGGGCCCCGTTCCCACTTACACCAGCAGGTGCCAACGGAACCGCCGTGCAGCGACATTCTGCGGCTCGCCACGAGGCGCGTGGTACCCCTCGGTCTCGTGGACCTGGCCGCTCATCCAGGTTCCACGCGCATTAGGCCCACGGGCCCAGTCTGACTCCCTTGCCTTTGAGGGGGTCTTTTCTTTGCTTCGGTGTGAATGCGTGTTGTGGCGCCGTGTCTTGTAAGGTAGTAACTGTATAAGTGGTCCGTGTGTCTGTAGTCGGTTTTAACTCCTTTTATATGTGCATTTCTTTTTTGTCTATGTGATATATGTGCATTCTAATTGTGGCTGTAAATACGTGCTATAATGTGTGCTCCGTGTGCCACGGAATAAATGTGCATTGTGTGAACTGTTTCCCGTTTCGCTTCGTCTTTTCTTTAATTGAACCTCCATCTTGCTTCACGTAAAAGGGTTCGTAGTGGGCTGGATACGCCCGGTAAATAATCTGAACCGTCGAGGTCGACGATAACACCGCTCGGTTATCCCGATAGTACGGAACGGCCCGCCCAAGCGGCTCGTGTCCGGAGTCGACCTGGCGCGAGGTACGATCGCCGGTTTACCATCCGCGTGGGTACTTAGGTAGGTCGAGTTTGGCGAACAACCCTATCCACGCGGGTGGCCGATTGGCACGATTGTGGTGAGGTCGAAAGGCCCACCCGTGACTGGATCCCGGCGTTAGCCGGGAGGGTCACGACTGAATTGTCCGTCCGGTGGGCGAGGCGGTCGCGGTTCGAGTCGCGTGGCCGATCGCACGCCGACGGCGCGAATTCGCAACACTGGTGACAGGAGTGTGATTCAAATCCCTCCCGTCTCCAAGCTAAATTCACAGGGAATCGGCCCAGGGGTGAGAGGAGCGACCACCGATTCCCTCTAAATTACGAGCGATTAAATTAACCCCTTACGTGGAATAAGATGGCGTCTCAAGGCGAGCGGGAGCCGGGGTATTAGGAATGTTATTGTGTAGTGATGTAGAATCCATGGCCCAGGATGGAATCCCCATGCAGGACATTGGTGTGCAGGAACAGTTTCCCCAACTGAACCAGAGCCCGAAATGGGCGCGGCAGCGGCCGCGTGTATGACACCCCCCTCCCCACCTCCGTCAAGTTCCCTCCCCGGCCCCAGTGAAACCACGACCGACCGAGGCGATTCGGCTTCGTCGGAGTCGGCTGAAATCAACAGAGTGGGGAAATGTTGATGCGGATGATGCAACAAATGAAAAACGAAATGAACGAAAAAATGGATGGAAACGCACGCAAAATAGAAGAGTGAACAAGCAAGATGGAAACAAACACAAACAAAATGGATGGAATGAACGAAAAAATGGATGGAAACTCACTCGAAATGAAAAACGAAATAAAAGGCATAAACGAGAATGGAAACAAATGCACAAGGAATGAAGGAAAAAATAAAAGAAATGCGGGGTGAAACGCAGCAAATGGCCGGAGCCTGCAGGCGGGCATGAAGGCAACAACAGCGAAGTGCGTAATGGCGACGCCACGTGTGGGAGCGAACGAGCTGGGAGGGGTGCAACGGTTGTCAGGCCCGCGGTGAAGGCGGGTGAGAAAAAAAATAATTCGGGAGACGTGTTGGGCGAGAAGTGTGGAGGTGACGGAAAAAGTGACGGTAACCGAGAAAAAAATTAATTGGGGTGACGGAGTCGTGCACGAAGAAAATAAAAATAGTGGAGTGTGAGAAAAGACTTCAAGACATGACGAAGAGAGTTGATAAGCGGGGACGGGAGTAAAAACGGAGACAGAGGAACTGGGAAGACTGATAGACAAAACAAGGGCAAAATGGAAGAACAGTTGGAAGCCAAAGCAAGGTCGGAGTGTGCGGAGATGAGAAAAGAATTGAGAAGAAAAACTGAGTTACAGAAACACCAGAACGAAGGAACGGAATTACGAAACGAGTTGAGATGTTGAGAGAGGAAAGAACGAGAACGGAGAATGAGACGTTAAGGAACCACGCTGTACAGATCCAACAGCTGGAAGCAAAGGCCAGATTGGGAATGAGATGCAAGAAAGAGTAATGATGGAAGAACGAATGAGACAGAAGAAGGAAATCGATCAATGGAAGGAAACCACGAGATTGCAGAATGAGGAACAAGAAAGAGTCCTGAAAGAACAAGGATTACGACAGGAGAACGAAATCAGTCAGTTGAAAGAAATAACGAGATTACAGAATGAGGAACAAGAAAGACAGTGGAATGAAAAACTGAAAGAGTATGAATTTGAAACTGAACGACAAAAGGAAAAAAATAGGTTGGAATACGAGGAGAAGTTGAAGGAGCAACGAATGAAGCAGGAAGGAGAAATCAGGAGATTGAAGGACACAACGAGATTGGAGAGGGAAGAACGAGAGGAACAATGGGATAGAAAACAAAAAGAACATGAAGCTGAGGTTGACCAATTGAGAAAAAGCAAGGCTGGAGTGCGAGGAGATAGACAAAGAACAGCGAATGAAACACAAAAGGGAAATTAACCACATGAAGAAAACCATGAAACTGCAGAAGGAAGGACACGAGAAGAAACAAGGAAGAGTAATGAGACAGCAGCAAATGAAACACAAGAAGAGATTAACCAAATGAAGCAACATGAAACTGGAGAAGGAAGGACAGGAGAGGAAAAGAGAAGGGTAATGAGAGAGCAGCGAATGAAACACAGGAAGGAAATGAGCCAATTGAAAGAAACGATGAGATTGAAAATGAGGAGCATGAGGAAGAGTGGAGAGAAAACAAAAACTATACGAGTTTGAAATAATGAACTGAAGGAGAGAATGAAATTGAAATCCAGAGAGATGGAAAAACTCCAGCAAGAAACAGAAACTAACAAATGTATAGAGATGCGGAGAAAGAGAAAATAGAGGAGAGACTGCATGATAATGACGGGGTTAAAGGAACAGAACACACAACACAGAGGTAGTGGAGGATAATGGGGGTGAGCTCGCGGACTGGGTAGAGACCCGGTGTGAGCGCCGGATGACCTCCTCCGGAACGAGGGGAGGAAGTATGCCCCCTGAGGCGAATCACGACCAGGTGGGTTCGGTCGTGCCAAGCGGAGTTGAAGGGACGAGTGCTGTGGATAGGTGCACGTGCAGCTTGGGGGTATAGAGGCCCCGGGAACCCTTGTGGGGACACGAATCCCCAGTGTGGTTGTGCAGGGGTGTGTGTTTGCGAGTGTCGGACATGCGTGCTTTGGCGGCACGCAAGGTGTGAGTGTGCCCGTGTGTGGAAGCGACCCCGTGTGTGAGTGGTGGGGTGGCATGTGTGCCGGAGTTCGTGCTTCCCAGCGTGCCGTGTGTGAAAGGGGCACCGCAGGTGGATGAGGCACCGTGTGTGGAGGGAACCACGGGTGTGGGTGAAAGACCACGTGTGGGTGGAGCGGCGTGTGCGCCAGAAACGGCACGCGTGTGCGAAGCACGGTGTGTGAGAATGCGGTATGTGAGGAGACAGTGTGTGTTAGGTCGCGGTGTGTGAGGAGATGTCGGTCGCATGCGGGAGCACGCAGCCGCGTCTCCCGGTGTGAATGTGAGTGTGATGGAGTGGAGTCGTGCGTCGTAACACGCAGGTGTGCGTGGGTGGAACGGAGACGACGGCGACAGAGGGACAGAAGCCGGGTAGCGGCCGTAGCTGTTGTGGGACCGTGCCGGGTTCACCAGCGGCGAGCGCGAGGTCCGTGCTGTGCAGCGCACGAGACCCCCACGTGCTCGCTTGCGGGAGTGAAGCCCGGTCCGGAAACGCCAGCGGTGGATTTGCCGATCCCGCGGACGGACAAAGGTTAGGCAGGATTACGGATTTGGACCGGATGGGTTCTCCACGCGAGCGTGTGTTAGGCTCCAACGGGCAGAGCACATGTGTTCGCGTGGGGAGCCCCTCGGAGTGCGAGGTTTGCTTTTGGGGGCGCAGGGTGACGTCATGGCTGCACGTAGGGTTGGAATCCGGCAGGAGGGGTATCCCTGCCGGATGGTACCTGCCAAGAGGGACGAGGTACACGTGCAGCTGCATGACGTCACGGGCAAGGTGCAAGTGCGTGAGCTGTGAGTTGCCGCGCTGGTGCTGCGCATAATTGGAAATACAAAATTAACAAAAAGCCTCGCTTTCGGGTGAACAGGATTCCCGGTAAGGGGTGAAAGACCCCCCTGCCTGGGCACAGGATGGAACTAGCTAGGGGAAGGTTAGCTTAGCTAGACCGGCTCCATGGGCAGGGGTAAGCCCTATGGGGCCCGTGGAATGGATTAGTTAGAGGGACGTAGTGAGCTTTAGGTTGGGAAATGGATTTAAAGATTTGGAGACAGTGACGACTTTGGATGTGTAGAGGGGACGTAGCTTAGCTACGTAGTGTTAAAAGGAACGTGCTGTAGTGTAAGGGACGACGTGGGAGCACGAGTTAGGTAGGGGATTTAGATAGAAGGATGGCAGGATTCAGCGATGTGTGTGTTGGTGAGTTGCGTGAGTACGTGTTGTGTGAGTGAGGCCAGCGGGTCTGTGTGAATGGAGCGAATGTGGAATGCATGGTGCGATGAGTGATTGGGGGGAGGAGTGACTCCCGCCCAAGGACCCGGGGTCAGTAAAAAGTGAGTTAGCTGGGTTAGTCAAATTGATAAAAATGGAGGTCGTTTTGTTGTTGGTGGGAGAGTAGGCTCGATACCCATTTGGAGGGGTGCAGGAGCCCTGTTGACGGGCTGGGAGCGTGGCTGCGAACGGTGAGTATCGCTGAGTGGGTACCCCGGGCACCGGGCTAGTCGGCCGTGGTAGGCCAAGGGCCCATGGGGGCCGGGTTAGCGTAGTGGGCACGGTGCGCCCGCTTGGTGCGGGGGCCCGGAGCGCCGTTGGCCGCGTGGGCAGTGTCGTGGCCAGGGTGACCCTCGGAAAGGGGCCCGGGGCGCCAGCCTGCCACGTGTGCGTTCAGGGAGTGGCCATGGGGGCACTCCCCGGTGTTAGGGAGCTGGTAGGCTCGGAGGCAGTGTAGTGCCCGGGGGTGCCATTGTAGGGGATTCGGCAGAGGGTCGTGCCTGCCACAGGGAGCCACGCGTCCCAGCCATGAGACCGTGTGAGGGCACGGGAGGAAAATTAGAGGCGAGGCCGAAACTTGAGTGGACACCAACACAGGCGACGGGAATCTGGGTTTTTAGAACCAATAGATTAAGCGAGAGCGCTTGTTGAAAGCCCCGGTAGTTTAACAGTTAAATGGATAGGGTAGATTAGGAATGTACCCCTCCGCACCATCCATCCCTTCGCTCTCGTTGTGGGCCGCTGGACCCACTTTGGGTTAGATCGCTGAGATTGGGGAGGCCATCTTGAGGCTTGGTTAGCCTCGGCACAGGACGCTAGCTCTCCCTTATTCCCCTCCGGGAAGGGAACGTAGGGGTTGGAGAAGGCTAGGTGACAGAATAGGTTAGCCGAACAAGGACGATAAAGGGGTTAGGGTACGATTTATAGTGGAAGTAGGGAAGTGAAATAAAAACAACAAAAAATAAGTTGGGGGCTAAATTGGTTGTTACAAATTAAGGGAGTGGGTAGGTACAGTGACAGGCAAAGGCGATAGTGGGAGGGAGACAGGTAGGGTAGGTCCGAGCCCGCCTTCTGCGAGTGGCGAGCACCACCGCACTCCCTCCACCAACCTGCCTGCACGGCAGGGTGCCGGCCAACTTCATCGGCAGCTGTTGTTTTGCTACAAGGCCTGTGCCGGCCGGATCGTCTGCGGCTGGCTGTTTCTCTGCAAGGCCTGTGCCGGCCGGATCGTCGGCTGTTTTGTTCTTCAAGGCCTGTGCGGCCAGTTCGTCTGCCGGCTGTGTTTGCCTGCAACGGCCTTTTCTGCAGGCTATGTTGCCTTACCTTTGCCATGTCATGCCCACTGCCCCTGTTCACCAGCCCCGTTCAATTTTGTTTTGCACCCCTGTTCATTTCCATGCGCGCCAGGATCCGCAAGCAACAGTTTGCAAGCTGCAGGAACTGTCCTGTTGGCAGCTGCAACACGGGCCTGCAGTGGCGGCCCGTGCACCGGTTTTCTTTTGACTTTTGCCTTTTTCCTGCAGAGTTCATTGATCCTGGGCCATGGTTTAGTGTAAAATTTATAGGTTAAGGTATTAAGTGGTATTGTAAATATGAGTGCGCCCCGGCATGTATGTGTTAGCGCCGGCAATTTTATTTAAGTCGTCTGTGTGAGTGAGTTTGTTTAGTTAGTTACTCAGCCTCAGGTTATTTATTTGGGGACACGAATACCATGAATGTCGCACTCAGGGATCCGTAGGTAAAACGTACTAGGGAGAACTACACATGATGGCACACGATAATTTGACGACTCGGGATGAGTCTGTAAAAAGGGGAGGGGTAGTGTTACGGCTCTGGAAATTCGCAAACCCATAAAGGTCCCGTAGGTGAGATATATTTCTTAAGTACATGTGTAGTTAGCCCAAACCCATTGTATAGAGGGATTAATGTGATTCATTCGGGCTGCGATCCTTTGAGTTAGGCGTTTTTCTGTTCTACCTTTGTTTTGATACAACAACAACAACAACGCCAGCAGCCAAACCTACCTTCACCACTCGCTACCGCAAACCTCACATCACCGCCATTCCAAGCAGCTCCATGGCCATCGGACACCGCCGAAAACCCTCCACCACCTTCTCCTACGGCCATTCCCGCACCACTGTGGACGCCGAGCGTCGGGCTGTCTTCAGCGATACACGCGAGAGCACAGTGCAGATGGCGGGTTTTCTGAGGAGAATTCGGATCAGGAATGATACACGCCCACATCTGATCCACCCAATCAGGAAGCGCGGGCGGCTTGCCCCGCTCCAGACGCGCCTGACGAAAATCGGCATATGCAAATTTGAGGATCAGGAATGACACGCCCCCTTTTTCTCCGTCCAATCGCGAGCGTGGCTCCGCCCCTGAGGTCGTTTGGATCCGAGAATTTGCATATGGTGGGTTCCCGAAGCCGATAAAAAGGCGAGCGCAGTGAGTCGATCGAGCAGTATCGTGGAGTGAGTCGAGTTGGCGAGACGGTGGGGCAGATTCGGGAGACGGAGCTCGAGCAGTGTCGGTGGGCAAAGTCGGGAGACGAGCTCGAAGCAGAGGTGGGCAGACGGCTGCGGAGGCGAACGGCAGCGGAGGGCGATCGGCTGAGGAGGACCTGGAGGCTCGGGACGACGAGGTCGCGTTGAGTCGAGCAAGCCAGCCATACTCCTCCCCAGAGCATCAACAATTCCCCTTTCCCCCGCGCTGAGAGAGTGCGACAAGGGCCCCGTTCCCACTTACACCAGCAGGTGCCACGGAACCGCCGTGCAGCGACATTCTGCGGCTCGCCACGAGGGCGCGGTAGGACCCCTCGGTCTCGTGGACCTGGCCGCTCATCCAGGTTCCACGCGCATTAGGCCCACGGGCAGTCTGACTCCCTTGCCTTTGAGGGGGTCTTTTCTTTGCTTCGGTGTGAATGCGTGTTGTGGCGCCGTGTCTTGTAAGGTAGTAACTGTATAAGTGGTCCGTGTGTCGTGTAGTCGGTTTTAACTCCTTTTATATGTGCATTTCTTTTGTTCTATGTGATATATGTGCATTCTCTAATTGTGGCTGTAAATACGTGCTATATGTGTGCTCCGTGTGCCACGGAATAAATGTGCATTGTGTGAACTGTTTTCCCGTTTCGCTTCGTCATTTCTTCATTGAACCTCCATCCTGCTTCACGTAAAGGGTTCGTAGTGGGTGCAAAACGCCCGGTAAATAATCTGAACCGTCGAGGTCGACGATAACACCGCTCGGTTATCCCGATAGTACGGAACGACCCGCCCAAGCGGCTCGTGTCCGGAGTCGACCTGCGGCGAGGTACGATCGCCCGTTTACCATCCGCGTGGGTACTTAGGTAGGTCGAGTTTGGCGAACAACCCTATCCTACGCGGGTGGCCGATTGGCACGATTGTGGTGAGGTCGAAAAGGCCCACCCTGACTGGATCCCGGCGTTAGCCGGGAGGGTCACGACTGAATTGGTCCGTCCGTGGGGCGAGGCGGTCGCGGTTCGAGTCGCGTGGCCGATCGCACGCCGACGGGCGCGAATTCGCAACAATATTTACTGTCATTGAAGGAGTATCAAAGAATGTAATACTGTATTCGTTCAGTCCAAGCAGTATACATTTTTTGGATCACATGCACACACTTTGCAGTGCAGCAATGTAGTGGGGTTGGAGGGTTTTCATTTAACCAGACCCGGTGGTGTAATGGTTGGAGTGTCCTCTAAATCTGGGAGATCGGTGGTTCAAACCCCAGCAAACCCCAGCCAAGCCCTAACAAGCCATACCAAAGACTTTATAAATGGCATGTGCTGCTTCCTTGCTTGATGCTCAGCATTTAAGAAGGATAGAGTGTGAACAAACAACTTGTTGTTGGCAACCATAACATAGGCTTGTTCGGCCTAATGACCTGCATTCCATCCATCCATCAGGACCATACTCTGTGCAGAGCGTTAGTGCTGCCTAAGGCCTAAGTCACATTTTCCACGGCGGCCGTGGGGTCTACAAAATCTACGGCCACTAGCAATTATACGGCAGCCGCAGTATTTCCACGGTCCACACAATGTAGCAGTCACATATGTTTTTATTTTTCGGGTAGCCGCACGGCGTATTTATAAATTGTGGAGACCGAAAACGTGGGGTGCCGTACGGTCTTTGATTTTACGTCGCACGGTGACCTTAGGCGTTCCTGCGGCGGCCATAGAATTTTCAAGGCAGACGCAAGGTGCCTGCAGGGGGCCGCAGGGGGCCCTAAGGCGAACGTGCGGCCAGACGACGGTAACGAGTGGTTCTTTTTTTTTCTTCTTTTTTTTACCAGTTCTTTTGTTTCGGCTTGTCGAATTGCTACGGCGAACGTAGAAATGAAAAAGTTATAACTCCGCGTTATAATTCCACGGCGACCCCTACGGCCTGTAAAATATAGCCAAATGGCGTAGGGCCACCTTGAGGCCACCGCAGAAAACTCTGCGGCCGCTGCACGTTTCTGTCAATTCAGAGGGCGTACGGCCGCCGTATCCTCGCCGTAGAGCAAATGTGACTTAGGCCTAAGCAGTCTCCTTGGCTATTGGGCACAATCCTGGATGGGTCGCCCACTCCGACACAGTATACCAGCATGCTGGTA
>CM068967.1:49405288-49417204 GCA_035128595.1 Eptatretus atami
GCTCCTTGTGAGCCAACGGCCATCCATATCTGGTGCCCAACTGTGTCTATAGACATCCTCCTGCAGTTGGGTTACCTTTTCTCGGAGGTTGGTGGCACGAATTGCACTCAGGCCACCATAAAACACCTGATTCCGTATAAACACATTAAAAAAAAATATGCAAAGAAAACTGAAAACTCACTCCATGGGAGTCCCACCTGTGCGGCTGTCCTTCAGGGAAGCTCACCAAATGACAGAATTGAGGCAAAGCTTTCGGGACCCCCATTCTTTGATGATAGGAGGAAAAGCACAGGGTAACCTGAGGCAGTCCCTTTGGACTGGTGCATGAAATGTCCTATCCCAAAGGGAGGATGATCAACTGCGTCAGTCTGCTATCTTCTCTGTACCTGTTTGTAGTAAGGATGTTGAGGTCATGGAGGCATTCACTTAATTTGGCAATGATATTCATGTCTCCGCATGTTATGAGCCAGAGGTCTTTCGACGTCTGGATCGGGTCTGGGGAGTCATGGATTTACTGGATCATGGGGTGTGGCGCTGTCGGTACCTATGCTAGAGGACGAAAGTCCAGGTCTTTAAGTCCTTGATCTTTCCAGTCTTGCTCTACGGATGGACTTTGACTCTGACCAAGGATCTGAGATGGAGACTTAGCTCCTTTGGTACCAGGTCTCTGAAGAATCCTTGGCTATCGCTGGTCAGACTTTGTGCCCAATGAGTAGTTGCTAAGAGAGACTCAAATGAGATTTGTTGCCTGTATAGTCTGTGAGTGTCACCTGCGGCTGTATGTGGCTCGTTTTCCTGATGCTGATCCTGCTCACCAGATTCTAAATTAACTCTAAATTCTAAATAAGAACTCTAAATTAACATTTGCAATTTCATCATCATTTTATGGAAATCCTTGTATATTATCAGATATTAATGTATATAATAATGAAATTCACAATCGATAACTCATCATAGGACATCAATGTGTCGACACACTATGTATGTGAGTAAGTGTGTGGGGGGATGATGAGGGGGATTTCAATTGAAATGAAGAAGGAAAGCAAATAAGTGAGGAAAGGAAAAGAGGTTAAGGCAGTTTTGGAAGAAGAGGGTCGAAGGGGGCAGGAGAGGAAGGGGAAGGAATAAAAGGGGAAGGATATGAGTAAGGGAAATGTTCCAACATAAGCAGAGAATGGATGTCGAGCAGTGGAGGGCAAGGGTTCAAATTTCAGCCATTTTGTATCCATAATATGGAGGATGGCCTCCAAGGTCAGTTTTGCAAGACTGTAAACAGATTTCAGATGCTTACACTATTTGTGTTGATTTCGTTCAAACCAGAAAGTAAAGATGTATACACTTGTATATTCCCCCGGGCAATCACAGGATTTGTGTCCATCATCATCTGTAATGTTTCATTTGGAGAAGTTATGTCCTCGAAGATGGACAAAGATGCAGGTGGAGGAAATATCTGGAGACAGGTTCACCATGTTAGAAAAGCATCAAGCTTAACATCTACAGAGATCTGCACAGAGTATTAACATATGGTTAACAATGTATGTTCACATCTACCACTCTCAAAAAGGGGAATGAATGTATGACATAATAAATATTTGGTAAATCAAAAAATGTTTTAACAAGGAAAACATCTCACCTGCACCTGGACATCCACCTGTGTGCATTCGTAAAATGAGTTACAGATATCAATATGGACGACGAGGGTGTGGTTATTTGCAGGATCTCCAGTTGGCAAGATGATGTTTGAAGTTATGTGACTATTTCTGTTGCTGAAGATGTACTCGGTGTCTTGTGTTTTTGCTCTGATGATGAACATTCGTTTGTCTGTGTCACCGTCAGCCGATGTAGCGTTGGATATCCACCCGACGCACAGGAATGTGAACTTGGTCAAGCCTGCAGTACCTGATGACAGGTAGACAAGAGAGTGATCTGTTAATGACGATGCATGTTTTGTCCAGTTAACACTTGACTCATGATATACAAACTTGACTATTTTTGCCTCCTCTTAATTTACTTTCTCCTCTCTTGCTCCAAAACAACCTCAAATCCTGTACTTCAAGGCCATGTAGGCTGAGTGATGCTGCTTTTAGCAGTAAATGGCTCTCTTCTTTCCACAAACTGCAACTGAGCTGGATTTCATATTTAAGTTTGTGATTTATGCAGAGTAGTGTTTTGGAAAGAAGACAAAGTAGAGATGGGAGAGCAAAATGGTGTTTGGGAGGGTTAGGCTGGAAGGTGGCAGGGAGTAGAAGGGAAGGAGGTTTGTTGGTGGCAGCAGGGGATTGGGAGGTGGTGGCCGATCAAGAGCCACGATATGCATACCTGAGATTGGATTGCTGTGACACATTCCCCCGAAAGGTGAGACACTCAGCTGCAGACTGTACTGTGCAGTAGCCTTTGGCTGACCAGCTATGGTGGCAGATCCTACAACCACGTACGTTTTGTTCTGTTGAAGAAACTCAGGGAGGATGACCAGGCCCTCGGAATTGATACCTGATATTTGAGAATTAAAAAAAACGATCTGATTACATTAAAAAAACGACTCAAAATAATTATCATTTAAATACACTTGATGAACGTTGCCCATGCATCTTACCCATGTAACCAAAAGTAACCTCATCCCTGTATCCACAGACAAAATTTTAGTAATCTATCTTGAGGTCAGCTTATCGAAAGGTTTCCCATGTACCTGTACGTTTTATTTTAGCGATACCCAAGGCTGTTGTCCAGCTGGAGTACATCTGAGAGTTGGAGTTTGGCTGAAATATAAGCAAAAAGCAGTCTGACATAATGAAGAAACCAACTCTAAGTAGTGCTTGTTAGCATTAAGGAATGATTTGGTCGTTGCATAGAAACTAGTGTGTATTATAAAAGGAGCCGTGTCTGTCTGTCTGTCGTGCTATAACTTGAGAATAGATTCACGGATTTCAATGAAACTAATGATGGTGGATTCAGTGAACTCTTGGGAAGGTTGTTGATGCAAAAAAAAATTTTGTTTTTTTAAGGAAGGAAGGTTTGTGTGGGTACATGAACACACGTGACGAAGCTGCTAACGCCAACTTGCAATGCTGGATATCCTCGGACGGAGGGCAGGATCACCCAGGAATCCGTTTTTGTTCTTGCCCTATAGATTAGCCATTGCAGAAAAGATTGGTACTTCCATCAGCAAAGCAACAGCTCTTATAACGTAATCCATGCTGGTAACGTAATTAAGAAATCTTTGAAACGGACTTGGAAGCATTATTTGTTGGAGGTGCAGTTGTGCCACTGATGCAGTGCACCCTAAGGTTAGAGCAAGAATTCGTTCTTTGCTTCGGGTGCTGGTGAAGCACGATTGATACAAATTTTTAAGCGGAAACCATTTTGTTCCCACATTTGAGAGATACTTGGATGAAAAATGTACTTTTCATTCAAATCCCCAATTTACTGAATGTAGACGCAGCAATGCGCTGCTCCGGCACATGCTCCCATACCTGACCTGATTGTATGTGGACGCAGCGATGCGTTCCTCCGGCGCGTGCTCCCATACCTGACTGTATGTGGACGCAGCGACGCACTGCTCCGGCGCGTGCTCCCATACCTGACTGTATGTGGACGCAGCGACGCACTGCTCCGGCGCGTGCTCCCATACCTGACTGTATGTGGACGCAGCGACGCACTGTCCGGCGCGTGCTCCCATACCTGACTGTATGTGGACGCAGCGACGCACTGCTCCGGCGCGTGCTCCCATAACTGACTGTATGTGGACGCAGCGACGCACTGCTCTGGCGCGTGCTCCCATACCTGACTGTATGTGGACGCAGCGACGCGTTGCTCCGGTGGGTGCTCCCATACCTGACTGTATGTGGACGCAGCGACGCACTGCTCCGGTGGGTGCTCCCATACCTGACCTGACTGTATGTGGATGCAGCGATGCGTTGCTCCGGCGCGTGCTCCCATACCTGACCTGAGTGTACGTGGATGCAGCGACGCACTGCTCCGGTGCATGCTCCCATACCTGACCTGACTCTATGTGGACGCAGCGACGCGCTGCTCCGGCACGTGCTCCCATACCTGACCTGACTGTATGTGGTGTAAAATATTTATTCGCAAAATGTAAAATGTAAAAGCAATGCAAGCTTTATCATGTATCATGTTCTGTACAAACTGAGTAATTATATTGAGCACATTGTTGCTGACAAGCCTTGGTAGAAATTGAGGTTTCTTACTGGACTGTGCTGAGCACACGACTTGACTGTTTTCTTGAAGGGGGGAATGGGGTCCGACTTGACACCGAGTGAAGAAATAATTTGTATCACAATTTATATGTCCCATGACTCGTTCATTTTAAAGTTGCAATAACACCATTTATTTTCTATACTTTTTGAGAGTTCGATATCTCGTTAACATTGTGTTGGTGGCAATAATTGGCGCGACATTTCTCGTAATGATGATCAAATTGGATCTGAAGATATTCCATTCGATTTAATTTGTTGCACTTCATGTGCAGCACCTGACTGCTGAGTTGCATCATTACTTGGTATGCGGCTGTGCCACTAATGCAAAATCTCATTTGCATAAATCCAATATGGCCGCCAAATATCAATATTTTGCCACATCTTTGCTCTTGGACACACATCCACGTATGTACAGCATGCATCAATGCGGGAGGGCAAGACACAGCAAGGTTAAAACACTACACCCGACTAAGCAATTAATCTAGTACTTAACAGTTTTTAACTTACGCACGGCCGCACCTAACATTCATTCGAAAGCAAAAAAACCAGGAAATAAAAGACTTAACCCCCACAAGAAGGGAGTCAGACGGGTCCGTAGACCTTTATGGCGTGGGACTTGGCAGCGAACGAATCCACGTTGACCGTTGCGGTTACTGACCTCGTGGTGCGATGGTGGACGAGGTCGCTGCGTCCTGTCCCCCACGGCAAGCTTAGGACACCGCGGTGAGCCCTCGGCCTTCCCGGAGCCGGCGAGCTGCTCTCACTTCTCCACAGGATGAGCAGGATTTGGCGCGATCAGAGCTGGCAAAGCGGCGCCTCCGTCCGCGTCCTGTGCCATCGCCCGGAACTTCCCACCGATGCGAGCCCGACGACTCGACCCTGAATCCACCGAACCCAGACTCCGAAGACCAAGAGAGAAAGAAGAAAAGCCCCACGCACCCACGAAAACCACAACCCACCCCCTGGGTGGTCTGCGCGCCCTTATATCCCCCCCGTCAACGCCTCGCCCTCCCCTTTTAATCGCTCCACCCACCTCTGCCCTCCTCGCAGGAGCTTCCAGAAAAGGGGGCGTGCCCTCCGCCCACCTCCCGCGCGCCTCCGGGGCCGGAGAGAATCATCTTGGCACAGGTTCCAGGGGATTATTCCCCCAAAATCAGGCCCCCTTTTTTCACCTTTGAAACTTCCTGGGCTGGATATCGCACTCTCCCACACAAAGCGGTGGGAAAAGCAGCGGAAAAATCCCGCGACCAAACGATAAGAAGAGTTTGCTGGTTGGTTGCGATCGGGTTGTTGTGGTTTGAGGCGATCGGCTTGTTTGTGGTTTGAGGCGATCGTGTTGTTGTGGTTTTGAAGGCGATCGTGGTTGGGTGTTGAAATGTGGTTTGTCAAAATACGATAGGAAAAGAAAAAAAACTACTCAAGAATCACAGCCCTGTGCACACGGATAATTCCATTAAACAACGGTGGGAATCTAACGAACACAGAACTTACGATCTAACGAAAACGGATTAGGTTTTGCGAAATTTTCCACAGCCGTAACAATGGTTGGTCACTGGCACCACCATATAATGACCCCAACACGCACGTCAGTTTGAGAAGGCATGGACAAGTCCCCTCGCTCGGCCGCCAAACCTCAACAGGCGGTATGAGAAGAATGCGCCGGTAGACCACGGAGCCAGGCGAAGTGTGTACCCGGGGATGAACGAAAAAAAAAAAAAAAAAATTTTTTGGGCTTCAATCCTCCCGGAGGAGGAAGGGGGGGCAAAGAAAGGTCCCCTGAAAAACAAAAGCTCACCTCGCCCTTGGAAGGCCGGGGTTTCCCTGGCGCAGATTAGTGACGTGGTCATAAGATAAAGAATGGGGGCCACTGGCCCTTTCCCCGTATGCCACGCTGACCGCTGAGGTACATAGAGCGACCTTACGCCTCATGGATGGATCGGCCCGGAGTAGCCGAGCCAAGGACACCGCTCCGGGAGACGCAGGCTCGTGGGAGCCTTGCCGAGTGTAGAGGCCAGTTTAGCAAGGAAAGCACTAGTTAGTTGGGAAGGTTAGCTTAGTTGACGGCTTCATGGGGACATGGGATTGTTTCCAATGGAGCCGTTGGAATGGTTAGTTAGAGAGATTTTAGGATAGTTTAAGAAATGATTTGGAGACATGACAACATGGATGTGTTGGGGGCGTAGCTTACTATGTAATAGGAACGTGCCCGTTAGGAATAAGGGATGACCGAGGGAGCAAACGAGTTTTAGGGGATTAGCTGGGAATGGGAAGTGTTGGTGTGAGTCGAGAAGAAATGTGTAGGAATGAGTGTGGGTTTAGCGGGCCAGAGTGTGAACGGAAGAGAATGGTGATTCATGGTGCGAATGACTGAATTGGGGGAAGGAGTGAAACCCACCCAAGGGGACCCCTAGTCCAGGCAAAATAAGTGAAATCGGAACAATGCAACAGAAAGATTTTTTTAGCCAATGCATCTATGAGTCCCAAACACATACTAAAAGTCTAAGAGAATCCTGTTGAAAACGTTAAATTTTCAATAAATCCAATATGGCGCCAAATTATTCAAGTGGCATATCTGCTCACCAGAATTGGACATATTGGGTGATTCAACTTCTAGAATGGGTTTTATTTCATACAAGGATGCATAGAATACTTTTACTTCCTGGAACAAAATCTCATTTGCAATCAAATCCAAATTGGCCCGCCCATATATTTTTGCCACATCTTGCTCAAATACAATATTGGATGATTTCAACTTCTAGAATGGTATTTTGTATACAAGATGCATTAGAAACTTTAAACTTTCCTGGCAAATATCTCATTTGCAATAAATTCCAATATGGCCGCCAAATATCAATATTTGCCACATCTTGCTCTTGGATGATACTTTGAGCCATTTCAACTTGTATGTATATATCTTTTGCATACAAGAATGCATTTAGAGTATTTAACAATTTTCTTGGATGTATTTTGATAACATCTCATTTGCATAATCCATATGGCTGCCAAATACAATATTTTCATATATTTCTCTCAGACAACAGGTTTGAGCGGTTTATATTTCTAGAATATTTGAGGGGATCAAAGGTTAAATTTGGGATAGTTTAATATTTGATTGGATGGTTTAAATAATGATGGATGAATTTAATAAAATCCAATATGGCCACCAATATCGATATTTTGTGATCAAATTTATGACAGTCACTTCTTTGGCTAGTTGTTCATTGCAGGCATATTAACCCACTGAAGATGCCCATCAAGGTCATCATTATAGTCATCAGTGCGGGGAATGTCAAATTTCCGCCGAAAGGCGGAAATCCGACTTTCATTGCGCAAGTTGGGTCTGTGATTCGTCAGATTGCAATAAAATCCTGGGGGGGGGGTAGGGTTCTTCTCTATCCAGGGTAGGGGCAAAGACTATGGGAAGCTCCAAGTCAAAAACTCAGAAAAGTGCTGAACAAAGCCGCTGGCGAACCGCGCATGCCCGGCTCCCGGTCCCAGAACGGAGAACGCATATACGCTGTCTGAGAATCGTTAATTTATGCGCTAAACTTCCCCGTCATCCGTCCATTCACGGCGATTAAATACCAGCATCGAGGGTTTGCCTACGCGACATCCCCGCAATCTTTAATAATGAAAACTCATTCACAACTCGTACCTAGACCATATAGGAAAGCATGACCTTGATCATCGGTATCACGTGGCCCGGGTGAGTACGCGTGATTGGTTTTAAAGATTGGGCAATCCAAATACGTAGGGCTTCTTAGTTCCGTTTGGTATATTCATAGTGCCATTAATGTAATTAAATCGTCATGTCCATATCAACGACCTGATATGTTGAACGCACCCTGGCATTAGAATGGAAAAAAGCCTTCCTTAATCCCCCCCCGCCGTGTGATAAGGAAGCCGGTTAAGAACCTTGGAGATGGGGAACTGGCTGGGAAAAAAGGCCGATGAACGGCAGAATCGTGGACGTTCGTGAGAAAACTCAACGTGGCCGTGCTTTTTGTAATCTGCAACTCCGAGTTGCTTACGGGAAGTCCGGGATCGGTTCGTTTTAACAAACAGCACCAATACCCCCCCCCCGGCCAAAACAAATGGGGGGGGGTGAAAAAAGGGGGGCCCCCCTTGGGGGGCCCCCCCAAGGGCCAAGTTTTTTGGGAAAAAGGGGGAATAATTTTTAAAAATCCGTATTCAGGTAAGCCCCCCCGGCCAAAAGCCTATATAACCCTAATCAATACGCCCACGGCCTTGGCCGCCTTAGAACAACGTCTAGTGCAAGCGCCTTAGTACGGCAAAAAAACTAACATTAACACGATCTTGCGAACGCCTGCACGTGGGCAATGGTGGACATCTGTGTTTTGGTCTTGTTCCAGTGGCTAGCTAGGCCCTTTTTGGCCTGGTCTGCAGAGTCAAGGTTAAGGTCAAATTGGGGTGAACTCTTGATAAAATCCGTAAATGCAATTTAATATTGGCTAATCCACAATGAAGTGTTTGGGTCATTCCTTTCACAAATAACAGAGATATTTCCCAATTTGAATGTAGATAAAATGGAAAATCTGAGAAATTGCTGCACGAAATTGGTCAATAATCCTAATCGCGACTTTCCAAAAACATTCATATTTCCTTGGAAAAATGAGTTATTTTCCGAATTGCCATGAACACCATTTGTAAATTCTCTGGTGCCTGTCAATGACTATTTTAATGTCCTTCAAGGCATGCGGTTACAGCTTGCTAACAACGAGACCATCACTAAAACGTGTTGCACCAGTCAGGATGAGTACAACGCTGAAGCATTGGTGTGTGGATTCGTCCTTGAAAATCATTGCCATTACTTCTGGTGCCAAAAGTGACGAAATTATCAAAACTTAGCTAAAGACAAAGCCTCTTGACTTATTTATCATGAACGTGTGTCTGCCTCGTACAAGACAGGCATGGATTGCCAAAGACACTGGAAGGAAAAGAACTCTGCCAGCAGTTTTGAAACGTGCTTTTCTCGCCACATGATGAGTCTAAACTTCTGAGAGTAAAAGGATTCTTGCGATTCCGTATTACTTCTGCCAACATTACCAAAACGGTTGGTTGGTGAACACATCTGGCAATCTATTGATGTAGTCACATGGATCAGTAATATCTAACATGATGAGATGTTGCATTGTGATGGCAAAGGCAATCATTTTACCAACTGATGTCTATCTCTTTGGATTCATGCACGTCAATGCCCGTGGCTCCAAGACTGCTTTGAAACTCGCATCCGTGGGAGAGAATTCCCACACTTGTTAACCATTGGAGGGACACTGCCACCATGCAATAATGCCCTGCAAAGTATCTGCAACCATTTGTGTTGGTGTAAGTCATATCACATTACTTCACAATGCATATGAAATGGTCCTGTTGATCTTGAGAGAACTGTATCAGGAAGGTGTGTCTCTCGTTGATGTCCAATTACATGCCTGAACGATTCATCAGCCATCGCTGGCTATCGGCCTACGACTTGAGGTGGATACTTGTGCTCAGCTGATGCCCTCACTAGTTTTCCTACTATGCTTCTACCAAGGCACATCGCCCCATACAAGCAACTGTTGCTGAAAATATCACAGAAATGGTGAACTGAACTGCACAGCAGACTCCAGACAATACATTCCATCTTGAGAAGAAGAATTGACCGAAGGATGGAAGAAACCAAACAGAACACCCTGGATCGTTTGTCTATGTGAGAAAAAAGATGCGCCTCATCTTGAAGGTTATGTTGCGGTTACTCCTCAAGAAGTATGTAGTGCTGTTCCCAAACAAGGTCTCCCATGATTCAAAATCCATGACGAGATCTGTATCTCTGAAGGAGTTCCTAGCTGCTTGTAAGCCCAGGTGATTAAGAATCTGTCACAGAAGGCCACAATCATTCTGCAAGTTGGCCAGGGAAATGCCCAACAACTGTTGAATGTGAAGAATGTTCATGGGAAAAGCAAAGTCATCTTGAACTGTCTCCTCCACACGACTGTTCAAGTGATTCAAAAACCAATCTGAATGAACGCCTTTAAGCACATGTGGGATGTTCCTCTTGAGAAGATGCCGATACTGAATCATTCTCCGTGCAGCATCACTATTGACCCAACCGTAAGAGCCATGAATGTTGACTGTGAAGCTTATGTGCGAATTCCAGACTTGAATGACCAATGTCCTGAATTGAAGGAAGAGAAGGTTGCCTATGACTTGAGGTTACGACAGTACCCAGTATGCAAACTTTGGCTCCCCAGACAGATGGATGGCGAATTGGAAATGAGTGGTGGCAAACCAGTTCTTAACAAGGAAAAGTATACCTGCTAAGAAACTGTGAGGCATTCGTCTTGCTTCCTTATGACCCAAGTTTTGAAGGAATCCTTCAATGTCATGGAGACGTTTTATATATCCAAAACAAGCAAGAGTTGCACCGGAGACATACAGTGCTATTCAGACTGTAAAATATTCACTGAGGGCATCTGGAAAGTCAAGCATGGAATACTTAAGAGGGGATGACCCAAAGTTGATCGGTTAATGTTACTCTTGGTCAAAAACATGCGCACAGCTATCAAGGTGGACAAGGGCTCAAGTTGAAAAGAACAAGAGAAGAAAAAGAGACTGGAAGAATGGCTTTTCTGATCAGAGAACCACCACTATTGCATAGAGGAATGGCCGAAAGAACTTAGTTGCCTGCAGCAAAAGACTGCTAGAACTGCCCATCACGAAAGAATCTAGGAAGTAACCTGTCTTGTTCGGATGTGTTCTTGTTTCTGTCATACAAAATGGCTGTTCCCTTTTAAATCTGGTTTGACTGTGACCATTACTAGTAAATACTTGTTACGACTTCTACATTGGCTCAAAACATTTGTGATGTTTACGAAACCCAATTCCCCAGGCGGAGTTAGTGCTGCTGACTGCTTTATATGCGGAACTGAATTGTCTGACAACATTGACAAAAACAGACTAAGTCTGAAGGTTTATTTTGATTAGAGTGAGTATAGAACCAATAAATCATTTTTGGATGCTCAATCAAATCCAAAGCATCTTAGAATTTTAGAAATTCTGGACGAGGGGGATACACCCCCTTCGTGCCCCCTCGGCTCGGCCTCATTCAGACTTTTCCTAATTCTGTGACATCCCCTGTCAGTGAAATCTGTAGCTGTGAGTTGCACAACTTGTCCACGGCATTCTCCACAAACAGCACTACAATGCAGACTATACTTTCTGCATGTGCACTCTTGTTATACAGTCTGTTTTCAGTTACAGCAGATGACATCCAGTAGTTTTGATGGGCTGCAAGCTGGTCAGTTTGTTTGGCAAACATTGTCCATCCACCATGTGCCATCCCCACTCTTCCGGCTTATTTGATGCTTCTCCTTTCCACTCCATCATCTGATAATAACACGGAGGCTGTGATACTTTGCAGCTGCTGAGGTTGGGGGTAAAGTTTGAGGTTCTACATGAGATTGCTCTTGAAGACTTCTCACAAAATCGCCTGTATCGTAAAGTGTCCAGTCCTTGTTCTTTGGCACCACCATAAAATGACACAAGTGCTTTTTCTCCTGCTGCAATAATGTCCTGTTTGCCACATGTCCTTCTTGGCTGAACACCTTAGCTTGCTGACGGAACAGGGCAACACTCTTGATCTTTCTTACTGCTAAACCTTTCCAATCCAACAGGTGAGAGTTGTATTCGCAGCAAGATTGCC
>CM068967.1:49417229-49428860 GCA_035128595.1 Eptatretus atami
TGATATATTTGAGCCATTTCAACTTCTAGTATATATCTTTTGCATACAAGAATGCATTTAGAGTATTTACAATTTTCTGGATGTATTTTGATACACATCTCATTTGCATAAATCCAATATGGCTGCCAAATATCAATATTTTACCATATATTTACTCAGACAACAGGTTTGAGCGGTTTATATTCTAGAATATTTGAGGGGATCAAAGGCTAAATTTGGGATAGTTTAATATTTTGATTGGATGGGTTTAA
Organism: Eptatretus atami; assembly: GCA_035128595.1. Classification (NCBI taxonomy): domain Eukaryota; kingdom Metazoa; phylum Chordata; class Myxini; order Myxiniformes; family Myxinidae; genus Eptatretus; species Eptatretus atami. The sequence continues at coordinate 49,417,481 of CM068967.1, forward strand.
ATAAAATGGATGAATTTAATAAAATCCAATATGGCCACCAAATATCGATATTTTGTGATCAAATTTATGACAGTCACTTCTTTGGCTAGTGTTTCATTGCAGGCATATTAATACCCTACTGAAGATCCCCATCAAGGTCATCATTATAGTCATCCAGTGAAATCTGGTAGCTGTGAGTTGGCACAACTTGTCCCACGGCATTCTCCACAAACAGCACTACAATGCAGACTATACTTTCTGCATGTGCACCTCTTTGTATTACAGTCTGTTTTACAGTTACAGCAGATGACATCCGTAGTTTTGATGGGGCTGCAAGCTGGTCAGTTTGTCTGGGCAAACATTGTCCATCCACCATGTCCCATCCCCACTCTTCCGGCTTCGTATTGATGCTTCTTTCCTTTCCACTCCATCATCTGATAAATATCACGGAGGCTGTGATACTTTGCAGCTGCTGAGGTTGGGGGTAGAGTTTGAGGTTCTACATGAGATGTGCTCTTGGAAACCTTCTCACAAAATCGCCTGTATCGTAAAGTGTCCAGTCCTTGTTCTTTGGCACCACCATATAATGACACAAGTGCTTTTTCTCCTGCTGCAATAATGTCCTGTTTTGCCACATTTCCTTCTTGGCTGAACACCCTTAGCTTGCTGACGGAACAGGGCAACACTCTTGATCTTTCTTACTGCTAAACCCTTTCCCAATCCAAACAGGTGAGAAGTTGTATCGCAGCCAAGGATTGCATGGATAAATAACACATGGTCACAAACATCAGGACCAAGAAATTCCTTAGACTGCTTTATGCACCATATCATGGTCTTTTTTGCTGATTTCCTGGGCTCTGGGGCCAGGAACAAGTCATGTCATCCAGTTCAACATGATGCAGTAGGAGGATGAGCAAGTCCGTGTCATCCCCTATCAGGACAGTGTCTTTGATTCTAGCAGATGCAACAGCTGTTTGGACAATGAGCACATCAGCATCATGCTTTGCATGATCTATATTACACCCAGCCCGCTCTAGTTTGTCACTAAGATAAACAATAAATCGCTGTTTGTTTGTCACATTTTTCAAGAATTCCTCCTTCTTGGACTGTATAACCATTCCACCAGTGAAGTTTACTGTCATGCCTGAACAAGCCCCTGTCCTTCTCATGTGCGTGGCATCTTTTGTTGTTGGACCGTCTTGGTATCCATCAAAGATAATGGTAGCAGCCCCATATTTATGTGTAACATATGTGACATAAAGCTGACTGACTCTCATATGTGGAACCTCTTGGCCATGGAAGACGATGAAGTAGCGCACCACCATTGAGAATATACTGGACATTTCCAATTGGTTCTCGTTGCTCCCCTTGCATGGTCTTCCAGAGAACATCGGCAAGGACAGCCTTATTGGCCTGCAGGGGAAGGAAGGAAGATCCAAACAATGCTGGGGGGGTAACTACACAGTTCATATTTGAAGAGTGACTGTAGATCTTCACAGCGCTCCCAATGTTTACCAGTCTCTGGAAGATCAACTGTGGATCTACCTTCACAGATTCTCCTTTGATCTTGACAGTTGATCTTGAATAAAGTGTCACTGCTCGATCACATTTCCGGAAGGTGAACTCTTGTACAGATTTCCAACCATGGATGCTAGAATCTTTTCTCCAACTGTTCTTGATCTTCAACGTTGACTCCTCCTGGGCTGTCATGCCTTTGCAATGTTAAACAGGGACGGATCCCATGCGAATGGAGCTCTCTCCTGAGATAGCTGATAAGATCAAGGTGTCATTGACATCTCTCGCTTGTCTAGCTTAAATTGACAGGTCTTTGTGCTGGTCACTGGTTTCAAATGAGATGCCACTGAGCTTTTGCATGGCCTAGATGCATCCAATGAAATTTTAAGTATTACAAATGCATCCTTGGATCCAAAGATCTCATTATAGAAATTTAAATCACTAAAATACATCACCTGAGAGCAAAGATTTGGCAAGATATTAATATTTGGTGGCCATTTGTTTTATGCAAATGAGATTTTGTTCCAGGGAAGTTTAAAAGTATGCTAATGCATCCTTATATACAAAATACCCATTCCAGAAGTTGAAATCCTCAAATATGTCATCTGTGAGCAAAGATATGGCACAATATTGATAATTGGCCGCCATATTGGATTTATGCAAATTAGACGTATTTCCGCAATAGGGATTTCTTAGGACTTTTAGTATGGTGTTCTGGGGAACTCATAGAAATGCATTGCGCTAAAAAAAATTCTGTTGCAATTTGTTCCCGATCAAGTGAAAAAATGGGCTGGATTGCCTGGACTACATGAGATACACTGGTACATGTACACAATTTCTTTTGTTTTCATACAACACAAGTATCAACAGATTCCCTTTGTGCACATAGGTTTTGTCAGCATAGATATTACCTTAAATGACCAGCAATAAAGTTGTCGGTACTTTTAAGGTTTTTATTATTATTATTAACAAACATTTGTAAAGTGTAACCTTAAAGGCAAACATATCCATGCCGAAGTTGACCTGTTACGATGATAAAAGAAAGCAAGTGTTGGCCCCCAAATCGTTTGGGATTGAGCCTCACTTGGGTGTAATTGGTCCTAATGGCTGGATGATCATTCAGTGTTGTTTTTTTTTTTAGTAAAGCATACCTGTTGAAGTGTTTTGGCTAAGTGTCTTCTCTTCGTTGCCTCCCTCCAGCAGTTGCCAAGTATACTCGGTAACTACATCACTTCTGCAATTCCCACATTCCATTTGGAGCTTCACGTCAAGTGATGTTCTGCTGTATTCCCAACAGTTATCTTTGCACCTGTGAGCAGAATACCGGTCAGTACATTGCTATATGTCACCGTGTGTGTCGTATTGCTGTTGTTGAGAGTCTTTGTACATGCATGGTGATGTTCATGTCGGTAGGTGAATTGTGAAGCGGTTACATTATTTATTTTAGACAATAGAGAGTGATGGGCTGTTTTAGAGTTGAAACCGAGTTAATCATCATGATGGTGGTGCATTCTCCAGAGGTTGGCCTGAAAGTCGCTTTACCCCTGTTAAAATCATCACACCTCCCTCCTCCCTTCTTCTCCGCCCTCAGGTACAGGTATGGGAGCATGCGCCGGAGCAGCGCGTCGTTGTGTCCACTTTCCGCCGGTACTCCAGGGGCCTGCTGGCCATTTCCCAGGCAGATGCCTGTCCCATTGGCGTCCTCCACTCCACTGGGAAGGGGTAAATTGAGACTCCCTCACTGAGAGTGATATGCTGTGATAATATGCATGATATGTGGCAACACTGACTCACGAATGCGGGAGTCCATAGTAAGTTAGACAACATGGCGGACACAAGTTGTTGCAGTGTTGAGCGGCTGGTTGCTTGTGTTTGGGTGCATTAAGGGCACATACAGGCCAAACAATTGCTGAAATGCAGACAGCTTCGCGGAACGCTTTGGAAAACCTTCTTCCATCAAAGTCCCCTGACCGTGGCCACCACGTAGTCCAGATCTAAAGATGCCAGCCAACTCTTTGTGGGGCTTCATCAAGGAGAAAGTGTCAACAAACCAAGATAGACGATTGAAGAATAGTGAGCTGCAGTGGTTGTCTCTTTCACATAGGTGACTCACACAAATGCTGCACAAGATGTCGAAGAGGACTTGGCGACTAATTCAGTGGTGCAAAGAGAATGATGGACGAATGGACCAAATACAGATACAATGACTGATTAACCATTGTTAGTACTGCACAATAAAACCTGTACCTGTATATTAAAAGAGTTTAAGAACGAATGCTTTACTGGAAAGGGGTAAAGCGACTTTCAAACAAACCTGCAACATATAGTTTATCTTCGTACACCAACTACATTTTAATGATATGATACTGTGATAAACTAACTACTGCATTGAACTATTGAAATATGAAAGTATAATTTGTCTGCTGTGAAACCATAAATTTTCATACCTAATGAAGATATCCGCTGGCTGTCCGTTCACCACGTGCAGGTATTGGCTAACATTGGAGATCTTTGATCTTTGGACCCAGTCCCAGTGACCAGCAACAAAGAATCTGCTTGCAACACATCACGAGGCAGGATGAAGTCCCCTTCTGGAATCACGTGACCTCCACAAAGTGGTTCGCTAGCCATGGACTGATTTGCAGGATGTAAAACCCAGCATTCCCAGGAAAAGGTCATATCTTGGCTGCTTTTTACTTTTATATCCGGATCATACGACTGACTTTTACCATCCACAACTGCATCAAGTTCATTGCCAATGGTTCTTCTTTCACCACCATAAATGGCCATTACAAGGGGGAATGATGAACTTGCAGCAACATTCTGTGGAGACCCCTAAGATTTCTTCAGAACCCAAAAGAACCCTCACACTGTAGTTTCCTGGCTTGAAATATCTGGTTGGAAAGTATGCATCGGCCCAGGTAGAAACAATATTTCCAGAACTTTGAACGTTCGTCTCATTGAAGACACTCCACTGGTATTCCCGGTTTGTAATCTCATCACATACATTTTCCACCACCTACAGAGAGCAGTAGGTCTTCAGAGACATACATTCTGATCATATTGCTGTAAACATAAGCTTTGGCCATTGGACAGGCTTTCACTGTGACCATCTGATATTGTTCTTTGTGGGAGACTGTGGTCTTCACCATAAAGTATAGCTTGTAGATTCCATAACCAGGGTACGTGTGATTAATATGAACATTACCATTATAAATCAATGAGGAGTTGATGTTCGGTAGAGAAAATATGGACGGGCAGAATGAAGGTCCAAGGATGTATGCGGAACCATCACCCGGCTTCAAGACGGAGCAGGATACGACACCGGAGGGTGATGGAAGTGTTATTTTCACAGTCCTTGGCTGGTTAAGCACCTCGACCAACACCGCAAGCATCAACAATAATCCTGTATAAAGTTCCAGGCGCATGGCGATTCTGTTTCTCCAAGTAACAGGTATCAGTTTAAAATGCAGAGCAGGACAGCGTTTTATAGAGGATGATGTGGGAAGTTGTGTTTGCATCAACATTTGCCTTGAAATAGCAGCAAACAAAACAAGCATGGATCAGTGATGGAAACAGAACTGTGATTGCAGTGTATTTTGCAAAATGAAGAAAATTTTAGAGCATCACAACCTTTGAGTCATTTGCAAGGTTTTCAAAAAGGTCATATTTACATAAAAAAATAAAAGTGAGAGAACAGGGGTAGAATAAACATTTTGCCAACCTCCAAAGGATGACAGGCTGAGTCAACTCCATCTGGTGTTAGTTCAACAGCAAACGGGGCTCAAACTGAGAACTTGAAGATACCAAGCCAGCCACCCTAACCACTAAGACACAACACCAGGCTTATACACACACGTACTCGATTGTAGTTGATTGGATTTTTACCTCCGACACCAAAGGTGGATGGAAGTCCGAGATTATGTTTTCACCCCCGTTTGTCCATCTGACTGTAAGCAGGATATCTCAAAAAGTGATGGACAGATTCGGACAAAACTTGGTAGACGGGTTGAGTGTATGACAAGGACAAATTGATAAGATTTTGGTGAAGATCCGGATCTGGACCCGGATAAAGAATATTTTAAATGATTTTTCACCATTGAAGGGATAAGGCCAAAAACAATATACTGTATAGCATGATATCTCAAAAAGTTGTGTACCGATTATGACAAAACCAGGCGGATGAGTTGGGTGATGAACAAGAACAAGTCATTAGATTTTTGTTGAGGTCCAGATGCAGATCTGCCCTATCAGTGGGATACAAAACGTAAACTGCACAGCCTGGTGGAGGTTTGCACGCTATCGAGTGCCGTATGTGACATACCAGGACACCGATCAGGTCAGGTATGGGAGCATTGTGCCAGAACACGTGACGCCACGTCCACTTTCTGCCTGCACTCCAGGGGCCTCCATCTGGCGATCCCGCAGGCAGATGCCTGACCCATCCCCATGTCCTCGAGATAACAGTCAACCTGCTGCAACCACGAGGCCATGTGGTCAGCTCGTTCACTCCCTCCACTCATGAGGCTCCCTTGCTGAGAGAACCCTGGTGAGCAGGATCAGCGTCAGGAAAGCGAGCCACATTTCCATACAGCCGCAGCTGACGCTCACGGACTATACAGGAAACAAATCTCATTCAGTCTCTCTCAGCAAACCCTTGTTAGACACAAAGTCCATCCAGCTCCAGCAAAGGATTCTCTGAAGAGACCTGGTACCGAAGGAGTTTGGTCTTTGCCTCAGATCCTTGGTCAGAGTCCAAGTCTCACAGCCGTAGAGCAAGACTGGAAACATCAAGGACTTAATGGCTCGGATTTTTGTCCTCCTACATAGGTACCGACAGCGTCACACTTTTGGTCCAGTGTATCCATGACTCCCAGGTCAGACCCAGATGTATATCGACTTCTTTCTCACACATGTAAAGACATGAATATGACTGCCAAGGTAAGTGAATCTCTCTGTCACCTCAACATCCTCACACACAGACAGCTGCAGACAAGATAGTAGCATCCAATATGTATGGAACGCCTGGATTTTAATCTAGACACAGGAGACCCATAATCCCAGCGGCTCTGACTCCTCATTCAATGCTTCAAGGGCCCCGTAAAGATGCCAGAGTATCTGCAAAGATGAATGCATCATCTGCAAAATCAAGGTCAGAGATCTTGCATTCCTAAACGATGCACCGCAGCTTGATCTCTCCAACATCCTCCCCAGAATTCAGTCCATACGTGATGAAAAGTGTGGGTGTCAGTACACACACCTGGCAAATTCCAGTAACAATGGAAAACTACAGTGTCTACCAGTGTGCTCAGTTCCTCAGTAATGATCACAGGCTTGTTGCAGCAACTCTGAAGCTGTGTCTCAAATCAAGAGAATGGTACCAACACAGCCAAGACTGGATATTGGCACGTTTAGGATGAAAATGGTAGCAGTCTGGCTTTACACAAAAGAGGCTACAATTTCATCCTTGAGCATGCCAACATCCAATCTAGGCTGGGATCGTACCATTTTCCTGAATTTAAGCTGCAACTTGTGATGCTGTAATAGAGTATGATCAAGGAGGTGAGGAAGGGCTTTACAGAAGATCCAGGTTGGAGTGGAGGAAGTAAATGAACAGCTAGGTAATATAAGAGCGGATAAGGCTCCGGGTCCAGATAATATGCACTAGAGAGTATTGATGGAGGTGGCTGAGCAGGTAAGCGAGATGTTAACGGATATTTTCAAGAGCTCACTGGAGTCAGGACAGGTACCGGAGGATTTGAGAATAGCAAATGTAGCACCATTATTTAAGAAAGGATCCAGAGAAGAATTGGAAAACTATAGACCTGTTAGTTTGACTTCAGTTGTAGGGAAGGGTTGGAGACATTAATTAAAGACCGGATGAGGAACAATTTAAACAAATACAAACTAATTAAAGGTAGTCAGCATGGGTTACCAAGGTAGTTCCTGTTCAACAAATCTTTTAGAGTTCTATGAGGCAGTGTCTGATTGGGTGGATGAGGGAAAGGCAGTGGACATACCTCTGCCAAGCTCTGCCAAGAGCGCATACAAAGTGGGCATACCTCTGCCAAGCTGAACAGTTTACGTTTGTATCTCACCGATAGGTCAGATCTGCATCCAGACGTGGACCAAAATATCCGCTAATCAGCTTGTTCTTGTCACCTAACCAACTCATCCACCAAGTTTTGTAACAACCCATTCATACGTTTTGAAATATTGTGCTGTATATATTTTTGGCCCGATCTCTCAATGGTGAAGAATCACTTAATTTTTGTTTTTTAATTTCTTATCCGGATGTAGATGTTCATCAAAATCTAATCATTTCTTCCTTGTCACACACCCAACCTATCTACCAAGTTTCTTCTGAATCTGTTGATAACTTTTGAGATATCTTTCCCTGTTATACAGACAGACAATCAAGGGTGAAAACGTAACCTCTGTCCACAAACGGTAACAATGAGAAATAATTGATTTCATTTCTCGATGCAGCATCTATTGCGATGCCAAGAAATCCCTATCCGGTTTAGCATTGAGCCGAGATGTCTCACAGCCTGGTCAATCCTTTACCCCCTCACCCCCATGACCCCCCTAAAAACACGTGAGAGTTTTCTAAATTCTGCCACATTGCAGGATATGAAGAGTTTATCCTCAGCGGACAATCCAGATGCTCTCACACATGCTTGATCGTATTCAATTCTGGTATTGGGAAATTCAGGGAAGAAGCTTCATGCCATGTTTCCTCTTCCAGGCTGTTGTCAAATAGGAGATGTGGCATGTTGCACCATTTTTCTTAACAATATGCCCATTAAATCTCTTTATGCTTTATTTCAGGGTATTAGACTCTCTTCAAAAAAAAAATTTCTTACCTCACATAAGCCCCCATGGGGTGAAAGCATTTCAGCAGAAAAAAATTCAAAAATGCCAATCCCGAGCTCACCTGATCCCCCCGATGGGGGGTTAGGTGAGGTTTTACAAAAAAACAATCGTGTAAAGCATCATCTGACAAATAATCGCTTCGTGCTCGTTACGTTCATATAAAAATAGGTGTTGCTCGTAATGCCGTAACTTGTCAATTTATTGAAAATGTATTTGCGTCAAAGGTACGCTGTCCCACCGCGGTGGTGTGACCACTGCTCTCTTCACACCTGTTATTATTAAACGGTTTTCTCCATCATTTCTGGCCTAAATACAGGTTACTTTGTGTTTGTATAGTACATCCTTTCTCAGGACTATTGCCTCCTCCTCAACTTCAGCCTCATTGTTTTCCTCCAACGGCACAATTTCACATTCGCACTCATCATCGCCCTCATCACCTGACTCGACAAGCTCAACAACTTGATCATCGTGAAAGTCCATCAATCAATCTCACACACACACACACACACACACACACACACACACACACACACACACACAATGATTTGTGAACAATTTCCTGAGTCAACCTCAGCAAAGAGCGAGACACCATCTCCACAGTCCACTTCCAGTTCCCCACCGTGGGTGAACACCTTTCACCATTTATAAACACTCATCCCACGTTTGGAAGACCCAGAACGCGCAATCTCCACGGTTTTGGCACCTTAAACTCCATCGTTGCCTGCTCCTCATATTGAAATAACATGGCGTTTCGTCAACGTTGAATTTGTGATGGCGGTGGTATCCAGTCATCCAACCGGGCACAGCATCCAGGAACTCGAGGATTGCATCGCGTTGTTCTCCTTTGCTGGAAAAGCAATGCTGTTGGGAGACTTTAGTGCTGGCACATTGTCCTCGATGATGTCGCTTCATGAAACGCCAGATGCAGTCATTGCTCGCCGTGAAGTCATTATGGCGAGCTTCTCGTGATTCAACTCAAGCGCTTTATCGACGATGTTCTTGTGTGCAACGCGATGCTTCAAATCTCCTTCAGATCGGACAAATTCAATGAGATCCTTCTCAAGATTCTTCAACTTGACGACATGGTGCTTCGAGTCGAAGCATTTCCTTTTGGCATTGTTTGTCATTGGTCGCAAATACTCTTCAGTATGCACCTATGTCCGCAAAATATTCCTGTCGATCATAAATAAGCTCATCAGAAGTACTCGTGTAATTTTGCTTTAACTCGCGCCATCGATCAATCGCACGAAGTTTAAACTCGATTGAGTAGCTTTTGTGAAGGCGTTTTTTAGCCTTTTCTTCAGGAGGCTGGTCAGCCATTGTAGAGGACAAAGAGCGGAGGAAGGAAAATTGCAAAATGCTAATCCCCCACCTCGCTCAATCCCCATGGGGCTTTGGTGAGGTAATATGTCACCCGAGCCAAATCGAGACACCCTTTAACAAACACCAGGTTTGACTTCCATGCCAAATTTCTCTCATTCAACAATGCGACTTCCATGCATGATCACGGGTTGAAGACATTGGGGTAAATGTCTTCTCCAAGTGTGATGTCCAGATGTGAAGTATTGACATTTAGATTCATGGAGAAGATTACACACTGCCAATGGTCCAGTCTTGCCAGACATCTCCTCTGAGCAGACCTTGAAATGATAATATCGATTAATACCGACACTGGACAAATGGACCGAACTGGATTTTTACTCCCTTGGACTGCATCAATTAATGGCGGCTTCGTGGGCGGGAACCTCAAGGAGCATACGAGATCCTTGGTTCAGTTTTAATGGGATTTATTCGCCTCCACAAATATTGGGGAAAGAGTAAAGCATGACGGTTAGGTACAATGGCGTGATTGAGAGGGGGGAGCGGGGGGGGGGGGGGGGGGGGGAGGGTGACAAAAGATCAGATAAAAATTGATTTTAGAAGTTTGACCTTGAGTTGATCTTTGACCATTTGATCTCAAAATAGTTGATTTCCCAATTCAGTGAAGTAATATGGAAATTCTGTTCAAATATAAAGTTAATCGGATGAAAAATGACGATTTTAGAAATTTGACCTCAACATGACCTTTGACCTCAAAATCAATAGGCTTCTCAGTTGAGGCTACCTCTGCAACTTGGTGAAGTTTTGTGAAGATCAGTATTAAATTGTGACCTGGAGGTGATAGACAGATAAAAAATCAACTGACCAATAGGCCGATACTTAAAAATCTTCGATTTTGCAAGTAACAAACAGACCAAAATGCAATACCCTCGTCCTTCATGGATAAATAACACATGGTCACAAACATCAGGACCAAGAAATTCCTTAGACTGCTTTATGCACCATATCATGGTCTTTTTTGCTGATTTCCTGGGCTCTGGGGCCAGGAACAAGTCATGTCATCCAGTTCAACATGATGCAGTAGGAGGATGAGCAAGTCCGTGTCATCCCCTATCAGGACAGTGTCTTTGATTCTAGCAGATGCACACAGCTGTTTGGACAATGAGCACATCAGCATCATGCTTTGCATGATCTATATTACACCCAGCCCGCTCTAGTTTGTCACTAAGATAAACAATAAATCGCTGTTTGTTTGTCACATTTTTCAAGAATTCCTCCTTCTTGGACTGTATAACCATTCACCAGTGAAGTTTACTGTCATGCCTGAACAAGCCCTGTCCTTCTCATGTGCGTGGCATCTTTTGTTGTTGGACTCTTGGTATCCATCAAAGATAATGGTAGCAGCCCCATATTTATGTGTAACATATGTGACATAAAGCTGACTGACTCTCATATTGGAACCTCTTGGCCATGGAAGACGATGAAGTAGCGCACCACCATTGAGAATATACTGGACATTTCCAATTGGTTCTCGTTGCTTCCCTTTTGCATGGTCTTCCAGAGAACATCGGCAAGGACAGCCTTATTGGCCTGCAGGGGAAGGAAGGAAGATCCAAACAATGCTGGGGGGGTAACTACACAGTTCATATTTGAAGAGTGACTGTAGATCTTCACAGCGCTCCCCAATGGT
>CM068967.1:49457279-49474391 GCA_035128595.1 Eptatretus atami
ACAACTCTTCAGGACCTCCCAAAGCACCCAGACCCCCAAAATCTCTACTCAGCTTGTTCGCAAACTCCTCCGCGACCCTCTCATCCTTGAGCTTGCCAACATCCAGCCGAGCCTGGGATGGTACCATTCTCCTGGATTTAAGGTGCAACTTCAGAGTTGCTACAACAAGCCGGTGGTCAGCGATGATATACACTGTCGAGGCTCATATGAGAGCAAACACAAGAATGTCCAACAATGGGAGCAGGAGACAGATAGAGGAAGGTGGGAGAGGAAGGAAAAAGTGGGGAACAGAGATGTAGAAATCTGTGGAAGGGAGGGGATGGGTGGGGTACACATGGTAACAAGATGAACACTACAGGGACTTTCAGGAAGGAAAGCAGGGAATTGAATGAGGTGGGTTTTGGGTGGATGCAGGGTAGAAGAAGATCGTGTTTTGGATGGGGGAAATAGAGATGGTGGTGAACGGCTGTTTTGAAGAATGGAGGAAAGAGTGGATTGAAGAGAGTATGGCGTTTTTCCAAAGGGGGAAAAAAGAGGGATTAAAGTGAAGGTGAGCAGGATTCCGTGATTTTGGTGTTTTACCAGAAGGGGTGGGGGTTGCTGGCAGACCTTGAGAGCTGGGAAATTAGGGGGGAGACATTCTCAGACAGAGCAGGGGGGGGGCCGGCAGAGAGGAGTGGTGAGAAGACAGAAAGACCACCGACCTGCTTGCGTGAGAGAGTGAGACCCAATAACTCAGCCTCACGCGGAGATACCAATGATCCTAAATTCCTTGGTTCCACACATCGTGAAGCGAGAAATGAGAGGCGGGAGAGAGCACCAGCCCAGAGAAGGGGCAGCGTACTGCCATCAGCTGCGGACGAAAGCTTTTTCGATGTGGTCAGGAGCTCAGTGTTGCGCAAGGAAGGACTTTTTTCATGAGGAGGATGCCAGTCGGCTGATGCTTGGAGGCCAGGTGAAAATGTCTTTCTCCAGGAAGATCATGGCAGATGTGAACCCAGAAGCTTTGAATAAGGACTTCATAAGAGAATTGTGAGAAAGTAGATGGGGGGGGGGGTCCAGAGTCCTTTCGAGAGACATAGAGAGTGTAGAGATTGTCAGGATTGAAAGGCATTCCACTATTGGACCAGCTTGTGATTTATCCAGATCTTCAGAGAGAGAGAGTGAAGATGCTGCTTGCCCGTCTGAGGATGACAGATGGTACAGCAGAGGATGTGTATATTATTAAGCAGATGTATCATCACCAACAAATCTCCAGTCCATAATCTCATGATTGACCTTTTTTTTAACATTATTATTGTACAAACTTTTTGTTCCCTTTTAGAATGTTTGAGAATGCAGCTTTCATCTCGGTACCTAATTGGCATTCAAACTAGATGGTGTGATTGGATGGTTTAGCGTTTGGTTATCTTCAGTTGAACACCCTTCCAGTTGAGATTGGTTAATCAAATGCTTTTTACTCTGGTGGCTGTGGGAGGGCACTCAAGATGGTATCCAGAGGTTTGAGAGTTCTAATCCAGCAGAAGGGCAATAAGAAAGGCAATTTAGAAAGCCATGACTGGATTCTACACCTTCGAGAAATCGGCTTGTCTGCAGAGAATTTTCCATGTCAGTCGTACGACTAATCTCCTGCGCCTGGCCTGATCCTGTCTCCATTGTGATGCTCGTCATCATCGTAGTTGGATTCTAAATTCGTGGGTATCCTGAATTCCATCACTCCCAACAATGATTGTTTGTGACCAATCTTTTTAATCGTGTCAAACTATTCATTATAACACACTATAATTGCCCTTGGCGTGTCACCAAAGGGAACACATTACAACAAGGAGCTGATACTCGAGAGTTCCCCCACCTATTGTTGTGGTATGAGGAATAGATCTGTTGTATAATGAAGCTAAATTCTTGAAACTGTTTTGAAATATCACAAACACCAGCCAAGATTTATGGATTGTCCTTGGCAACAGGAATCTCAGCCAATCACAGCCATTATAAATTAGGTTGAGATAATATCATGAGGAATAGATATCTAGCAATATGAAACGAAATGATTCAACGGTTTTTGAAATACTCGCGCACACAAAGACCTTGTCGGAGAGGCGGGGCACAATCAGTCCAATCTGCGTGTGAGTCCACACACAGATCGACTTATCTTATTGATTCATCTTTCTCAATCTACTGTAATTTATTTTCCCCAAGAATGCTCTGCATTTGCTAAATCTCTTTGTCTTGTATAATCATGCAAATCCTTCATTAGTCCTTTTCGTACTGCATTGACAGAGTATGATGCGCTTTTCCACCTATGTTAGTCTCGTCTGCTGGTGCGTTCTTTTCACGGCCTTTGAGATAGCTCGATGTGGCAAGGATTTACATGAAAATGGGCAGGCCTCACATTCACACTTTGAGTTGTCAGCAAGGGTTAGCCGAATGTAATTGGGACACATCAGAAAAGAGATTTGAAAAGTAATAAACAAAAAAGTCTTCATAAGTTTGGGATTGCAAAAAGACCAACTTCAAATGTTATATTGTCTGTTATATAACAATGGAAATAAACTTACAATTTGGCAATTGAATATTCACCGCAATGTTGTCAATGCATTTAATATTTATATTTTGTTATTTTATTTCAGCTGCATCAGTCTAACAAAACGTAAATTTCATTACGCGTTATATGATCCCTCCAGAACACAACTGTACGCAGATAGCATGAAACATTAAGCAATAGCACAAACAAAGAGGGAGGTTTGTGCGATTTCAAATGTTTCTGCAGTAAATTCTTCCAAAAAAAAAACTTTATCAATGACAAACTTTCTGTTAAATTGGAATAGCCAAAGTACTTCTCTTCACTGCGAAGCTCAGTGTTTGTGGCTTTGGTTTGAACTCTGCTTAAAAGGAATTAAATTAAACATTTAAAATTTCGAAATTATTCTCATTCAGATTCATACATCACATTAATGCATATTGTCAGTTGTTTAAACTTTCTTTATTCAGTAAATTTTATGTCAGATCATGAGATTTTTAAATATATATAAAAAAATTGTGTCGATTGACTGTATATAATGTTTAATTTAGAATAGCAAGTTCATTTAAATAGTAGACAAAGGACTCATGTAAAACTTTTTGGGAACATTACATTTGTTGTCTCCCATTAGGTGTATAAATGAAAGATTATATGGGGTCTAGCTTGAATGCTTGACAACATAGACTGTGGAATGTTAACATTTTTGACCAATCATGTTTATTTTCAAACAGCAACACTCTGGAAATACACAATGTGAAATGCCCTCTATTACGTACTCATTGTATTTTCTACTGGGCCACCATGAAGTTTCTAGACTTTATGGACTTCACTCCTTCAACAACAGTCGGACCCTGCGGTAAAGAAAATATTTGGGGAAAATAAATTCAAAAACTTCCATTGATTTCTGTTCACATTATTGAACTGATGTTCAGAAATAACAACTGAGAATTTTTGTTATGATATGTTAAGTGGGTTTAAATACAAGCCGAACCACAGGTGCTCAATTGCCTTAGAGTTATAATTGTAATTTTTAAAGTAATGTGATTGATGTAAACAATCCATGTCAACCTTCAAATGCATATACTTAAATACATTTGAATGTTGCATTTTTATGATCACTACGTGGTTGCATTTGCATTCAATGATAAAATGTGAAAAAAGCTATTTGTTGAAAAATTGGTGTCGTATTAATACTGGCAGTGTGTGTGGTGTGTGCGTGTGGTGTTGTAATATGTGTATGATCACATAGCAATGACATATGTACATAATATTGTCATGTCCAGGCCGATTAAGAGCAACCTAGACGGATGGGTCGAACTGGCTTTGACTCCTTTGGACTGTGTTCGAAGAATGGTGGCTTGCACGCGCAGGAATCGCAAGAAGCAAACAAGGCTCTTAACTCCTTTTAAAACCATGGGTTTACAGTGCCTAGAGAAAGTCTTACACCCCCTTTCAAAATTTTCACCTTAGAGCCTTATAGGCTGGAATTAAATTGCATTAAAGAAGACTTATTCCACCTTTATTTACGCATTCGCCAACCCACAACTTCCAAGTGAAAAAGCGTCCAAAGAATAGGTGCAGTTGCGGCGGTTGTAAATAGGTGAAAGAACGTTGTGGCATTGCGAGAGGCAATTGTAAATGTGGCGTTGTGGCAAAGAGGGAGGGGATGCTCGTAATGCGGCGTTTGTAGTGAGACGTGAACGTAGTTTGTTGTCGGATTTTTAGATGTGTGGAGTGGTTGTGGTGAGCAGAATGAAGGTCCTCGGCATTTTGGGAATTTGTTGGAACGGCAGTTGTGAGAACAGTTTGTGAGACGGCAGGAACGGCAGTTTGTGAGACGGCAGTTGGAATTTGGCGCGCACTTTTGAATTAAAAATTTGAGTGTGTACTGTAAAGGATCCACGTTGTTACTTGCTTGGGTCTTCCATTGCTATTATCTGTGCGTGCTTGCTTGCTTGGTTTGTGTAAGGCGTAAAGTAAAATAAATAAAAAGTGGAATAAGAGAAAGGATTGAAGTTTGGAGACCTAACTAAAAAGCCCGAACGCAATGCATCTTTACCTTTACCCACTAGACATATGGAAAGGACTAACGAAACACATATTAATTAAATAACTGCCTTGGGATCGCCTGTAATTGTGTTGCCATTGCATCAGAGGAGTGCAGTTTTTCAAAATCGCAAAAATTTTTTTTTCGGGAATCGGCAGGCAGTGGCCTGTAAAGTATTCACCCCCCCCCCCCCCCACCCCCGATCTCCCCCTCCATTTTCAAATTTTTGATGCTATCTGAGCTTATTTATTTGATGCTTTCAATCAAACTTTATATAGTCTTCACAAAACTACTCCAAAGTGAAACATGCTAAAATATACAGACAACGTGAATAATTTGGATTAACAGGGGAAATCAGATGATTTTCAGGTGCATAAGTATTCAAACCTTTTGCCTAAATAGCCCAAAATCATTTCAGGAGCAAATTATGTTGCTTGAAAGGTTACAAAATACGTGTAATAGGTTTCACCTGTCATGTAATCAGTGGTTTAACTTTAAAATTAAGCTCCACCAATCATCGAAGATTTAAGGTGCAACTCACGTGGTTAACCAACAAGGCAAACATGAAGAACAAGGAGCTTTCCAAAGAAGTCAGACAAAGTGGTGGAAGAAGCGCTATTCAGGAGAGGCTTATAAGAATATTTCACATCACTCATTATCCTTTTGAGTCATGGTGAAATCCATCATTAACTAGAAGGGCACTCGGTAGAGTGCATACCTCCGCCACGTAACTCCCATCCGGACGTGTTCGCAGACAAACTCCTATTTGGGAAAGTCTGGAGACAAGCCACCAGATGCATCCGGAGACAAACTCCTGCCCCGACATAAATACCGCCCGGATGCGTCTTGGAGACAAACTCCTGTCCAGAACATAAATACTGCTCGGATGCGTCTGGAGCCAAGCTGTTCCGAGCACACCGCCCGGACGCGTCTTGGAGACAAACACCACCAGGACACGTCCAGAGACAAACACCCACCGAGGACACGTCCAGAGGACAAACACCACCAAGACACGTCGGAGACAACACCACCCGGATGCATCCGGACATAAACACTGCTCGGACATATTGGAGACAAACACCTCTCGGACACATCCGGAGCCAAGCTTTCTGGAGACAAACACTGCTCAGGCACATCGGAGACGAACTCCCGTCCAGACTAAAACACCCCATGGACAGTTCCGGCAGACAAACTCCCATCGGACAATCTGAGAAACACCCCATCCAGACAAAACCACCGTTCAATATGTTTCCAGAAGACAGAGCAAGAAAGAGAGAGAGGGGGAGGGGAGAGTGAGAGAGGTATGGGAGGAGGATGCTGCACTGTATTGGGAGGGGTTAGAGCAAGGATGGGACGAAGAGAGAGAGATTGTTGGGGGTAGGGAGTTAGCAGTGAGAAATGTTGTGCTTCATGAACACACATACATACAACACATACGCATACAAACAACACAACCCACACACACACACACTTGGCGATAGTTGCATTTTTTTCAGGAATCGGCAGGTTGGAGTCGGTGTGATTACCGACTGCAGTAACATACTGTATAAAACCCAAAAACTTTGAGTAGCTTTCAGTGATATCTTTTGCTTTGAAACTCACAAGGGAACATTTAACCTTTGTAAAGCAAATCTGATAACCAAATGCTTTTGAAACAGGCGCGAAGACAAAGGAAAACCTGATAGAACCTCCATAAGATATGAGATGAAACTTTGCACCAATAACACCGTAACAGGCATGGCATGTCCACCAGTCACGGAGAGTCCTTACAGATCTAAATCTACCCATATGTACCACGTCCATATGTGCTGTATACGTACCTCTTACCTTGTAGTAACTGTCGACTGTACCATCCCAATCGGGACACGAACTGTTCAGCTCAGTAAATGGCTGAAGCACTCAAGAAAGCATCCAACAGAATACTTGGCTTGGCAAGCGATTACAGCTGCCATCGATACCCATGCACTCGGAATGCCCAAGCAATGTCTGAATTGGACAAATGAACACATCCCAGAATCAGAACTGCTGCCGAGTTACAATCTGGGCTTAAATTTTGTGATTCTTCTTAGTTGAAGAGATTCTCGACATTAGCGCATGTGCGGAAATGAAATAAAGCCACGAACGCTGGCGTCTCCGGGCGCTTATAAGCACTGCAATGTACCCAGCGATTCATAGTATTGATGAACAGGCATTCGATAAGATGAGTGAGGAAAGTGAAAAACAAAACTTTATCGTTAAGAAATCCATGCAGCCTGTTCCAAGTCAAGGCATGGTTGAGCAGGCCAAAAAACATGACAGATTCAGTCCCAGCGAAGTAACCCAGGATACACCTTAAGACTCCAGAGAGTGAGGTGGCCGAGGATCGCCTGAATAACGACGATAATTAAATAAGGCCGTTAATTAACCCAAACACCCAATTTTCACTCTTGCACTTCCTTGGTTCTTTCTTTAGTTTCATGACATGCAAAGTTTCAGGCAGCGTGGAGGAGGAGGGGGGAGGCAATGTGAGGAGAGAGGGAGGAGCAGCGTGAGGAGGGAATGGCAAGGAAGCACAGGGGGAGGGAAGGGAAGGCAGTGTGAGGGAGAGAATGGAAAACAGCATGAGGGAAGGAAATGGGAAGGCAGTGTGAAAGGAGTGGCATGGGAAAGCAGTTTGAGGGAAGGAATGGGAAGGCAGATACCAGGCATTACTGGGTGATAAAACGTGCCCTAACAGCAGTGTTTCTTTATAACCGCCATGTTCCACATAAAACCGAGTGGTGGCATTTAAAAAGCAAAACTAATGCCATCTCTTTGATAACGGCCTAACTCTGTGGCTACTTGTGACCTTATTCCTAGATTTCTGACTTCTTCCACTGACAGAAAATGCCATTGCTGCACTGGTCTGTCTCTCCTCGCAGTGGAGGCTATGACAATGTTTGGTCCAGTCTTGTTCTTCATTACACATAAACACTATCGATTCTCTGGAGTCTGGAAAACCTCTCATTCTTTTTTCAGGATGACTACAACGTGTACAATGTGTACCCCAATCCCACTGATAGACAGTGAGCAGCTACCTTCACTCTGCTGCATGGACAAACTATTTTTGATTTTGAGAGATAGATGACAGTAGAGAGGTCACAGTCATATAGACTGATTGCTTTGCACTCCCCCATACAGCATATATCTACAACTGATCCACAACAATTCAGTAGTTTTTGCTGCTATACATGAAATGGCTCTGTCTCTCTGTCTCTCTGTCTCTCTGTCTCTCTGTCTCTCTGTTCTCTCTGTCTCTCTCTCTCTCTCTCTCTTCTCTCTCTCTCTCTCTCTCTATCTCTCTCTCTCTCTCTCTCCAGCTGTTGCTCAGTCTCTGGTGGTACGTGTGGAGCTTTGTGTTGCTTTCTCCTTTCCCCTTCCCTTCTCTATTGTCCATTTGATGATGTTTTTCCTTGCTGGTGTTCTTGTCTTGTCTTGTCTATCTGAGTGAGAGAGGGAGAGACAGCGCGGTCGGATTTATTATTATTTGATATTGTTGCGCCACGGGTACCGAGACACCAGCTTGTCACTCAAGGGGATAATCCCGGTTGTCCTCGCTATTGCCGGGACCTGGGGGACACCGCTCACAATTAACGTTGTGGAACGGTGGGTTTTTTAAAAACCACGAACGCCACCCAGTCAACCACGGGTTCCAGTGTCCACCGTCTAATTATGCCGTTTAACTAGAGGTCGCGTGGTTACCTGAGCGGGGGAGCCTCCCTCGGCAAAGCACCAATATTATCTGATTAGATTTTAATTCGGGCGGCCGAGCGTTTTAACTCGCTGGTGGCGTGTCGACGATTTTTGGTTCAAATCTGTGGTAATTACCTCCAGTCTATCTCGGTTCGAACAATGCTAGACCAATGAAGGAGAGAAACAAACACGGACAGGTTGGAAATCGACAAATAATTTATGAATATTAAATAAATAATAAAAGAACTTTTTATTTTCTGAGTAAATAAAGAATGAATTTCAAAGCAAAATCAATCAAAATGCCAGAAAAGAGACAAAGCAGATACTTATCAGGGGTTGACTTACTTACAGCTAAACACAGACATGGGTACCCAAATGGATCATTGCAGGGGGAGGGAAGGGGAAAGAATCGTCTCGCTCACCAGAAAGTCCGTCCGTGAAGTGAAAACGTCTGCAATGCGTGCGTGTCAAGTCCGTCGCCAGCACCAGCCTTGCCGTGCACCCCTCTCGCGAACAGCCTTATTGCCGGGTCGAAGTCTGGAGGGCACCCGAGATCATCTGTCGCGGGGTTTAGACCCTTTTGTTGTTGGTGACCACCCGTGCCTCACTTGTTGCGGCGCTGCTCACACCCACACGCGCAACCACGCTCGCTTGCCAAGCAATGGAAGACGAATTGTCTCGTTGTTGGCGCTGCTCACACCCACACGCGACACACGCTCGCTTGCCCAAGCAGGGAAAGGACGAATTGTCTCGTTGTTGGCGCTGGTCAGACACCCACACACGCACACATGCTCGCTTGCCCAAGCACTGGGAAGGACGAATTGTCTCGATGTTGCGCTGGTCAAAACCCACACGCGCACCACACGCTCGGCTTTCCTTCTCCTCTTTTGCGCGCTACACCCGCCTTCTTGCTCGCTTCTCAAGCTTACTTCTCTGTTCTCTTTTCCCTCCCTGTTTCTTTCTTTCGCCCCGTTTTCTTTCTCCCCTTTCCTCTCGCCCCGCTTTCTTTCTCTCAGAACGTACCTCTCGTTCGTTTTATATCTCCGGGCGCTCCGCAGGTGCAGTCCGCCGCAAGCTCACCCCGCCCCACTGGCGCACGCGTTACCATGACGACCCGTGCGCTCTCAAAAAAGGCGGCGTCGGAGCTCGCAAGTAAAAGATTGTTGCTTGAGGAAATATGAGGCGGGCTTCAGAGCTCGTGAAAGAAATGTTGCTGAGGAAATATGAGGGCGGGCTTCAGAGCTCGCGAAAGAAATGTGTGTAAACGTGTCTGTCATAAAGAAAAAAGCTTCCCATAAGAGAGAGGGATCTATCCTTTACCCTTCTCAACGCTTTCACATTACGATCCCATTAGAACATGGGGATAGGGGCTAATCTGAACATGCATTTAGGAAATAACTGTCTGAGAACTGGATGTGTGGATGCATTCATCAGACCGGATTCTGAAATCCGTAACAATATTAATCACCTCAGGTGGTTTACCTCGCTTGTTTGTTTTTGAGGTTCTTCCTCTTGTTATTTGTTATTTATTTTTTTTCTCTCTCTTAGTTCTAATTAGAACCATATTTGCCATTTTTTTTTCTTTTATCCTTGTTTATTTGAAACATGGCGAGTGTAAGTCAAATCGACGAACCTAATTCGCCATGTTGCCGACGAGGGTGTATCACGTAAGCGCGGCCTGTTGCTTCGTCCCCCTCGAAGGCGTTTTAACGGATGTTCTCCTCAAGATTGGAGAACAAATCGTGTAGAAAATATTCGTGCTGCCTCTAAAATGAGCCACAAGGTTTGTGCTTTTTGTTCACAAACGTGTTTTGTCGACGTGGTTGTGCAAAACGGTTATTTCTGGGAGATGACGAAACATTTTTCCGGTCTCTTCAATGGACGCTCCGCTACAAAAATCATCCTGAGTATTATGTGTCGCCTTTCTTATCGAACGAAGTCATT
Organism: Eptatretus atami; assembly: GCA_035128595.1. Lineage (NCBI taxonomy): Eukaryota > Metazoa > Chordata > Myxini > Myxiniformes > Myxinidae > Eptatretus > Eptatretus atami. The sequence goes on from CM068967.1 coordinate 49,467,500, forward strand.
CAGCAAAGGTTCGTGATGGTATAGTGGCGTCAGTAGTGTCTAGAATTATCAGGGTTCCCTTGCGCATGAAGAACGAATAAATTAAACATATAGAATCGTTCAGACGGTTCTGCTTTGGTCGTGTGAAAAGATGGGCGCAACGCAACTGAATATTTCTTGAGTTTAAAGTGAAGAAAACGATTATAGGATCTTCGCAATGACGGATCCCTAACCTGCTACGGCTGTGGTGCATATGGTCACACCAAGTACCATTGTCCTGATGGTGAAGAGACTGCTGCTGCTGCTGCTCTTGCTGCTGCTGTGCTGCTGCTGCAGCTGCCCTGCACAGGTTATGGATACTGTTTCGAGGAGGGTTTGAAAACGCCCTGCCGAAGCACTGAAGGTGCGAATAAAAGTGGTAAAGTTTTAGTAGTACAGATGGGGAATAATCTTGATAAACTTCATAAGATGGCAAAGCGGTGAGGTGCTGGTTGGAAGAGGCTCCACTGTTGGCGCTTGCTCATGTTGAAGGGGATAAAAACTCCTACAACGCTCGCATACATGAGGGGGAAAGACCTACTCTGAGGACAATAGTCAGTGTAGCACACACAATGATATAAAAGGAAAATGATAGGGCAGAGCTCTCTGTGGAATGCCAACAGGAGAATGTACTGCTGCTGGTATCGAAGAGGAATCAATAATCCAATTGCGATCAGATGACGACGATGACGCAGGTGTCGTTTCTGGGAGGATGCCTCCTACTCAAGTGAACTTCAGGCGCAATCCATGGAAGGTAAACGAACCACAATATCTGAGGAAGTATATTGTTCTTTTCCTGAGCGGAAACCTTTAGGCAACGCAATGTTCAAATTGAGACCATTTTCCTGATATCAGGGCTTTCATTGTGACTGCAAAGCAGATGTTACGAAGGAATGACTTTGCAGAACTTTCTGAACCTCATTTCAGCGTCTCAGGAAAGCTGTGACAAAAGCAAACAAAGAACTGCAGGTAGAAGGTTTTTGAAGTGCCAAGTTTCTCCAATGACAGAGTACAGATTGGCAACCTTGAACATTAATGGGGGTCGAGTCCCATTACGGAGAATTCAAACCTAGAGGAAATAAAAGCTGACATTATCTATTCCAGGAGACCCATGCTACAAACACCCTTACAGCTGCGTGGGGAAAACTTTTAGAGGGCAGTGGTTCTTAAGCGGGTTTCCAACACCCCAGGCCAGTGTAACTATTTGTTTAAGCCACAAGCTTCCCATACAGCAGGTTTGTTTAAAGAAATATGTGAAGGACACCTCATATCGGCAGAATTTCTGTATAATGGCCAAAAAATAGTGGTGGTAAATGTTTACACTCTGAATGATCCGATAGAAAGGAAAAAATTCTTTCCTTTACTGCGAGATTTCATTAAAGACTAGGACTCATCCGCATTTATTTGTTTTGCTGGAGATTTCAATTGTACAGTTCACCCAGAAGTTGATAGGAATGGTCATGAACCTCATGTAGCTCACTAAGGGGTTGGAGAATATCATAAATAAATATTGTTTTAAGGATGTGTGGCAACTACAACACTCACGGTTGCGTAGCTATACATGGTGCAGATGCCAATATGGCTTCATATCAAGGGCAAGATTGATAGAATGTACGTTAATAAGCATGTTAAATGTTGTGACTACATCCCCAATTCTACCAACTGGTTTCACAGATTATAGTTTAGTTCGTTCTTAAATTACCCTTGTCATCAGGTGGTAGTGCTATTGGATCGTAACACACTCGTAAATGATAAAAAAAATTTAAGGATTGTTTTAAGGCTGTATGGGAAAAAATCTGCACCTCCAAGCCTGAGCATGCTAACCTCCGCTTGTGGTGGGGACCTTGCAAAATCCCAAATAAAATCTTTCTGCCAGCAATATAGTTTATACACCACTAAGATGCAATCTCACTCAATTGATGCATTAAATCTGAAATGTTTCCCGAGAGCAAAATAATGTGATGCTGGAAAGGACACATGAGATCAGTTGCTGTGGGCAAAGAGAAACATTGCTAGCTGAAATGGTTAACAAAGGGCAATGGGTACCTTGGTACGAATGCGGATAAGTAACCTGACTTTGGACGTGCCAAACAGAGAGTCTTCAATTTAGAGAACTCAACCAAAAATATGCGACAAATCCATGGCCTATCACTTTAAATGGGACAACAAACCTCTCAGCAAGGATTAAGAGGTGTCTTAAAGATTACTACTCCAACCTTTACTCCCCTCGCAGCGTGGAAAATGATGCGATACAGGAACTGATTGCTGGACTTACGAAGGTTGAAGAGGACCAGCAACGGAGGCGCTTGACTCCTCATCTTGGCGAGGAACTTGAAGCAGCCACGCGAAGGCTTAAAAGGATGGAAAGCCCCGGGATTGATGGCCTACCCGGAGAATTTTTATAAGACTTTTGGAAGCTTTTGGACCTGAGTTGTTAAATTGTCCTCGGGAAAGCATTATGGTTGGAGAGCTGCCATGAGGTGTAGGAGAACAGTGTGTGTGTCTACTACCAAAAACCGGGGATCTTCAAAAAGTTGAAAACTGGCGGCCTGTGTCGTTATTGTGTGCAGACTATAAGATTTTCTCTAAGGCCCTTGCTAATCGTGTGAAAGTTGTAGTTGGTTCTGTTGTACACCCGGACCAGACTTATTGTGTACCGGGAAGATCTATTCATGATAACATCTTTTGGTAAGAGATAGTCTTTCTTGTGATAATACTTGCGTGATAATCATGGGCTACTGTTTATGATCAAGGTGAAAGCTTTTGATCGTGTTGACCTAAAATACTTTTTCTGTCCTTAAAGGGATGGGTTTGGAGAATAACTTTTGTATACTGATACTTACTGCATGCTGAAAGTGAATAACAGGCTATGCTCACCCTTTCCTTTTCGACAAAGTATTCGTCAAGGCTGTCCCCTTCGGGCTGTTGTATGCAATCGCCCTTGAACCACTCTTGTCCTCCATCAGGGCCGAATGCGCCCCAGGATGAGAGGGCGTAGAAGGCCCCAAATTTGTGCTGACTGCTTATGCTGATGACGTTTGCATTTCAATTAGAGGCCCAAATAGTATTTCCGTTTTGTGACAATGTTTGGAAAAATTCTCCGCAGCCTCCTCTGGCAGGTAAATTGGAACAAATAACACAGCCCTATGGTGTGATCACAAAATCTCTCCTTAATACCGCCCACTTCTCTCCCACAGAACATAGCGTGGAGATTTGATGGGGTTAAATGCCTCGAGTTTATCTTGGTAATCCGAAGATGGAATTGAAAAATGGAAGGTGTGTTAGAACAGATTACATGTCGATTAAAAACATGGAAGACTCTGCAGATCTCTATCATACAGAGGACGCAGTCTTGTCATCAACAACCTAATAGCAGCGAGGTTATGGCATAAAGCCATTGCTTTGCAGCCACCCAAATAACTAATCCTTGCCATCCAGCGAGCAATGGTTAATTTATTTTGGAGTGGCTACCACGGCTCTGGCCTGCTGTACTGCACCGCCCCCGAAGGAGGGTGGCCAAGGTGTTATGGACATCACCGGCCGAGTTGTGGCCTTTCGCTTACAATCTGTGCATGAACTGCGTTCACTGAGCATCTGCCATGGGTCCCTTTGCTTTTTTTTGCTGCAACAGGCCGGAGGATTACGGTATGACCGGTAACTTTTCTTAATGGACCTAGAACGGGTTCACTTTGGTGCACTCCCCGGGTTTTATCAAAGCTTGCTGGATGCCTGGAAGGGCTTTGGCATCCACGGTCAGCTGAAGCTTACAATTGTCGAATGTTCCTCCAGGAACCTTTATTTTACAACCGTTTTCTCCCAGGGATCCCTCAGAGCAAGGCCTTGATCAAGAAATTTATCCAAGGACGAGTCAACAAGGTGTGCGATCTCAGGGATTCATCTGGGTCTCGCTGGAAATCGGTTGGGTCAGTGCGACAAGCCTTGGGTGCAGATCTGTCCGACTTGTGGACCAAATTGTCCGAATTGTGGTTCGGACATTCAGACTGCTAAATATTGGCTGGGAAGGTGTCGGTATTGTGGAGGATTTTCAGCTGGCCTTTCCCGAAATTAAGGTGCTCCCCCCATTCAGTTGAGCAGTGAACATCTCCCCCCCCCCCCCCCTTCATTTAGTAACTAAATCTGGGATCCATGACCTTTCTAGACAAAGCCAAACAGCATCATTCCTTTGGATCAACGTTGTATAGCAATGTGGTCAGAACATTGTTCTGTGTGGCCTGTGATGTATTCACATCACATTCATTCAGGCCCACTGTGGCGCCGTGATGTATACGTTACCTATCTATGGCCTATTGGCAGATATACAATGGAGATTAGCACATTGGGCTCTCCCTTCCAACACTCTCGAACCCATTTCAATAATTCGGTACAAGTTACTTGCCCCTTCTGTGAACACAAGGAGGATCTCTTCCATGCTTACGTGCAATGCAAAGATTAAAATCTCTCTTCTCTTTGCTTTCAGATTATTTTTGTAAACTGTCTTTTCCTTTTACATCACACAGTTTTGTGTTCGGGTGCCTTTTAAGCCCCTTACAGGTACTGTGTGTTCTTCTCAATTTCCTGGTTGCTGTTGCAAATATACTATATATAAATCGAGGAAAATTAAAATTGACAATGGTTATAGATCTGATGTCATGCCGATTATAATTATCAGAGGTTTGTGGCAGCAAGACTCTCCCTGGGATCCATTATTTAAGTACGGACAATGTAAATGTTTTTGAGAGAAAAATGGTGTTGTGGCAAAGTTTTGTGGATAAATTAGATTTGGTGATGACTTGTAATGGTTGATGAAAAAACTTGACCTTTCCTCCTCTTTCTTTTCTTCCTCTGCTTTTTGTTATTTTTATTGTATCCTTTTTTCCTTTTCTTTCCAATGTTTTTTTTGTGGATCATTTTTAACGAAGTCAAATTCAAAATTGTCTGTCTCTCTCTTCTCTCTCCTCTCTCTCTCTTCTCTCTCTCTTCTCCTTCTCTTCTCTCTGTCTCTCTGTCTCTCTGTCTTCTCTGTCTCTCTGTCTCTCTGTCTCTCTGTCCTCTCTGTCTCTCTGTTCTCTGTCTCTGTTCTCTCTGTCTCTCTGTCTCTCTGTCTCTCTCTGCTCTCTCTGTCTCTCTGTCTCTCTGTCTCTCTGTCTCTCTGTCTCTCTGTCTCTCTGTCTCTCTCTCTTTTCCTGTCTCTCTGTCTCTCTGTCCTCTGTCTCTCTGTCTCTCTGTCTCTCTTCTTCTGTCTCTCTGTCTCTCTGTCTCCTGTTCTCTGTCTCTCTGTCTCTTGTCTCTCTGTTCTCTGTCTCTTCTGTTCTCTCTCTCTCTCTCTCTCTCTCTCCTCTCTCTCTCTCTTCTCTCTCTCTCTCTCTCTCTCTGTCTCTCTGTCTCTCTCTCTCTCTGTCTCTTTGCTTACAAGCTTTGATTTTTGAAAATGCTGCCACAAGAGGAATGGACTTTGGATCTGTCTTCCTGGCAAAGGGCGGAGGAGCTCCTTATGAGCCAACGGCCATCCATATCTCGTACCCAACTGTTGTCTGCGGGACGTCCTCTGCAATTGGGTTACTTCTTATTCGGAGGTTGGTGCAGGATTTGCACTCCGGTCACCGTAAAACCCTGATACCGCAAAACATTCCAGAAGCATAAAAAAAGTCAAACCCACTCCGTGGGGGAGTACCTCCTGTGCAGCTTCCCTTCGCAGGGCAGCTCACCGGATGATGGGATTGGGGCAAAGCCTTCGGGACCCCCAATCTTTGATGATAGGAGGGAAACCATGGGGTAACATTCCCAGGTCAGATTGCGGGAGAGTGTGTTGGAGTGGTGCTGAGGTGTCATCCACCAGACGGCGGTCTCTTGGGTTAACCTGAGGCGGTCCCTTCGGGTGGGTGCCTGGAATGTCTATCCCTAAGGGAGGATGATCACCTGTCTCTGTTATCATCTGAGCTCTAGGGTTTGGACATCGGTATTGCAGCACTCTCTGAGGTTCGGAGACCGGATTGCAGCAAGATCATGGTGGGTGGTTACACCTACTATTGGTCTGGTCGCTCTGATGGTTACCATTCCCAAGGAGTGCTGCTGTAGCTGTGTCCAATAAGCTGACTCCAATGATAATTGAGGTAACACCGGTCAACGAGGTGTATGAGACTAAGGATTCGTCACTCCTTAGGTGTCATTTCCCTGGCTTCTGTATATACTCCGACGGAGGCGAGTGATCTCACTGTGAAGGACACATTCTACGCCACGCTCGAGTCTGTGGTTGATCAGTGCCCCAGACGAGATACACTTCTAGTCTTGGGGGATTTCAATGCATCGACTGGAACTGTTGTTGTTGTTGTTCGCCTTTCGGCTGCTTCCGTTAGGGTCGCCACAGCGGTCATCCGTTATGATCCGCATACTGATTTGGCATAGGTTTTACGCCGGATGCCCTTCCTGATGCAACTCTGGTCGCCTCTTACGACACAGGGATAAGGATTGGGTTTCGCCTGATTCCGGGCTGCCCTACACCCTCTCATAGCGCGGCCCAGCGCAGAGTTCCCATCCTCAAGCGATCCTCCAACCCAAGCCTCGAGTAGCCGGATTACAGGCGCACGCCACTATGCCCAGTTGCATCGACTGGAACTGATAGGGATGGTTATGAGCGTTGTTGGTCCCCATGGATCAGGAACTATGAACCAGAATAGCACTAAGTTCCTTGACTTTGCAAGAAGTCATGGACTTAGGGTGGCTGGGTCATGGTTTCAGCGCCCACAAGCTCATCGCTGGACTTGGTATTCCAACGCTGGCGGTGTGGCAAAGGAGATTGACCATGTCCTCGTTGATGGTCGCTGGAGGATGATCCAAAACTGCAGGGTCCACCGGAGTGCTCAGTTCCTCAATATGA
>CM068967.1:49474587-49492386 GCA_035128595.1 Eptatretus atami
CTTTGATTGCTCAGTCAATTGTAAAAGGATAGAGACGAAAACCATGCTGGGAAGGCAATGGCAAACCACCCAGTATAACACCTTTATGAAAAACCTTTACAAATCCACGTTCTGTAAAGGGTTGCTTAAATTCAAATACCATATATTTTGCAGCCGTCAGCGGGAAGAAACGACCGTTCCACGTTGCCTGCGTTCGAATCAGTGGCCTGGTTCGATCCAGTGGGTCACATAAAAAGCAGTTCACTACTCCTAACTCCTTGTTTTGAATCTAATTAAGCCAAGTAAACCGAAACACATGACACAGCTTCTCTATGTGATGTGAAGACCGCAACCAATGTGTCTCCATCTTTAACGGGTTCTATAACCCGGAATGGAAGCGGCCACCACAGCCATCCCGCCCCCTCCAGAATTCACCCCGGAACCAGGGATATATTATAAATAGGATAATTGGCACTACCCCCCAACCACGCGGGAAGGAAACAAAACCGAGCAACACAGAACAAACAGAAAAAGAGCATCAGAGATCACGACCTTGCAGGATTCTTTGTGGTATTTTGTAGTTTTTTTTGCCGGTGCATTTGTTGCCGTTTGTATACATGGCATGTGTTACGTAATTTAATAAGAAAGAGACATAATTAGGAACTTGGCCACTTTGATAACTGATGGTATGATGACCGGCTACCAAGACGCGCTGTCGCGCTTTGATAGCAACCGGCGCTTTGAACGGACACCTGACTAACCCATGACGTCATTATTATATTCACCTATTCAATTTTGAATTCGGTAATGGGAGTTAAAATAAATTCAATTCAAATCAATGTAACACGAAATAGGGTACAGTCGTACATTGGAGTAATCAGAAGGATGCAATAAGCAAAAAGCAAGATGAAGTCATCAGACGGACCTGGAATAGTTCACATTCAGGTGCTACTTCTCTACCCTCAAATCAAGGGCCAGCCAATGAAACCTTATTTAAAAAAAAAAAAAAAACAAACAAAAAAAACTCATTTCAAAAAAAAAAAACAAATAACCCATGTCACCCGAGGTGACCCGCATTCTCCAAAAGTGACTAACGTGTGACTACTTCTCTTTAAGGGTCACACTGAGGGAACAGAGCTGCTATCCACAAGGAGCCGACTCCTTCAGGAATTCTTCTGCCTCGATGATTTGATCCGATTAGAATCGTTCTACCAGAAGTAACAATGAAAATATTGCGTTTGCCTTCATAACGTCACCAAATGACGTCATAATATGTCTCAAGTTGACGATATCTAGAAAGCATCACAGTGTCATTTGAGGTACACCGATATGGTCCTAAACTTGAAAAATTTGACCTTGGTGGTCAAATATTGTTTGAACCTTACGGCGCTAACCAAAGGTTAGGCCCAATCGCCACTCCAAAATTAATCAGCTGAGCTGCCAGACATGATCATATTCCCATGAAGTTGGAAGACGTCCGATCAAACATTACTCCAAAAAAATAGGGTTTCGGTCCGACTCTCCTGCATTGCGACAAAGTTGAACTTGAACCTTTGACCTTGCCTTCAAACTTTTTATGCGCCTGAAGGGACTCTCTTGTAGGCCTCTGATTATGCGAAGTTACAAAAATTTCAATGATAACTGTGCTCGCCAGGAATTTTTATACGTGATTAAGACAAAAAAAAAAAAATAACTAATAAAATAAAAAAAAATTACAGACTGCTGAACACCTATTGTTACGGATGTGGAAATTCGCAAACCACCATTCAGATTCCGACGGGTATAGGTTGAGAGCGTATCTCGTAAGTACATGTGTAGTTAGCCCCAACCCGTTGTCTAAAGGAATTTTTGTGATCTCATTCGGCTGCCGACGACGCTTTTGAGATTAGGGTTTTTTCTGTCTATCTTATTTGAAATCAACGCTACCATCAAACCACCACCAAAAGCCTCCACCTCCTCACCTTCTCTCCTGCTACGGCCATTTCCCGCACCACCTGTGCAACAATCTGAGCGTCCGGGCTGTCTTGGGGTGCTCTTTCCGCGATACCGCACGAAGCCGCGAGGCAAATAGCGCCTTTCCGAAGAGAATTCGGATTCAGGAATGCTATACGCCCCATTCTGATCTCCGTCAACAGCAAGAGTCGTGAGCGGCTGGACCCGGCCTCCAGGCCCGCATCTGTGTGGAATGAATATGCAATTTGTACTCTAGGATCAGGGGAGGTCAACGCCCACTTTTACATCCGTCCAATGGGCTGGCGTGGCTCCGCCCCTGAGGCTCATCTGATCCGGAAATGTCTGCATATTGTTCTTTCCTGCCGGCCGAGTAAAACGTTGGTCCGAGCGCACCTGGCAGTGAAATGGCAGTCAAGTCGGGGCAGAGAGGAAGGAAGCAGAGAGTTTGGCAGGTCATCGGGCGGAGGTGGGCCAGCGGCGGGTTGGCAGAGGTTGTTGGCAAGAGGCCAAGGAGCTCGGTCCGAAGGGCAGGGTAAGACGTGGCCGTCGCTCAGGCGACAAGCTCGCATGATCTCGTCGCTTTGCACGGGACCCAAGGCAGCAGCCATTTCCTTTCTCCCGGGGCATCACCAATTCCCCCCTTTTTCGCCCGCTAGAGATGCGTGCACAAAGGGGCCCCGTTCCCACCCACTTCCAATGGTCTGCCAACGAAACCCGCGAAGGAACACGAGAGAGTTGGGGGACCGCCGGCGCAGCGGACATTTGCGTCTCGTCAATGAGGCGCGAGGTGACCCCGGACCCGGTCTCACGGGCTGGCGCTTCCTTGCAGGTCACGCACACATATTCGCCACGGAAGCCCCGTCTGCCCCCCTTGTGCTTGAGGGTGGCCTTTTTCTTTGTGCTCTAATGTAACTGATGTGTTGCGCGCCGGACTCTGTGTAAGCTAGACTTTATGAGACTGTTATAAGGTCTGCCGTGTGTAGCGTTATGTCGGTTTTTAACTCTCATTTGCTTTATGTGCCATTACTGTATGCTGTATATGGCTTCCGTGTGTGTGAATAAATGTGCTTTGTTGGTGATTGTTCCCCGTTTCGCTGCGTCCTTTCCTGTTGTCGTTGAAACTTCCACTTGCTTCATGGTGAAAACGGGTCGTACGTGGCGCTGATACGCCCGTATCAATTTGGAACCGACTTCGAGGCCGACGATCCCGCACGAGTTACCCGCCGCGCCGAAATCTTTACTTTCCTGCGACTTTCTATGCACGAACTACGGGGACCCCGCTTAGAGCGGTCGTGGTGCCGAAGTCGACCTGCCGGCGAGGTGATTCCTTCCCCTTCGTTACCATGCTTTCCTGCTGCCCCTGGTCACTTAGGTAGGTCGAGGTTGGTGGCTGTTAACAACCGCTATCCCACGCGGGATGCCGGTGGTCTACGCGGTGCGTCACGGATCGTAAAGGCACTCAGTCGTGGACTGGCTCTCCGGCTTTAGTTCGACGAGGTCATGACAGATTGTGTCCGTGGGGCCGAGCAAGCTCTTGTTCCGTCGATTCGAGTGCACGTGGGCCATGTCGCACGCGCACTGCATGGCGCGAAAAGGATTCGACCAAACAATAATCTGCAAAACTTCGTTTTGCAGAAGAAAATTCTGCGTCTGCCAGACGCATTGCGTCCATCAAGTTGAAATTTAAAAACGATTCCCCATCACGACTAGATCACAAATGTGAAGTGTTCACGTCGATTGATTAACGACGGTTCCAGAAGAAAATATTATTATAATACTCTCTTCAATTCTCATATGCCCAACCATGTGACCTATCAATTATTCCTCAACAACTTGTTACAACCCGTGCTTGGGGAACATTTGTGTAAGTTTTCCCCCGATCTGGCAAGCCTTCTGGAGGAAGAAAGATCTTTATAGGTTAGGGTAAACACAATATGGTTGCCAAACCATGTGACTAATGTCACATCTCGAACCTTTTTGTTCCTCTTGGAATAGGTGGTTCATATGTGATAAAGTTCTCACCTCGATCTGTTAAGCCACCAGAGATTTTTGAAGTTTTAAAAAAACCCAATATCGGCTGCCAAAACTCACGTGATCCGTTGATTGTCCTTCAATTTTTTTTTTCTATGGACCATTATCCCAGACGAACCCTCAAAAATAATTTCATACTGATCAGATGTAGCATTCTACATATGCAATGTATGAGCATACGCAAACGCACCTATAATGTCATTAAAAAAGACGCACTTATTCGCTGCTGTGAGGAGTACTTACCGAGTTGCTAAGTTTAAATTTTTTTCCTTAGTGCAGCTTCAGGAGATAATGAGGTCCAAGTAGTTTTCCATTTTTCCCAACATGGCTGCCAAACCACGTGACCTATGACATTCATAATTACGATATACAACATTCTCCAGTCGTCGCACTAGGGGAAATTTCAGGTCTCAATCTGGACAGCGGTAGTTTGGAGCAAAAAGACAACAAGTTATGTCGCGGAAAACAAAACAACACACAGACAGAACAACAACCAAACTGCCCAAACGCAATACCCATCTCCTTCGGCGGATGTGTAACAGAACATGCACTCAAGTAGAGATAGGTATACCTCTGCCAGGCTGAACAGTTACCTGTGTTAGTTGCATACATTAAGTTAACTGTTATGTATTATGTGCGTATGCGGCATATGCTGGGCCGTGGTGAGTTGCACATTTCTGTTTATGCTGTCACGATGATCACAATAGTGATGGAAACGGGTCTGTGGCTGACGGCTGTTAGTCATTTGGAATTTTCATGCCACCCAAGGTAAGTGGGACAAAAATACAAAGAAGTAAAACACCTTAGGTAAATGAAGGCACCACCGAGCAACGTCCCATAGCCAGTAGTGTGGCTCTTGTTTAATTAAGCATTTAATAAATCTCACAGCATGCGCTGTGAGTCATGCTTATAAAAATACTGCACGCCTGCAGTACTTATAATTATGGGGCAAGCGTTGGCTGCCAGAAGGTAACCCCCAATCGCCCCCATCCACAAGCTCACTTTGTGGTTCGCCCAATTGGTTTGTAAGAGCATGACACTAATGAGTTATCCACATTCATTGCCAGTGGCTTCTCAGTCACCAGATTCAAACCAATCGCAGCATTTATGGATGTTCCTGGAACGACGGTCTCCTCTGAGACAGCAAATTTTCCATCACCATCAAACAGGTGGTGACTTATGAATCTCTGTGGAAAGAATGGTGCAACACCCTACTGCGAATCTCAGATGCTTGTGGATCCAAACTGCCACAGCGGCATTCACGCCTTATTGCCGCACTGTGGGCCCAATCTCTATTAAGTGATTACGATTGGTGTTTCCAAATTTTTTGTCCACACCTGTAGTAGCTACTGTGAGATGTCTGCAGTTTTGAGAGGAATGACCATAGGTGTGCGTTATTAAACAGCAGGGGCTTACCTTGTGCTTGTTTTCTTGGTTGCTTCTTTAAGATTTCTTTGCTAGAAGGGCATAGGATGTATATTATGATATACTATATATATATTTACTATAATTATATAATTCATATATATTATCATGCACAGTTAGTCATTTCAGTGCCCTATTAGAAAAGTCTACACCCCCTTCCTCAACTTTTCACCTTTTGTTCCTTATAGTTTGGAATTAAATTGCATTAAATCAGACTTTTCTACCTTTATTACACGCATCACGTACGCCCACAACTTCAAGCAAGTGAAAAACATAATTCTACAATTCCAGAAATTAATTTAAATTACAAAACTAGAATATCTGTTTGGTAAGTGTTCCCAACCCCCCCCCCCCCCCCCCCCCTAATTAATACTTGCTGGAAGGCACCTTTGACAAACATTTAACAGCTGTGAGTTCCAAATGGATAGGTTTCTACAACTTTTCACACCTTGATTGGGCAATTTTTGATCCGTTCTTCTGTACAAGACTGTTCAAGCTCAATCCAAGTTGTGTGGGGAGCGTGAAGGGATTTAGCAATCTTCAATTCAGCCACAGATTTTACGATTGCAATTGGTCGGGCCTCTGGTGGGCCACTCAAGAACATTTCTCTTTGTCCTTAGCCACTCCAGTTAGCTTTGCTGTGTGCTTTGGTCGTGTCATGCTGAAGGGTGACTTCCGTCCCAATTTCAGCTTTCTTGCAAGGCACGGCGTTTTCCTCTCGGATTGTTCTGTATTGCTCCATCCATTTTCCTTCAATCCTGATAAGTGCCCCAGTCCCTCCCTGAGGAGAAACATCCCATAACATGATACTCCACCCACCATGCTTCACAGTAGGATGTTCTTGGGTGATGTGCTGCCGCCGGTTTCCGCCAGACATAGCGCTTTGCATTATCAGCACAAAGAGTTCAATTTTTTCTCATCTGCCACAGAAATATTTTACCTCATGCTCTCAAGTTTTTCATGTGCCTTTTTTTTCAAAAACTTCAGCGGCCGTGCTGTTATGGTGCCTTTTTCTCAGGAGTGGCTTCCGTCTGGCCACTCTCCCATTAAGTCTATATTGTGAAGTGCTGCAGAGATCGTTTCCTTCAGACGGTTCTCCCATCTCAGCCCAACAAACTCTGTAATTCTGGTCAGAGTGCTCATTGGAGATAATCTATGTCCCTCCCTGACCGTAGCCAACAAAACTCTAGTTCTGTCAGAGTGCTTATTGGGTTCTTGTTCACCTCCTGACAAGTCCTTCTTGCTCATTTGGTCAGAGGCCCAGCTTGAGGTAGAGTCTGGGTAATTCCATATATTCTTTCCATTTCCTATGATGAGTTCACTGTGCCTTGGAACTTCAATCACTCTAGAAATTTTATACCCTTTCCCTCATCTACGCCTCCTCACAATTCTATGTCGGAGTTCTCGCGACAGTTCCTTGGACTTCATTTAGATTTCTGCTCTGACATTCAGTTTCACTGTGGATCTATATAGAAAGTGTGTTTCTTTCTAAATCATGTCCAATCAATTTAATTGGCTACAGGTGACTCCATGTTGAAGTTGTGACATCTCAAGATGATCAAAGGAAAATTGGATGCACCTGAGCTCAATTGGAGTGTCATAGCGCAAAAGGGTCCCACAAATTGATGCCAAGGCATTTCAGTTTTATTTTTAATTAATTCTGTTAAAAAAAAAATTCAAAAAACATTTTTTCACTTTGTCATTTGGATATTTGTGTAGATCAGCTGACAAAAAATTTTTTTTAATCCATTTTAAATTCAGGGCTTTAACAAACAAAAAATGGTGAAAAAAGTCAAGGGGTTGAATACTTTTGAAGTGCTGTGTACTCAAGTATCAGTGATAGATAGGTTGTTGTGTTTTTTTTGTTGCAAATTAAAAGCTTTCAAAAACGCACCGTAAAACAAAAACTGCTTAAGACATGAAACGTAGCTCACTAGAACAGTGCCATTTTTAATAGTATCAGTCATACTTGTATCTACCCTTTGCCTTTTGAGTACCTTTGTTGTTGCATAAATGCATACATGTCATTATACCATCAGCAATGCTGGATCCTCAAATAAATAACAATAAAACAAATGAACTTACAATTTTCTACGGAAATTTTCCGATTCCTGTGACACGTCCGTAAGTCTCCAGATTGTAGCACGAGTTTGATTCCTTGTTGATAAGATGACCATTTAGAAGTAAAATGATCTTTGGAATTGATGAAAAGACCATGGTTGCTTTCGCCTGCGCTGCTCACAAAAGTTTGGCATTGCGGCTGACACAGCATTTCATTCGCATCTTCAGTATAAAGTGAGAGCAGCTGGCGGTTATTAACTTCACCGCTTGCTAAAACCCCATTTTATCATTGCCAAGTATAGATGGCCTATTATGTATCAAAAAACACGTATTCTGGAGAGAAAGAGAGGAGAGAAAGACCAATACAATAGAATTAAAACTCGATTGTATTCATGGAATACTTACCCCGCACAGTCTTGAGAAGGATTTTTGCGAGGAAGGGCAGCTGGTAACTACACAGGGCCCGGACCTAATAGGGCCCATAAATATTCCTTCAAATTGTTTCATATCATGATGTTTTATGATGATAAAAACCAGGGAGCTATATTTTTTGTCTCGTCCAAGCTACTCAGGTTGATTCCCCACATGCCATTGCCATGAGTCAGTGCACCCTTCCTCATGGAATGTAAAACTACTGTGGGAAACTTTTATCTTTTTGAGATTATCCTGCACACACACACACAAAAAAACAAAACAATAAAGAAACAGACTGACAGGGTGGAACACAGCTCCTTCCACCCTCAGTGGCAGAGTATATATTCAGGTAATGTGAGTGATGTCTAAAACCCAGTCACAGACAAATACAATATTCAGAAGCTTTGATCAAGAAAATACCCCTTTTGTCAAGTTTTTTTTTTTTTTTTAAACTTCAAAGCTTTTTTTGTTTTAAAATGATCACAGGGCAGATCGCAATGAGAATTGCAATGTTGAATGATGCACGTTTTAAAAAATTTCTACAAAGCAATCATTTGCTGGAAGGATCAGCGATGAAGGATTTGCAGAGGAGGAGAGAAGAAAAAAGAAGATCTGGGGATGGGAGGAAGAGTTAGGGATGGAGCAGCTGATGAGAAAGAGGGAGGATGAGGAAGAGGTGTTGAGGAGCAATTGAGAAGAGAGGAGGAGTTTGGGAGGGGGAAGGAAGGAGTAATAAGAATAAGAAGGCCAGGATTACCTGTGGCATTCTGATCTGAACCTTTGGTGTGAAGAAAAACTCACATTCATCCATAGCCATATACCATGTGTATTTGTCCATTTTGTACTAATTCCTTGTAAGTCACATGAAGTATACGAATATGAAATGTCTACTGATATTGTCCTATAATTGATTCATATACAAGTTCCATCATGAGCTTGACATCAATGTAAAATATAAAAGTAAACTCACCATGTTGTGTGAAGTTAACTCTGTGAACCTGAAAGCAGCCAGCTCCAGTTTTCCGATCACAAGCTGATTGTCCATGTGAACCAGCGTTTGACAACACCATTTACATCGATTATCCACCCCATAATCGGAATTTTCATCGTACACCATTGTGAACACGTTTTTGTGAGGTCTGGTTCAGCTGGACAGCAGTGGAAGACGTTTGGAACACACGTCGGTACACAAGTTCATTCTCATTTCGTCATGTGATTGTCCCGTGAAAAATAATTTTTGAAAGTTTCCATCACATTGTAGAAGTGGATGGATGTTCTGCAGCTTATGGTTATGGCAAGGGAAGCATTGTGGTGTTTTCAATTGTAGCTGGAATGACAGGGATATTATACAAACAGTGGTGATTGATCAGACATCATGTGACTGTAAACATACTCAATCTCAACCGAGTGAGAAAAACCACACAGAGGGAATGGCAGAGAAGGGAAATCGTTCGAATCGTGTCAATCTGTCGTCCGATGTGAGATTCATCATCTTAAACGACATTATGGAGCACCTTTTCTCCATAATGATTCTGCCCTCATTACTGGTAATCTATCGAAAAAAATTTAAACTTCAGGCTTCAGCTGAAGTAGTCAATGTTTATTACCTAGGATGACACACAACACAAGGAAATGTTTTCATGTTTTGACACAATATTAGGAATAATTATGGAAACAGAAGAAAAACTGTTTATATGCAGTAAGTAACATATCATAGAATCACATCTCATGTGTAAAAGTAGGGGAAATACCCCTGGGTGCTCACCTGGGAGAACAATGATACTGATGAGGAAGTCGATGTGGGTAAATCAGCAAAATGTACCAATGAACCAATGTTATGGGCCCAAGTTAACTTAAAAAATATATTTCGTGAACAAACTTTGGTACATCACAGATGATGAAGGTTGTGGTCAAGTTTAATGGGAATGGCATGATGTAGTTTCTGAGAAGACACCTATTGGGTGGGGGGGGGGACCCGAGGACCCGATTTTTTTTAATGCTGTGAATAAACTTTGTACACACTGGGTGGTAAAAGGTTGTGGTGAAGTTTCATCCAAATTCGTTGTGTTAGTTTCAGAGAAGAAGTTGCAAATGTTTGGATGGACGGATGGACGAACGATGCGCCATCCCATAAGCTCCCAGGATCTATGTTCCAGGTGAGCAATAAAGCAGTCTCAGGGCAGTAGAGAACACCTTGTTCCAAAAGCTTTTCAAATGCCTCTCATAATATAATGCAAATTATTTCATCTACATACCAAAAATATGAGAGGGTATCCAGAGAAACTGCACCATACTCAAATTCCCAAGAGAATATGTCATCAAATGGACCTGAAAGAGATTGTGGCAATCCATTAAACTGGTACCTCTGACAATACTCCATTATGCAATCACAAATCATGATTTGTTAGCCCCTCAACCTCAATTTCTCATTTAAAAATAAAATATAAAACACTCACTTACATTTCTGTATTAAATAGCTGTTGCTTAAACGTTTTTCTGGGCTGGCAGGACAAGAGGGCGCGTTCTACAACTTGAGTCCATTCTTCCACAAAGACGAGAGATTATCCGAGTTGGTGGTAGACTTTGACAAGCCGACCTAGATCCTGGATGTCATTATTCGGAACTCCTTCCGAAAGCCAGTCACGTCTCCAAGCTGATCAATGAACATTTGCATTGGGAAGCGCAACACCCCAGGACAACACACGACCGTGGCAGTTGTACGTGCTGGAGGCTCTTGGATGTTTAGAACCCATGACCTCGTTAGGAGAGTCAAAAACCAATGCGTCATTTGCAGAAGATTATGAAGCAAGCTACTCACCCAACTCATGGCTGACCTACTGGAGAACAGAGCAACTTTGTGAATGGATGTATTCGGCCCATGGATCACCTTTTTAGGTGGGGAGTGTAATGGTCCTCAGAATGATTTTATTATCACAACTCAAAACCTCCCTGTTTTACAGGGCTGTTTTACATGCATTGCCTTTCATAATTAAAGTGCGAAGATGGACAGAGCTGAGGTTGAAAGTCACCCAGTCAGGTAGAGTTTCGTCTGGAGCTCAGTCTGTGCCATTGTGCAGCTAAAAAGCAGCGAAACCTGTCATTTTATGAGGAGAGGGTCTGTATGATCAACCTTGGTTTGTCGTGCCTTGCTCATCTTAATTGCTGCTCTATATTCCTTAATCCTTTCTTGTTTTCACCCTCCACAGAATCAGTCAAGTGAGTAATAGCACATTATCGTCTCCGTTTGATCGTATTCTGGTCAGTGGTCGATCTCTGCATTTTAACGTTCATAACGGTTTATTTGATGCAACGTTCGCCATTCTTTTGCGATGTGAATTGTTCAATTTCTGTTCTGGATTGTGATTGCGATATTGGCAAACATCCAGTGGTTTGTTACCTCTGGCACCGAAGGTGGACGGAGGTTATGTTTTCACCCTGTTTATCTGTCTGTCTATTTGTTTGTTTGTCTGTTTGTGAACAAAATTTCTCAAAAAGTTGTGGACAGATTCGGATGAAATTTGGAGGAGAGGTTGGGTGTGTGACAAGGACGAATTGCTGAGATTTTGGTGAAGATACGGATCTGGATCTGATAATTTTTAGCATATTTGGAATTGAAATTCCAGATAAGGTTTTGTCATCATGACTCCGTATTTGCTGACCTCAAATGGCCGCACAGCTGATACCGCATGTAAAAGGCTGAATGCCTAAATTCTGTGTTTGCATCTAAATCTTGTGTCCTAAACCCATCGCTTTCTGTACCCACCTTATCCAGTCACACCAAGCTGTCCCTGGGCTCTGTGTCCTTTTCTCCTGACAAGGTGGAGATCTTTGTTGTCAAACCTCGACTCAGATTCTGCAACCGGTCCAGATGGCATCAGTCCATATTTCCGAAAAACCTGCTCTGCTGCTCGTGCACACCCTCTCTCTGTTCTATTCACCATCTCATTTGCTCACGGTCATCTGCCTTCTGCTTGGAAATCAGCAAACATTACCGCTCTGCATAAAAACGGTGCAAAACAGATCCCTGCAATGACAGACCAATCAGCCTTCTCCCAATCATCAGCAAGTTATGGAATCCATCATCGCTTCTGACATTAAATCCTTCCCCTTCTGCACTGGCTTGATTTTCTTCATCAATTTGGATTCAGACCATGTCACTCTACCCTGGATATGCTGCTTCTGCTCTCCCAACAATGGATGGAGGTCCTCAATGCAAGACATGAAATCAGAGCCATATCCCTGGACATATCGCAATACTTCGATACGGCCTGGCACCCTGCCCTGCTCACCAAACTCGCTTCCTATGGTAATCAAGGACATCTCCACCCATGGCTCGCAAACTCTTCCTCTCCTGTCGCAGCCAACGTGTGGCCCTAAATGGAGTTCTCTCATCTCTTCCTGTCCAGTGGAGTTCCTCAAGGTAGCGTTCTGGGCCCTGTTCTTTTCTGGTTTTCATCAATGATCTCTGACTCTCTGGAAATGCTCTTTATCTCTTTGTTGATGACTCCACCGTCTGCCGTACCATCTGTCATCTCCTCAGACGGGCACAAGCAGCATCTTCTTCACTCTCTGCAGATCTGGATAAATTCACAAGCTGGTCCAACACATGGAACATGTCTTTCAATCCTGACAAATCTCACACTTTCATTATGTCTCTCCGAAAGGACCGTCTGGACCCCCCCCCCCCCATCTACTTTCTCAACAATGCTCTTGATGAAGTCCTTAAATTCAAGCTTCTGGGTGTCACTATCTACCATGATCTTTCCTGGAAGCTAAGTTTCCTAGCTGGCCTCCAAAGCTAGTCGCTGACTGGGCATCCTCTGTCATGCAAAGTCCTTCCTTAGCACAACTGAGCTCCTGACCAATGCAAGAAGCTTTCATCTGCAGCCTGATGGAGTACTGCTCTCCCCTCTGGGCTGGTGCTCCTGCCTCTCACCTGTCTCGGCTTCACATGTGGAAGCCAAGGCATTTAGGATCATTGGTATCTCCCGCGATGAGGCTGAGTTATTGGGTCTCACTCTCTCACCGCAGGCAGTCAGTGGTCTTTCTGTCTTCTCCCATCTCCTCTCCGGCCTCACCCCCTGCTCTGTCTGAGATATTGTTCCCCCCATATTTCTGCAGTACACTCAAGTCTCGCAGCAACCCCCTTCTTGTAAAACTACCAAAATCGAGAATCACTGCTCACCTTCACTCTTTAATCCCTCTTTTTTCCCCCACCTTTGGAACAAACTGCCATACTCTCTTCAATTCCACTCTTCCCTCCATTTCTTCAAAACAGCGTTCACCACCATTCTTATTTTCCCCCATCCAAACCACGATCTGTTCTATCCCCGCGAATCCACCCAAACCCACCTCATTCAAATTCCCTGCTTTCCTTCCTGAAGTCCCTGTAGTGTTCATCTTGTTTACCATGTGTACCCCACCCATCCCTCTCCCTTCCACAGATTTCCTCACATCTCTGTTCCACTCTGTTTTTTCCTTCCCTCGCCCCCCTCTTCATCTTCTGCTCCCATTGTTTTACATTCTGTGTGTAGCTCTCATATGAGCCTCGACAGTGTGTACAACAACAACAAAAAATCATGCACCGTTCATCCGTCCGTTCCTATTTCGACTTCTCTGGTCAAACCACTGAAAATATGGAAACAAATGCTGTCATAGAAGCTCTACATCAATAAATGATTGAGACACAGTACATCAATATATTAAGCCTTGGGATAGTTGTGGAACAGTCACCTGAAACTGCACAAAAATAGCAGCAAGATCAAGGTTGAAAGATGTGTCAGACAGGGAGACACGATCTTCACAAAAATTGTTCAGTGCACACCTAGGAATGTTCCAAGAGCTAAATTGATGGAGAAAAACGAAACTACCTATGATTCAGGGAAGACTTGTTTTAATTTCAAACACGCTAAAGACCTGAAAATCATGATGGAAGAGCTCAAAATGGAGGGACCAATGATCGGATTAAAAATATGACAAAGAAAAATTATGTTCAACTGCTATACAAAAAAAAAATATATATATATATATTCAAATTGATCATTGCAAAATTGAAGAAGCCAGCATTCATATTTAGAACAACTCGTCCTAATCATAGGATTGCTTTGAAGAAGATGTACTTGAGCAGGATCGCAGCATTTGGAAAATTTAAGAATGTCATGAAAAGCAAACTACACTTGTGTCTGAAAAGGAAAGTTTATAATTGGTGGTGTTCTCCCAGCAATGACATATAGCAGTGAAGGGACAAGCAGATAAATTAATGAATCGGCCAAAACAAAATTCCGATTGCTGGTCACAATCAGAAAATTGAAATGGAACTGGGCTGGCAATCGGATGAGATAAGGAAACGGATGGGCGACACGATAATTACAAACGAACCTGGAAAGGACTGGAAGAAAAAGAGGTAAAAGACTCAAGATAGATGGAGAGATGAAATGAAAAATCTACTCAAGTACAATGGTGTAAGATTGCATTGAATGAAATGGAATGGACCACGTTAGAGGACCCTGTGCCTGCAGTGACTAGAAATAAGTGTCTAGTTCGGCAAATGAGTTGTTTAGAGATAATATATATTCGGAAATTTTGTTTCGACCTTTCGCTGGAGTTCGTAATCATACTGTGCACTCCATTATTTTCGGATCATTTTCACGAATTAGCAGAGTAATCCAAGAATGTCAACAACATGCAGAACTTCAGTATTTAAGACTAATTCTGTACAAGCCACAGGTGCTTTGCAGTGCAGGTAACAGGAGTTGGTATCTGATGACAGAACTATAATTACTATTTATTCAGCAGTGATGCTTTTCCTGTTGAGAATATACCGTGAAGCAATGAGGGGTTTCAAATACACCTTATCCCTTACATTCGCTAACAATCTTTCATTATGAAGAGGGAGATGGATGATTCAAGAGAGATATTGTTGGTGTTATTTTTTTTTAATATTTGGAGAAATATAAGCTCATATTGCTGAGCAAAAAGGGGGAAAAATATAATGGACAAACTCGATTCGAAGAGCAACATGTCATATTGCATATTATTTGATGTACATCCTCTGAGCTTTCTGCATGGAATTGTCAACAACTTCAAGAAAGACCCAATAGTTTTGGTTGCCAGGAAGGTCAGGTCAGGTATGGGAGCATGCGCCAGAGCAGCGCGTCGCTGCATCCACTTTCCACCGGTACTCCAGGGCCTCCGTCTGGCCATCCCCCAGGCAGATACCTGGCCCATCCCCATCTCCTTGAGATGCCGATCAACCTACTGCAACCACGAGGCACGTGATCGGCCCATTGGCCTCCTCCACTCACGAGACTCCCTCGCTGAGAGAATCTGGTGAGCAGGATCAGTGTCAGAAAAATGAGTCATGTTCATACAGCCACAGCTGATGTTCACGGACTATGCAGGTAACAAATCTCATTTGAGTCTCTTTCAGCAACCGCTCGTTGGACACAAAGTCCGACCAGAGATAGTAAAGGATTCTCCGAAGAGACCTGGTACCAAAGGAATGAAGTCTCCGTCTCAGATCCTTGGTCAGAGTCCGAGTCTCGCATCCATAGAGCAAGACTGCAAGCATCAACGACCTGAAGACTCAGACTTTCGTCCTCCCGCACAGGTACCGGCAGCGCCCACACCCATTATCCAGTGAATCCATGAGACCCAGGCCCGACCCAGGCGTCTATTGACCTCTGACTCACAGCCAGCAGAGACATTAATATCACTGGCAAGGTAAGTGAATCTCTCCATGACCTCAACATGCTCACCAGAAACAGGCACAAACAGACACAGACAGGACAGCAGCATCCAAGATGTCATTGAAAGCCTGGATCTTAGTTTTGACTCAGGAACCCATAATCCCAGCGGTTTCTGACTCCTCATTCAGCACCTCGAGGGCCCCCGAAAGGATATCTAAAGTCTCCGCAAAGATGAATGCATCATCTGCGAAATCAAGGTCAGAGATCTTGACATTCCCAAACGATGCACCGCAGCTTGATCTCTCCGACATCCTCCCTAGAATCCAGTCCATACAAGTGCTGAAAAGTGTGGGGGCCAGTACACACCCTGAGGAACTCCAGTAATAACTGGAAATAAGTCAGAGATGGTACCACCACATCTCACTGCACTCCCAGTACCAGAGTAGAGTTCAGACATCAGATCGATCAGTTTTGGTGACACCCACGAAAACCTGGAATCCTCCAGAGGGCATCCCGATTCACTGAATCAAACACTTTACAGAGATCAACATAGGCTGCAAGCAGCCCCTGCCGAAACTCTCGTCTGCGTTCGGTGAGGACCCGAATAGCAAGGATACGGTCAATCGTTGACCTCTTTGGTGTAAAGCCTGACTGCTCTGTACGCTGGTGCTCAAGCAGATGGTGGCGAACCCTATCAAGAATTATCCGAGCAAAGACCTTGCCGGCACTGAGGCAGCGTCACCCCTCAGTAGTTGTGCAGTCTTGGCGATCACCCATCCCTTTCCGAGAGGGACAACAAGGCCCCTCTTCCAGTCAGTTGGGATGATGCCTGTGTTCCAGGCAGAGCACAGAACTGCATGCAACGACACGAGTACAGCATTTCCACCAGCCTGAGAAGTTCAGCATGGAGGCCACAAATCCCTGAGCTTTACCCCATTTCAACCGGTTCACCGAAGCCTGTGTTTCCACAAACGAAGGTGGACCACAGTTGATTGAAGGGTCAGCAACAGGGATTGTAACACCCCTGACGTCCAACTCGACAGCTGGTGGATCAGCCTGTACAACCGCTCAAAGTAAACGGCCCAGCGGGCCTTCACTTCAGACTCCTCTGTCAAGAGCCTACCACTCTCTGCTCTAACTGCAGTGCTCCGAGGGATGGGCTTGGATGAACGCAATGCGCGAATTCCCTGGAAGCAGGACGAGAATCACTTGACCAGAGGTGATGCACTTCCCCCTCACAGATCCCTCGCACAGAGGTCTCCTTGTCGACCCTTAGCACACATACAGTTTTACGCCTCAGCTCCCTGAACAGCTCAGCTCTGCCATTCAGCCTGGCCCCGTGACTCTGGTCAATGGTATCCAGTGTCTCTTGAGAGACAAAATTCTACTTTGCCCTTCGGTGAGTTCCAAGACATCCACCGGCAACATCAAGAACGGTGGTCTTGAAGGTCCACAACTCTTCAGGACCTCCCAAAGCACCCAGACCCCCAAAATCTCTACTCAGCTTGTCTGCAAACTCCTCCGCGACCCTCTCATCCTTGAGCTTGCCAACATCCAGCCGAGCCTGGGATGGTACCATCTCTCCTGGATTTAAGGTGCAACTTCAGAGTTGCTACAACAAGCCGGTGGTCAGTATTGAGGAACTGAGCACTCCGGTGGACCCTGCAGTTTTGGATCATCCTCCAGCGACCATCAACGAGGACATGGTCAATCTCTTTGCCACACCGCCAGCGTTGGAATACCAAGTCCAGCGATGAGCTTGTGGGCGCTGAAACCATGAACCAGCCACCCTAAGTCCATGCTTCTTGCAAAGTCAAGGAACTTAGTGCTATTCTGGTTCATAGTTCCTGATCCATGGGGACCAACACACGTCTCATAACCATCCCTATCAGTTCCAGTCGATGCAACTGGCATAGTGGCGTGCGCCTGTAATCCGGCTACTCGGAGGCTTGGGTTGGAGGATCGCTTGAGGATGGGAACTCTGGCGTGGGCCGCGCTATGAGAGGGTGTAGGGCAGCCCGGAATCATGGCGAAACCCAATCCTTATCCCTGTGTCGTAAGAGGCGGACCAGAGTTGCATCAGGAAGGGCATCCGGCGTAAAACCTATCTATGCCAAATCAGTATGCGGATCATAACGGATGATCCGCTGTGGCGACCCTAACGGGAGCAGCCGAAAGGCGAACAACAACAACAACAGTTCCAGTCGATGCATTGAAATCCCCCAAGACTAGAAGTGTATCTCGTCTG
>CM068967.1:49492812-49511934 GCA_035128595.1 Eptatretus atami
CTTTGATTGCTCAGTCAATTGTAAAAGGATAGAGACGAAAACCATGCTGGGAAGGCAATGGCAAACCACCCAGTATAACACCTTTATGAAAAACCTTTACAAATCCACGTTCTGTAAAGGGTTGCTTAAATTCAAATACCATATATTTTGCAGCCGTCAGCGGGAAGAAACGACCGTTCCACGTTGCCTGCGTTCGAATCAGTGGCCTGGTTCGATCCAGTGGGTCACATAAAAAGCAGTTCACTACTCCTAACTCCTTGTTTTGAATCTAATTAAGCCAAGTAAACCGAAACACATGACACAGCTTCTCTATGTGATGTGAAGACCGCAACCAATGTGTCTCCATCTTTAACGGGTTCTATAACCCGGAATGGAAGCGGCCACCACAGCCATCCCGCCCCCTCCAGAATTCACCCCGGAACCAGGGATATATTATAAATAGGATAATTGGCACTACCCCCCAACCACGCGGGAAGGAAACAAAACCGAGCAACACAGAACAAACAGAAAAAGAGCATCAGAGATCACGACCTTGCAGGATTCTTTGTGGTATTTTGTAGTTTTTTTTGCCGGTGCATTTGTTGCCGTTTGTATACATGGCATGTGTTACGTAATTTAATAAGAAAGAGACATAATTAGGAACTTGGCCACTTTGATAACTGATGGTATGATGACCGGCTACCAAGACGCGCTGTCGCGCTTTGATAGCAACCGGCGCTTTGAACGGACACCTGACTAACCCATGACGTCATTATTATATTCACCTATTCAATTTTGAATTCGGTAATGGGAGTTAAAATAAATTCAATTCAAATCAATGTAACACGAAATAGGGTACAGTCGTACATTGGAGTAATCAGAAGGATGCAATAAGCAAAAAGCAAGATGAAGTCATCAGACGGACCTGGAATAGTTCACATTCAGGTGCTACTTCTCTACCCTCAAATCAAGGGCCAGCCAATGAAACCTTATTTAAAAAAAAAAAAAAAACAAACAAAAAAAACTCATTTCAAAAAAAAAAAACAAATAACCCATGTCACCCGAGGTGACCCGCATTCTCCAAAAGTGACTAACGTGTGACTACTTCTCTTTAAGGGTCACACTGAGGGAACAGAGCTGCTATCCACAAGGAGCCGACTCCTTCAGGAATTCTTCTGCCTCGATGATTTGATCCGATTAGAATCGTTCTACCAGAAGTAACAATGAAAATATTGCGTTTGCCTTCATAACGTCACCAAATGACGTCATAATATGTCTCAAGTTGACGATATCTAGAAAGCATCACAGTGTCATTTGAGGTACACCGATATGGTCCTAAACTTGAAAAATTTGACCTTGGTGGTCAAATATTGTTTGAACCTTACGGCGCTAACCAAAGGTTAGGCCCAATCGCCACTCCAAAATTAATCAGCTGAGCTGCCAGACATGATCATATTCCCATGAAGTTGGAAGACGTCCGATCAAACATTACTCCAAAAAAATAGGGTTTCGGTCCGACTCTCCTGCATTGCGACAAAGTTGAACTTGAACCTTTGACCTTGCCTTCAAACTTTTTATGCGCCTGAAGGGACTCTCTTGTAGGCCTCTGATTATGCGAAGTTACAAAAATTTCAATGATAACTGTGCTCGCCAGGAATTTTTATACGTGATTAAGACAAAAAAAAAAAAATAACTAATAAAATAAAAAAAAATTACAGACTGCTGAACACCTATTGTTACGGATGTGGAAATTCGCAAACCACCATTCAGATTCCGACGGGTATAGGTTGAGAGCGTATCTCGTAAGTACATGTGTAGTTAGCCCCAACCCGTTGTCTAAAGGAATTTTTGTGATCTCATTCGGCTGCCGACGACGCTTTTGAGATTAGGGTTTTTTCTGTCTATCTTATTTGAAATCAACGCTACCATCAAACCACCACCAAAAGCCTCCACCTCCTCACCTTCTCTCCTGCTACGGCCATTTCCCGCACCACCTGTGCAACAATCTGAGCGTCCGGGCTGTCTTGGGGTGCTCTTTCCGCGATACCGCACGAAGCCGCGAGGCAAATAGCGCCTTTCCGAAGAGAATTCGGATTCAGGAATGCTATACGCCCCATTCTGATCTCCGTCAACAGCAAGAGTCGTGAGCGGCTGGACCCGGCCTCCAGGCCCGCATCTGTGTGGAATGAATATGCAATTTGTACTCTAGGATCAGGGGAGGTCAACGCCCACTTTTACATCCGTCCAATGGGCTGGCGTGGCTCCGCCCCTGAGGCTCATCTGATCCGGAAATGTCTGCATATTGTTCTTTCCTGCCGGCCGAGTAAAACGTTGGTCCGAGCGCACCTGGCAGTGAAATGGCAGTCAAGTCGGGGCAGAGAGGAAGGAAGCAGAGAGTTTGGCAGGTCATCGGGCGGAGGTGGGCCAGCGGCGGGTTGGCAGAGGTTGTTGGCAAGAGGCCAAGGAGCTCGGTCCGAAGGGCAGGGTAAGACGTGGCCGGTCAGGCGACCGACAGTCGCAGTAGATCTCTCGCGCGGGACCCAAGGGTCAGCAGCCATTTTTTTCCTCCCAGGCATCACCAATTCCCCCCCTTTTTTCCCCGGCTGAGATGCGTGCACAAGGGGCCCCGTTCCCACCCATTCCAAGTGGTTGCCAACGAAACCGCGAAGGACACGGAGTTGGGGGACCGCCGCGCAGCGGACCATTTGCGCCTCGTCATCGAGGACGCGGGTAGGGACCCCCCGGAGCCTCCGGTCTCACGGGCTGGCGCTTCCTTCAGGTCACGCACACATATTCGCCACGGGCCCCGTCTGCCCCCTTGGCTTTGAGGGTGGCCTTTTCTTGCTTGAGTAACTGTGTGTTGGCGCCGTCTGTAAAGTAGATAGAACTGTTATAAGTGTTGCGTTGTGTATGCGTTATGTCGGTTTTTAACTCCTGATTTGCTTTTATGGCATTACTGTTATGGCTGTATATGTTGCTATCCGTGTGTGTGAACTTAAATGTGCTTGCTCTGGTTGATTGTTCCCCGTTTTCGCTGCGTCCTTTCTTGTTTTGGTCGTTGAACTTCCACTTGCTTCATGTAAAGACGGGTTCGTAGTGGGCTGATACGCCCGATAATTAATGGAACCGTCGAGGCCGACGATAACACCGCTCGGTTATCCCCCTGCGCCGGAAACACTCTTCTGCACTTTTAGCACGGAAACGGGACCGCTGTTAAGCGGTTCGTGTGCCAAGTCGACCTGCGGCGAGGTGGATCCCCGTTACATCCGCGTGGTACTTAGGTAGGTCGAGTTGGCGAAAACCCTATCCCACGCGGGTGGCCGAGTGGCACGCGGGTGCGTGAGGACCGAAAGGCCACCCGTGACTGGCTCCCGGCGTTAGTTCCGACGAGGGTCATGACAGAATTGTCCGTCCGGTGGGGCGACGCTGCCGCGATTCGAGTCACGTGGGCCCATGTCGCACAGCCGCGTGGGCGCGAATTACCAACAATATCTTGCCAAAAACTTCGTTTTGGCAGAATAATAATTCTGGCTGCCAGACCATGCGTCCAATTCAAGTTGAAATTTAAAACGTATTCCCCATCACGACTAGATCACAAATCGTGAAGTTTCACGTCGATTGATTAAAGACGGTTCCAGAGAAAAATATTATTTAATACTTCTTCAATCCAATATGGCGCCAACCATGTGACCTATCAATATTCCTCAACAACTGTTACAACCCGTGCTTGGGGAACATTTGTGTAAGTTTATCCCCCGATCTGCAAGCCGTTCTGGAGGAAAAAAGATCTTATAGGTGTAGGGTAAACTACAATATGGTTGCCAACCATGTGACTAGATGTCACATCTCGAACCTATTTTGTTCCTCTTGGATAGGTGGTTCACGTATGTGTAAATTCTCACCTTCGATCTGTTAAGCCACTCAGAAGATTTTTGAAGGTTTAAAAAAACCCAATATCGGCTGCCAAATCACGTGATCCGTTGATTGTCCTATCACATTTTTTTTTTTTTCTTGGACCATTTTATCCCAGGACGACCCTCAAAAAAAATTTCATACTGATCAGATGTAGCATTCTACATATGCAATTATGACATAACGAAACGGCACCTATAATGTCATTAAAAAAAACGCATTATTCCTGCTGTGAAGGAGTACTTGCCGGTGTGCTAAGTTTAAATTTTTTTCCTTAGTGCAGCTTCAGGAGATAATGAGGTCCAAGTAGTTTTCCATTTTTCCAACATGGCTGCCAAACCACGTGACCTATGACATCATAATTACGATATACAACATTCTCCAGTCGTCGCACTAGGGGGAAAATTTCAGGTCTCAATCTGGACAAGCGTGTTGTGGCGCAAAAATACAAAAGTTATGTGCGGACAAAACAACCACGACAGAACAGACAACCAAACTGACCCCAAACGCAATACCCCATCCTCCTTCGGCGAGTGTGTAACTGAGAACAGCACTCAGTAGAGATGGTATACCTCTGCCAGGGCTGAACAGTTTACCTTGTTAAGTTTGCATCATGTTAACTGCTTATGTATATGTGGGTATGCGGCATATGCGGGAGCCGTGGTGGTGCACATTTCTTGTTTATTGCTGTCACGATGATCACCAATAGTGATGGAAACGGTCTGGTGGCTGACGGACGTGTTTAGCAATTTTGGGGGGAATTTGTCAATTGGCCACCCCAAGGTAAAAGTGGGACAAAAAAAAAAGAAGTAAAACACCTTAGGTAAATGAGGCGAACCAAAGCAACGCTTCCCTCACCAGAGTGTGGCTCTTGTTTAATTAAGCAAATAACATTCCCAGCATGCGTTGTGGTTCATGCTTATAAAAATACTGCACAGGCCTGGTTACTTATAATTATGGGGGCAAGCGTGGCTGCAAGAAGGAACCCCCAATGCCCCCATCCACAGCCACGTTTGTGGTTCGCCCAATTGGTTTGAAGAGCATGAACAATGATGTTATCCACATTCATTTGCCAGTGGCCTTCGTCAGTCACCAGATTAAACCCAATCGCAGCATTTATGGTTTGGTTCCTGGAACGACGTCTGAGACAGCATTTTCCATCATCCATCAAACAGGTGTGATTGACTGAATCTTTCTGTGGAAAGAATTGGTGCAACATCCCTCCTGCAGAATTCAGATGCTTGTGGACTCAATGCCACAGCGGCATTCACGCCGTATTGGCCGCACGTGGTGCCCAATCCCTATTAAGTGATTTACGATTGGTGTTTCCAAATTTATTTGTCCACTACCTGTAGTACTACTAGTGAGATGTCTGCAGTTTTAGAGGAATCCATAGGTGTGCGTTATTAAACGAGCCAGGGGCTTACCTTGTTGTTGTTTTTCTTGGTTGCTTCATTTAGATTTCTTTGCTAGAGGCATAGGAGTTTTATATATATATATATATTTTATATATATATAATTATATATATATCATGCACAGTTTAGTATTGTTCAGTGCCTATAGAAAAGTCTACACCCCCTTTCAAAATTTTCACCTTTTGTTCCTTATAGTTTGGAATTAAATGCATTTTTAAATTCAGACTTTTTCTAACCTTTATTTACACATCGTAGCCCACAACTTCCAAGCAAGTTGAAAAACAAATTCTACAAATTTCCAGAAATTAATTAAAATTACAAAAACTAGAATATCCTTGTTTGGTAAGTGTTTCCCAACCCCCCCCCCCCCCCCCCCCCCCCCCCCCCCTAATTAATACTTGCTGGAATTGGGCACCTTTGACAAAACATTTACAGCTGTGAGTTCCAAATGGGGTAGGTTTCTACAACTTTTCACACCTTGATTGGGCAATTATTTGTCCGTGTCTTCTTGTACCAAACTGTTCAAGCTCAATCCAAGTTGTGTGGGGAGCGTGGAATGATGGATTTAGCAATCTTCAATTAGCCACAGATTTAGATTCATGTCGGGCCTCTCCGGTGCCACTCAAGAACATTTCTCTTTGTCCTTTAGCCACTCCAGTGTACTAATTGCTGTGTCTTTGGTCGTGTCATGCTAAGTGAACTTCCGTCCCAATTTCAGCTTTCTTCAAGGCAGCGCGTTTTCCTCTCATGTTCTGGTATTTCTCCATCCATTTCCTTCATCCTGTAAGTGCCCAGTCCCTCCTGAGAAACATCCCATAATGATATGCCACCCCATGCTTCACAGTAGGGATGTTCTTGGGTGATGTGCTGCCCGTTTCCCCACATAGGCTTTGCATTATCAGCACAAAGAGTTCAATTTTGTCTCATCTGCCACAGAATATTTTACCTCATGCTCTCAAGTTTTCATGTGCCTTTTTTTTCAAAACTTCAGCGCCGTCTGTTATGTGCCTTTTCTCAGAGTGGCTTCCGTCTGCCACTCTCCCAATTAAGTCTATATTGTGAAGTGCTGCAGAGACGGTTTCCTTCAGCGGTTCTCCCATCTCAGCCAACAAACTCTGTAATCTGTCAGAGTGCCTCATGATTCATGTTCCCCTCCCTGCCTGTAGCAACAAAACTCTAGGTTCTGTCAGATGCTTATTGGTTCTTGTTACGCTCCTGACAATGTCCTTCTTCTCATTGTCAGAGGCGTCCAGCTTAGAGTAGAGTCTGGTATCCATATATTCTTTCCATTTCCTATGATGGAGGTTCACCTGTCCTTGGGAACTTTACATCACTCTAGAAATTTTATACCTTCTCCCCATCTACCCTCCTCACAATTCTATGCGAGTTCTAGTTGCGACAGTTCCTGGGACTGTCATTTTAAGTTTCTCTCCTTGACATCAGTGTGTCACTTGGATCTATATAGACAAGTTTTCTTTCGTAAATCATGTCCAATCAATTTATTGGCTACAGTGGACTCCATGTGGAAGTTTGGACATCTCAAGGATGAATCAAAGGAAATTGGATGCACCTGAGTCAATTATGTCATAGGCCAAAAGGTCCCACAAATTGATGCCAAGCATTTCATTTATTTTTAATTAATTCGGTTAAAAACAAAAATTCAAAAAACATTTTTTCACTTTGTCATTTGGGAATTTTGTAGATCAGTGACAAAAAATTTTTTTTATCCATTTTAAATTCAGGGCTTTAACAAACAAAAAAATGGTGAAAAAAGTCAGTGTTGGAAATACTCTTAATCTGTGTACTCAAGTATCAGTGATGATAGTTGTTATGTTGTTGTTTTTTGGGCAAATTAAAAGCTCTTCATATAAACGCACGGTAAAACAAAACTGCGTTAAAGACATGAAAGGTAGCTCACAGAACAGTGGCCCATTTATAATAGTATCCAGTCATACTTTTACTACCTTTGCCTGTTTGAGTACCTTTGATTGTTGCATAAATTGCATACATGTCATATTATCCTCACCAATGCCTGGATCTCAAATAAAAACAATAAACAAATGTAACTTACAATTATTCTACGAAATTTTCCGATTCCTGTGACACGTCCGAAAGTCTCCAGATTGTACACAGAGTTTGATTCCTTTGATAAATGCCATTTGTAAAGTGAAAATGATCGGTTGGAATTATGAAAAGACCAGGTTGCTTCCTGCTCCACAAAAGTTAGCACTTGCGGGCTGACAACAGATTTTCATTCGCTTCTTCAGTAATAAGGTTAAGCAGTCTTATTTAACTTCACACGCTCTGCTAAAACCCCCATTTATCATTGCCAAGTAAGGATGCCCATTATGATCAAAAACACGTATTCTGGAGAAAAGAGTAAGAAGAAATGACAATCATAGAATTAAAACTCGATTGGTATTCATGGAATACTACCCCCACAGTTTGGAAGATTTTTGCAGAAGGGCAGCTTGTAACTACACAGCCGGACTAATAGCCCATAAATTATCCTTCAAATTTGTTCATATCATGATGTTTTAATGGATAAACACCAGGACATATTTTTGTCTCTCCAAGCTACTCAGGTTATTCCCCCAGCATGCCATTGCCATGGTTCAGTGCACCCTCCTGCATTGGAATTAAACTACGTGGTAACTTTTATCTTTTTAGATTATCCTGCACACACACACACAAAAAAACAAAACAAAAAAGAAACGGACTACAGGTGAAACACGCTCTCCACCCTCAGTGCGAGTATTATTCAGGTTAAAATGTGATGATGTCTAAACCCAGTCACAGAACAAATACAATATTCAGAAGGCTTTGATCAAGAAAATACCCCTTGTTGTCAAGTTTTTTTTTTTTTTTTAAACTTCAAGCTTTTTTTGTTTTTAAAATGATCACAGGGGCAGATCGCAATGAGAATTGCAATGTTGAATATGCACGTTTTAAAAAATTTCTACAAAGCAAATCATTTCTGGAAGATCAGCGATGAAGGATTTGCAGAGGAGGAGAGAAGAAAAAAGAAGATCTGGGGATGGGAGGAAGAGTTAGGGATGGAGCAGCTGATGAGAAAGAGGGAGGAATGAGGAAGAGGTGTTGAGGAGCAATTGAGAAGAGAGGAGGAGTTTGGGAGGGGGAAGGAAGGAGTATAAGAATAAGAAGGCCAGGATTACCTGTGGCATTCTGATCTGAACCTTTGGTGTGAAGAAAAAACCACATTCATCCATAGCCATATACCATGTGTATTTGTCCATTTTGTACTAATTTCCTTGTAAGTCACATGAAGTATACGAATATGAAATGTCTACTGATATTGTCCTATAATTGATTCATATACAAGTTCCATCATGAGCTTGACATCAATGTAAAATATAAAAGTAAACTCACCATGTTGTGTGAAGTTAACTCTGTGAACCTGAAAGCAGCCAGCTCCAGTTTTCGATCACAAGCTGATTGTCCATGTGAACCAGCGTTTGACAACACCATTTACATCGATTATCCACCCCATAATCGAATTTTCATCGTACACCATTGTGAACACGTTTTTGTGAGGTCTGGTTCAGCTGGACAGCAGTGAAGACGTTTGGAACACACGTCGGTACACAAGTTCATTCTCATTTCGTCATGGATTGTCCCGTGGAAAAATAATTTTTGAAAGTTTCCATCACATTGTAGAAGTGGATGGATGTTCTGCAGCTTATGGTTATGGCAAGGGAAGCATTGTGGTGTTTTCAATTGTAGCTGGAATGACATGGGATATTATACAAACAGTGGTGATTGATCAGAACATCATGTGACTGTAACATACTCAATCTCAACCGAGTGAGAAAACCACACAGAGGGAATGGCAGAGAAGGGAAATCGTTCGAATCGTGTCAATCTGTCGTCCGATGTGAGATCATCATCTTAAACGACATTATGGAGCACCTTTTCTCCATAATGATTCTGCCCTCATTACTGGATAATCTATCGAAAAAAATTTAAACTTCAGGCTTCAGCTGAAGTAGTCAATGTTTATTACCTAGGATGACACACAACACAAGGAAATGTTTTCATGTTTGACACAATATTAGGAATAATTATGGAAACAGAAGAAAAACTGTTTATATGCAGTAAGTAACATATCATAGAATCACATCTCATGTGTAAAAGTAGGGGAAATACCCCTGGGTGCTCACCTGGGAGAACAATGATACTGATGAGGAAGTCGATGTTGGGTATAATCAGCAAAATGTACCAATGAACCAATGTTATGGGCCCAAGTTAACTTAAAAAATATATTTCGTGAACAAACTTTGGTACATCACAGATGATGAAGGTTGTGGTCAAGTTTAATGGGAATGGCATGTGTAGTTTCTGAGAAGACACCTATTGGGTGGGGGGGGGGACCCGAGGACCCGATTTTTTTTAATGCTGTGAATAAACTTTGGTACACACTGGGTGGTAAAGGTTGTGGTGAAGTTTCATCCAAATTCGTTGTGTTAGTTTCAGAGAAGAAGTTGCAAATGTTTGGGATGGACGGATGGACGAACGATGCGCCATCCCATAAGCTCCCAGGATCTATGTTCCAGGTGAGCAATAAAGCAGTCTCAGTGGCGTAGAGAACACCTTGTTCCAAAAGCTTTTCAAATGCCTCTCATAATATAATGCAAAATTATTTCATTACATACCAAAAATATGAGAGGGTATCCAGAGAAACTGCACCATACTCAAATTCCCAAGAGAATATGTCATCAAATGGACCTGAAAGAGATTGTGGCAATCCATTAAACTGGTACCTCTGACAATACTCCATTATGCAATCACAAATCATGATTTGTTAGCCCCTCAACCTCAATTTCTCATTTAAAAATAAAATATAAAACACTCACTTAATTTCTGTATTAAATAGCTGTTGCTTAAACGTTTTTCTGGGCTGGCAGGACAAGAGGGCGCGTTCTACAACTTGAGTCCATTCTTCCACAAAGACGCGAGATTATCCGAGTTGGTGGTAGACTTTGACAAGCCGACCTAGATCCTGGATGTCATTATTCGGAACTCCTTCCGAAAGCCAGTCACGTCTCCAAGCTGATCAATGAACATTTGCATTGGGAAGCGCAACACCCAGGACAACACACGACCGTGGCAGTTGTACGTGCTGGAGGCTCTTGGATGTTTAGAACCCATGACCTCGTTAGGAGAGTCAAAAACCAATGCGTCATTTGCAGAAGATTATGAAGCAAGCTACTCACCCAACTCATGGCTGACCTACTGGAGAACAGAGCAACTTTTGAATGGATGTATTCGGCCCATGGATCACCTTTTTAGGTGGGGAGTGTAATGGTCCTCAGAATGATTTTATTATCACAACTCAAAACCTCCCTGTTTTACAGGGCTGTTTTACATGCATTGCCTTTCATAATTAAAGTGCGAAGATGGACAGAGCTGAGGTTGAAAGTCACCCAGTCAGGTAGAGTTTCGTCTGGAGCTCAGTCTGTGCCATTGTGCAGCTAAAAAGCAGCGAAACCTGTCATTTTATGAGGAGAGGGTCTGTATGATCAACCTTGGTTTGTCGTGCCTTGCTCATCTTAATTGCTGCTCTATATTCCTTAATCCTTTCTTGTTTTCACCCTCCACAGAATCAGTCAAGTGAGTAATAGCACATTATCGTCTCCGTTTGATCGTATTCTGGTCAGTGGTCGATCTCTGCATTTTAACGTTCATAACGGTTTATTTGATGCAACGTTCGCCATTCTTTTGCGATGTGAATTGTTCAATTCTGTTCTGGATTGTGATTGCGATATTGGCAAACATCCAGTGGTTTGTTACCTCTGCACCGAAGGTGGACGGAGGTTATGTTTTCACCCTGTTTATCTGTCTGTC
This sequence comes from Eptatretus atami, assembly GCA_035128595.1. Classification (NCBI taxonomy): domain Eukaryota; kingdom Metazoa; phylum Chordata; class Myxini; order Myxiniformes; family Myxinidae; genus Eptatretus; species Eptatretus atami. Next base: position 49,503,985 of record CM068967.1, read on the forward strand.
TATTTGTTTGTTTGTCTGTTTGTGAACAAAATTTCTCAAAAAGTTGTGGACAGATTCGGATGAAATTTGGAGGAGAGGTTGGGTGTGTGACAAGGACGAATTGCTGAGATTTTGGTGAAGATACGGATCTGGATCTGATAATTTTTAGCATATTTGGAATTGAAATTCCAGATAAGGTTTTGTCATCATGACTCCGTATTTGCTGACCTCAAATGGCCGCACAGCTGATACCGCATGTAAAAGGCTGAATGCCTAAATTCTGTGTTTGCATCTAAATCTTGTGTCCTAAACCCATCGCTTTCTGTACCCACTTATCCAGTCACACCAAGCTGTCCCTGGGCTCTGTGTCCTTTTCTCCTGACAAGGTGGAGATCTTGTTGTCAAACCTCGACTCAGATTCTGCAACCGGTCCAGATGGCATCAGTCCATATTTCCGAAAAACCTGCTCTGCTGCTCGTGCACACCCTCTCTCTGTTCTATTCACCATCTCATTTGCTCACGGTCATCTGCCTTCTGCTTGGAAATCAGCAAACATTACCGCTCTGCATAAAAACGGTGCAAAACAGATCCCTGCAATGACAGACCAATCAGCCTTCTCCCAATCATCAGCAAGGTTATGGAATCCATCATCGCTTCTGACATTAAATCCTTCCCCTTCTGCACTGGCTTGATTTCTATCATCAATTTGGATTCAGACCATGTCACTCTACCCTGGATATGCTGCTTCTGCTCTCCCAACAATGGATGGAGGTCCTCAATGCAAGACATGAAATCAGAGCCATATATCCCTGGACATATCGCAATACTTCGATACGGCCTGGCACCCTGCCCTGCTCACCAAACTCGCTTCCTATGGTAATCAAGGACATCTCCACCCATGGCTCGCAAACTCTTCCTCTCCTGTCGCAGCCAACGTGTGGCCCTAAATGGAGTTCTCTCATCTCTTCCTGTCCAGTGGAGTTCCTCAAGGTAGCGTTCTGGGCCCTGTTCTTTTCTGGTTTTCATCAATGATCTCTGACTCTCTGGAAATGCTCTTTATCTCTTTGTTGATGACTCCACCGTCTGCCGTACCATCTGTCATCCCTCAGACGGGCACAAGCGCATCTTCTTCACTCTCTGCAGATCTGGATAAATTCACAAGCTGGTCCAACACATGGAACATGTCTTTCAATCCTGACAAATCTCACACTTTCATTATGTCTCTCCGAAAGGACCGTCTGGACCCCCCCCCCCCCATCTACTTTCTCAACAATGCTCTTGATGAAGTCCTTAAATTCAAGCTTCTGGGTGTCACTATCTACCATGATCTTTCCTGGAAGCTAAGTTTCCTAGCTGGCCTCCAAAGCTAGTCGCTGACTGGGCATCCTCTGTCATGCAAAGTCCTTCCTTAGCACAACTGAGCTCCTGACCAATGCAAGAAGCTTTCATCTGCAGCCTGATGGAGTACTGCTCTCCCCTCTGGGCTGGTGCTCCTGCCTCTCACCTGTCTCGGCTTCACATGTGGAAGCCAAGGCATTTAGGATCATTGGTATCTCCCGCGATGAGGCTGAGTTATTGGGTCTCACTCTCTCACCGCAGGCAGTCAGTGGTCTTTCTGTCTTCTCCCATCTCCTCTCCGGCCTCACCCCCTGCTCTGTCTGAGATATTGTTCCCCCCATATTTCTGCAGTACACTCAAGTCTCGCAGCAACCCCCTTCTTGTAAAACTACCAAAATCGAGAATCACTGCTCACCTTCACTCTTTAATCCCTCTTTTTTCCCCCACCTTTGGAACAAACTGCCATACTCTCTTCAATCCACTCTTCCCTCCATTTCTTCAAAACAGCCGTTCACCACCATTCTTATTTTCCCCCATCCAAACCACGATCTGTTCTATCCCCGCGAATCCACCCAAACCCACCTCATTCAAATTCCCTGCTTTCCTTCCTGAAGTCCCTGTAGTGTTCATCTTGTTTACCATGTGTACCCCACCCCATCCCTCTCCCTTCCACAGATTTCCTCACATCTCTGTTCCACTCTGTTTTTTCCTTCCCTCGCCCCCCTCTTCATCTTCTGCTCCCATTGTTTTACATTCTGTGTGTAGCTCTCATATGAGCCTCGACAGTGTGTACAACAACAACAAAAAATCATGCACCGTTCATCCGTCCGTTCCTATTTCGACTTCTCTGGTCAAACCACTGAAAATATGGAAACAAATGCTGTCATAGAAGCTCTACATCAATAAATGATTGAGACACAGTACATCAATATATTAAGCCTTGGGATAGTTGTGGAACAGTCACCTGAAACTGCACAAAAATAGCAGCAAGATCAAGGTTGAAAGATGTGTCAGACAGGGAGACACGATCTTCACAAAAATTGTTCAGTGCACACCTAGGAATGTTCCAAGAGCTAAATTGATGGAGAAAAAACGAAACTACCTATGATTCAGGGAAGACTTGTTTTAATTTCAAACACGCTAAAGACCTGAAAATCATGATGGAAGAGCTCAAAATGGAGAGACCAATGATCGGATTAAAAATATGACAAAGAAAAATTTATGTTCAACTGCTATACAAAAAAAAAATATATATATATATATTCAAATTGATCATTGCAAAATTGAAGAAGCCAGCATTCATATTTAGAACAACTCGTCCTAATCATAGGATTGCTTTGAAGAAGATGTACTTGAGCAGGATCGGCAGCATTTGGAAAATTTAAGAATGTCATGAAAAGCAAACTACACTTGTGTCTGAAAAGGAAAGTTTATAATTGGTGTGTTCTCCCAGCAATGACATATAGCAGTGAAGGGACAAGCAGATAAATTAATGAATCGGCCAAAACAAAATTCCTTGCTGGTCACAATCAGAAAATTGAAATGGAACTGGGCTGGCACATCGGATGAGAGAAGGACAACGGATGGGCGACAACGATAATTACAAACGCAACCTGGAAAGGACTGGAAGAAAAAGAGGTAAAAGACCAAAGATCAGATGGAGAGATGAAATGAAAAATCTACTCAAGTACAATGGTGTAAGATTGCATTGAATGAAATGGAATGGACCACGTTTAGAGGACCCTGTGCCTGCAGTGGACTAGAAATAAGTTCTAGTTCGGCAAATGAGTTGTTAGAATAATATTATTCGTGCAAATTTGTTGTCGACCTTTCGCTTGGAGTTCGTAATCATACTGTGCACTCCATTATTTTCGATCATTTTCACGAATTAGCAGAGTAATCCAAGAATGTCAACAACATGCAGAACTTCAGTATTTAAGACTAATTCTGTACAAGCCACAGGTGCTTTGCAGTGCAGGTAACAGGAGTTGGTAATCTGATGACAGAACTATAATTACTATTTATTCAGCAGTGATGCTTTTCCTGTTGAGAATATACCGTGAAGCAATGGAGGGGTTTCAAATACACCTTATCCCTTACATTCGCTAACAATCTTTCATTATGAAGAGGGAGATGGATGATTCAAGAGAGATATTGTTGGTGTTATTTTTTTTTAATATTTGGAGAAATATAAGCTCATATTGCTGAGCAAAAAGGGGGAAAAATATAATGGACAAACTCGATTCGAAGAGCAACATGTCATATTGCATATTATTTGATGTACATCCTCTGAGCTTTCTGCATGGAATTGTCAACAACTTCAAGAAAGACCCAATAGTTTTGGTTGCCAGGAAGGTCAGGTCAGGTATGGGAGCATGCGCCAGAGCAGCGCGTCGCTGCATCCACTTTCCACCGGTACTCCAGGGGCCTCCGTCTGGCCATCCCCCAGGCAGATACCTGGCCCATCCCCATCTCCTTGAGATGCCGATCAACCTACTGCAACCACGAGGCACGTGATCGGCCCATTGGCCTCCTCCACTCACGAGACTCCCTCGCTGAGAGAATCTGGTGAGCAGGATCAGTGTCAGAAAAATGAGTCATGTTCATACAGCCACAGCTGATGTTCACGGACTATGCAGGTAACAAATCTCATTTGAGTCTCTTTCAGCAACCGCTCGTTGGACACAAAGTCCGACCAGAGATAGTAAAGGATTCTCCGAAGAGACCTGGTACCAAAGGAATGAAGTCTCCGTCTCAGATCCTTGGTCAGAGTCCGAGTCTCGCATCCATAGAGCAAGACTGCAAGCATCAACGACCTGAAGACTCAGACTTTCGTCCTCCCGCACAGGTACCGGCAGCGCCACACCCATTATCCAGTGAATCCATGAGACCCAGGCCCGACCCAGGCGTCTATTGACCTCTGACTCACAGCCAGCAGAGACATTAATATCACTGGCAAGGTAAGTGAATCTCTCCATGACCTCAACATGCTCACCAGAAACAGGCACAAACAGACACAGACAGGACAGCAGCATCCAAGATGTCATTGAAAGCCTGGATCTTAGTTTTGACTCAGGAACCCATAATCCCAGCGGTTTCTGACTCCTCATTCAGCACCTCGAGGGCCCCCGAAAGGATATCTAAAGTCTCCGCAAAGATGAATGCATCATCTGCGAAATCAAGGTCAGAGATCTTGACATTCCCAAACGATGCACCGCAGCTTGATCTCTCCGACATCCTCCCTAGAATCCAGTCCATACAAGTGCTGAAAAGTGTGGGGGCCAGTACACACCCTGAGGAACCCAGTAATAACTGGAAATAAGTCAGAGATGGTACCACCACATCTCACTGCACTCCCAGTACCAGAGTAGAGTTCAGACATCAGATCGATCAGTTTTGGTGACACCCACGAAAACCTGGAATCCTCCAGAGGGCATCCCGATTCACTGAATCAAACACTTTACAGAGATCAACATAGGCTGCAAGCAGCCCCTGCCGAAACTCTCGTCTGCGTTCGGTGAGGACCCGAATAGCAGGATACGGTCAATCGTTGACCTCTTTGGTGTAAAGCCTGACTGCTCTGTACGCTGGTGCTCAAGCAGATGGTGGCGAACCCTATCAAGAATTATCCGAGCAAAGACCTTGCCGGCACTGAGGCAGCGTCACCCCTCAGTAGTTGTGCAGTCTTGGCGATCACCCATCCCTTTCCGAGAGGGACAACAAGGCCCTCTTCCAGTCAGTTGGGATGATGCCTGTGTTCCAGGCAGAGCACAGAACTGCATGCAACGACACGAGTACAGCATTTCCACCAGCCTTGAGAAGTTCAGCATGGAGGCCACAAATCCCTGAGCTTTACCCCATTTCAACCGTTCACCGAAGCCTGTGTTTCCACAAACGAAGGTGGACCACAGTTGATTGAAGGGTCAGCAACAGGGATTGTAACACCCCTGACGTCCAACTCGACAGCTGGTGGATCAGCCTGTACAACCGCTCAAAGTAAACGGCCCAGCGGGCCTTCACTTCAGACTCCTCTGTCAAGAGCCTACCACTCTCTGCTCTAACTGCAGTGCTCCGAGGGATGGGCTTGGATGAACGCAATGCGCGAATTCCCTGGAAGCAGGACGAGAATCACTTGACCAGAGGTGATGCACTTCCCCCTCACAGATCCCTCGCACAGAGGTCTCCTTGTCGACCCTTAGCACACATACAGTTTTACGCCTCAGCTCCCTGAACAGCTCAGCTCTGCCATTCAGCCTGGCCCCGTGACTCTGGTCAATGGTATCCAGTGTCTCTTGAGAGACAAAATTCTACTTTGCCCTTCGGTGAGTTCCAAGACATCCACCGGCAACATCAAGAACGGTGGTCTTGAAGGTCCACAACTCTTCAGGACCTCCCAAAGCACCCAGACCCCCAAAATCTCTACTCAGCTTGTTCGCAAACTCCTCCGCGACCCTCTCATCCTTGAGCTTGCCAACATCCAGCCGAGCCTGGGATGGTACCATTCCCTGGATTTAAGGTGCAACTTCAGAGTTGCTACAACAAGCCGGTGGTCAGTATTGAGGAACTGAGCACTCCGGTGGACCCTGCAGTTTTGGATCATCCTCCAGCGACCATCAACGAGGACATGGTCAATCTCTTTGCCACACCGCCAGCGTTGGAATACCAAGTCCAGCGATGAGCTTGTGGGCGCTGAAACCATGAACCAGCCACCCTAAGTCCATGACTTCTTGCAAAGTCAAGGAACTTAGTGCTATTCTGGTTCATAGTTCCTGATCCATGGGGACCAACACACGTCTCATAACCATCCCTATCAGTTCAGTCGATGCAACTGGCATAGTGGCGTGCGCCTGTAATCCGGCTACTCGGAGGCTTGGTTGGAGATCGCTTGAGGATGGGAACTCTGCGCTGGGCCGCGCTATGAGAGGGTGTAGGGCAGCCCGGAATCATGGCGAAACCCAATCCTTATCCCTGTGTCGTAAGAGGCGACCAGAGTTGCATCAGGAAGGGCATCCGGCGTAAAACCTATGCCAAATCAGTATGCGGATCATAACGGATGATCCGCTGTGGCGACCCTAACGGGAGCAGCCGAAAGGCGAACAACAACAACAACAGTTCCAGTCGATGCATTGAAATCCCCCAAGACTAGAAGTGTATCTCGTCTGGGCACTGATCAACCACAGACTCGAGCGTGGCGTAGAATGTTCCTTCACAGTGAGATCACTCGCCTCCGTCGGAGTATATACAGAGACCAGGGAAATGACACCTAAGGAGTGACGAATCCTTAGTCTCATACACTCGTTGACCGGTGTTACCTCAATTATCATTGGAGTCAGCTTATTGGACACAGCTACAGCAGCAACTCCTTGGAATGGTAACCATCAGAGCGACCAGACCAATAGTAGGTGTAACCACCCACCATGATCTTGCTGCAATCCGGTCTCCGAACCTCAGAGAGTGCTGCAATACCGATGTCCAAACCCTAGAGCTCAGATGATAACAGAGACAGGTGATCATCCTCCCTTAGGGATAGGACATTCCAGGCACCCACCCGAAGGGACCGCCTCAGGTTACCCAAGGAGACCGCCGTCTGGTGGATGACACCTCAGCACCACTCCAACACACTCTCCCGCAATCTGACCTGGAATGTTACCCCATGGTTTCCCTCCTATCATCAAAGGATTGGGGGTCCCGAAGGCTTTCGCCCAATCCCATTCCCATCATCCGGTGAGCTGCCCTGCGAAGGGAAGCTGCACAGGAGGTACTCCCACGGAGTGGGTTTTGACTTTTTTTATGCTTCTGGAATGTTTTGCGGTATCAGGGTTTTACGGTGACCGGAGTGCAAATCCTGCCACCAACCTCCGAATAAGAAGTAACCCAATTGCAGGAGGACGTCCGCAGACACAGTTGGGTACGAGATATGGATGGCCGTTGGCTCATAAGGAGCTCCTCCGCCCTTTGCCAGGAAGACAGATCCAAAGTCCATTCCTCTTGTGGCAGCATTTCTCAAAAATCAAAGCTTGTAAGCAAAGAGACAGAGAGAGAGAGAGACAGAGAGACAGAGAGAGAGAGAGAGAGAGAGAGAGAGAGAGAGAGAGAGGAGAGAGAGAGAGAGAGAGAGAGAGAGAGAGAGAGAGAGAGAGACAGACAATTTTGAATTTGAACTTCGTTTAATGATCCACAAAAAAAACATTGGAAAGAAAAGGAAAAAAGGATACATAAAAAATAACAAAAAGCAGAGGAAGAAAAGAAAGAGGAGGAAAGGTCAAGTTTTTTCATCAACCATTACAAGGTCATCACCAAATCTAATTTATCCACAAAACTTTGCCACAACACCATTTTCTCTCAAAAACATTTACATTGTCCGTACTTAAATAATGGATCCCAGGGAGAGTCTTGCTGCCACAAAACCTCTGATAATTATAATCGGCATGACATCAGATCTATAACCATTGTCAATTTTAATTTTCCTCGATTTATATATAGTATATTTTGCAACAGCAACCAGGAAATTGAGAAGAACACCAGAGTCCCTGTAAGGGGGCTTAAAAGGCACCCCGAACACAAAACTGTGTGATGTAAAAGGAAAAGACAGTTTACAAAAATAATCTGAAAGCAAAGAGAAGAGAGATTTTA
>CM068967.1:49579167-49594184 GCA_035128595.1 Eptatretus atami
GTAGTTTGGAATTGGTCTGAAAGTGTTCTTCAACACTCGGAGTAAACGGAGTGACATTCTTCATAATTTGGGTAACTCCATAACTACGAGCGTGTCCTGTTGCAATAGAGACGCAATGATGCTATGCAGTGCTTGCCAACAGTGTCTGGAAGAGACAATGGGTCTGTATACTTCTGAACGCTGTGAAGGGAAGAGATCTCTTCTTTGCAATGACAAACGTCGATTTCGCCACGAAGATACAACGCAATGGAAAGGGACATTACCATCCACTGCCCACGTGTTTCCCACTTTCCACTGAAACAACATGAAACACACCGACAAAACGCAATCCCATGGAGTCAAAACCTGTGTACTGATGAGCGATGTCCCTTTACAGATGCACCAGACAGAACCACAGCCTCTTCAGTATATCAATACAAACATAACCACACTACAACATAAAGTATGCAGATTCACACAAAACCAGAAGAAGGCTGTCTTGAAAGGCAACAGATCTGAGGACCTATATGGGCTTCTCTGCGTTCATTTATCTATCGTGGGATACCTAAATGGAATTGTCAAAACTGAAGCCTCAGTGCAGAGCAGATCGCTAAACTGAGGGTGTACTGACAGATCAAGACCGAGATGAGAGAGACCACATGACATGCCAGAGGCAGAAACACACATCAAATGAAGATAACAAACAGATGTAAACAGGAGGGAGTATAATCATGCCATGAAGACTACAGAGGAAAGATCATATGAGAAGCATGGATGAAGATGATTATCTACACTGCATTACTATGAACTTGAATTTTTTTGTTTCAACAATATTTATGACCTATGCATTAGCGTTGACTACTTAAGTGTATACATAAGAACAGAATACTTATGTGAAAAAGCATAAAGGTACATTTTCTAATGATTGACTTTTAAATAAGAACATTTGGCATCTGGATATATGCTCGTTATGGTTTTGTTATTGAGCAGGGAACTTGGCAATAATCTGTGGAAATAAATCAAATATATAATTATATAATGATATTTTGTGTTACAAATGTCCAGACCTTTATTTGATATACTAACCTGCTTTTGGCTTTATAACAAATTTTAAACTGGTAGTTGCAACCAAAAAGAGATAATGGTATTTTAGGGGGCACTGAAAAGACACCCAAAATGTACCGCAAAAAATGCAAAACAAAAATTGGCACCTATGATTATGATTTTTCTGATTCTCAATGCATCTGTCTGCAATAAAATCCATGGTGCAAAAAATTATCATCCAGTGCTCACGGTATTAGTTTCATACATATGCTTCTACACTATCAATTATATTTTATTTGCCAGTTTTCTATCTGAAACTCCATGAGCATTTGCAAGCATGTCACTGTGTTCACTTATAAATGGCCTAAGACAATGTATCTACAGTATCTGTTTCTTTGTTTTATATTTCCTACAAATAATAAACTTCATTTTGGATTTTGTGACAGTATACAGGAAAAGCTGCTGCTGCATTCCCAGCTTGCAAAGGCTGATGCATGGTCTCGGCTGACTGAGTCATTTTTGACTCCCATTACACCTTCGTCCGTCTTGATTAAGGTAGTTATACCTGTTTTGTGACACATTCAGTCACCAGCTTATTACCATTACGATGACAACTATATGCTGGTCACATATGTCAAACTTTCATCAAATTATGTAAACTCTTCCTCCACAACTCTACCACCTACAGCTTTGTTCAACGACCTGATTTTGGTTTTTAAAGAGACCTCACCTGTAGTGTTAGAATCCCAAAAGCCATGTTTGTTTGTGTGTCGAAGAGTGATCGATGCTTTCACCTTGCACAGAAATAATTGAGCTTTTAAAGTCCCATAAAGCCATCTCACACCAAATCTATGCAAAGCACGTTAATATTTTTCCTTTCGTGCTTCATTGGCAAAAACTTAGAGATGTTATTTATCTTACCGAAATGATATATTTACACGAATGGAAATGGTGTCGTATTTATTGTCTGGCCTAGAAACCCTGCTGTGCAAAGTTGCTTCTCAAATGTCCCTTTGGCTCAGGTGATGATGATTTATTGCAGGAGTGTGTTATTCACGATGGCTCGTTTATCCCACAATGACTATCGTTTTCACTTTGGATCTGTCTGTATGTCTGTGTCTGTCTGTCTGTCGGTCGTTACCTCCGACTGCTGACCCAAATCATGCATGCACACTGAATGTGTCTAACTGAAGAAAGGAAACATTATGAGCAACCAAAATGTCTGCCTCTTCTTCTTTGTTTAATGAGTTTGTAAAAAAAAAAAAAAAAACCAATCAATGCTTTTAAATACTTGAATCACTGAGAGCTTTAAATAGTTTATTACTCTAATTTCTTGTGAAACACTAAGCATGCATTATGTTTTTACATCCTTAAGTTTCCAGGGCATTTTTGTTACATGTTTTTGATAATTATAACCTCCGCCATCGAGATGTATGGAGGTTACTGTTTTCACCCCTTTCTGTTTGTTTGTTTGTTGTTTGTGAACAGTATTACGGAAAAACTCCTCACGGATTTCGACGAAACTTGTGGGGGGGGGTTAGGTCTGGTCCAAGGATCATGCCATTAGATTTTGGACTTGGTCCAAAATCCAATATGCCGCTATGGCGGCCAATTTGAAAAAATATTTGAATTTTTTTTTTTTTGCATTTCTCATGTTTATAAGTTGATTTCCAACAAAAAACATGCCAAAATTATAATTGCGGCTGATTTTGGAACTTCAGGTGGATATACCCACGTAAAATCAATTTCTGTCTCAAGGAATCTAGTATGACAATGAATTGAGTATGTAAAGTTTAAAAGAAAGGGGAAAGTTGCAAATTATAACTCTGTGACCACTTGTGACGTCAAATTGAATGAATAGGATATCAGGTTCACTGAGTCACCTAGTCAGTATTGGCGGCGGAGGTTTTGCACTCTACCGAGTGCTCCCCCTCTAGTTCTTCTTCTTGTTCCTCTTCTTCAATGGCTACAATTATTCTCACATCTTTGTGGGGTTTACCGGGGGAAGCTTGGCCCAAGTATTTCATGAACCAGCTGGCCAAGCCTGATGTTCAACTAAGTCTTGGGCAGTTATTTGGAATTTGGCCATGGTGCCGGCAATAGCTCGCCTACTTTTCGCGAAGGACACTGTGGGATATTTAACGTCCACCAACTAATGCCAGCAAACAGGATGTCCATTTAACGTCCATCCGATCCTCCTGCAAAAAATGTGCTATGGAACTTCTGTGGAACTTTAGGACATTCTATAGAACTGTTATATAGAAATTCATGGTGGGGTGGGGGGGGGCGGATTTTTTACTTTCACTTTTAGGTGAGGTGGGTGGGGGGGGGGCGGACTTCACATTTTCAACCGGTCTCTCCCAAATTTTGCATGTGTGTTGGTAGCACCCAGGGTCAGGTCACAGGCACAAGGAAAAAGAAAACCCCCCCTCCCTCCCTCCCCATGAATTTATATTGAACAGTTCTATAGAATGTTCTAAAGTTCCATGGAAGTTATATCGAACAGTTTTTTCCTCGAGGTACGGCACACAAATTGACTAATCAACCTACCTGTGAAACATGGGATGCGAGTTTATAGCTGGGCCGAGATTCAAACCCAGGCTACACAGCTTTGATGCGAGTGTGCATACCTCTAGGCCATCCTGGCACCTCCCATGCATTGATAGGGTAAATGAGGGATATTTATGTAAATGTGCTTGAGTGATGTAGAATTTCTAAACAGAGTTTTTATGGTCAAACAATGTGACAACTTTGAAGGCTTTACAATTACATTTATTTCATACACAGCACTAACGCAAGCACTTTAATCCCTTGAATCACATGCAGATATTTGAACATGATGAAAATAGAACAAATTTGCATGCCATGATATAAAACCCTTATTCTATTTCATAACTTTGCTGTGTATGACTGTCCATCGTTTTATTGCATCCAGAATGTAAAGTGTATGAAATGGTTGTGCAATTTTCAGGTTGCAATTTTGATTTATGTATTTGTTACCCCATGCACGCGAAGCATTAAAAAGTGGGGTTAAGCAATTGGTTCATGGCCGTTCGTCCATCCCGTTTCTCTGTCTGTCTTATCAGTTTATGATTTAGGAACAACTTATTTAAATCTAATGTTATATTTTAAACATGAATAGGAAGACAAGTTTGCCATTTTCCCGTACTTTGGCTCTAAATTTGTCCTGACCACGCATGTGCAGAGAGGAGCGAGATAAAATATTTCCTCTGTCTGTCTGCCTGCCTGGCAGTCAAAGTAAATTGAAAATCATTTCAAACAGGAAACTTACTGTTTTTAAGGGTGTTATAAAGGACACAAACAACAGGCACAAAGAACAAATGTAACGTGTTAAATAAGGTGATGGAATAGCCACTGGATAAAACGGCAGTAAACTTCTGGAAATAATGAATTTATACACCTTTAAACCTCTTTAAACTTTTACTTAAATTGAATTGCATACTTCAAACTGGAGAACACAAATCACCTTCATATGTATATGTATATATATATATATATATGTATATATATTGTTGCGAATTCGCGCCCGCCGGCGTGCGAACGGCGATAATTGTCGTAGATAGAGGACGCTACGATTGTTTTAGGAACTACAATAAATACTACACGGCCACCATTCTCGCATTTGCATGGAACTGGACAACTTCCTGGAAACGTTTCTCCTAGGCAGCGCCGTGGGAGAGTCTAGCTAGGCATTGCGTCCCTCACCGTGGCCAATCGCAGAGAGCAGCATCTTCCATGCCCGCCTCTGAATCCAAGATATCGCCATTAAGCCGCGGTCTGAGGTGAAGCGGTAGCGGAGCCACGCAAACAAACACCCCGCTGGAGACTCCACCCAGAGGATTGGGAGCGCCCCGCCCACCGCGCGCCTGGTCCAATGGGGAGCGGACAAGGAGTCGCACGATGCTCCCTGTTCCAATGGGAGGGATGACGACGGGCGCATGCGTAGAAGGTCGTTGGAACAGGGAAGGGGCCTATAAAGATCGGTTTTCTGAGAGGTTTTTCGGTTCTCTCTGCTCTGGGCATCACCTCGACCGGTGCCCCACTTTGAGAATCTTCTTGCTATCATCGACCTCGCCTCCGGCTACTGACTTTTCCCTTCGGTCGCTGAGGCTCTCACCTGGCTGGTTCGACGACACCCCACGGAGTCCCAAAGAGAAGGGGCGTCAGCCCCGTGCCGTCGCGCCGGTAGCCTTGCCGCCTGGCTCACAGCCGGACTGTCCTCCTCGGCTGGGAGAGCACAATAAAGGACTCCCAGGGTCCAATCATTCTGTCTGGGTGGTGCATGTGTCTGTTTGTGCGCCAAGTCTGGCAAGTAGTGAATTTGCATAAGTGCCCGTGCTGTACATACGTGTCTTCTAATAATCGGTTTAATCTCCCTTACGGCTCCCTAGCAATTCCCCATTGCTTGTTAAAAATATCCTTTGTTGAATGTACTCAGCTCGTCGTGTCCATTTCTGCCATGACTGGTTGGTGTCGTGCGTAGTGAGGGATTAGCTGGCCATTGCCGGGGTACAAGAATAATCGGGCCCACGGAACTCGCGATAAACCGGCTCGAAACGGGCACCGCAGAACGAGCCGCGCTTTTAAGCAGCTCGCTTCCATACGAGTTCTCGTTGAGTATAAATTCTCGGTATTTCTGTCTGCGTGGAAATTAGGTATATCGAGATTCGCGATTGACCCTGTCGCAAATTGACGTTTATGGTGCGTTTAAGGCACCCGTAGCAAGGCGTTCCGGAGTTGCAGGAAGCCTACGGACTGGATTCCGGCGATCGAGCCGAGACGACTCTCACTGCCTCCATCTGGTGGTCGTGCTTCGTGGTGACGGCACCGGCGAAACCACTATTATTATATATATATATACTAATAATATATTGTTACGGTGTGGAAATTCGCATTACACCATTAAGGGCCCGCAGGTGCAGATATCTCTTAAAGTTACATGTGTAGTTAGCCCAAACCCGTTTGTATAGAGGGAATTTATGTTGTATTCATCCGGGCTGCGACGCTTTGAGTTTAGCCATTTTTCTTTTCTGTCGGTATTTTGGAACCAACCACGTCTCAACCGCCACACAGCAACACAACACTTAACCACCACGCAGCCATCGTCACCACTTACAAACCACGCTCCAACCCTCAGACAACACCACAACGCCAACCCCACCAAGAAGACCCTCCACCACCTTCGCCTTTACCTTGCAACAACTTCCATCCCACATCATCGCTTCTACGGCCTTCCCAAACACCACAGTCAACACCAAATGTCGTGGTCCGGAAGCCGTTCTCGCAGTGAAGGCCGAACGCGTTGTCGATACCGCGGTATCAGGAATGCTACACGCCCACTTCTCCTCCGTCCAATGGGCGAGCGCGAGGCGGATTGGCCCCGCCTCCAAGCGCGTGTATGTGAAGTCCGTATATGCCAATTTTGAGATTCAGGGAGGTTACGCCCATTTTGCGACCAATGGCTCCGGGGGGCGGGGGCCGCGCCGCCGCCTCCAATCGCGTTCTGGATCTGATTTGCAATATTGGCTTCTCCTGCGGCTATAAAGCGCGAGAATTACCAGGTGAAGGAGTGGTCGTCGAGGAGTTGCGTTTGGAGACAGGAGCCGTGCGTTGGTGAGTTGAGTCGACTGCGCGCGGTGGAGCTGCGGGCGCTGGTCGGGGCAGGGGAGCTCGGGTCGAGCCAGGAGGACGGCAGTCTGGCGACGAGGTTGCGGTGTGGGGGATCGCTCGTCTCGTCGCGGGACCCAAGCCAGCCAGCCAACTCCTCCCCCAGGGCATCAACAATTTCCCCTCCCCCCCCCGTGAGATAGTGCAAAAGGGGGCCCCTTCCTCCCCCACCCCAAAACGTGGTGCCAACGAGCACGCCCAAGGGCACGGAGTCGGGGCCAGCGGCGCGCCATTTTGCGGCTTGCCCGCCAACGCGTCACGAGGAACGCGGGTAAGACCTCCCCGGTCTCGCGACCTGGCCGCTCCTCCAGGCCCCGCGCACATTTGGCCTACGGGCCTGTCTGCTCCTTGTCTGTGAGGGTGGCTTCTTTCTTTTGCTTTGTGTAAATGTGTGTTGGCGCCGCTGTGAAGTAAAACTGTATAAAGTGTTTGCCGTGTGTAACGCGTAGAGTCGGTTTTAACCCTTCCTTTGCTTTATGTGCATTTTGATTCTGTATGGCTGTATATACGTGCTTTCCGTGTGCCGCGATAAAATGCTTTGCTTGTTGAACTGTTCCCGCTCTGCTTCGTCTCCTTCCTTTTAATTGACTCTTCCATCCTGCTTCACGTAAGGGGTTCGTAGTGGGTTTAAAACGCCCCGTAATTAATCGAACCGTCGAGGCCGACGATAACACGCTCGGTTATCACTGGAGCACGGAACGGACCGCTTAAGCGGTTCGTTGTCCGGAGTCGGCCTGTGGCGTGGTACGATCGCCGGTCGACCATTCGCGCAGGTACTTAGGTAGATCGCATTTGGCGAGCAACCTATCCTGCGCGGTGGGCAATTGCACGATCGTGGTGAGGTTAAACCCCCACCCGTGACTAGCTCCCGGCGTTGTTCTGAGAGGGTCACGACTGAATTGTCCGTCCGGTGGGCGACGTGCCGCGATTCGAGTTACGTGGCGCTAGTTGCACGCCGGCGGGCGCGAATTTCCGCAACATGGCTGGTCGCTCCTCCAGTGTCGGGAGTGCGGGAAACAAACTCTCCCCCGTCTCCAAACTAAAATTCACGGAACCGGATCAGGGGTGAGTGGAAGCGACCCCCTCCGTGTTCCCCCCAAAATCGAGCGAGTTAAAAAAAAAAAATTTTTATATCCCTTACGAGAAATAAGATGGATGTCCAAGGCGAGAGCGGGTCGTTGCCGGGGTAGTAGAAATGTATTGTGTTGTAGTATGTAGGATCCATTGGCCCGGGATGACTTGTAATTTTAATCAAAGGGGAAGGCTCCAACCCCCATTTACCTGATGCACGACTTTGCGGCAAACGGAGTCGCAAAGATGGCGGCGCGGCCGCAACTTCCAGCGCGGACGAGGCGTGAGCGGCGGCTATTTTGAGCGCAGCGAATGGCGCGACAACCGAGGCGAGCGCTCCCAACAACCGTTTCAACCACGTGGGCATGGCAGGCGAGGCAGGCGGACATCGGCGGGCTTCGCAAACAATTGAGGAGAAGAATGGAAAACCGAGCTCGAAAGAAGGTAAAAGGAACAGGAATATCAGAAACATTGGAAAAAGAAAGCAAGTTGAGGAATGCAGAGATAATGAAAGAGCGAACGAATGAGACAGGAGAAAGAAATCTCAAATTGAAGGAAACGATGAGATTGGAGAATGAGGGCCAGGGGGTGAAAGAAATTAAAAAAGAAAGACAAGAACAATTAAAAAACAAAGCAAGGTTGAGGTACGCAGAGATAATGAAAGAGCAACGACTGAAACAGGGAAAAAGAAATCAACAATGAAGGAAACTACGAGGTTGGAGAATGAGGGACAGGTGGTGTGAAAGAAATTAAAAAAAGAAAGCAAGGGTTGAGGTATGCAGAGATAATGGAAGAACAGCGAATGAAACACAGGAAGGAAATGAGCCAATTGAAAGAAACGATGAGACTGGAAAATGAAGAGCAGGAGAAACTGGGGGATAGGAAATAAAAACAAAATGAGGTTGAAATTAATGAACTCAAGGAGAGAAGTAAAATTGAAGTCCAGAGAGATGGAAAAAATCCAAAAAGAAACAGAAACTAACTAGAGGGGAGCACTCGGGAGAGTGCAAAACCTCCGCCGCCAATTACTGCTGGTCACTCAAGTGAACCTTATATTTATTCATTAAATATGATGTCACAGTGCTGACAGAGCTATAGTTCTTTTCCAACATTTTTTTTTGGGGGGGGGGTTGGAAATCACTTAAAACATGTAGAACTAGAGAATCGAGTGAGAGTTGCAAAAACCTGCGCCCAATTTTTTGTGGGAAGGGGTTCAAAACGGTCAGACTCTACTGAACCACGTATAAACTAAACTAGATGGATCGTGTAGAAATGCCAAAAAAAAAAATTTTTCTCTAACAAATTTTTTTTTTTTGGGTTGGAAATCACTTAAAACATGTAGAAATGCAAAAAAAAAAAAAATTAAAATTTTTTTTGAGGAAGGGGTTTGGAATCACTTTAACAAGTCAGAAATCAAATGAATACATAAATCCCTTTGGGATCGTCCGGGGTAATTTTTTTTGGCTTTTCACAAACACTGAAACAGTAAAACATCGGTCTTGAGATAATGCAAAAAATGCAAAATTTCTCTAACAAACTTCTTTTGGGGGGGTGGGGAAATCACTTAAAACATGTAGAAATGCGAAAAAAAAATTTCTCTAACAATTTTTTTTGGGGGGGGGTAACAATTTTTTTGGGGGGGTAACAATTTTTTTTGGGGGGGGGGTTGGAAATCACTTAAAACATGTAGAAATGCAAAAAAAAAAATTCTCTAAATTTTTTTTGGGGGGGGGGGGGGACAAAGTCCAAAATTTAATGGCATGATTCCTTGGACCATACCTAACCCCCCCACCAAGTTTCGTCGAAATCCGTCAGGAGTTTTTCCGTAATAACTTTCACAAAAAACAATACCCAACACAAACAAACAAACAAACAAACAAATCAAACAGAAAGGGGTGAAAACAGTAACCTCCCATCCATCTTCGAAGATGGCGGAGGTTAATAAATGTACAGAGACACGGGAGATAGAGAGTGAATTGAACGGGGTTAGTGACGAGCACACACACACACAGAGTTAGCGAGGCTTAATGGGGCGAGCTGGCGGACTGTTTGGGGAACCCGGTGCGAGCAGCTGATGGCCTCCTTGGGAACGAAGGGAGACGCTGTTCTCCTTGAAGCTGGTCACGACCAGGTGGGTCCGGTCGTGCTTCGCGGGTTTGAAGGGACGAGTGCTGTGGATAGGTGCACGTGCAGCTTGGGGGGGTATAGAGGCCCCGGAACCCCTTGTGGGGACACGAATCTCCCAGTTGTGGTTGTTCCCGGTGTGTGATGCAAGGTGTGAGTGCGCCCCCGTGTGTGGAAGCGGCCCCGTGGTGCGAGTGGTGTGGTGGCAAGTGGCCGAAGAGCGTGCTTTCCAGCACGCCGTGTGTGAAAGGGGCACCGCAGGTGGAAGAGACCACGTGCGCGCAGAACGGCACCCGTGTGCGAACAGCCGAGTGGGAGTGCGGCCCCGTGTGTGAGTGGTGTGGTGGCAAGTGTGCGAAATGCGTGCTTCCCAGCACGCCGTGTGTGGATGAGGCACCGCGTGTGATTGTCACCGCGTGTGAGAGTGAAAGGGTCCGTGTGAGAGAGACAGTGTGTGTAAGAGCAGGTACGTAAGGGAGATGACGGTGGCATGCGCGAACATGCAGCCGCGTCTCCCGGCGTGAGTGTAATGTCGTGGTGTGTGAGCGTCGTAACACGCAGGTGTGCGTGGGTTGAACAGAGACGACGGCGACAGAGAGAACAAGGCCGAGTTAGCGCCGTATAGTTTCATTAGGCGACCGCGCCGGGTCACCCAGCAGCGAGCGCGAGGTCCGTGCGTGTCTGCAACGCACGAGGCCCGCCAACGTGCTCGCTTGCGGGAGTGAAACCCGGTCCGGAAACGAGCGCCTGGGAATGTTGCCGATCCCGCCGACGGACAAAAAAGCTAGGCTAGGACAACGGATTGGACCGGACGGGTTCTCCACGCGAGCTTGTGTTAAGCTCCAAACGGGCAGAGCACATGTGTTCGCGTGGGGAGCCCCTCGGAGTGCGAGGTTTGCTTTTGGGGTGCGCAGGGTGACGTCATGGCTGCACGTGGGTTGGAATCCGGCAGGAGGGTGAAATGCCCTGCCGGATGGTAACGTCCAAGAGGGACGAGGTACCACGTGCAGTCTGCATGACGTCACGGGCAGGTACAAAGTGCGCGAGCTGCGAGTTTGCCGCGCTGGTGCTGCCGCAAAAATTGGAAAAAAAAAAATTAACGAAAGCAAGCCTCGCTTCGGCGTGAACAGGATCCCGGCAAGGGGTTGGAAGACCCCTGTCCAGGCAAGCAGGATGACACCTAGTCAGGGGAAGGGTTAGTGTTAGTTTAGACCGGATCTCATGGGGCAGGGTTTAAGTCTCATGGGGCCCGTGGAATGGATTAGTTAGAGGATATTAGATGAGTATTTAGGTGGGAAATTAAATTTATAGGATTGGAGACAGTGACAGACTTGTGGATGTGTAGTGGGGACGTAGCTTAGCTACGTAGTAAATGGAACGTGCTGTAGTGTAAGAGGACGACGTGGGAGCACGAGGTAGGTAGGGGATTTAGTGAGGCAGGATGGCAGGATCAGTGGTGTGAGTTGTGAGGTTTGGAAAGGAAACATGTTGAGTGAGTGAGGCCAGCGGGTCTGTATGGGTGGAGCGAATGTGGTATGCAAGGTGCGATGAGTGAATTGGGGGGAGGAGTGACTCCCGCCCAGAGGACCCCGGGTCAGTGTAGAGTGAGTTTAGTGGGTGAGTTAAATTGACAAAATGGAGGTCGTTTTTGCTGTTGGTGGGAAGTAGGCTCGAAACCTGTTTGGAGGGGGCGGAGCCCTGTTGACGGGCTCGGGAGCGTGGGCTGCGAAAGGTGAGTATCGCTGAGTGGTACCCCGGCACCCGGCTAGTCGGCCGTGGTAGGCCAAGGGCCCATGGGGCCGGGATAGCGTAGTGGCACGGGTACGCCCGCATGATGCGGGGCCCGGGGCGCCGTTAGCCGCGTGGGCAGTGTTGTGGGCACGGGTGACCCTCGGAAAGGGGCCCGGGAAGCCAGCCCGGGCCCTGAAACGTGAAGCGTTCAGGGAGTCGCCAGGGAGGCACTCCCCGGTGTTTAGGGAGCTGGTAGGCTCGGAGGCAGTGTAGTGCCCCGGGGGTGCCATTGTTGAGAATCGGCAGAGGGTAGTGCCTCCCAAGGGAGCCAAGCGTCCCAGCCATGAGACCGTGTGAGGGCACGGAAGGAAATTGGGGGGGGGGGGGCGAGGCCCGAAATGTGTGAGGACACAACACAGGCCGACGGGAATCTGGCGAACGGAAATTGTTAGAACCAATAGATTAAGCGAGAGGCGCTTGTTGAAAGCCCCGGGGTTAGTTTAAAGGTTAATGGTTAGGGTAGATTAGGAAGTGTACCCCTCCGCACCATCCATCCCTTCGCTCTCGTTGTGGCCGCTGGACCCACTTTGGGTTAAAGATCGCTGAAGTCTGGGGAGGCCCATCCTGAGGCTTAGATTGGGCCTCGACACAGGACGCTAGCCCTCCCTCATTTCCCCTCCAGGAAGGGAACGTAGGGGTTGGGAGTAGGCTAGGTGACAGGATAGGTTAGCCGAACAAAGACAGTAAAGGGGTTAGGGGACGATTTATAGTGGGGAAGAGTAAAAAAAATAAAAACAACAAAAAAAAAGTTGGGGCTAAATTGGTTTTTGACAAATTAAGGAGTGGGTATAGACAGTGACAGGCAAAGGCGATAGGTGCGGAGGGAGACGTTTAGTAGGTCCGAGCCCGCCTTCTGAGTGGCCAGCACCACCGCCACTCCTCCACCAACCTCCTACTCAAGGCAAAGGCTGGCCAACTTCATCGGCTGGCGTGTTTTGCTGCAAGGCCTGTGCCGGCCGGATCGTCTGCTGGTGTTTGCTTCAAGGCCTGTGCCGGCCAGTATCTGCCGGCTGTAGTTTTACTGCAGCGCGCCTGTTTTTGCCATGCCTTGCCGCCTGCCTTTGCCATGAGCCATGCTGCTGCCCTCGTCCATTTTGCCCGTTCTGTTTTGATTGCCCCCCCCCCCCGTTCATTCAATGCGCGCCGGGATCATCGGAAAGCAACAAGTTTGCAAGCTGCAAGAACTGTCCTGTTGGCAGCTACAACACGGGCTGCAGCGGCGGCCCGTGCACTCCGGTTGACTTTTGTTTTGCTCCCTGCAGAGTTCTATTGATCCTGGGCCATGGAGTAGTGTAAATTTATAAGGTTAAGGTGTCAAGTTGTACTGTAATATGAGTGCACCCCGGCATGTATGTCTTAGCGCCGGCGAATTTATTTAAGTCGTCTGTATGAGCTGGGTTTGTTTAGTTAGTTACTCAGCCCGTAGGTTTTATTTTGGGACACGATACCATGAATGTCGCACTCAGGGATCCGAAGGTAAAACGTACTAGGGGAGAAACTACACATGAGGGCACACGAGAATTTGACGATCGGGACGAGTCTGTAAAAAGGGGAGGGGTAGTGTTACGGTTGTGGAAATCGCATACACCATAAAGGGCCCGCAGGTGAGATATCTCTGTAAGTACATGTGTAGGTTAGCCAAACCGTTGTATTAGAGGGAATTTATGTGATTCATCCGGGCTGCGACGCTTTGAGTTAGCCATTTTTTCTTTTCTGTCGTTATTTTGAACCAACCACGTCTCAACCTGCCATCACACAACAAACCACCTTAACACCATGCCAGCCATCGTCACCAAACTACAACCACGCTCCAACCCTCAGACAACAACCACAACGCCACCTCACCACAGACAGACCCTCCACCACCTTCGCCTTTACCTTCACAACTTCATCCCACATCATCGCTTCTACGGCCATTCCCAAACACCAACCAGTCAACACACAAACGTCGTGGGTCCCCGAGCCGTTCGGCAGTGAAGGCCGAACACGTCGAGTCCGCGGATCAGGAATGCTACACGCCCACTTCTCCTCCGTCCAAGTGGGCGAGCGCGAGGCAGCTTGGCCCCGCCTCCAAGCGCGTGTATGTGAAGTTCGTATATGCAACATTTTAGGAATCAAGGGGAGGTTCACGCCCATTTTTGCCCGACCAATGGCTGACCGGGGGGGGCAGCGTGGCCCCGCCTCCAATCGCGTTCTGATCCTGAGATTTGCATATTGGCTTCTCCTGCCGGCTATAAAGGCGCGAGAATTACCAGGTTGAGGAGAGTGTCGTCAGGAGTTGTTTGGAGACAGGAGGCGTTGCGTTGTGGAGTTGGAGTCCGACTGGGCCGCGGTGAAGCTGCGGGCGGCTGGTCGGGGCAGGGGAGCTCGGTCCGAGGCCAGGAGGACGTGGCAGTCGGCGACGAGGTTGCGGTGTGTGGGGATCGCTCGTCTCGTCGCGGGACCAAGCAGCCAGCCACTCCCCTCCCCCAGGCATCACACAATTTCCCCTTCCCCCCGCACTGAGATAGTGCAAAAGGGGGCCCCGTTCCTCCCCCACCCCAAACGTGGGTGCCAACGAGCACGCCAATGGGCACGGAGTCGTGGGCACAGCGGCGCGGCCATTTTGCGGCTTGCCCGCCAACGCGTCACGAGACGCGGGTATAGGACCTCCCCGGTCTGCGGACCTGGCCGCTCCTCCAGGCCCGCGCACATTTGGCCTACGGGCCTGTCTGCCTCCTTGTCTGTGGAGGGTGGCTCTTTCTTTTGCTTTTGTGTAAAATGTGTGTGGCGCCGTCTGTGAAGTAAAACTGTATAAGTGTTGCCGTGTGTACGCGTAGAGTCGGTTTTAACCCTTCCTTTGCTTTTTATGTGCATTTCGATTCTGTATATACGTGCTTTCCGTGTGCCGCGGAATAAAAATGCTTGCTTGTTGAACATGTTCCCGCTCTGCTTCGTTCTCCTTCCTTTAATTGACTCTCCATCTGCTTTCACGTAGGGGTTCGTAGTGGGTTTAAAACGCCCGGTACATTAATACGGAACCGTCGAGGCCGACGATAACATCGCTCGGTTATCACTGGAGCACGGAACGGACCGCTTAAGCGTTCGTGTCCGGAGTCGCCTGTGGCGTGGACGATCGCCCGGTCGACCATTCGGCGAGGTACTTAGGTAGATCGAATTGGCGAGCAACCCTCTCCTGCGCGGGTGGGCAATTGGCACGATCGTGTGTGAGGTTAAACCACCCGTGACTAGCTCCCGGCGTTGTTCTGAGAGGGTCACGACTGAATTGGCCGTCGCAGTGGGCGACGTGCCGCGATTCGAGTTAAACGTGGGACCGTTCG
>CM068967.1:49632159-49654344 GCA_035128595.1 Eptatretus atami
GGCCCAAAAGCAATTTTTAGCTTCCTATAGAGTTAGAAATATGCATCCCAGAGGCTATCTGATGACATAATTGAAAAATTTGGATGCCAATTAGTAAATATTTGCAATATTAACTTTCTAGAGGAGTCCATTATAAAATTATAAGCCCCTGAAGTTGAAAAAAAATGCGTCTTTCACATTTGGCATTTTTAGGGCCAAATTTCAAATGTCTCTTGAGATAGATATTTTTTAAACTATGAGGAATGAAAGCTAATCTTTTGCTATGCGTGGTAGAGCCATATAGATCTACATTAATAATTTTTCCTAGCAAAATCTGAGGAGGTGACCTGGGGAGGTTTTTGAAATTTAGGTGAGTTGGCACGGAATGACCCAGCGGTCTCCTTGGCTATTGGGCACAATCCTGGACAGGTCGCCACTCCGACACAGGAGACTAGCAAGCTGGCACTCATTTTGCCGACCTCGGAAGGATGACAGGCTGAGTCATCCCCACCTGGTATTAATTCAACATCAGAGTGGGATTTGAACTCGGGACTTGAGGATACCAAGCCCACCACTTGGTTAAACCAACACCAGGCATATATACCTGTCATAGGGTCTACAGTTAGTGCCTCCAGTTTTTTTATGGTCCTCAGAGTTTCTTTGACCCTGAGGAGTACTAAACCACTTTTTCTTTTTTTTTGTTTTTCTGCCAATGTCTGAGCTGTATCTCTGAGCCAGCTGGGACTTTCGGAATGAAATTCCTTGCATCAACAATGGGAATAAAAAGTATGCAGGGTTGACATTTTTTGACCTTGACCTAGGGTTACCATATTTTAACTTTCAAAAAAAGAGTACACTCCACAGTGGGACACTTTTCAAGAGTTTACTTTACGTATTGAGCAATCATATCAGCAGTCTCATTCGGCGTGTTGCGGACCTCGATTAATTTTGACCGCAAACCGCCATTCTTTCAGTCGAAATTCTGAATTATTATTGTAAATATTGTGCATGTCCGAGTCCACATGCGATTGTAAATGAATGGAACCTATATTTGCCACAGAGACGTACCAGCTATACATACCAAGCACTCGGCTTCCCATTCGTCTCGACTACTTCAAAAACACGGGAATTTTGTCTTTTGTTCTGCAGTGAATTTACACTTTCATTTTGGCATTGTGTTTGGGGGTAGTAAAATAAAATATCAAAGAGCTCTTGAAGAAAATCAAACAAGTGTGTATGGTACAGACTCAGAAAAGACCCTGAATTGCGGACTGAGCATGCCACTGTGGACGCTCTTGCTCACTGCGAGGTTGGACAGGAAGTGGACGCGTGGGTGTCGATGTTTGAACACATCCATTACGCCATGATGGAGTAGCACAGACATGTATTAAACTGTCTTGGTCCAAACATTACATAACCACATTTTATAACCATAAGAAAATATACAAAAACGGTTTAACCATTTAAATAAGGTTTAAAAAAGGTATCCCAAATCTAAAAACTTATCCTTTGAAAAATGTAAAAGCAAAAAAATGGCAGAATCTCAGATATTTTTCGATATTTAAGGACCGAAAATGAGGATGTGTCCCGGGAAAACCAGACATATGGTAGTCCTACCTTGACCTAATTTTAAGGCCATGCCCTAATTATAGACCATTTAACATTTTCATCATAGCTCAATTAAGGTTTGTCTGATCAGAACGAAATTTCCCTCTCAAAATAGCCTAGACATAGAGTATGGCACATTATGCTTAATATACATCATACCCCTCTGGGTTAAAGGTCAAGGTCAAATGGCGGTCTGAATAAAAGAATGCGTTTTTTTGTCATCACTCAATTTTGTCCTGATGTCGAATATGTCCTTGCATCATAATAGTGTACCTGCATTGATGTTGGGCACCTGATATTTAATTATTGTCATTGACATACTTATTTTATGCCTCTGTTGATGGAGTCGCTGGAGGGATTATGTTTTCGGGTTGTCCGTCTGTCCTTCCATGCATCCATGATAGATCCCTTCAGCTGTTCTTAAGTTATCGCTGTAACGAAAATCTAAGTCATACTTGATGTAAAGATAAACTGATTAGATTAAGAGATAAAAGGTCAGAGGTCCTGTCAGGTAAAAATTTTGTAACCACGCTAACTTGTGAACCAGTGATGGGATTTTGACCAAACTTGATATGAGTACGTTTTTTGATGAAAAGATTAACTGATTAGATTTCAGCATCAAGAGGTTAGAGGTCATGTCAGATAAAAATGTGATACATGAGAACAGCTGAAGGGATTGAATTAAAACTTGGTACAAGTATGTATAATCCTCCGTGAATGCATGCATCTATGATAGATTATTTGTTCCTAAAAGGTCAAGGGTCAGAGGTTGCATTAAAACTCCTGTTAATGTGATACCATTGGCTATGGGATTTGAACTAAACCAAGTACATGTACCATGATGCATATATGTTCAGGTCAGATATTGAGGTCAAATGGTCGTGAGGTTTTAGGTCAAAGTTAGAATAAACAAAGACTTAATGTGGGTGGAGGCATATCGGTTGACGTCGCGACGTCGAATTATGTCTGGTTCGGATTGTGACCTATTTAACTAAAAACACCTTTTTGATCATAACTTGAATAATTTTCCTTTGATTTTCATGATGTTGAGTTTTATAGAAAGATTGTAAATGGGGACACATTTTTTAAAATTCACACTCTATCCCTAAATGTTGAAGGTCAAGGTGATATGGCGGTTCAAAAAAAGATTTGAAGGCTTAACCATGGCGATCGTTTTGTGGTCGCAGATATGTTGTTTGGGCTTGATGTCCTTCTTTTGGTGGGGTGATGTTGATATCGATATCCTATTGGTGGGGTTGCTATTTGATGACAGGAACATGAAATTGAGTATAATTATCACATCCAATTGTTGCCATGTCAGTATATGAAATTTAAGTTCTGTTTCAACGTAACTCAAAGTATAATATATTGTTAATATGAACCTTTACATGCCGAGGGTTATCATGTGTGGGTTTGCGTCTGTTACATAACATAAATCTATAACTTGTGCTGTGCAATGACATTTCTGGTGGTGTATGTTTCTACAACCTCATGTGTTCAAATGCCTTCTGTAGATCAAGAGGATACCTGGGACAGTAGCTTCCTTGGTGAGAGTAGAGAATCCGATGATGCAGTTCTGTCTGATACAACGGTACTTCTTGTTGCCTTCCCATTTGTTGTCTCTAAGTTATGCTTTCTTCCACTATTTGCACTTCTTGGTTGTTTTTTTTTTTGTTAACTTTTTATTATTTTTCAGACTCTGCTTTGCTCAAACCACTCTTTCATAATTTCTGCCTCCTGTGTAGCCAGTAAACTGCACAAGCTGTTTTTAATTTAGCTCTGGTTTATTTTTATCATTGGAGTATCTATGTATACAGCTTTTGTCTGTGTTTTAGGAATGGTCTGAAGAAAGCTGGGAGGAAGAAGTAGAATTACGAGTGCAGCACAATATCCAGAATAAGCCAGTTAATGCTCATGGTGATCATCCTGTGGGCTCCGTTACATCAACCCTCACTACAAAAGCAAAACCCGTTCCATTTACATCAGGTTCGTGTACTGCATCTCAAACCTGTTTCCTTCTGATTTCATTCCTATTAGTCTCACCCGTTCCCAAGGGGACGGGCGAGACTATTGTAATCGGTCTGTGTGGGTGAGTGTGTGTTTGCGTGCAGATCTACTGTAATCTTTATACCCCATTGAGGCTGTGAATTGTGAAACGCTCTGTCTTTTTTTTTCCATTGTTAACATCACACTTCACACTGATTTTTGTGCCAAAGAGAGTGAGCAAGATGAAAGGAATGTCCTGAAACAGCACCTCATGTTGCAATTCTGGAGGGGAAATTTCAGACGTCGAGTGTGGAGCAAGCATCCTAATTCTAACCTTCTTGACCGCTGGTGAGTAATGCCATCACGGACACAGAAGAGCAGCATGCAGCACCCTGGCCTTTTTTTTGCTTGGCACCTTGCTTTATTTTACACTTCAGCTACTTTTATTTATATTTTTTAACACCCCATTTTTGAACGTAATGAAGATGATCAGTCATTGAGTTATTTTTTTTTTTAATGAGTGAGTTCAGCAAAATGGTGAAATATTTATGTATTTTAAAGTAAAAACCCTTCATCCAATATTGTTCGCATGCTGAGCTTCAAAGGGTTTGAGGTGCAATATCGGACAAAATTGCCTTTTTATGCATTTTCATTTTTGTCTAAGAGTAATTATTTTAAAAATTATTACTGGCCATCTTTAAAACTGCAGCGACATTGAAGAAGATCTTGTATGAAATATGTTATATGGTTACGGTCCATCTCTTTGCCATAATTGGTCTGTCCATTAATTGCACAATTCATTTAAAATTGTAACTATTCTGCTCAGTTACAATATGTGGGGTCTGAAAATGCAAGGAATAAAATCTCGTCATGGCATTATCATGATAATAGAATTACCATTGGTGTAAAAACGTTTCTTCAAGAGCTTTACCTTTGAGCAGATATTCTCAAATGTTACGAGCCCAGGTTGTCTTATAACTTTCTTGTATTATCCATGGTGTGTAGGGAAAACTACTGCTGCAGCTCAAAACCTTTCTACGAACCAGCGCACAGAGTTGTTATGACAGAGGCACAGCTTGTACGAGAAATTCTTTGGTAAGTTATTGCATTCAATACAAGAAAATGGTCCTGTTAAAAAAAAATGAAATGAACATCAAGCAGAGTGAGCAAAGGAAAGAGGAAGGATAAGTGAGGTATATTTGCGAAGAGTTTGATTAATATGAGGATAGAATTACAGGCAATGTTATGTAGGGGCAAGACTCGTATAGTTTCTGTATTTACAACTTTGTTTTATAGAGATAGCCAGTAGAAGGCAACCTTAGAAGTTGAAAAGAATACAAAAAACTAGAGTAAAGTCGATGGCGTGCCATCGCAAATCCCCACGCTTCCCACACAAAGCAAAGCTAAACTAGAGGGGGAGCACTCGGTAGAGTGCAAAACCTCCGCCGCCAATACAGCTGGGTCACTCAAGTGACCTTATATCTTATTCATTAAATATGACATCAACAGTGCTGACAGTTATAGTTCTTTTTCTCAACATTTTTTTTGGGGGGGGGGGGGGGGTTGGAAATCACTTAAAACATGTAGAAATGCAAAAAAAAGAAATCGAAATTTTGTTGAAAAAAAAGTTGCAAAAATTTTTTTTTTCTCTAACAATTTTTTTTTGGGGGGGGGGGGGGTTTGGTAATCACTTAAAACATGTAGAAATGCAAAAAAAAAAAAATTTTTCTCTAACAATTTTTTTTGGGGGGGGTTGGAAATCACTTAAAACATGTAGAAATGCCCAAAAAAAAAATTTCTCTATTTTTTTTGGGGGGGGGTAACAATTTTTTTGGTGGGGGGTTGGAAATCACTTAAAACATGTAGAAATGCAAAAAAAAAATTCTCTTATTTTTTTTTGGGGGGGGGGTAACAATTTTTTTTGGGGGTGGTTGGAATCACTTAAAACATGTAGAAATGCAAAAAAAAATAAAAATTTCTCTAACAATTTTTTTTTTGGGGGGGGGGGGGGGACCAAGTACAAAGTTTAATGGCATGATCCTTGGACCATACCTAACCCCCCCACCAAGTTTCGTCGAAATCCGTCAAGGAGTTTTTCCGTTATACTGTTCACAAACAAACAAACAAACAAACAAACAAGCAGTCATAGACTGGTACTTACGAAATCGTCAACTTGACCTCTGACCTTGTCTAATAAAAGCTGTCTCTCGAGAAGGTAGCGACGCAAACCAGAATTTTCTACGATGATTCTGTACAAAACCATTCAAAATCGAATGTTTTGGATGTTTGACCTCACTGTGACCTTGACCTTTGACCGATTTTGACCAAAATCTAATCAGCGCTAGCCACCACCCTCCTGAATCACGTGGTGTAATTTGACATTGGTAGCTTCTTCCGTTCTCGAGTTATCATTTTTTGGATGTTTGACCTCACTGTGACCTTGACCTTTGACCGATTTTGACCAAATCTAATCAGCACTAGCCATCACCCTCCTGAATCAAGTGGTCTAATTTGACATTGGTAGCTTCTTCCGTTCTCGAGTTATCTGTACCAAACCATCAAAAATCGAATATTTGACCTCACTGTGACCTTGACCGTTGACCGATTTCGACCAAAATCTAATCAGCACTTCCATCACCCTCCTGAATCACGTGGTGTAATTTGACATTGTAGCTTCTTCCGTTCTCGAGTTATCGTGCCTACAAACAAACAACAAACAAACAGAAACGGAAGTCATCAATATACTTACGAAATCTTTAGATTTCGTAAGTAACAAGACAGAAAGGGGTGAAAACAGTAACCTCCGATCTTCGATGGCGGAGGTTAAAGATGGCAAAAGTTCCACTAGGAATAACCTGGTGGATATCAAATATTGAGTTAATTTTTTTCCCCGTTTTGACCCTTGTGACCTCAAGTCCCGACCCCCTGGGGCATGATCCAAGGGTCAAATCCAAAACATCTATTACCTATTTCATGCATTTCCCAATGTTGATTGCACTTCCAAAGCTTCATGTAAAAGTGTTTTAAAATGTGCCCATAATTGTATTTTTCAGTATTTGATCTTTTGATCCTGACCCAAAGTGGGGTGGGGAAAAAATGACACCGCTCCTGCACCTTATTGCCATGTGGTGATCATAACTGCCAAGTTTGGTGAATTTCTGCCCAACTGTTTCGGAGGAGATAGTGTGATGGAGGAACAGACAAACGGACAGACAGACAAACGGAGCCGATTGTAATACCCCCCCGTTTTTTTTCAAAAAGCGTGGGTGATAATAAACGGGGAATAATTTGTGCTCGGGAGAATATCATTACCCCTTATAACAGGAAGAGGAGGAGAGAGAAGTCCAGTCTGTTGGTGTACCTTGAAGATACCACATTGTTTCACAAGAGTAGGCCATTGTATGCTGGCACTCTGGTTAAATTCCAAGTTCCTGCTCTCACTACCGCTGGGAAAGGCAATGGTGAACCATCCGACACAAATCATCCATTATATAGGCAGAGGCCAAGAAACAACTTTGGCAGCATCGATGCTCTGAAAAAGAGTGTGGACATTATATTGCATTTGTGATCCAAACATGATGGGGCAGGCTGAAGCAGAAGAGTATTTGTAAGCTCACAACCAGCTCATCGTCCAAGTTAATCTCACGATGAGAGTTGAATTTAAGCTTTGAAAAGCAAGTCTGGATTTTAAGGGCAGCAGGTAGGAACTTGATGAAATTGAATGGAATTTTGCAGTCTCAAGACGAGATACATATAAAAGAGGAAGATGTTTAAGGATATCATAGGGAGTGTAGAGAAGCAACTTATTCCACTTAAAAATGAAGGTAAGAATGGAAAGAAGTGTGTGTGTGTGTGTGGTGAAGCTTATTTTTAGACTAGTCTGTTATTATGTCACCAGACCTGTTCTCTATTTTATTTTTTTGTTTGACGTTGGTGGTGTATTTTTGTAGGTTACTCTCTGGTGCACGCAACCTGTTTGCGTTTAAGGAGGAAGGGGGACATGTGATTGTGAGCAAAGATATTGCAGTTTCACATCTCACTCAGGTGAGGCAGTGGGCAGATATGACTAGATAAACCTCAAATGTGGAATTGACTGTAAATATCTTTTTGATGTTCAAAATGATGTTATTCCCTGGTTTTTATTACTGCACTTCCTTGAAATGTCTCTCAGAGTTCCACACTTTGTTAATTTTCTCTTTTAGTAAGGTTCAAAGAATAATTGTAGTCTGACAGACAACATGTACTACAGTACTTAAAATAAAAAACTAGAGTTCAGAGAACACGATAACCCACGCAATGTTACACAAGGATACACAAGAAAACGAGACGCAGGAGGCCATTCAGCCCCTCATACCTGCGCCACATAAACACCTGACCAATTTTATCCATCGAAACGATGCAATTTCATTGGGGGAGTGAGGTGAGGAATGTGGATGAGACAATGTGGCACGCTCAGGGATATCCCAAGGGTGCCAAAATATAAATGGGGAAATATACATATATATAATTATATATATAATTATATATATTTATATTCATTATTTAAATGAAAAAGATGAGGAGAACCCAATAATTCAGAGTGCAACCTGCTGCAAACCAAGGGATAACAAGAACCATCCAGAAGGAGGAGGTAGGGAGAGTATGGTAAGGCATTTGGGCCAGATGGGATACCTGTTCAAGTGTGGAAGGTGTTGGGTGAAGAGGTTGTTGACTTCTTACTACAGATGTTCAGGAACCTTTATGAAGAAGAATAAGAAATGCCAAATGAGCGGAGAGAAAGTACATTTGTCTCGATTTACAAGCAGAAAGGAGATGTGCAAGTGTGTAACAACGACAGAGGCATCAAATTGATGTCGCACACAATGAAGATCTGGGAAAAAATTATTGAGGGAGGAAGTGATAGGAGGAGAAGAGCAATTTGGATTTATGCTGGGCAGGACCACTGTGCACATGATTTTTGCCCTGAGACAGATGGTTGAAAAGTGTAGAGAAGGAAAGAAGGATCTACATTTGGTGTTTATTGATTTGGAAAAGGCCTGATAGAGTGTGCTGTGACAAGAATTGTAGAACTGTTTGAGAGAGAGAGATCTGTGCCAGAGAAGTATGTGAAGCTGATCCAAGATATGTACAATGGGTGCTCTACACAAGTGAGGAACAGTGTTGGAGTGACGGATCGTTTAATGGTGGAAGTCGGTGGACATAAAGGCTCTGCATTGAGCCTATTTTTGTTTGTTATTGTGATGGATGTTCTGACAGCTGATGTGAGAACACGGGCACCATGGAGCATGCTGTTTGCGGATGACATTGTATTGTGTGCCAAAAGTAAGGCAGAGGTCAAATCGAAATTGGATGAATGGAGGAAGGTATTGAAATGTCCAGGCTTGAGGATTAGTCAATCAAAGACAGAGTACATTAGATGTACAGTGAGTAATGAAGAGTTAGAGGGAAACAGAGTGATGATGCAAGGGGAAAAGATTAAGGAGGTGCAGAAGTTTTAGTACCTGGGGTCAGTAGTGCAGCAGGATGGTGAGTTAGATGGGGGAGATGAGCATCATAATAGGATGGAGAAACTGGAAGAAGGTTTCAAGAGTGCTTTGTGATTGAAAGATGCCAATGAGACTGGAGGGAAAGGTGTGCAGAACGGTAGTGAAGCTGGCACTGTTGTACGGCACAGAGACATGGCCTATGTTAAGGTTGGAGCAAAGATTAGATGTGACTGAGATGAGGATGCTGAGATGCTTGTGTGGTATAATGTGAGAAGACTGTGAGGGGCAAATACATCAAAGGAACTGTGAAGGTGATTGAAGCATCTAAGAAGGTTCAGGGAAGTAGATTGAGATGGTATGTGCATGTGATGAGAAAGGTTGAGGAGAATGTGGGTAGAAGGATAATGAGAATGATACCATCTGGAAAGAGACAGAGTGGCAGACCGAAGAGGAAATGGAGTGATTGTGTGGAAGCAGACGTGAAGGAAAAGGTGTGGATAATGAATGGGTATATGATCAACTCTGAACCCTCTCTCCAAATTGTGGAGCAGGATCCGCGTCAGCAACCCCACTTGAAGTTTGCTAATAATGTTGCAGAAGAAGAAGACTAAGAAGAAAAAAATTTTTGGTGTTTTTTTTTTTTTCAGGGGGATGGGCAGAAACAGTTCTTGAATGAGAAATACACATCAGCTACACACCACCCATTAACGAGACCCTCACAGACAGGACATTGCACACATGCACACAATCACCCATCCATACTCGAGCTACCTAAAAGTCCTGCCAATATCCCTATACCCTTCTATCTCCAATTCTTCTTGGTACCTATCTACTGTATTTCCAATTTAAACTTATCTACTGTTTCTGCTGCTACTAATCTTTCCAGGGAGACCATTCTATGCATGAACTACAGTACTCTCTGAGTGAAGGACCTCTGCCTTACTACCATCTTAACTCTCCTCTCTTTACTCCCAGCCCCCTGGTCCTATCACTTTCAAGTGTGCTGAATAATTCTTCGACACTTATTTTGTCTCGACACTTCATTATCTTTAACATCTCTATCATATCCCCTTGTAACCACCTCCTCTCCAATGTATAAAGCTCCGTCTCCTTCAGCCGCTCCTCATAGCTGAATCTACTTAGGCCCGCAATCAATCTAGTAGTCCTGTGCTGAACCCTCTCTATGGCAGCTATGTCCTTCATGAGTTGTGGTGACCAAAACTGCACACACTATTCTTGATGGGAACTCACTAAGTGTTCAAGTATATACGTACTTCAATTTTAATAAAATAAATATATAAGGGTATGTTCTTTTGAACATATGAGTCCCCTAGGTTATGGCAAATTTTGATCCTTGGGGGAGGGGGTTACAAAATCTTTGACCCTGGCCTTTTTTGACACAGATCAAATTTTAATTTTTTGCAGATCACAGATCACGAATTAAATCGTTGAATCACAAATCACGGAAACAAAATAACTTAAATCACGATCAGTGGATTGTGTTGAGTTCCGAATCACGGGAATACAAACAACCAAATGGCAAATCAGCCACAGAAATATTTAAAATTGGGCCAAATCACGGCTCACAGAAAAACTCTTGCTACCTCCTACTAAATAACTCTTGGCATCGTCTAAAACAGAACATCTACTCTCTTCTGCATTTATTTACTGCTCTTTTCACATGTAAGCAACTGCACGGGTTCAGGATCTGGTTTGGTAAAACGGCACAGAATGCTGTCACTCAAATCCGTTGGAAAACTCGAAAACTCCCGGCGAACACCCACCCCGTTCGTTGTAGGATCCGGCAACGCACCTTGTTCCTTGATGTTCTATGCTTCCTGCACATCCTTTTCGCCAGGTGGCGCCATGAATAGATACACAGCGGTAGGTGCTGCGCTAGGCGAGTAGATGTTTAGCAGCGTCATCATGGTTGGCGTCTCGCAATATAATATATTAGCGCGATTAAAAATACCGTTTTTTCCTCGCATCTTCATGTCTGTCAAAAAACCAGTGTCAAGGTGCACAACTACAGCTCATAACCTATCCATTGAGGTGTTTTCGGCCCCCCTGCTTTCCCGTTTTCATGCCACTGTCCACACAAAATTCATCAATAATTCTATACAGAGTCCGGGGACTCAATGATATTAAATACTGTATCGTTTAATAATCCTGAAGTTTAGCGCTACTGAAGCAGTCTTACACATCACCGTTATGACCTTATTCACTGTAATAAGAAGAGGACGTTGCAGTTTAGGAGGTGGGGCTTTATTGATCACGATTGAACGCAGCGTCAATCGGCCTCTTACTGACATAGCCATATTGGCGAGTCTTTGTCACCCTCTCACATGCCAAGCCTCTCATGCAAAACAGGGTGTGCCAAAAAGACCTAGACAACTTTGATTGTTAATTCAGGAAACCTCCAATATCATGCGGGTTAGGATCCTGGAAAATGAGTGATAGTTGAAACTGCGATCATGGAAACCAAGGGCGAATGGAAAGGGGGTTTCGGTTCCTTGGCTTCGAGAAGATATCGAGGAAGATTGACCGTTGCCAGAAATTTACACGTTACTATTGAAATAAACACACACATATATATATATATATATATATATATATATATATCTATGTCTATATATATCATGTCTATATATATATATATATATATATATATATATATATATATATATATATATATATATATATATATATATATATATATATATATATATATACCGGGCGTAGTGGCGTGCGCCTGTAATCCGGCTACTCGGAGGCTTGGTTGGAGGATCGCTTGAGGACGGAGCTCTGCGCTGGGCCGTGCTATGAGAGGGTGTAGGGTAGCCCGGAATCATGGCGAAACCCATCCTTATCCCTGTGTCGTAAGAGGCGACAGGGTTGCGTCAGGAAGGGCATCCGGCGTAAAACCTATGCAAATCAGTATGCGGATCATAAGGGATGATCCGCTGTGGCGACCCCTAATGGGAGCAGCCGAAAGATGAACAACATATATATATACATATATATATAGTTTGAAAGTTTTTTTATTTTTTGCACGTTTGGCCACACACGTACGGCACGTACTAGTATCTATAATTCCGGCAATCTCTGTGTGTGTCTGTCTGTCTGTCTATGTGTGTGTGTCTGCGACCGCCGTTTCTCGACAACCCTGGTCCGATCTAATTGAAACTTTCCAGGAATATTGCTGGGACCTGCGGATGTGCCTTTTCAATGTTTGATATTAATCGGACAAGCGGTTCCCTTTACGGACATTTATTTGCCAACCAATGACAGGACACGGTGCTATGACGTCACGATTGACGTCACAATTCATTTTTTTTTTAATTTTTTTTTTTTTTTTGCACGTACGGCCACGCATGTAC
The DNA here is from genome assembly GCA_035128595.1 of Eptatretus atami. Lineage (NCBI taxonomy): Eukaryota > Metazoa > Chordata > Myxini > Myxiniformes > Myxinidae > Eptatretus > Eptatretus atami. The sequence continues at coordinate 49,644,599 of CM068967.1, forward strand.
GGGCACGCACGTACGGGCCGCACGTACGGGCCCGCACTAATATATATATATATATAGTGTTACGGCTCTGGAAATTCGCAAACACCATAAAGGTCCCGTAGGTGAGATATATTTCTTAAGTACATGTGTAGTTAGCCCAAACCCATTGTATAGAGGAATTAATGTGATTCATTCGGGCTGCGTCCTTTGAGTTAGGCGTTTTTCTGTTCTACCTTGTTTTTGATACAACAACAACAACAACGCCAGCAGCAAAAACCTACCTTCACCACTCGCTACCGCAAACCTCACATCACCGCCATTCCAAACAGCGCCATGGCCATCGGACACCGCCGAAACCCTCCACCACCTTCTCCTACGGCCATTCCCGCACCACCTGTGGACACCGAGCGTCGGGCTGTCTTCAGCGATACACGGCGAGACGCGAGAGCAATGGCGGGTTTTCTGAGGAGAATTCGGATCAGGAATGATACACGCCACATCTGATCCACCCAATCAGGAAGCGCGGGGCGGCTTGCCCCGCCTCCAGACGCGCCTGACGAAAATCGCATATGCAAATTTGAGGATCAGGAATGATACACGCCCCCTTTTTCTCCCGTCCAATCGGCGAGCGTGGCTCCGCCCTGAGGTCGTTTGGATCCGAGAATTTGCATATGGTGGTTCCCGAAGCCGATAAAAGGCGAGCGCAGTGAGTCGATCGAGCAGTATCGTGGAGTGAGTCGAGTTGGCGAGTTCGGTGGGGCAGATTCGGGAGACGGAGCTCGAGCAGTGTCGGTGGGCGGAGTCGGGAGACGGAGTCGAAGCAGAGGTGGGGCAACGGCTGCGGAGGCGAACGGCAGCGGAGGGCGATCGGCTGAGGAGGACTGGAGCTCGGGTCTGGGACGACGAGCAAGCCAGCCATACTCCCTCCCCAGAGCATCAACAATTCCCCCTTTCCCCCGCGCTGAGAGAGTGCGACAAGGGGCCCCGTTCCCACTTAACCAGCAGGTGCCCACGAAACCGCCGTGCAGCGACATTCTGCGGCTCGCCACGAGGGCGCGGGTAGGACCCTTCGTCTCGTGGACCTGGCCGCTCATCCAGGTTCCACGCGCATTAGGCCCACGGGCCCAGTCTGACTCCCTTGCCTGTGAGGGGGTTTTTCTTTGCTTCGGTGTGAATGCGTGTTGTGGCGCCGTGTCTTGTAAGGTAGTAAACTGTATAAGTGGTCCGTGTGTCGTGTAGTCGGTTTTAACTCGTCCTTTTATATGTGCATTTCTTTTGTACTATGTGATATATGTGCAATTGCTTATTGTGACTGTAAATACATGCTGTTTGCTTTACGTGTGCTATAGGTGTGCTCCGTGTGCCGCGAAATAAATGTGCATTGTGTGAACTGTTTTCCCGTTTCGCTTCGTCTTTTCTTTAATTGAACCTCCATCTTGCTTCACGTAAAAGGGTTCGTAGTGGGCTGGATACGCCCGGTAAATAATCTGAACCGTCGAGGTCGACGATGACACCGCTCGGTTATCCCGATAGTACGGAACGGCCCGCCCAACGGCTCGTGTCCGGAGTCGACCTGCGGCGAGGTACGATCGCCCGGTTTACCATCCGCGTGGGTACTTAGGTAGGTCGAGTTTGGCGAACAACCCTATCCTACGCGCGGTGGCCGATTGGCACGATTGTGTGTGGAGGTCGAAAGGCCCACCCGTGACTGGATCCGGCGTTAGCCGGGAGGGTCACGACTGAATTGTCCGTCCGGTGGGCGAGGCGGTCGCGGTTCGGGTCGCGTGACCGATCGCACGCCGGCGGGCGCGAATTCCAACACTGGTGTACAGGAGTGTGATTCTAATCCTCCCGTCTCCAAGCTAAATTCACAGGGAATCGGTCCAGGGTGAGAGGAGCGTCCCCCGATTCCTCTTAAATTACGAGCGATTAAAATTAACCCCTTACGTGGAATAAGATGCGTCTCAAGGCGAGCGGGAGCCGGGGGTAATAGAAATGTATATGTGTAGTGATGTAGAATCCATGGCTCAGGATGGAATCCCCATGCAGGACATTGGTGTGCAGGAACAGTTTCCCCCCAAACAATCCAGGGCCGAAATGGGTGCGGCGGCGGCAGAGGCCGCGGTGTATAACACCTCCCCTCCCCTCTCCACCAAAACCCCCGATCCTGGCCGCATCGGCTCAGCTGAGTGCACCCGACATGGCCCGGCTATTCGCCATGCTGGCAGAAATGAACGAAAAAATGGATGGAAACGACCGCAAAATAGAAGGAGTGACAAGCGGATGAAACAAACAAACAAAATGGATGGATATGAACGAAAAAATGGATGGAAACGCACTCAGAATGGAACAAACACAAACGAAATGAACGGCAAAATGGATGGAATGAACGAAAAAATGGATGGAAACGCACTCAAAATGGAAACAAACAAAAACGAAATGAAGGAAGAAATAAAAGAAATGCGGGGTGAAACGCAGCAAATGGGCCGGAGCCTGCAGGCGGGCATGAAGGCAACAACAGCGAAGTGCGTAATGGCGACGCCACGTGTGGGAGCGAACGAGCTGGGAGGGGGTGCAACGGTTGTCAGGCCCGCGGTGAAGGCGGGTGAGAAAAAATAATTCGGGGACGTGTTGGCGAGAAGCGTGGAGGTGACGGAAAAAGTGACGGTAACCAGAGGAAAATTAATTGGGTGACGGAGACGTGCACGAAGGAAATAAAAATAGTGGAGTGTGAGAAAAGACTGCAAGACATGACGAAGAGAGTTGATAAGCTGGGAGCGGGAGTAAAACGGAGACAGAGGAACTGGGAAGACTGATAGACAAACACAAGGAAAGAGGAAGAACAGTTAGAAGCCAAAGCAAGGTCGGAGTGTGCGGAGATGAGAAAAGATTGGAGAAGAAAATGAGTTACAGAAACACCAGAAGAACGAAGAGACGAATTACGAAACGAGTTGAGGATGTTGAGAGAGGAAAGAACGAGAACGGAGAATGAGACGTTAAGGACCACGCTGTACAGATCGAACAGCTGGAAGCAAAGGCCAGATTGGGGAATGAGATGCAAGAAAGAGTAATGATGGAAGAACGAATGAGACAGAAGAAGGAAATCGATCAATGGAAGGAAACCACGAGATTGCAGAATGAGGAACAAGAAAGAGTCCTGAAAGAACAAGGATTACGACAGGAGAACGAAGTCAGTCAGTTGAAAGAAATAACGAGATTGCAGAATGAGGAACAAGAAAGACAGTGGAATAGGAAATACAAAGAACAAGGAATGAGACAGGAGAAAGAAATCTGTCAGTTGAAAGAAATAACGAGATTGCAGAACGAGGAACAAGAAAGACAGTGGAATAAAAAACTGAAAGAGTATGAATTTGAAACTGAACGACAAAAGGAAAAAATAGGCTGGAATACGAGGAGAAGTTGAAGAAGCAGGAAGGAAGAATCAGGAGATTGAAGGAACACACGAGATTGGAGAGGGAAGAACGAGAGGAACAATGGATAGAAAACAAAAGGAACATGAAGCCGAGGTTGACCAATTGAAAGAAAAGGCAAGGCTGGAGTGCGAAGAGGTAGACAAAGAACAGCGAATGAAACACAAAAAGGAAATTAACCACATGAAGAAACCATGAAACTGCAGAAGGAAAGACAGGAGAAGAAACAAGGAAGAGTAATGAGACAGCAGCAACTGAAACACAGAAGGAGATTAACCAAATGAAGCAAACCATGAAACTGGAGAAGGAAGGACAGGAGAGGAAGCAAGGAAGGGTAATGAGAGAACAGCGAATGAAGCACAGGAAGGAAATGGGCCAATTGAAAGAAACGATGGATTGGAAAGTGAGAAGCATGAGGAAGAGTGGGAGAGAAACAAAAACTATACGAGTTTGAAATTAATACTGAAGAGGAGAGAGTAAAATTGAAATCCAGAGAGATGGAAAAACTCCAGAAAGAAACAGAAACTAATAGATGTATAGAGACCAGGGAGATAGAGAAATAGAGGAGAGACTGCATGATATGACGGGGTTAAAGGAACAGAAACACACACACAGAGGTAGTGGGGATAATGGGGTGAGCTCGCGGATGGTAGAGACCCGGTGTGAGCAGCTGGATGGCCGCCTCCAGGAACGAGGGGAGGAAGTATGCCCCCTTGAGGCGAATCACGACCAGGTGGGTTGTCGTGCCAAGCGGAGTTGAAGGACGAGTGCTGGGATAGGTGCACGTGTAGCTTGGGGGGTATAGAGGCCGCGAACCCTTGTGGGGACACGAATCCCCAGTGTGGTGGTGCAGGGGTGTGCGTTGCGAGTGTGCGGACATGCGTGCTTTGCGCACGCAAGGTGTGAGTGTGTCCCGTGTGTGGAAGCGACCCGTGTGTGAGTGGTGTGGTGCATGTGTGCCGGAGTGCGTGCTTCCCAGCGTGCCGTGTGTGAAAGGGGCACCGCAGTGGAAGAGGCCACATGTGCGAGGGAAACAGCACGCGTGTGTGAACCCCCCTGTGTGGATGAGCCACCGCGGGCGAGTGCCCCGCGTCTGTGAGTGGTATGGTTTGTGTGAGGAAATGGCACGAGTGAGTGAGCGGCCGAGTGTAAGGAGAGAGACAGTGTGTGTTAGTCGGGTGTGTGAGGGAGATGTCGGTGGCATGCGTGAGCATGCAGCCGCGTCTCCCGGGTGATGTGAGTGTGTTGGAGGGAGTCTGTGCGTCGTAACACCAGGTGTGCGTGGGTGAACGAGACGACGGCGACAGAGGGACAAAAGCGGGTAGCGGCTGTAGCTGTTTTGGGGACCGTGCCGGGTTCACCAGCAGCGAGCGCGCGGTCCGTGCTGTGCAACGCACGAGGCCCCCACGTGCTCGCTTGCGGGAGTGAAGCCCGGTCCGGAAACGCCAGCGGTGGATTTGCCGATCCCGCGGACGGACAAAGTGTAGCAGGGATTCGAATTTGGACCGGACGGGTTCCTCACGCGAGCTTGTGTTAGCTCAACGGGCCAGAGCTCATGTGTTCGCGTGGGGAACCCCTCGGAGTGCGAGGTTTGTTTTTGGGGGTGCGCAGGGTGACGTCATGGCTGCACGTAGGGTTGGAATCCGGCAGGAGGGTGAATCCCTGCGATGGTACCGTCCAAGAGGGCGAGGACACGTGCAGCTGCAATGACGTCACGGGAAAGGTGAAATGCGCGAGCTGTGAGTTGCCGCGCTGGTGCTGCGCAGAATTTGGAAAAAAAAAATTAACAAAGGCAGGCTCGCTTCGGTGAACAGGATCCCGGTAAGGGGTGAAAGATCCCCTTACCTGGGCAACAGGATAACACTAGTTAGGGGAAGGGTTAGCTTAGTTAGACCGACTCCATGGGGCAGGGGTAAGTCCTCATGGGCCCGTGGAATGGATTGTCAGAGGGATTGTAGTGAGCTTTAGGTTGGGAAATGGAATTTTAGGATTTGGAGGACAGTGACAGACTGTGAGTGTGTAGAGGGACGTAGCTTAGCTACGTAGTATTAAATGGAACGTGCTGTAGTATAAGGGACGACGTGGGAGCACGAGTTAGTTAGGGGAGGTAGTTAAGAAGGATGGCAGGATTCAGCGATGTGTGTGTTGGTGAGTTGCGTGGAGACGTGTTGAGTGAGTGAGGCCAGCGGTCTGTGTGAGTGGAGCGAATGTGGAATGCATGGTGCGATGAGTGATTGGGGGGAAGAGTGACTCCCGCCAAGGACCCCGGGGTCAGTATAAAGTGAGTTAGTGGGTAGTCAAATTAACAAAAATTGGAAGTCGTTTTGCTGTTGTGGGGTGTAGGCTCGAACCCATTTGGAGGGTGCAGGAGCCCTGTTGACGGGCTGGGAGCGTGGCTGCGAACGGTGAGTAGCGCTGAGTGGGTACCCGCGGCACCGGGCTAGTCGGCGTGGTAGGCAAGGGCCCATGGGGGGGCCGGGTAGCGTAGTGGCACGGGTGCGCCTGCTTGGTGCGGGGCCCGGAGCGCGTTAGCCGCGTGGCAGTGTCGTGGCACGGGTGACCCTCGGAAAGGGGCCCGGGGCGCCAGCCTGCCACGTGTGGCGTTTCAGGGGAGTTGCCATGGGGGCACTCCCGGTTTTAGGGAGCTGGTAGGCCGGAGGCAGTGTAGTGCCCGGGGTGCATTGTAGGGATTCGGCAGAGGGTCGTGCCTGCCAAAGGGAGCCACGCGTCCCAGCCATGAGACCGTGCAAGGGCACGAGGGAAAATTCGAGGGCGAGACCCGAAACTGTAAGGACACCAACACAGGCGACGGGAATCTGGGTTGTTAGAACCAATAGATTAAGCGAGAGGCGCTTGTTGAAAGCCCGCCGGGTAGTTTAAAGGTTAACGGTTAGGGTAGATAGGAAGTGTACCCCTCCGCACCATCCATCCCTTCGCTCTCGTTGTGGGCCGCTGGACCCACTTTGGGTTAGATGCTGAGATCTGGGGAGGCCATCTTGGAGCTTTGGTCGGCCTCGGCACAGGACGCTAGCTCTCCCTTATTCCCTCGCGGAAGGAACGTAGGTTGGGAGTAGGCTAGGCGACAGCTAGGTTAGCCGACAAGGACAGTAAAGGGGGTTAGGGACGATTTATAGTGGGGAAGAGGGTGAAAATAAAACAACAAAACAACAAAAAAAAAAAGTTGGGGGCTAAATTGGTTTTACAATTAAGGGAGTGGGTAGGTACAGTGACAGGCAAAGGCGATAGGTGGGAGGGAGACGGTAGGGTAGGTCCGAGTCCACCTTCTGTGTGGCCAACACCACCGCACTCCTCCACCAACTCCACTGCAAGGCAAAGGCTGGCCAACTTCAATCGTCTGCGCTGTGTCTGCGGGGCCTGTGCGGCCAACTTCATCGGCTGGTTGTTTTCTGCAAGGCTGTGCGGCCGGATTGTCTGCTGTGTTTGCTGCAAGGCCTGTGCCGGCCGGATCGTCCGACGGCGTTTTTCTGCAAGGCCTGTGCCGGCCATTTCGTCTGCCGGCTGTGTTTGCCTGCAACGCCTTTTCTGCAGCTATTTTGCCTTTACCTTTGCCATGTCATGCCACTGCCCCTGTTCACCAGCCCCGTTCAATTTTGCTTGCCCCCCCTTGTTCAATTCCATGTGCGCCAGGGATCCGCAAGCAACATTTGCAAGCTGCAGAACTGTCCTGTTGGCAGCTGCAAACACGGGCCTGCAGTGCGGCCCGTGCACCGGTTTTCTGTTGACTCTTACTTTTCCTGCAGAGTCCATTGATCCTGGGCCATGGAGTAGTGTAAATTATAAGGTTAAGGTGTTAAGTTGTATTGTAAATATGAGTGCGCCCCCGGCATGTATGTGTTAGCGCCGCAATTTTATTTAAGTCGTCGTGTGAGTGAGTTTGTTTAGTTAGTTACTCAGCCCTCAGGTTATTTATTTTGGGGACACGAATACCATGAATGTCGCACTCAGGGATCCGTAGGAAAACGTACTAGGGAGAACTACACATGATGGCACACGATAATTTGACGACTCGGACGAGTCTGTAAAAAGGGAGGGTAGTGGTTACGGCTCTGGAAATTCGCAAACACATAAAGTCCCGTAGTGAGATATATTTCTTAAGTACATGTGTAGTTAGCCCAAACCCATTGTATAGAGGGATTAATGTGATTCATTCGGCTGCGATCCTTTGATTTAGGCGTTTTTCTGTTCTACCTTTGTTTTGATACAACAACAAACAACGCAGCAGCAAAAACCTACCTTCACGCACTCGCTACCGCAAACCTCAATCACGCGCCATTCCAAAGCGCCATGCCATCGGACACCGCCGAAAACCCTCCACCCCTCTCCTCGGCCATTCCCGCACCACCTGTGGACGCCGAGCGTCGGGCTGTCTCAGCGATACACGCGAGACGGCGAGAGCAGATGGCGGGTTTTCTGAGGAAATTCGATCAGGAATGATACACGCCATCATCTGATCCACCCAATCAGAAGCGCGGGGCGGCTTGCCCGCCTCCAGACGCGCCTGACGAAAATCGATATGCAAATTTGAGGATAGCGAATGATACACGCCCCCTTTTTCTCCGTCCAATCGGCGAGCGTGGCTCCGCCCGAGGTCGTTTGGATCCGAGAATTTGCATATGGTGGTCCCGAGAAGCGATAAAAGGCGAGCGCAGTGAGTCGATCGAGCAGTATCGTGGAGTGAGTCGAGTTGGCGAGTTGGTGGGGCAGATTGGGAGACGGAGCTCGACAGTGTCGGTGGGGCGGAGTCGGGAGACGGAGCTCGAAGCAGAGGTGGGGCAGACGGTGCGGAGGCCGAACGGCAGCGGAGGGCGACGGCTGAGGAGGACCTGGAGGCTCGGGTCTGGACGACGAGCACCAGCCATACTCCCTCCCAGAGCATCAACAATTCCCCCTTTCCCCCGCGCTGAGAGAGTGCGACAAGGGGCCCCGTTCCACTTACCACAGCAGGTGCCCACGAAACCGCCGTGCAGCGACATTCTGCGGCTCGGCCACGAGGGCGGTGGGGGTAGGACGCTTCGTCTCGTGGAACCTGGCCGCTCATCCAGGTTCCACGCGCATTAGGCCCACAGAGGCCCAGTCCTGACTCCCTTGTGCCTGTGAGTGGGGTTCTCTTTGCTTCGGTGTGAATGCGTGTTGTGGCGCCGTGTCTTGTAAGGTAGTACTGTATAAGTGGTCCGTGTGTCGTGTAGTCGTTTTTAACTCGTCTTTATATGTGCTTTTTTTGTATATGTGATATATGGCAATTGGCTTATTGTGACTGTAAATACATGCTGTTTGCTTTACGTGTGCTATAGGTGTGCTCCGTGTGCGGCGAAATAAATGTGCATTGTGTGAACTGTTTTCCCGTTTCGTCTTCGTCTTTTCTTTAATTGAACCTCCATCTTGCTTCACGTAAAAGGGTTCGTAGTGGGCGGATACGCCCGGTAAATAATCTGAACCGTCGAGGTCGACGATAACACGCGCTCGGTTATCCCGATAGTACGGAACGGCCCGCCAAGCGGCTCGTGGTCCGGAGTCGACCTGCGGCGAGGACGATCGCCCGGTTTACCATCCGCGTGGGTTACTTAGGTAGGTCGAGTTTGCGAACACCCCTATCCTACGCGGGTGGCGATTGGCACGATTGTGTGAGTCGAAAGGCCACCCGTGACTGATCCCGGCGTTAGCCGGGAGGTCACCGACTGCAATTGTCGCCGTCCGGTGGGCGAGGCGGTCGCGGTTCGGGTCGCGTGACCGATCGCACGCCGCGGGCGCGAATTCGCAACAATATTATATATATATATATTTATATTATATATATAACAGGTTAGCATTGAATAAACATGTAATGAATAAATACAGTGTAAATGCTGTTTGCGGATGACATTGTATTGTGTGCAAAAGTAAGGCAGAGGTAAATCGAAATTGGATGAATGGAGGAAGGTATTGAAATGTCCAGGCTTGAGGATTAGTCAATCAAAGACAGAGTACATTAGATGTACATGAGTAATGAAGAGTTAGAGGGAAACAGAGTGATGATGCAAGGGGAAAGATTAAGGAGGTGCAGAAGTTTTAGTACCTGGGTCAGTAGTGCAGCAGGATGGTGAGAGTTAGATGGGGGAGATGAGCATCATAATAGGATGGAAAACTGGAAGAAGGTTTCAAGAGTGCTGTTTGTGTAAGGACTTATATGTTTTTGTACACTTATCCCAGGACAAAAACACATGACTTTTACCTTTTAAGTTTATACAACACAGCAAGGTGGGTGATGGTAAACTTATTACGTACTCGCACTGTTTCTCTTTAGTGGCGCGCACAGCTCAAATATTCAAAATATTGTGC
>CM068967.1:49667585-49686837 GCA_035128595.1 Eptatretus atami
TCTAACTGCAGTACACCGAGGGACGGGCTTGGAAGAACGCAATGCGTGAATTCCCCTTTAAGCAGGACGAGAATCACTTGACCACATGCTCTACCCCCTCACAGATTCCTCGCACACAGGCCTCCTTGTCCACCCTTGGCGCACATACAGTTTTACACCTCAGCTCCTTGAACAGCTTAGCTCTGCCATTAAGCCTGGCCCTGCAACTCTGGTCAATGTTATCCAGTGTCCCTTGAGAGACAAAATTCTTCTTCTCCCGACTGTGAGTTCCAAGACATCCACCGGTAAAATTAAGGACGTTGGTCTTGAAGGCACTCCACAACTCTTCAGGATTCCCCAAAGTACCCAGACCCCCCATATGTCCACTCAGCCTGTTCGCAAACTCCTCAGCGACCCTCTCATCCTTGAGCTTGCCAACATCCAGCCTCGGCTGGGATGGTGCAATTCTCCCGGATAAGCTGCAACTTCAGAGTTGCTACAAGAGCCTGTGGTCATTATTGAGGAACTGAGCACTCCGGTGGACCCTGCAGTTCTGGATCATCCTCCAGTGACCATCAACGAGCACATGGTCAATCTCCTTTGCTACACCACCTGCGTTGGAATACCAAGTCCAGCGATGAGCCTGTGGGCACTGAAACCATGCAACAGCCACCTTAAGTCTGTGACTTCCTACAAAGTGAAGAAACTTAGTGCAGTTCCAGACCTGTGGGGGTTTGTCAAAGATTCTGATTCACAGTTCCAGACCCATGGGGACCAACACATGTCTCATATCCATCCCTATCAGTTCCATCGATGCATTAAAATCCCCCAAGACTAGAAGAGTATCTCGCTTGGGGCACTGATCAACCACAGACTCGAGCACGGAATAGAATACATCCTTCATGGTGAAATCACTCGCCTCAGTCGGAGCATGTACAGAGACCAGGGAAACGACACCCAAGGAGTGACGAATCCTTCGTCTCATAATACGCTCGTTGACCGGTGTTACCCCAATTATCATTGGAGTCAGCATGTTGGACACAGCCACAGCAACTCCTTGTGTGTGGTAACCATCAGAGCGACCAGACCAATAGTAGGTGTAACCATCCGCCATGATCTCGCCACTATCCGATCTCCAAACCTCAGAGTGCTGCAATACCGATGTTCAAACGTTGAGCTCAGATAATAACAGACAGGTGATCATCCTCTCTTCGAGATAGGACATTCCAGGCACCCATCCAAAGGTTAACCACCTCAGGTTAAGGTTAACCTCAGGTTAACCAAAGGACCGCCTCAGGTTAACCCAAGGAGACCGCCGTCTGGTGGACGACACCAAACATAAACCCCCTTGATTTCTTTTTTCTGTGGGAGTTTTTCAAAAATGTTGTCGACAACACCAAAGTGGCAAATCTGCAGGATCTTTGTTCTCGGATCACAGCTACACGTGCACTGGTGGACGCAAACATGCTGAGCTGAACATGGCAAGAATTCGTGTACCGCCTTGATGTCCTGCGCTCGACAAACGGAGCTCACTTTGAAGTGTCTTGATGGTGTGCACAAAACTTTATGAGTTTCTGTATCATATAAACCAAAGAGTGTCATGGTATCATTTGTGATTCTAAATATATTAAAAACCAAAGTTGTCCGGGTCTTTTTGGAACACCCTGTATATCGATATGACATGGTTCTTGGAAGTATTTTGAAGGCGATTTGTTTTCCACAGTGTTCAAGTATACAGGTATCCCCCACTATAGTGAAGGTTTGCTACAACGAATGGTTTCATTTAGGACTATTCATCAATTAATGAAGGTCTCCATTTGCTACAACGAAGGAGCTATCACAGTGTCATGGTGATTGTGCAATGTCATTTCTGTGGTGGTAATAAGTCAATAGCTTTTCCACCGATTAACTTTTCAATGGGCGGATTAACTTTTCAGAAGGCTTGCAAATAATTAACTTTTCAGAATGAAAGAGTTAAAAATAACTATCTAATCCACCACCTCCCTCTGGTGCCTTCTGTACAGAAACTTTGACAAGATTGTTTTGGTCAGTGTTACAACTAAATTAACTTTATATTATGTTCCTGTCTATTATTAGGTAAACAACAGTATTATAATGTAATTTGCAACTAAAACCACTGTTCTACCAAGTATATGGCTTTGCTTTTAAACTGAAGCATTACAGGTAGTAAACAAAGTGTAATTTTCCCATAAGAAATACAGGGAGGGACCTCTTGATTTCCGCCATAGTTGCGTTCTTGAAGATAGTCGTGTAAATGAAAAACGTGTAAATTAAAACGAATTTCCCCATAAGAAATAATGTAATAGGTGGAGGTTTGGGGGAGTGCTGCTTAAATCCTCATTTTTAATTGTCCTATTTTTACTATTACAGTGGTTTATTTTATTGAAATTGTAATGTTTAAGAAATATACAATGAAAAATTGTGAAAACACTACCACATACTGTTGCATTTAATAAATTCTAACAACTAAAAATAGAAAAACTAATGAAAGGGGATGTTAACACAACGTTACCTGCTGCTGCTGATGTCTTCTTGTTTTTAGAAGTGTTGAGGGGAAGGAGGTGGAGAAGTTATAGAGGAGGGGGATCATCTGTGTTAGATGACCTTGGCGAAGATGGTGGTGTTGATGATGTTGACGGATGTTGAATTGGAGAGGGTATGAAATGCAGTTTAGCTTTTTGACCGCTACATGTTGAGGGCTCACTGGCACCATCCTTTGAATGTTCTTTCCCTTCATCTATCCATAATTCCAGCAATCTCTGTGTGTGTGTGTGTGTGTGTGTCTGTGTGTCTGTGTGTCTGTGTGTCTGTGTGTCTGTGTGTGGTGTTGTGGTGTGTGTGTGTGTGTGTGTGTGTGTGTGTGTGTGTGTGTGTCTGTGTGTGTGTGTGTGTGTGTGTCTCTGTGACCGCTGTTTCTCGACACCACTGGTCCGATCTAATTGAAACTTGCCAGGTATATTGCTGGGGACCTGAGATGTGCCTTCAAGGTTTGATATTAATCGGCAAGTGCTTCCCAAGTTTATGGCCAATTATTACAAAGCAATGACAAGACACGTTGCTGCGGCCATTTATTTACCTAACCAATGACAAGACACGTTGCTGCGTAGGCGTGGCTGATGGGGAAAGGGTGCCATTTAGTTACCGTGGTGTAGGAGTGGCTATGGTCAATGGCAGCGAATGTCATGGCAAGCAAAGACAGGGAGGTAAACTTGATTTTAATTTGGATTTTAATTAACTCTGTGTGTGTAAGTATCACAGCAGTTGTTACTTCAATGCAAGCGATAATTCGTGGAATGCATGTGAACATTCCGTACGGGCACGCACCACTTCCGGATAGTGATGACTTACTGTATTCTCATAATTTCTCGATTTCTTATGCGCATTTATAGATATACACAATTCCCCAATCCAGTCGTCGTTCACGAGAGCGAAGGAACGGCCTGTGTGGTTGTTTGAATGTTTTTTTTTTTGGGTTTGTTACATACGGCCACGCACCTACAGCCACGCACGTATGGGCACGCATGTACGGCCACGCACGTGCGGGCACGCGAGAGCGAAGGAACGGCCTGTGTGGTTGTTTCTGGCACGCGGTTTGATTATTTTTTTTTTTTGCACGTACGGCCACGCACCTACGGCCATGCACTTACGGGCACGTACTAGTTTTGAAAATAAAAGGAAAACAAAGTTGTCTCAGCTGCCTTCATCTGCTTTTCTTTTTGAATGAACTTATAGCAGCTGAGGTCCACTTGGACATTTCGGGCCACTCTTGAGCTGCGTTGTGTTGGGGTCATCTTCATCAAAGATGGCGAGACCCATATCAATGAGGCGGAAAGCCTCCACCACCCTCGTACGAGTGAGAGTACGCAGTGGCTCAATCTCTTCACTTTCTGTCTCCGACTCCTCCACCTGGCGTTCCTTCTCCAGTATTAGAAGGTCCTCATTTGAGAGCTCCTCCCAGTACGAGTCCAACAACTCCTCTACATCACACTACTCCATCTCATCAAAGCCGACAGTCTTGGCCGTTTTGACGATGTTATGTCATGCTTTCGACAAATCATTAGTCACGCTGAAACCCTTGAAGCCGTGAACAAATTGAGGGCAAAGTTTCCCCCATACTCCATTCATGCAGGAACGGGTGACTTCCTTCCAAGACTCCTCAACATTACATAGAGCATCCCTTATTGTAAAGGCCTTCCAGAATTCCTTTACAGTCATCTGATTATTAGGGTACCCAGTCTAATGGACTGGGTAACCTATTGTTTTTCTTCTGTTTATTTCTTATTTTTCTTTTTCCTCCGGCAATTTGCGGGCTTTTTCGCTTTAAAAATCATTTTCTCAGGAACGGTAAGTCCGATCGACACGAAATTTTCACCATAGTATGTAACTTTATTGATGGCATACTTAATTGATAATTATGACGTCATAGGTCACGTGGTATGGGCACCATCTTGAAAACACCGATAAACTTGGGACCTCTGTATCTCTGAAACCGTGCAATGGAAAATTTTTTCGCTTCATACATTTTAATGAACTCACCATGGGAAACACGGGTGATTTTTCGTGACGTCATCGGTGAAGCGTTATCCCGGTGAAAATTCGTCAAATAGAACGCTGCATGGGAAAAATCTGAAATTTCTTGAGCCTCATCTTCACAACAATTCACCGTAGAAAAAAATTATAGTGACGTCCTCGGTGACTTGGTTCGGCAGTCATCTTGTTTTGAATTTTTTTTTCAAAAAAATCTTCTTCTCCAGAACGGCCAGACAGATTGAGGCAAAACTTTACACCCACATTCCCCATGACATCCTTTTACAAGTTTGTTAATTTCTTATTGATAGGTCACATGGTTTAACGGCCATATTGAATTGACCTTAAAATCTTCAAACATCTTCTCCAGAACGGCTGGTCAGATCAAGGGGAAACTTCACAAGTCTATTCTACACATGTAGTGAATATTAGTTTGTTAATGAATAATTGATAGGTCACATGGTTTGGCAGCCATGTTGGATTTAAGGAAAATATTAAATCATGTTTTCTCTGGAACTGCTTAATCTATCGAAGCAAAAATTTGCAACTATCATCTTCTATCATGTCTGCATACATGGTAAAAATTATGACGTCACAAGTCACATGGTTTGGCAGCCATCTTGGATAGAAAAACGCACCTTATCCCATTAACACGAAACTTACGTGTTCCAGTACATGATTGGAAGCAGAATCCAAATTTATGATGTCATCGGTCACATGGTTCGTCAGCCATCTTTGGATTGAAAATTAATTAAATTTTAAAAATCTTCTTCTCCAGAACGGCTGGACAGATTGAGGCAAAACTTCACACACACTTTCCCCAAGACATCCTTTCACAAGTTTGTAATTTCTAATTGATAGGTCACATGGTTTGGCGGCCATATTGAATTTACCCTAAACCTCAAACATCTTCTGCAGAACGGCTTGACAGATCAAGGGAAACTTCACAAAAGTATTGCTCAAGGGTAGAGAATATAAGTTTGTTAATGAATAATTGATAGGTCGCATGGTTTGGCAGCCATGTTGGATTCAAGAAAAATATTAAATAATTTTTCTCTGGAACCACATATTCTTCAAGTGAAACTTGGCAACTATCATACACAACCATGTCTGCATATATGGTAAAAATTATGATGTCACAAGTCACATGGTTTGGCCTCCTTGGAAGAAAAACCACCTTGTCTGATCAACACAAAACTTAACAAGTGGTGCCAGGCACAACAAACCCACCCATTTAAGGCATAAAGTTATTTTGGGGATCAAATTAAAATTCGTAACCATGTTTTAGTTTTAATGGAAAATTTGTAATTTTGACCGATGACCATGACCCCCAAAACTTCGGACCCTTCGATCTTCACAAATATGCATTTTTCACTATAGGAATGGGTAGGATTAAAGTGACAAATAGAATAAGGTTCACTATAAGCTTAGTTTGAAGTAAATCAGATCATTTTTGACGTTATGAGCGAAAACGATTTTGATCTTTTCGTGACCTTGACCTTGACTTTGATCCAATTGGACCCAAAAGTTAAGGGGTCGTCAAGGTTCATTGCCCACCTATGGATTAAATTTGATAGTGTTTGCTAAAGCCGTTTTGCCGTAAAGTTGCTAACAAGACAGACAAACAAACAAACAGACAAACAAACCGGACGATTACAATATCCCTCCCTCCCTCCGGGGGCGGGATAGCAAGCATGATCCACTACCCCATTAGAGGGAGAATAAATTTATGTGTAATAGGTCACATGGTATGGCAGCCATATTGGATTGAAAATTAATAACTTTAAAAGTCTTCTCTGAAACAGCTGAATAGATCGAGGCGAAACTCCACAGGTATGACCGCCTCTCCATGACGAACAAAAAGTTATCCCCCCTTTTGATGTACGACACATCATTTGGCAGCCATATTGTATTGAAGGAAAAATATTAATTAATGTTTATCTCCTGGAACTGCTGCATCAATAAATGTGAAAATTCAGAGTTATCATTGAACATTCATGTGGAATGAAGGTTTTAAATTTCATCTCGATCGGCCCCATGGTTTGGCATTGAAGGAATTGAATGTTGGATTGAAGGAAAAATATTACGTAATATTTACTCTGGAACCGCTGCATCAATATATGTGAAATTTGACAATTATAATCTAGCCAACATGTGAAACATAGGTTTAAAATTTCAACCCGATCGGCCACGCGGTTTGGCAGCCAGAATTATTTAATTATTTGAATCTGAGAACTTGAGAATTTTTTATTTCCAGAAGGCTCATTCGGCTGCACCTGAATGCGTTTGAAGATACAGGAATAGCAATTCAATTGATACCGACAATGCCCTAGGAAAAAGGGCTAACTGCATTCGGAATAAATAGATTGAACACTTTGTGCTACCCGGTTCGTAACTCGTCAGTCCCGCGCTGTGCCTAAGCAGGGCTGTATTGGTATCACTATTAAAGAATGTTTTCTCTGCAACCACTTATCCTATCGAAGGGAAACTTGCAACTACAGTATCATATAAGTCTCATGTTGTATCAAAGGCGGACGTCTGGGTACCCTGTCATCACTGCCAGTAGTTATAAAGTGGCAGTTCTAGTTATCAGTTGATTTCACCAGGTTTGCAAATGTTTATTCGGAGATAATATGCCTTGAATGTAGCAATCACTCCCTGGTCCATGCATTGCATTAGAGATGTGTTGGGTGTAAGAAATACAACCTTAATGTTTTTGTTGATGTCCTGGATGGATATTGGATGAGCTGGGGCATTATCGAGGAGGATGAGAATTTTAAAACTCAAATTCTCCTTCTCACAATATTGCTTCAACTCTGTAGCAAGCTGGGAGCTAAAATATTCACAAAATATTTTGCCTGTCATCCAGTCCTTGGCATTTGAATACCAATAGACAGGCAAACTTTTTTTTAACATATCCATTCAGAGTCCTGGGATTTTCTGAACGGTAAACCATTAACGGTTTCAATTTACAATCACCTTCAGCATCACTTCCCAATAGTAGTGTGAAGCGATCTTTCGCTGCTTTAAACCCAGGTGCGCTCTTCTCCTCATGAGAAAGGTGCTTCCTACAAAGCATCCTCTTCCAAAACAGACCAGTCTCATCAATGTTGAAAATTTGTTTTGGAGAATATCCACCTTCCTTGATAATGGCCTCGAGAAATGCAGGAAACTTCTCGGCGGTATCGGTGTCGGCAACAGCAGCCTCTCCGGTCATTTTGATGATGTGATAGTTGTAACGCTTCCGGAAATTCGAAAACCCCCCAGAACTAGCGTTAAATGGCTTCACTTAACCTTCATATCAGCTGTACGATCACCTCTTTCATACCGTCCTAAAACATCCATTTTCTCTTCAATAGTGATGGCCTTCCTCTGTCTTTTGCTCACACTACCAACCTTGCTACACCACAGACACTTTTCAGTCATGATTGCAAAGGTTACACTTATTACAGCGGCACAATTCATGCACAAAATAGTAAACACTTCACCAAACGCACGAAGCTAAGATGGAGGGTTTTGGGAAACGAATTGAGGGAGGGGAGGGCGAGGGAGGCAATCTATCTCGCCAACATCAGCTGTTATAATGAACACGTTTTCATGCTGTTAAGTGCGAAAATTAAATTGCAGCATTACTCACGCAGTCAAATCGCGGAATTCCAAACGCTCGGGAACGTAAATTAAAAAGTGCTATAAATGACAGGCGCGCACTATTCCAAAAACGCGCAAACAGAACACGTGTAAAAGGCGAGCTTACTGTAATGGTGAAACGAGCTCCCCCATAACGAAGGTTCGCATAACGAGTTATTATAAAGGAGCGTAACCCCTTCATGGTGGATACCTGTATAATTCAATTTACATAAAGGTTTAAAGGCGTATAAATGAATTCCGTGTTTTACCACCATTTTACCCAGTGTTTATTACATCACCCAATCTAACACATTACATTAGTTCTTCATGCCTGTTGTTTGTGTTCTTTTTGACATCCTTAAAAACATGTTTCCTGTTTGGAATGATTTTCAATTTTGTTTGACTGCCACAGAGACAGAGTAAAAAAATTTATCTCGCTCCTCTCTACGCGTGTGTGATCGGGCCAAATTCAAAGCCTAAGTTTGGTAAAACGAGAAACTTGTCTTCCTATTCATGTTCCGATTCATGTTCAAAATATGACATTCAATTTAAATGTTCCTCTATTTATTATTATTATTTATTATTTGCAAAATCGAATATTTTTCAAGTATATTGGTCTGTCTGTCTGTCAATCGCCTACAGGTCACAATTTAAAACCCATCTTCACGAAACTTTACCAAGTTGTAGAGGTAGTCTCAACTGAGAAGCCGATTGATTTTGAGGTCAAATTTCTAAAATTGTCATTTTTCATCCGATTGACTTGAAATTTGAACAAGATTTGCATATTTCGTCACTGAATTGGGAAATCAACTGTTTTTGAGATCATAAGGGTAAAGGTCAACTCAAGGTCAAACTTCTAAAATCAATTTTCAATTGAAAAATTGTCAATTTACATTCTATTAACTTGAAAGTTGAACAGGATTTGCATAGTCCATCACTTATTTGGGAAAGCAACTATTTTGAGGTCAAAAGGTCAAAGGTCAACTCAAGGTAAAACTTCTAAAATCAGCAAATTTCATCTGAAAAATAATTAATTTTCATCTGATTGACCTGAGCATTGATTAACATTGTCAATTTTAATGTTAATGAAATGGACAATTTGATGTATGCATGGCAACCTTTGGAGAGTGGGGCGGATTTTGCAAGTATCGTACTCTGCACGACGTCTTTCTTGTTTATTTATTTAGTTTCTCAAAGTGTGTGTAACTGATTGACCCTTACATTTTGCCAAACACCTATGGTGGTTGGACCTCATAAAGGACCAGCATAAAATAGCCACCAGAATCACATTATCTATGTTTTCTTAATTACTTGCAGAAAATATTTCCCCAAATTACACCAACACACCAGTATTTTCTTGCAAGACAAAATGAATTTAATTTTGAGCTTTAAACGTACTGGACTAAATAAGATTATAGCGTGTCATCAAAAAGACTGTTGAAAGCATGGTGAGTGAAGTTCACTTCAGAATGATTCACAAGGAATGACGGTTTGCTTCTTTTACAAATAGGTCTGTTTATATACTTCGCTGTGTTCTGTGGCTGAGGGTGGTGAGGCTGTACGAGACCTGCAAACATTTGTAGATGAAACAGTTGGCTGGGCGAAGGAGAATGGGTCTTCAATGCAGGTGTGGGAAATCTATTTAATTATCATTATTTATTGTTAAACTCGATGAAACTTTCAGTAACTTGTTTGGATAATTTCACCTTTTACATGTATTTCTTTTCTTTCGCCTTTTTCAGGCAGGGACATTTCCATGTCGTACCCTGCAAGCTTTTGCTTGCGGTCTTGGAAATTTTTTGCAGGAGCTCAGTGGAGTGATCTGCACCCTCGAGCAATCCATCTCTCAGACAGGTCAGCATTAAATTAGGCCCTTGCTCTTTGGCCATTTTATGTGCATTAATTTATGCACTCAAACACTCAATCGAGGACCATTTGTGAAGGTCTAGTAATGAGTTAGTCTTTGGCACCCTTGAACCCTGAAGTTTTGCCCATAAACTTGCAAATGTGCTTGTTATATACTATTTGTTTCATTATTCTGATGTTGTTTGTTATTTCAGTATAATTCAGATTTTTGCTATGTCGTACTGTTGTGGATCTCGCTAAAATTTAGCACTGAGATGTCATCAAATGTTTATGCAAAGCAGGTTCCCGCTCTGAAGAAATTCACGAACACATGGGGGGGCTCACGTCATGAAGGTGCGTCCTTATATTCTACAGTAGCAAAATGGGTAGTTGACCTTCATTTTGGATATGGGACCTTGAAGATGACCCTGGGTCAGGACGACCAGCAAATGCGACTGATGCACAAACGGTTGCCCAGGGCATTTAATCATGGAGGATCACCCTGTTAAGGTATCCAAAATATCCATAAAACTTGGAATTTCTCAAGGTAGCACTTTCACCATCATCCATGAACACTTGGGAATTTTCAAGGTCTCAGCAAGTTGTTTGCCACAAAATCTCAGTACTCGTACAACAAGAGCGACAAGCTTCTCAAACTGTTCAACACAGATCCAGCTGATTTTATGGCTTGTGTGATAACCGATGATGAAACTTTGCTTCAACATTGTGATCCTGGAACCAAATTGGAATCCATGCAATGGAAGCACAAGGGATCACTGCTACCCCAATAAATTTCGACTGAGGCGACCGAGACGGAGCAATCTGAAAACTTGTAGTTTATTGTCATCGTTTTGAAAGGCACATGGACAAGTTCATATAGAAGTCAAGAGACAGTAATTCAAAAATATAATTGTTTTTTTGTCTTCATCTTTTGTATCTCATTCCTAGAACCTTTTGAATGCCCCTTGTACAATCTCCTTCAGTTGCTCGATACAATTCACATCAGTTCTGGTGTGGAAGTTTACTCCAAATGTTGTCTCGACTTTCCAGCTCCAAATGTTGTCTCGACTATAACATTCCAGCAGCCAATGTGACAGCATCACTATATCTGTGGGTGGGATCAATACAAGTGTATGTGTGATCCAGCTTTAAGAATTTCCCAAGGATGTGGGAATGGCTTACATTGTGGATTTCTTGCTGTTCTCATTGTTGATTAATTAGCCAACCCCATGATGGATGAAAGAATACACATGATGTTGACTGAACTTAAAACGTGTTCGCAATAGTTTGTTAATGGCATGACGTTATCACACAGTTGTCAGCATTGATGTAAGACATCACAAACTTGACTCTTTGCTCAAGAGACTCTTCAGGCTTTATTTTTGAATGCATGCTTAGTTCAGAAAGCATCGTCCAGTAAATGGAAATGTTGCAGGTGAAGAGTGAACTTGTGCTAACCTGCTAATGGAATGAGCTAGTAGAGCCCATGTACATGTAGTGTATACAAAAATTATAGAGGTTTCGACATCAACACTTCTCCCTCTTGCTCCTCTCCAAACCCCACTCATTCCTTCTACCACTCACAAACACCTTTCCCTTTTCTTCACCCTCCTTTCCAACTTTTCTCCACCATCTTATTTTCCCTCTCCTCTATCCTTCTCTACTTTTATCTCAATAAATATTTTCTCTTTTGCTTGCTTTCTGTTGTATATAATATTTAAATTGGGCTTCAGGCCACTTTCATATATATTGTTGCGTCAGAGGGTCTGTTAACACAGACCATCTGAGATGAAGGTCCAAAGACCTCTGTGAATGCTGACACAATCTAATTCTCCCTGTGTTCTTTACTGTTTTCAAAACCCCAAGTATCGCTCAGATTAAGCCAAAACTGGTGGTGGGTTGCAGGTGGCAAGATGTTTCTTATCATTAAGAGTTTATTATAAATAAAATAAATATGGTGGATAAGGAAGGGCAGAACGATCAATAAATGCAGAACAGATCTGTTGGTCAAACGACGCGAGTAAAGGGGAAGAAGGAACACCCAATCTTATGTACAATGGTAAGAAATAATCCACTATGGCATCAAAATACCGGACTCAAATCAAAAAGGGGAACATAGGCAAAGACTTCATTAAAGCAGTCAAGAGCTGGTCTTGAGCTGGTGTCATGTATGTTGGCGTGGCACAGGGTGAAGTGCAACTCAGGTGGGAGAATGGCGATGAGGAGGCCAGGAGTTGAGGGGATGACGATGGAAATCTCCAAAAATGGCCCTTTGTGACTCTCCAAAAATGGTCCTTTTTGTAGGGAGTGACAATTTTCCGACTCTCCAAAACGTTACTTTGTGGGGAATGGCAAAACAGAGAGAGAGGGAGAGGTGTTGTCTCTCCAAGGTCCAATGTCCGACTGCCATGCGCATGTGTTGACATGGCCTTCATCACCTCCTAGACCATCCTCATGAACAGTGGGTCCCTCTTATATTGGCCGCCCGCTGGTGTGGGCAGTGCCATCTTTCGGGCTATTCCACTCTGCAGGGCAGCCTCTATTAAAAGTATTCTGCCCCTCTCCAGGGCTCCACAGCTCACTTTACCGCCATGTCTTGTGGTCTACTGGCCAAACAGTCTGTGATTATTCCTTTTAAAGCATGTAGTGCACTCCCATGTGCCTTTGTGCCCAAGTCCTCACAGGGCCTCGTCTGTACAGGAGGTTTCACACCATACAATCTTACCCTATTCTGCTGTATTGTATGCCTGGTGTTGGCTTAATGGTTAGAGTGGTGGGCTTAGGATCCTAGGGTCCCGAGTTCAAATCCCACTCAGCTGTTGAATTAATACCAGGTGGGGTTATTCAGCCTGTCATCCTTCCGAGGTCGGCAAAAGAGTGCCAGAAAACTGTTATACTGTGTCGGAGTGACGACCCGTCCAGGATTGTGCCCAATAGCCAAGGAGACTGCTTAAGCAGCACCAACGCTCTGCACAGAGTATGATCCCAATCTCTCTCTCTCTCTCTCTCTCTCACACAAAACTTTGAAGCATGAAAAATGTGTTGCCTTTACCGAAGCTGCACCGCAATGTGACTGATGTCCTTTCTGAGAAAGAAGGAATTGAATGCAGAACTTGTGCTGGTAGGGTAACTCGTGATGGTGTTCAGTTTGTTGTGAATTGGATTTGAACCAACAAATTGCTGTTACAATCGGATGTTCAAAAAGTGTCCTCTACCATGGAACATGCTGTCGATAAAAAGAGACATAAAGGATCCTGTGGTATCTTTCGCAGGAGTGGCAGTTTGAACTGATTCAACGGCCCTATAGATCATCATGATGTATTTAACGTAATGTGAGGTTGAGTCTTGTGAGATGAGATGATGCAATAAAGGTTTCCTTGTACAATTTGTGAATGTTCACTTCCTCTTACCTCATTCGCTACTTTTCCTGAAGTAACAAGTACTGTAGTCTCTTTAAGAAGAATGGTTTTTGAGACAAATTTCTCTCAACTAATGGCAAGAAGGATAAACAAATATGCAGTTACATATGTGGAGGTTTTCATCAATTTTTTTTTCGATCATTTGAGAGGCTGACCCTCTTAGCAAGACTGCAATAATTAATATTTTAGGACAGATGCAATTTCTCAGTTGTAAGCAAAATCAAAGCTAGCTGAAGACAGCACCTCTTTGGTATGTCTGTTGATGTCTGCAGTGACCATTTGAAACGTTTAAATCTTCAATTCTGAAGGTTAATGTCGATGCAAATGTAAATAAATAAATTATTTTTCTTCAAAGCTGCAAGTCATGTATTGCCATGAGAGATGTTGGATGTTTTGCTTTGCTTATCATTTAGCATTGTTC
Source organism: Eptatretus atami (assembly GCA_035128595.1). Taxonomy (NCBI): domain Eukaryota; kingdom Metazoa; phylum Chordata; class Myxini; order Myxiniformes; family Myxinidae; genus Eptatretus; species Eptatretus atami. The sequence goes on from CM068967.1 coordinate 49,681,425, forward strand.
AGTTGTGTTTAGTTTCACACTGTATTAGTTTGCTTGCCCAGTGGTATCATAAAGCACAACCCTTTATGAAGCCACTTCCTTCTACCTACTCTACATTGACCAAGTTGGCCACTGGCCATTTCTTTTTATTTAAAAACAACATTTGTACCAAGTACAATGTTTGCATTGCTTGTCAAGTCTTAACACCTGTTAGTATGGTATTGCATATATTTATCACTAGGATTATCACAACGATTTTGTGAGTTGCGAAGCTCGATGCACGCAATGCATGTTTTATTGCAGACAAGATGTTGACCCTTCTGATGCTCCTTGAGCAGCTCAATCCGTGGTTGGAGCGTCTGGGTGTTCTGCGGCAGTTACTCACAGATGGAGTGCGTGTGCTTTCTCCCACTTCTCCGGCTGCTCTTCGTACCACTTGCCTGCTAAACAGCCTTCATGCAACTCTGCTGCATTACGACTGGTCCGGGCATTGTGGCAAACACATGGTAAGTGTATGGGTGGATGGATGGGTGTATGTAAATGGACACCCAGCAGGATTAAAAACAAAACCTGTCAAAGGGCGGAGGAGCTCCTTGTGAACCAACGGCCATCCATATCTAGTGCCCAACTGTGTCTGCGGGTATCCTCCTGTAGTTGGGTTACTTCTTATTAGGAGGTTGGTGGCAGGATTTGCAATCCGGCCACCGTAAAACCCTTCATTCCGCAAAACACACAAAAAAAATGCAAAGAAAACTGAAAACCGACTCCGTGGGATTACCTCCTGTGCTGCTGTCCTTCGCAGGGCAGCTCACTGGATGACGGGATTGGTGCAAAGCCTTAGGGACCCCCATTCCTTGATGATATGAGGAAATGCATGGGGTAAACATCCAGATTGTGTGGGTGGTGAGTGGTGCTGGTGTCGTCGTCACCAGACGGCGGTCTCCTTGGGTTAGCCAGAGCGTTCCCTTCAGGTGGGTGCCTGGAATGTCCTATCCCTAAGAGAGGATGATCACCTGCCTCTGTTATCATCTGGCTGCAGCAGATTAACATCGGTATTGTGCAGCACTTCTCTGAGGTTCAGAGAAGTCTGGTCACTCTGATGGTTACCATGCCCAAGGAGTTGCTGTAGCTGTGTCCAATAAGAATTGAAGTAACACGGGTCAATGAGCGTATTATGAGACGAAGAATTTGTCACTCCTTGGGTGTTGTTTCCCTTGTCTCAAAGACCATTCTTCTTAAAGAGACTACAGTACTTGTTACTTCAGGAAAAGTAGCGAATGAGGTAAGAGGAATGAACAGCTTGGTGTGGCAAGGAATTGACCAAGTGCCATGAATAGTCGCTGGAGGATGATCCAGTACTGCAGAGTCTACCGGAGTGCTCAATTCCTCAATACCTACCACAGGCTTATTGTAGCAACTCTGAAGTTGCAGCTTAAATTGCAACTTAAGTTGCAGAGAATGGTACCATCCCAGCCTACAAAAACCTTACTTGTGCCCTTTATTCTCCTCATGCTCTTATGCAGTCCCTCTCAAATTGTCACCTGGCATTATTTTGGTCACCTTCATCCACAAGAACGGCATCAAGACCGATCACTCAACTTGATTGCTAAGCCTTCTCCCAATCATAAGTAAACCGATGGAGTCCATCATTTCTGGAGACCTCAAGTCCTATCTCTTCTTTGATTCACTAATCTCTGATCATCAGTTCAACTTTCCAAACTGGCTACTCCATTCTCGACATATCCTGCTTCTAACTCAACAAATGGATGCTTTAATCTCAAAAATAATAAAATACATAGGTCGGGGGAGGGGTGGAGGGTTTTCTCCTGTCCATTCCTTGTGCCTTACATTGTCTAGGCACCAGCCTTGCTTTCCAAGATCTCAGCAATGGTTATCTTTGTTTTTTTGCTTTCACCTCTGTAAGACAAAGGGTCACTCAAGATGGAATGTTTTTTGTGCTCAACCTGACCATAAAACTGAAAGCAATAAGAGTATGTTACTGCCTTGGGAAGTGAGGTGTGGCTGACAATAAGCGTTAATCTTTCGTCAAACAAAAGGAAGGGCAACTCATCTTTTGCTCTGAGAAGAGCTAATGCTCAAAAAGTGAGCTGCACCTCACTTCCATAGCAGTTAAATATGCTTTTACCAGCTTTCGGTTGATAAAATACAATATTTTATGAGGGCGTGTTGTAAAGTATTGTTTCCTATTCTTTTTCTACAAAACATGCAAAAGATATTCAAATGAAAAAAAGCACAATCCGCACATTAGTTTCTTCCGCCACTGGGTGTGAAGTTTTCCGATTTGACATTAGATGTCTCAATGCTATGTTAGTCAAGCTGACAGAGGGCAGCATGACGTTGTCAGTGCTGTAAGCATGAAGCACTGGAGATGAGATGACTGGAGATGAGATGGCTGGAGATGAGAGTTGGGTGCACCATTACAACCTGAGAGTAAGAGCCGGTCAATGCGTACCGTCACAAAGGATCACCAGCCCCGACCTGCTCCATCAGATTTTCATCTCTCCCCAAACTTAAGGAATACCTTCGTGGAGAAGATTATTCTTCTGACGATGATGTCAAGGCCACGATGAAGCACTGGACAAGTCAGCAGGATGCTCATTTCTATTCTGACGGCATCACAAAATACTTGAACGTTGGGGAAATGTGTGTACTCAGTGGTGATTATGTGGAAAAATAAATACGCACCAGGGTAGAATAAAGATTGATGTTAGTATCTGTGTTGTTTCATTCAATATCTTTACCTGTTTTGGAGAAAAGAATAGGATGGCAATGGAAGTATTATGATGTGCATTTAGGAAAACAGAGTGCATTGTACAGTACATCCTTATGTCAAAAGAAAATACTGCACCTCCACAATATGACCAACAGGAATTATAATCATTGGGTTGCAAATTTCTTGTGACATCAAATGTGCATGATGTAAAAAGTTCCCTACATGTACCTATTGTTTATTGAACGGGCAAGCTGTAATCAGCCTTCATCACAGAGGTTCCAAATGGCTAGAGCACCTATCGACAGGAGGAAAAGTTCCCGATGACAATGTTTCAACAACTCACCGCTGCACGACAAATTCCTCCAAAGGATCGTCCAGACTACCGGCTCCACCCAGCCCTCCAAAATATCCAGATATGGCTGGATGGTCACCAAACAGAGTTGCAGCAACAGAGGAACCTGAGTGTTTCAACCATTAGTCTCTAACTGGTTAACATAAGTGTGGGACAATCCATCTCTGTCTGCAGTATTTATCATGCAATTTTTTTTTTTTTAACATATCAGAAGGGGGGAAAAAGCAAAATTAAGCAAGATGCAGAAAGAGCAATTGCAACAAACAGTTATAAAATATGGATATCATATTTAAATATTTCGCTTTCAAACCCTAATAGGTCATGATTATAAACCACAACTGGAAGAGAACTGCAGGTATTCAGGGATATAACACGTACCAAACACAGTCATTGCAAATACTTTTGCCCTCATTGATAACAGCTGTTCTTACCATGTCAGGTCAGGTCAGGTATGGGCATGCGCCGGAGCAGCGCATTGCTACGTCCACTTTCTGCCGGTACTGCAGAGGCCTTTGTCTGGCCACTCCCAGGCAGATGCCTGGCCCATCCCAATCTCCTTGAGATGCTGATCAACCTGCTGCAACACGAGGCACGTGGTTGACCCATCTGCCTCCTCGCTCACGAGGCTCCCTCACTGAGAGAATCTGGTGAGCAGGACAGCGTCAGGTAAATGAGCCACATGTCCATACAGCCTCAGCTGATGCTCATGGACTATGCAGGTAACAAATCTCATTTGAATCTCTCTCAGCAACCGCTCGTTGCACACAAAGTCCGATCAGCGATAGCCAAGGATTCTCCGAAGAGACCTGTTACAAAGGAATGTCTCCATCTCAGATCCCTGGTCAGAGTCAAGTCTCACATTTGTAGAGCAAGACTGGAAGCACCAAGGAACAGAAGACTCGGATCTTAGTTTTGACCCGGAAACCTGTAATCCCAGCAGCTCAGACTCCAATTCAGCATCTCAAGGGCCCAAAACGCATATCCAGTGTCCCAAAGATGAATGCATCGTCTGAGAAATGAAGGTCAGAGATCTTGACATTCCCAAACGATGCACCGCAGCTTGATCTCTCCGACATCCTCCCCAGAATCCAGTCCATACAAGTGCTGAAAAGTGTGGGGGCCAGTACACACCCCTGAAAACTCCAGTAATGACTGTAAATATGTCAGAGATGGAATCACCACATGTCACAGCACTCTCAGTACCAGAGTATCGTTCAGACATTGGATTGATGAATTTTGGTGGCACCCCACGAAGGCCGAGAACCTCCAGAGGGAATTTCGATTCACTGAATCGAACGCTTTGCAGAGACCAACATAGGATGCAAGCAGCCCCTGCCGAAACTCTTGTCTGCTTTGGTGAGGACCAGAAGAGCAAGGACATGGTGAATCGTTGACCTCTTTGGTGTAAAGCCTGACTGCTCTGGGTGCTGGTGCTCAATCACATGGTGGCGAACCCTATCAAGAATTATCCGAGCAAAGACCTTCTGGCACTGAGAACCTCACCCCTCGGTACTTGTTGCAGTCCTGGTGATCACCCTTCCTTTCCAGAGAGAGACAACATGGCCCCTCTTCCAGTCAGCTGGGATGATGCCTGTGTTCCAGGCAGAGCACAGAACTGCATGTAATGACATGAGTACAGCATTTCCACCAGCCTTGAGAATTCAGCATGGATGCTACAGATCCCAGGGGCTTACCCCATTTCAACCGGTTCACCGCAGCCTGTATTTCCACAAACGAAGTGTGGATCACAGTTGATTGGAGGGTCAGCAATGGGATAGTAACACCCCTGACATCCAACACGACAGCTGGTGGGTCAGCCTGGTACAGCTCAAAGTAACCAGCCAAGTGGTCCTACACTTAGGACTCCTCTGTAAAGAGCCCACCACCCTCCGCTCTAACTGCAGTACACTGTGGGATGGGCTTGGAGGAACGCAATGCACAAATTCCCCTGTAAGCAGACGAGAATCACTTAACCACAGGTATGCTCTAACCCCTCACAGATTCCTTGCATTAGGCCTCCGTGTCCTCCTCAGCACACATTCAGTTTTACGCCTCAACTTTCTGAACAGCTCAGCTCTGCCATTAAGCCTGGCCCTGCAGCCTGGTCAATGGTATCCAGTGTCCCTTGAGACAAAATTCTTCTTCGCCCTTCAGTTAGTTCCAAGACATCCACCCGGAACGTCAAGAATGGTGGTCTTGAAGGCACTCCACAACTTCTCAGGATTTCCCAAAGCACCCAGATCCCCCACCCCCCCCCCCCCCCCGCACCGCCAATTTCCTACTCAGCTTGTTCGCAAACTCCTCAGCTACCCTCTCATCCTTGAGCTTGCCAACATACAACTATAGGT
>CM068967.1:49694063-49705943 GCA_035128595.1 Eptatretus atami
AGAAGATTTCAAAGTCACTCATTATCCCATTGAGTACGGTGAAATCCATCATTAACAAGTGGAAGATGTATCATACCACCCAGACTCTACACAGATCAGGTCGCCCATCCAAACTCAGCAGCCGGGCAAGCAGGAAACTGGATCGGGATGTCACTGCAAATCCAACAATGACTTTGAAAGATGTCCAAGGCTCTATGTCTGAGATGGGGGTGAATGTTCATCAATTAACAATATCCCATTCCCTTCACAAAGCTGGCCTCTATGGACTGGTGGCAAGAAAGAAGCCATTACTGAATAAGACGAATCTAAAAGCTCATATGGAGTTTGTGAAAAAGCATCTTAATGATACTGCTGGCATGTGGAGAAATGTTTTATGGTCATACGAGACCAAAATTTACCTTTTTGGTCTGAAGTCAAAGCATTCAATCTGGCACAAGGCAAACATTGCACATCACCCAGTCAACACCATCCCCACTGTCAAGCATGGTGGTGGAAGAATCATGTTATGGGGCTGTTTTTCATCAGCAGGGACTGGCAAGCTTCCCAGGATAGAAGGGACAATGGATGGTGCAAACTATAGGAGGAGAATTCTTGATGAAAACCTGCTTGAGTCAGCTATGAATCTGAAACTGGGTAGTAGGTTCATATTTCAGCAGGACAATGATCCGAAGCACAAAGCTAAAGCCACACTGGAGTGGCTGTATAAGAATAAAATAAATGTTCTTGAGTGGCCTAAAGTCCTGACTTGAACCCAATTGAACATTTATTGTGAGACTTGAAGATTGCAGTCCATCGACGATCCCCATCAAACTTGGCAGAACGAGAGAAATTTTCACGTGAAAGGTGCTTCCACCAAGTACTGACCTAAGAGGCTGAATATTTTTACAACCAGTGAATTTTGATTTTACATGTTTTTTTTTTTACAGATACTCCTGACATGTAACCTCCTCAACTACAACAGTGTTTAATTTGATCTCTTCAGTTATGAATAAAAAAGTTCATTTGGAAAAATTGTTTCTACATAATTCGTAATCTATCTATAATTCCAGCAATCTGTGTGTGTGTGTCTGTCTGTCTGTCTGTATGTGTGTCTGCGACCGCTGTTTCTCGACAACCCCTGGTCCGATCTAATTGAAACTTGCCAGGAATATTGCTGGGGACCTGTGGATGTGCCTTTTCAAGGTTTGATATTAATCGGACAAGCGGTTCCCAAGCTACGGCCATTTATTTGCCAACCAATGACAGGACACGGTGCTATGACATCACGATTGACATCACAATTCTTCTTTTTTTTTTTTTCTTTTTTTTTGTTTTTTTTTTTTTTTTTTTTTTTTTTTTTTTTTTTTTTTTTTTTTTTTCTTTTTTTTTTTTTGTTTTTTTTTTTTTTTTTTTTTTTTTTTTTTTTTTTTTTTTTTTTTTTTTTTTTTTTTTTCTTTTTTTTTTTTTTTTTTTTTTTTTTTTTTTTTTTTTTTTTTTTTTTCTGTTTTATTTTTTTTTTTTTTTTTTTTTTCTTTTTTTTTTTTTTTTTTTTTTTTTTTTTTTTTTTTTTTTTTTTTTTTTTTTTTTTTTTTTTTTTTTTATTTCTTTTTTTTTTTTTTTTTTTCTTTTTTTTTTTTTTTTTTTTTTTTTTTTTTTTTTTTCTTTTTTTTTTTTTTTTTTTTTTTTTTTTTATTTTTTTTTTTTTTTTTTTTTTTATTTTTTTTTTTTTTTTTTTTTTTTTTTTTTTTTTTTTTTTTTTTTTTTTTTTTTTTTTTTTTTTTTTTTTTTTTTTTTTTTTTTTTCTTTTTTTTTTATTTTTTCCTTTTTTTTTTCTTTTTTTTTGTCTTTTTTTTTTTTTTTTTTTTTTTTTTTTTTTTTTTTTTTTTTTTTTTTTTTTTTTTTTTTTTTTTTTTTTTTCTTTTTTTTTTTTTTTTTTTTTTTTTTTTTTTTTTTTTTTTTTTTTTTTTTTTTTTTTTTTTTTTTTTTTGTTTTTTTTATTTTTTTTTTTTTTTATTTTTTTTTTTTTTTTTTTTTTTTTTTTTTTTTTTTTTTTTTTTTTTTTTTTTTTTTTTTTTTTTTTTTCTTTTTTTTTTGTTTTTTTTTTTTTTTTCTTTCTTTTTGTTTTTTTTTTTTTTTTTTTATTTTTTTTTTTTTTTTTTTTTTTTTTTTTTTTTTTTTTTTTTTTTTGCACGTACGGCCACGCACGTATGGCCACGCACGTATGCCACGCACATACGGGCACGCACCTACGGGCGCACCTACGGGCATGCACTAGTTCATCTAAATGTGGCATTAGTTGGTATGGGGTGAACACATTTACAGGCCATTGTACCTTTTTTCCATCAACAGAAAAGTAAATCCAAAATACACCTGCTGCCTGGCCTATTGAGATGAATAGTCTTTGAGACGAGGTTTGATATCAGCAAAACAAACAAACAAAAAAATTAATAGATAAGAATTACTTTTTTTTGCAATTGTCAAAATTCATCTTGATTGGCTGGAGTGAAATTTAATTTGTATTTTAGCTTGTGGTTGAACACCTTAGCCTGTGGCATACACTCTAAGTGTTGTGAATTTAAGCCATCTTAACGTGATCAGTAATAATATAATGCTGTTAAATTTTTGTATTGATTGATGTGCCACTTGTGCTGTGTTCCTCAGGTAGTTTACTTTTACGACCTTCCCAAAGTATTAATTAAAAAAATAAAGAAAAATGATATTGCAAAAGCAATAACTGATTTTTTTTTTTAACAGGCTGTTCTTCAGTGAACTTAAAGCGATGGATCCTCAGAACAATAAAAGTCTTCCAGAAGTTCCAGTGAAACGAGATTGCTTCGAGGAAGATGGGAAGTCTCTTGCTGGAAGATTGTGCTGCCAGCCCTTTCAGTTAATCCTGCAGGAATGCCTCTACCCTCACATACAGCGCCGCTGCGAGTTTGTCTTCAGTTCACTCATACAGAAGCTGAAGCAACAGCATAGGTTTGGATATTAACCTGCAGCTTCTTGCTTAAGGAATTGTGAATTTGATGGTTATCCTTTTGGATATTTATTTCTTATTATTTATGTATGGTGGTGCAAAGGCTTATTTTTCCTGTAATTCAGGCTGCTGGAGTGCCTGGAGGAACTGCGGAGTTCATTCCTGCTACAGGCCAATGGGGGCATGGCAGAGTTTGCCACATGGCTGTTCGAGCAGGCTGCGTATGCCCTGCCATCATTGCACCACATCACCGAGCTTAACGTGCAGCTGCAGCGTTCTCTGCTTGCCTTCCAGCCTAAGCTTGCTACCAGGTCTTTTGAACTTTGGTGTTATTTGATGGTTGTATGACGAAAGAATGGCCTGGACTGAGGTTTTAATTTTTTTCTGCAATTACTGTAATTTTATTATGTCATTTCTTTGATAATGAGTCCATTTAAATTTCTATTTATGCTTACCTTTCTTCCTTGATTTTGCTAACTTTACGCTCTGACCCCTCCAGATTGTCGGTGGTTCTGCAAAATGTTGATGCCAATAAAAAGCACCTTCTTATTCATGTTCTTGATGGTGTGGGTCTGCATTACAAGGTTTGCAAAGCATATTTGAACCGTAATGTGTTATTTTAAATCAAATCGCATCCTGAAAGTCATTTTCTTTGCCGATCATTCATTTTGGCGTGCCTGTTAGTGAGAACCGGTGACAAAAAATTAATTTTCCATGTCTATTGTTTTGGCATTTATGGCTTGTCAAATATTTGATCATTTCCTTCCTGTAAGTTGGGGTTCCTAGTTAAACTCATAACTGTTTATTATTATTATATATATATATTTTTAAAGTTACAGCCTCATTGTTTCTATCATTTTGCACAAGGATATATAAGGAATCGATCAGACACAGGAAGAGGCCATTAGGTTAATCATGCCTGTGTTGTATCCACACAACATTGATTTGATGTGTCAATTTCCTTATCTTCGATATACATTTGACTCTCATTAAGTGCATTAGATTAATAAAATTTGATGTATGGCACCTTACATACAACCACTCCACCAGTCACGGATCCAGGATATTTAAATTAGTGGAATGGGGGAGGGTGGTGTGATTCTGGAGAAATAATTCTGGAGGGCGTTGGAGATAATTACATAATTACAATTACATAAAAATTTTTAACACCAATTTACAGAAACATCACACCCAAAATCTCCAATCACATATAAATAAAGAACATAGCCTCAAAGTAACTAAAAAAAAACCCCAATATTTTGTTCAGACAAAAGTGGAGGCCAGAAATATAGCATAAAGAACATGTTTTAAAAAATTTGTTCACATGATGGAACCAACAAAGTGAAAAAGTCCAGGAAGTTCCAATCTCAGCTCCTCAACAGTTTAATAACCACTCTTGTAGCATCCACGATGTATCAACTTGACGTTATGATGATCATCTCATTGCTATTACAAGACTGTATAATAATAGTGTCATGGCAGTTAGCAATGCTCTTTCGGTGAAGCAATGAAAATAATTTTAGTTGAATGTTCATTGGGGAAGCCTTCTATTGCTATTACAAGACTACAATAATAGTGTCATGGCAGTTAGCAATGCTCTTTCGGTGAAGCAATGAAAATAATTTTAGTTCAATGTTCATTGGGGAAGCCTTCTAGTGATCTTCATCAATATTATAAAAAGGAGCTCGGTCTCAGCGTGCCTGCATCCGTCTGTCCGTCCCTGCGTATGACCGTCCGTGCCTGTGTGGATCCTACCGACAACAATTATCGTATAGGGGATATCACTAATCAAGCCCCAATCTTCAAACAGTATGATATAGTTGAGTAAGGCTGCAAACAGTATGATATTGTTGATCAAAATAAAGACCAATTACTGCCACGTAGTCCCAAGAAGGAAGCTAGACATAACAATACACACACACCACACACCATACATCACACAACACACACACACACACACACACACACACACACACACACACACACACACACACACACATATATATATACATAGCACACAAACACATATTATGTACTGGTAAGTACTTACAAAAGCTATTTTATTTGAAGTTATAACCTTAACTTGTACGCAACTTACTGATTTCCCAACTGTCCGTATCATCAGCTGGGCACTATTTTTCATCGAGGTTTCGATCCTTTCAGCCCAGAACCTCTCCAAACGGTGGATCCACAATACTGGTCACCGGTCCACATCAGTAGATTACTCAACGTAAATGGACCCACAACCTCAAGGTTGTTTCCAGACAGTCAGTCAACAGCAATGCAATATCCTTATTCAAACTGATTTATTTATTACTTTTATTTAAAGTATTACTTCATTAAATAATAATACATTTTATTTTCAGTATTAGTTGAGTAAGTTGAGGATAGTTGGGCTGGTTTCAATTTACATTAAAACAAAAAGTCTTCCTCCATCTTCTTCACTTATAATAAAGGTGAGTCTCATTCAATCCCGTTTCTCATGTCGATTACATTCAGAGAATGCTTGCTCTATTAAATACTTTTTATTTTCAGCATTTCCATTTTATTCACATAATTAATATATCGCCCTATCAAACAGTATGTCTGATTATGCACTGCTTTTCACTCAACTTGCAACACAGGTGAGAAAAGGATACGAAAAAAAGCAGCTGATATTTAAATGATGTTTTTGCACGATTTTTAAAGGGTGAAGGTTAACCTGGTGTTGGCTTAGCGGTTAGGGTGGTGGCTTGGGATCCTAGGGTCCCGAGTTCAAGCCTCGGTGTTTGTTGAATTAACACCAGGGGGTTAACTCAGCCTGTCATCCTTCTGAGGTTGGTGAAATGAGTACAAGTGTAGCAGCTAAAAAGGCTGCACACGAAAGGAAGGGGTATCAATGGATTGATTAAATCTGGTATTGGTGTGGTGCAGGCATGATGGGCCGAATGGGCCTCCTCCTGCGCCTTAATTTCTTGTAAATCCTTGTAAATCCTTGAAGGTTAATTTTTCACCGGGTACCCCTTCCAGTGAATTTGGGGGGAAAAAATGAAGGCGAATGGTACCACAGTTATGAAAGAATATTGAAGTGCAACAATCACACTATTGAATAGAAAGCTCGATGCAATTATAGTTTACAAAAGCGTTATTCTGCATTTGCGCAAATTGTCGAAACAACCGACTGTCATAATTGTTATGGAATCTTTAGCTATATTGGCAACTCGCTCTATTCCTCCTTCACTAGGTGAGTCATCTTTGCCAGCCAATTATTCGGGTGGCAAAGCAATTTTTCACCCTGAGTCATACACAAGGTCAGCGCAGCACTTCAGGAAGATGACTGGCACTCGATGGCCTACTGTTTCAAAGGACATCATGGGCTCTTTAACATCCACCAGCGAATGTTTGCAGATTGGACACCCAGCGTCTAATCTGCAAACACCTGCAAACAACATCCCCATGTAAGGGATAATGCACTCATAGATGAAGCACCTGCCTGCGAAGCACCAGGTTGACAGTTTATAGTCGCAAGGGGAATCAAACACAGACGATGCAGCTCAAGGGCAAGTTCACAACCTCTGACCTATCCTCCAACCCATTTATCATGAAATATTCAGTACAGATGCTGCTGTAACCAAGTCAAACAATGGATTATGATGTATTTGCGATTTAGTGCTTATCTTAGGAAACACTGTAATCCCTGGGTTGAAACAGTCATTTTCCGCATCACCAAATATATATAAAAGTTGAATATAGCAAATAAATTTCATTGTTACGTTATATATATATATATATATATATAATATATATATATATATATGTATATATATATATGTATGTATATATATATATGTATATATATGTATATAATATATATATTATATATGTGTATATATATATATGTATATATATATATATATATATATATATATATATATATATATATATATATATTATATATATATTATATATACTAGCGATACCCGTGCACATGCACAGGATAGCAGTACAACATAGCTGGTAGCAGACGACAGACCGTACACGGGGAATGACAAAAATACGCATTGTGGAAAATGCAAGTGGTACTATGGAACGCCAAGACTTCCCAAACATTGTCGGCATGTCCGCTAAGTGCCACAGCAATTTCATAGGGATCGTGTGACGGCGAGCCGAGTTTTTAGTGTGCAAGCTTGGTATTATAATAGAGATGTGTATATATATATATATAATAAATATATATATGTATGTATATATATATATATATGTTATATATAGATATATATATATATATATATATATATATATATATATATATATATATTATTATGTATAACAGGGCTGCAAAGTAGGTATACAGTTTGCACGTTTTGTTGTTCATTACTGTATACTATTTTTGCAGCCCCCTGTATATGTATATGTATTATATATATATATATAGTTACGGTTCTCGGAACCGTACGCATACAACATACAGGTGTCCCAAGTCAGTTATGCCGTTAAGTATATGTGTAGACAGAACCCCTCCTTGTGTGTAGTGGGAAATCGAAGGGGTGCGTTGCGATGTTTTTTTTAGTTAGGGTAATAAATCTTTATATCCCATCCTCCATTGCGATTCACTACCGCGAGCGCTTGCAGCCTTCGGTTCGCTGGCAACAACGTACCACGGTCCACATGTTGTCTCTGGAGGCTCGTTTTTCCGAGACAGAATCTTCGCTGTCACAGTTCCTATTCGGCTTCTCCAAACGCTCCAACTCTTTCTTGACGAGTCCACACGCGTGGAGTGGGCGGGCCTCACCGGTGCCTGGCCGAGGCCCCGCCCAGAAAGGGCGGACCCATGGGAGCCCGTCCAATCGGGGCGGACAGTGACGTCAGTTTTGACCAAGGCCCCGCCCGCTGAGGGAGGTCTATAAAACCACGACACCATCCTCAGTCTTGAGTTCTTTAGGGGTCGTTCGTTCTGTGCTTGGAGGCCGGAGTTGGTTGGAAAACGAAGGGGTTACCGCTGCTTGGCAGCGCTCACGTCTCGGCCCGACTTCTGGTCCCGGCCCACTCGAGCTCCTCCACGGACCCGAACTCCACACGGGCGGCTGTGGACCTACTGCATGACTGTTGGCAGGCGCCGCACCACGGAGCATTCCTTTCCCCGAGATCAGGTACTCGAAAGAACTGCGACCTCAGCCGCGCTCCCTCCCTGGCTGCAAAAGTCCTTTGCCTTCAACTGGTTTTATTTTGTCCGAGTGTGTGTCTGAGTGTGTGGCGCCAGTCTAATAAGTAGAAATTGCATAAGTGTTTTCGATCATTGTAAATCTTGCCTGTATAATTCCTGCGTACGTCTGCTCTGTGTCTGCTTAATAAGTTTCTGTAAATTGTCGCACTACATCTTCTTTCTTTCCCCTGCATAACACCCCAATAAACCATTTCTGTGCCACATAAATTTCCTCATTTATTATAAATAAATTATTGTAGAAATGTTCCCAGTTCGTTTTCGTCTTTTCCTTCATTGATCCAGCATGGTTCGGATCTCAGTTTTAGCCAGGTCTTTGTTCCCGTTAATATGCTCATCCTAGCCGGCACGGCTTTGGCAGTTCTGCTCGACTGCACCCGAACCGGAGTTGGTAGTCGGTAGTTGGAACTCTACCGCAGTCGGTAGAGTGACCCTTCGAGCAAGACGTGCCGAGGGCGTGGTTCCCCGGTAGACGACACCGCGTGGTTAATTAGGTAAATTGGTTCAAGACAAAAAGACCCTACGCTACGCGGTGGAGGTATTGGCGTCCATGGTCGGTTAAGCGACCCGCCGCCTCACGGAGTTATCCGTGAGCGACGGCCTACAATTCCGGGAGTCTGGTGGGAGACGATGTAACTTCCCCCACCTAGCGGTCATTCTCGGGGGGGGGGGGGGTTGCCCCCAAAATAGGTATTTGCTTTTTTCTCCGAAAGAACGCACATAATTTCGATGAAACTTGACCACAACCTTCATCACCCATGATGTACCAAAGATTGTTCACACCATTAAAAAAAAATCGGGGTCTAAGCGTGTGTACCGGGGGGTTGCCTCCCAAAAGAGGTATTTGCTTTCTTCTCAGAAACTACACAACAATTCTGGTGAAACTTGACCACCGCCTTCATCACCCGGGATGTACTAAAGTTTGTTCATGGCATAAAAAAAATCCATAGGTATTTACTTTCTTCTCCATTAGATTACATATTTGGTGGGTCATCCATGCTTACCAGTTGTTCCCTGGTTATCTTATCCAGCCACTACCAGGTGAGTGCCCAGGGGTATTGCCCCTATGTTTTGTTATTGTTTGGTGAAAATAAATTTGGATTTGGCTGAACATTTTTGGACCAAGTTAAACAAATTGCTATTGGATATTTAAACCCAGCTTGTGGCCTGCTCTTTTGTCCTCAAGGCTCGTGGAAGAGGGTGCACATACTTTGAGATGGCAGTGTACTTTTACAGGGATTACAAGGATATTGTTAAACAACAGTCAAAATTCAACACAGTATATGGTATTTCAACCTGAGATCTCAACTTGATGTGCTGTGTGCTCAGATGGGAATACCAAACAGCCCAATCCACAGTGATGTAAACCATTATAATTTAGAATGTAGTGATGGGGTGGTGTAGAGGTAGCACACTTACCTTTTGAGCAGCCAACTCTGGTTTTTATTCCCAGCCTGATTATAAACTGTTAGATTTGTACTTCTCAGACAGGGCCATCCCTCACATCACAGAGTGCGCCACCCCTCGCATAGATGATGAATGAGTTACGGCTTGCTGGCATTAGTTCAGGTGGAGATTAAAATATCCCATGGTGTTTTGCGTGAAGAGTAGGTGAGGTTTTTTTTTCCTGGCATCCTGGCCAAATTCTAAATTCCTGCCCTTAATACCACTGGAAAGGCAAAGGGAAACCATGCTTCAGGCAGACCACCAGGGAGAGGTCGATTGATCGTAAGTGTTCTGCGTTTCTTTTTTGAATTCCTAATGAGCACCGCACGAGCAAACAAACACAAAACATTTATTTATTATCCTAACTGTCTGCTGTTTCTTACCACATTTGATTATACAATTAGGCCCTGCTTTGCATCGCCCCTCTATACGTTGTTTCGCGTATACGTAACTCAAGAATAGGGGAACAAATCCTTTATACATCACCATTGATTCACTTAGTTATATGTCGTTCATAAATAATGAAGGATAGGCGGACTTGTGTGAATCACATATGTTGGTTGGCGTTACTTGCGATTTTCACATATTTATGCCTCATCTCATTAACTCCACCACCTTCCACAAGAAAAATCGGCAATCATCTCTGGTGATTGTTATAATATCTATATATATTGATTTACTTGTATTTCATGTACCTGCACTGTTTTATTATTTAAATATTTATTTTACCTTATAATTATACATTTTTGGGTGAAAATATTGACAAAAAACTCCCCAGGAACGTAACCCCTATTTATATAATTAAGTCTATGGTGAAAATGAATTATCTTTACGTCGTTTCGCTTTAAGTCGCTCTCTCCAGGAATGTGTCCTCGGCTTAAAGTGTGGACTTACTGTATGTCCAAGTTCTTTCATTTATTATCTTTGGACATGAAATCGAGTCATTTAAACATCTCAGTTTGATAGACGTTTATTGACCTTAACAAATATGTGAATATCCGAGCCCTGAAGAGCCTAAAAATAGCACGTATTTTTTTTCAGTTTGGCTACATGCTGAGATGATGAACTTATCTCAACATGATGTCAGGTCATTTGACATCTTATGTTTTGAGTTTCACATGTTACCTCTGATTTCCAGGTATGTTGGCCAGTTAACCTGGTAGTGACAGACGAGACCCAGCAGCTGCTGAATCAAGTCTTCTTGCTCCTGCTGCAGATGAAATATGTCAAGCACCGACTTGACACACTCCGCTTTGATGGCGAGTCTTGCACAACTTACCAGAAATCTATTCCAACTTATATTTGGTACCTGCTATTTTTGGGAAGTGTGATTTGGATATTTGAGTCCCCCGGACTCTGTATAGAATTGATTGATGAATTTTGTGTGGACAGTGGCGTGAAAACGGGAAAGCAGGGGGGGGCCGAAAAACACCTCAATGGATAGGTTATGAGCTGTAGTTGTGCACCTTGACACTGGTTTTTTGACAGACATGAAGATGCGAGGAAAAAACGGTATTTTTAATCGCGCTAATATATTATATTGCGAGACGCCAACCATGATGACGCTGCTAATAAATCCTTGTCTTTCATTACCCTCATAACCCATTCCTTATTATTGTTTAATACACGTTTAAACCTTTAGCCCCTTTTTTCTGTGTTCCCATAACGGCCTTTAACAACAAGAACGATAGCTTCATGGTCCTAGGGGACTCATATGTTCAAAAGAACATACCCTTATATTTTATTTTAGGAACGAGCTGTCTCTGTTATGGCAAGTTGAAAGAATTATAGGTCACATTAGGCTGCTTAGAATGACTGGAAATGCCCACTTCCTATGAGAGTAGAATACCCCCTCCCTTGCAGGGATCAGCAAAGCATTTGTACTATGCCATGTGTACAGTGCAAAATTGCAAGGCATCTGCACAGCTGAGTTGTAATACCCTCTCCTACCACCACTCTGTGTCTCGATATGGCACTCATTTACGGAGAGCGTTTGTCTCCTCTCCCCTTCCCGAACCCCCACGACTACAACAGGAGAAAACAAAACAGAAGCAAACTAGAAGGGCACTTGGTAGAGCGCATACCTCCACCATGTAATGCCTGTTTCACGAGAACATATCGGGCCCAATACATTTTTGAACTAGAATGACACTCGGTAGAGCGCATACCTCCGCCACGCAATGCCTGATCCACAAGAACATATCAGGCCCAATACATTTCTGAAATATCATGCTATACTGTACAATATCGTTTTTGGCCCTATCTCTCAATGGTGAAG
>CM068967.1:49736319-49753151 GCA_035128595.1 Eptatretus atami
GCAGTATGCAAGTAGAATTTACATTATTGAATTACGAATAGGATTTGGTCTAAGCAGTTGTTATTGCCAAGTTTTCCTTCGATGTCCTCCCGATCATCATGAACGCCGGGAATTTCATCGTCTGTTTCCTGTGCTTGTCCTGCTTCGGGCTCGAACTGGTAAGGCTGTATTCCATTTCCAGCTGCCTGAACTTCACCTCCCGCGACTACGTTATCCGACAATTCTCCATCTGATTCAGACCAAAATCCTTCATTTCTCTCTCACTCACTGTCGCTACCAGACAAATCAAAGTCCATGTCATCCATTATTCAAAACCAAATGTTTGATTTTTTAAAGCAGAAATGAACGAAGCGTTTGAGTCGATCAATCGAATGTGGAAACACACAGAAAGCCAATACAATCACGTAACCACCAACCCGAGTAATTTGCGTGCAGCCTTTGTTGTTCTGGAGATGACGTCATGTGGGTTACGCGTCGTTCAGTAGATTTCGGCAGATTTTTTTTGGGGCGTTCCCTAAGAGGTTTGTTTTTAAAAATTATACAGAACGAGTATTGTGAAAAAACTGTCAGATCAGAAATCATGATGAAAAACTCCTCTAGGATATATATATATATATATATATAATAATATATATATATAATATATATATATATATATATATATTATGCAATTTCAGTACTTTTGTGTGACATGGGACCTTTAATACATACACTTGGTCATAAAAATTGCTAATGTGTTAAAATTTTCAGAATTGCTCTAGTTTGGACACTTATTTATTCCACCATGTGCGATTCTCAAATCGGATATAATGTTTTGATTTATATAACTTTATTAATCCGTGAGAGTGGATCGTGTTTCCAAAGCAAGGCGTTTGAATAGGCCCAACAAAATGGGGGAATTGAAACCCCAGCAGCTGGCTGTCAGAGGGCTGACCAAGGATGACACCATTAATTCTCTTCAAAAGGGGTGTTTTAATTAACCCAAACAAATTTTCACTCATGCACTTCCTTGGAGTCCCTTTTGTGGGCCCTTGAGGTGTTGAATGGGGAGTTGGAGCCGCTGACCTGACATTAGAGATAGAGGAGTATTGGGATACGTATTAGTAGGACTTGGCGGTAGCTTGTGTGTGGATGGTGATACTGGGGGTGGTGCAGCAGAGGCATGATGGGCCGAATGGCCCCCTCCTGCACTAAAGTTCCTTTTGTATCCTTGTGTATCCATTTAAATGCGTTGATTATTTACTGGCAATTAACAATGGGTTTATATTTAATCAGCTTCATGATGATATTTATTTAAAAAGAGCTAAAATTATACAAAAAGAACAAAGAAAGTATTCATTCTCTTTTGTTTTTGGGAGATTACAAATCCGTATCAATAATGACAATAAATTTTGCGCCAAATCATTTGAGAAACAAGATGCCGAGTTCCATTCCATATTGTACGAATGTCTTTCTTGGACAGGAAGATTCCTAGGAAGTGATTGTATGGTACTGATGAAGGTGAAATAATCAGGACAATGAGAATAACCACATACATCATGTAGTCAGATATATGCTCGCTACAGTTAGCAGATTAAAACGTGTGTGCGTGATGCACTCCTAACTTGTTGGACAGAAGGAGTTGATGCTTGGGGTGTGCTCGGGGAAGTTTTGGATGCAAGTTCTCTGTGTGCATCGTGTAACGCCGTTGCTGGTGGGAGTGTGTATTCCAAGTCCCAGAGGTTTGCAGCTGTGTAATCGTATCCATTCCATCCATTTTGAAGCATTCTCTGTGCAGAGCGTTTGGTGCTGCTTAAGCAGTCTCCTTGGCTATTGGGTACAGTCCTGGACGGTTTGCCACTCCGACACAGATGTTCATACAGAGATAATAGTATTTCTGCATGAAAATCTTTTCGAATTGAAAACTACTTGGCCAATTTACATTCATGCTTTGTATATTCACTCCAAAACTGCTGGATAAAATGAGTTGAAAAGTGTTGGTGGAACTCTGGAAACATTCCACTAAATTGGGATGGCCACCTTCAACTGGGATATTTACCTTTATGTGAAAGTGGGGATTATCATAAGAAGTGGATGAATCATCACAACCTGTGAATTTGCACTCCTGCACTGCTGGACAGAATAACTTGAATTGGATATTATCCCTAAAAATTTTTTTTTTTACTCGGACCAGGACTTGTACAACACAAAATATATTTGACATTTTCCGTATTTGATTGACAGCTCAATTTGGTGGTAAGCACAATGGATGTGCTGGGTAATGTACACGTCAGTAAGGTAACAGTAAGATGTGCATCATTTACTGGTAATGCAAGATCGTCTCTGTATTATTATATTACTTGCTTCCTCTACTGGTGATATTAAGGGGGCAAAACCCTCTATAAATGCTACAAGTTGAATGTTTGAATGGTGAGCTTGCATTGCCTGGTTGACGCACTGCATGGATACAGGTGAGGTTGTGTGTGGATCTACGGTGCTCGTGTGGACCCACGTGTTTGGAGAGCTCCTTGGCTGAAAGGGTCGAAATCTCGACAAAGAATCGAGTCCAGCCGATGAGTGAGGCAGTTGGAGAATCTGTCATTTGCTTACGAGTTGGTAAGATTATTATTTCAGGTATACAACTATTTGGAGGTTTGTGATTACTGTGAGGTATTAGGAGTTTTAAAAGGATTTGGGGCAGTTACAACAAACTTTAAATGTCCACATTATGCTGCGCTACTCTTCAATAAAAGATTGTAATTGTTGTGAGGAACAGACATTGGGGTTTGGGGGGGGGGGGTGGGTGAATTAAAATAAATACATGGTGTGCACATGCATGCATTCCCCCCCCCCCCTCCCCCCTCAAAAAAAAGCACATGTCCAAATGTTTCATTACAACCACTTAAATGATCCATGCCATGGGAATTTAAATTTTGATAATTATAGATGACAACCAGCTTGACATGCTTTCCGAGAGCCGAAGTATTCAAGCACATTATATTTGGGGTGGCTATTAGTTAAGTTGGAATTTATGGTCATTGAGTTTTAAAATCTAGGTTTGATCCCCTATTATTATTATTATTTTGTTTTTAACCTCCTTTCTGCTGAGGTATTGGAATGTGCAGCATCTCGGATCATGCCGTACTTCAATTGGTTCTACAATTTGCAACGAGAAAGAGCAATCAGAGATTGCAGGCCGTCACCAGGACTTGTTTTGTGTGTTTGTGTTTGTGTGGTGTGTAGACTATGCATTGACGATACAGGTCTGTTCATACAGTGGCCAAATCCACCTTTTCGGTTTCATGGTATAGATTCACGTTCCGATTGCTTGTATTTTAGATACACATATTTTACTGACGCATTTTTTATCGTACGTACTTTGCAGACGTGTTCATATTGTAATAGTATGTACTTTGCAGACGTGTTCATATTGTAATCTTACATACTTGCATTATAATTGTACATGCTTAATAATAATAATTATCTAAGCCACCTTCTTATGATCAATTCATGCCGGGCGACCTACGAACCTCTTCAGGAAAACGCGTCGTTTCTAGTGCCATGTATTTGAGTTGCATCCAGGTGACTTGTCTCATTTATTTTTGTACATTTCATCGCCAGGTCTCACTTGGCTTGCCCACCCTCCATTTCTCCTGGAGTGCCCATCGTAGTGTGGTTTTATGTCATTATCCATGCACAATACATGACCTATCCATTTCCATCTTCTTAGTTTGATTTCCTCCATGATATTTCTCCTTCCTGTTATTCTCTCCACCTCTTTCTCGCTTGCCTGATCTGGCCAGAAGATTCGTAGGATCTTCTTGTGGTAGCTGTGGAGTGTAGATGAAAGACTCCACTTTCTGTGTGATCCCTTTCGTGACTTTCCAGGACTCGCATCCATCGAGAATCGCTGATTTTACATTACCAGTGCTATCAAACATCCTTCGCTTCATTCTTCTGCTCTATTTATTTGATTTCCATATTTCCTTCATTTTCATGCATGCACCTCTTGCTTTTTAGATTCTTTGCAGAACATCTGCATTTCCCTCTCCAGTAGTGTTGACCATTGATCCTAAATCTGTGAATTTATCAGGTCAGGTGGGAAAGTAGGACAGGAGTGCAGCTCCTGATGTGGTCCTATAATTGTAGAAACAGCAGCCTGTCTAAACTCTTTTTAAATGTATCGATAGATGGTGATTGAACAGCTTCTTTGTTTCGTCCGTTCCACACGTTCACCAGTCGATGAGTTAGAAGACTGCTCTCCTGCAGTAGGCTGCAGGCTTGGTCAGTTTCTAGGAATGACCACGAAGGCGGTCATCCTGATTGAAACAAGGCGGTTCTTCAAACGAGACTTGGAGTTCCCCTGTGTAGGATCCAAGGTAGAGTGTGATCAAATCTCCTCTAATTTGTCTGGAATGTAGTGAGAAGAGGTGTGCGTTCAATAAGCAGTCCTCGTATGAGAACTGTGCTTGACTTCTTACCATCCTTGTAGCGCATCGCTGCACCCGCTCGAGCATCTTTCTATCCCGCCGAAGAAACGGCTTCCACACCGGTAGGCCGTATTCAAGGTGCGACCTTTCAGGTGTGGCGTTGGCTCAGGGTAGTGGCTTGGGATCCTAGGGTCCTGAGTTCAAGCCCCGTCGGCCGCTGAATTAATACACCAGGGGTTGACTCAGCCTGTCATCCTTCCGAGATAGACAAAATGAGTAGCAGCTTGCTGGGATGATTGAGCCATTCAGTATCCTGTGTCGGAGTGGCGACCCGTCCAGGATTGTGCTAAATAGCCTCAGAGACTGCTTCGGCAACACCAACGCTCTGTACAGAGTATGGTCCCAATGGATCGATGGATGGATGAACGGATAGTACTTGGTGCATCCAGCAACCAATTTGCTCGCCCGATGAAGGGAACCCAATTTGGCGACCTCTGTTGCTTCAAAAAACCAACTTGTTTTTTTCCGAATTTATCCCGTCCACCACATTTTGCATTTGATTCAACGTGATCTTGCAGAAGCGTAGGCTACTTTGCTTGCAATTGGTGTCGGTGTTATTCCTCTCCAGTTTCCACATTCTGCTCGGTTCCCTTTCTTTGGCAACTTGACTGCGAGTCCAATTTTCCATTCCTCTGGTATCGCTTCTTTATTATAGAATTCCTTCATTAATTTATGTATTACATTACAGCAATTGATGTTTCCAGATTACATTTGTACAACTGCATCGATGGTGTCAACTTCTGATTGCCTTTCCACTCGTCAGACTTTTGATGACCCCTTTCACCTCTACCTGTCTAATAGGTCTGTGTCAATAGGTAGATCCACTCCATTTGGTGCTGCTTCATCAGCTTGCTCTCTGACTCTGTTTAAAACTCCCTCAAAATGCTCCGTCCACTTTTCCAATTGAGCTTCTTCAAATGTTACGATGTTACCCTGTTTATCTTTCACTGGTTTATCCCCTCCCTTCCTATCTGTTGTTGATTGGCGTGTAATCTTATAGACTACTGCCATGTCTCCCTTTTCAGCAGCTGTTTCTGTTTCTCCAGCCAGGTCGTCATTGTATTTCTTCTTATCCCTCCTGACTGCTCACTTTACTTCCTTGTTACCTCTGCCACCGAAGGTGGACTGAGGTTATGTATTAACCCCTGTTTGTTTGTTTGTCTGTGAGCAAGATATCTCAAAAAGTTATGGACCGATTCAGACGAAACTTGGTGGACAGGTTGGGTGTGTGACAAGGACCAATTGTTTTGATTTTTGTGAAGATCCAAATCCAGATAGTATAAAAAAAATTTTTTAATGCGATTCTTCGCCATTGAGAGATAGGGCCAAAAACAATATATAACATGATATCTCAAAACGTTATGGATGGATTTGGATGAAACTTGGTGCATGATTTGGGTAGGTGACAAGAACAATCTGATTAGGTTTTGGTGAAGTTCCGCATCCATATCCGGATGGATGGGATACCATCATTGGGATACCAAATATAAACTGTTCAGCCTGGCGGAGATGCGTGCTCTACCGAGTGACATTGTACTTTTTTCTCAAGTGTAATCTTTTTGCAGTTGTTCTTCTCTGCGTCTTCTACATCCTTCTAATTTTTTGTTTGATTTTTCTTGCTTTCTTCGATATATTTCCATATTTGTGGTGAGATCCATTTTTCTTGCATTTTTTGCTCCAATCATCTCCTTGGCAATGGAAGTGCATGTAGTGCGCCTTCATAAAGTATTCACACCCCTTGACTTTTGTCACGTTTTGTTGTTACAGCCTGAATTTAAAATGGAAAAATTAAAAAAAAAAAAATTTTGTCACCAATCCACACAAAATACCCCATAATGACAAAGTGAAAACATGTTTTTAGAAATTTTTACAAATTAATTAAAAAACAAAAGCTGAAATGTTTGCGTAAAGTATTCAATGCCCTGAGTCAATACTTTGTATTTGGCAGTGATTACAGCTTCCAGTCTTCTTGCGTATGTTTGTATCAGCTTTGCACATCTACATTTTGGGATTCTCTCCCATTCTTCCTTGCAGATTTGCTCAACCTCTGTCAAGTTGGATGGAGAACGTCGGTGAACAGCAATCTTCAAGTCTTTCCACAGATTCTCAATGGGATTCAAGTCTAGGCTTTGGCTGGGCACTCAAGGACTTTCACATTCTTGTTCCAAAGCCATTCCACTGTTGCTTTGGCTGTATGCTTGGGTCATTATCTTGCCAAAACGAAGTTTTTGCAAGATATGTTAGTCAGTCTGTATGTTTTTTTATTTTTTTATTTTTATTTATTTTGTTTGTTTGTTTGTTTGTTGTTTTGTCTGTAATCACGAAAAAAAAATTCGCAAACCACGTTTTCATTGGAAATTTTTGAACTTCGCATATCAGAGGCCTATGGAGGTCCCTTTCAGGCCATAAAATTTTGAAGGTCAAGGTCACTTTTTCGCAAATCAGTGTAATCGACAAAACCCTCATTTTTGAGTAATTTTGATCGGATCGTCTTCAAACTTCATGGAATATAGTTCATGGTCTGGCGCTCAGCTGATTAATTTTGGTGGCGATTGGCCTTGACCTTCATGGTTAACGCCTAAGGTCAAACATTTGACCCAAGGTCAAATTTTCAAGTTTTAGGAACCATATCGTGTAGTACTCAAATTGAACACCTCGATGAGTGCTTCTAGATATATCAAGCTTGAGACATTATGACGTGATTTGGTGACGTTATGAGGCAAACGCATATTTTTTTCATGGTTACTCTGTAGAACGATTCTCATCGAATCTCTCGTAGGCAGATATTCCTCAAGGAGTCGCTCCTGGTGGATAGCAGCTCTGTTCACCTCAGTGTGACTTAAAGAAGTCACACGTGGTCACCTTTTGGCAAGATACGGATCACCCTACGGGTGACATTGGTTTATTTTCTGTTGGAACGTCAATCTTAGCCGCAGTCTGAGGTCTTTTGCACTCTAAAGCAGGTTCTCTTCAACGATTTGCCTGTATTTGCTCCATTCATTGTTCCCTCTGTCCTCACAAGTCTGCCAGTCCCTGCCGCTGAAAAGCATCCCCATAGCATGATGCTGCCACCAGCATGCTTCACAGTAGGGATAGTGTTAGAGTGATTAGCTTTGTTCAGTTTCTGCCAGACGTAGCGCTTTCTATTCAGGCTAAAGAATTCAATTTTCGTCTCATCTGACCACAGAATCTTTTGCCTCATGCTCTCAGTTAGAGTCTTTCCCATGGCTTTTGTGTGCTGTCATTCTCCAGGTGTGCTGTCATTTGCCTTTTTCTCAAGAGTGGCTTTCGTCTTGCCACTCTCCAATAAAGCCTGGATTTGTGATGTGCTGCAGAGACTGTTGTCCTTCCAGCAGGTTCTCCCATCTCAGCCAAGGAACTCTGTAGTTCTATCATCGTGGTCATTGGGTTCTTGGTCACCTCCCTAACCATGGTCCTTCTTGGCCGGTTGCTCAGTTTGGTCGGACGGCCAGCTCTCGGAAGAGTCTGGGTAGTTTCATATTATCCTAATGATGGAGCTTACTGTGCTCTTGGAACTTTTCACCACTCTAGAAATTGTTTTATACCCTTCCCCTGATGCTTCCTTCACAATTGTATGCTTCCTTCAAAATATGCTTCCTCACAATTCTATCTCAGAGTTCTACGGACAGTTCCTTGGACTTCATGGTCAAGTTTCTGCTCTGACATTCACTAACTGTGGACCTTATATAGAAAGGTGTGTTTTTCTAAATCATGTCCAATCAGTTGAATTGGCAACAGGAGGACTCCAATCAATCTGAAAAGACATCTCAAGGATGATCAAAGGAAATTGGATGCACCTGAGCTCAATTTGGTGTGCTTTAGCAAAGGGGTTGAATACTTATTGATGCAAAGCATTTCAGCTTTTCGTTTTTAACTAATTTGCAAAAAATTTTAAATATGTTTTCACTGTCGTTATGGGCTATTTTGTGTGGATCGGTGACAAAAAATCTAAATTTAATCTCTTCTAAATTCAGGCTGTAACAGAACAAAATGTGACAAGAGTCGAGGGGTGTGAATACTTTCTGAAGGCAGCGTGCCTCATGAATGATCTTACGGGCTTCATCTATGGTTTCAAAAGCAATCCCGTTTTCCATCAAGAATGCATGGAATATATTCTGTATCTCTACCTTGTGTTGTTCCTAAGTCCTTATTCTGCAGTTTGTCTATATCAAATATTTTGGATCTCTGCACTGGTACTCCTGTCTTTTTCAGTCCAAGTTCCAGGTATGCAACCAGCAGTTGGTGATCGCTGAATATACCAGTCCCTCTTTGTACCTGTGCATTCAATTGGGATCTCCTCCACATCCCTCTGATCATAAAGTGCTCAATCTGGTTTTGTTTTTTGTCAGGTGATGTTTGTATTGTCTTGTGTGGGAATATTCTCACCCCACTCCCCCACAAAAAAATCTAGTCCATTTTTTTCACAGTATTCTACCAATCATCCTCTCACATTGTCATGAACTGTACTCCATCTCCATGGCTTCCCATTGTGCGTTCATGCCCTGTATTGTCCTTGCCCGGTTTTGCAATCAAGTCCTCCATTACGCATAACACATCATGTTGAGATGTTTCATCGACAATCCTCGCCAATCCCTGGTAGAACCTGTCCTTTTGTTGTTCATTGACATCATTGGGTGGTGTGTCGCACTGCATTTTCGTTATTACCTCTGGCAACGAAGGTAAAGGAGGTTATGTTTTGTCTGTCTTGTCTGTCTGTCTGTCTGTCTGTCTCTTTGTTTGTTTGCAGGATATCTCAAAAAGTTGTGGATGGATTCGGATAAAACTTGGTGGACAGGTTGGATGTGTGACAAGGATCAACTTATTCGATTTTGGTGAATATCCCAATCTGGATCTGGATACGATAATTTTTTAAGTGATTCTTCACCATTGAGACATCGGGCTGAAAAACGATATAGTACATTTCAAAAAAAAATTACATAGCAAGATATTTCAAAAATGTATTGGGCCCGATATGTTCTCGTGGATCAGGCATTACGTGGTGGAGGTATGCGCTCTACCGAGTGCCCTTCTAGTTTTGGAATGTTTTGAGAAGAAATTTGCTTTGATGATTCTGTCACTGATCAGATGCCATTTCATGAGTGACTTTTCTCCTCCTTTCTTCAGCAAAAGGGCCACATCATTCCTTTGTAGGTTTTCTCCTCTACATGAATATAAGGTTGTTTCTCCATCCTCAAGTCTTGCTTGTCTGTGTCCCTCCCATCTGACTTAACTTTGTCCCATGATGTCCAAGTCATAATTTATCCTCTCTTGCTGCTTGAGCAATTCTGCCTGCTACTCTGTGTCTTCACATTCCAGGTTCGAATTTTGAACTTCTTTTAGGGTCAGGAAAATGCTTGTCATGCTTCCATCTTCCTCTCAGCTTTGAAGAGAGTCAGTCTCTTGAATGTCTTGCTGAGACCAAGCTGACATCGATTTCATGATTTCCTCTTGAAGTTTCTGTGATGTTTTTTTTTTTTGGAATGGGTCATCACCCCTAAGCCTAATCTTACTCCTTTCTCATCTGGGGCTTGGGACCCAGCAATGGTGGAGTTGTAGAGGTACTTAGTTGAAAAAATAGATAATGTGTGATACTGACTCTCACCAGGTGGCATTTGTGGCTGACGTTGGCCATTAGACAGTCAGACCCAAATGCAATACCCTCTCCTCTGGCGAGGGTAATTATGTTGTAAGATTCTCGTAGGCAGTTGTGTTCCGCTGCCTTGGCTAAATTTCATTCTTGCGGTAGGTTGTATCACTCAAACTATTGTCGGTGGAATGTCAGGAAGTGGAGAGAACAGCAGACATGATGGGCTAAAGTCTTTATCTTTGCTTTAATTAATTCTTTTTTTTAAACCTTTTTTGTTGTTTCATTGAGTTTGCTTGGGAATCAGAATTTGTGACAGATTGGTAAAAATGTCGTCCCTGAGCCTCGCCAAGGCACCTTTGTTGTTATTTATCCTGTGTAAAGTCATTCTAGATGATGCCGTCAACTCTACTTGCACGCTTTTGTGATCTATTAAAATAGTATAAATTGTTGCAATCTGTTTATGTTGTTTTAAAAATTTTTGATTTATTTATTTTCTTCCAGGTGAGTAAGGTACAGAGATTGGACATGGCGACAGAAGTGACTTTGGAAGAGGCCTTGTCCAATGTAGATCTGCTGGAAGAACTGCCTCTGCCAGACCAGCAGCCATGTATCGAGCCTCTACCTTCCTCCATTCTCTACCAGGTCAATTTTGTTTTATTTCCGAATAACACCGATAATTATCGATGTATGGGTTTCTAGCGTCTCTTGTACGTGTACTTTGACTGCTATTGATGCAGTCCTTCACTTAACTGTTCAACCCACTTGACTATCATTACTCTGATTGATTTGCAGGCAAACTTTGACACTAACTTTGAAGACCGCAATGCATTCGTAACCGGTATTGCTCGATACATTGAACAAGCAACCGTACACTCCAGCATGGTTTGTATTTTTATTACTACTCTTTAAATTACTTTCTCCTGAATTTGCATTGCAGTTACGGGGTAAGATGCTGGCACGCGTCTTCTTGCAAATACCTTGCAAGCAGTTGCATTTAATTTGGATTTGGAAAGCAATCGGTTTATTTATTTATCTGTATTTTTTTTTTCTATAACTAAAGCGGAGTTTTAGATATTGAAATGATCCAAGCAAGGGTGTAGCCAGAGGTCCAAAAGCGATGAGGCGAAAAGAGGTGAACTGTCCTATTTAGGTATTGTGATAGGAGTGGAGATAAGAGTATTCAGAGCACTGCCGGGTAGCTTTGATAGTTTACTCCCCAGGGAGCTCAGATGGCCAGAGGACTCAGGCCAGATCATATTTCAGGAAATGAGCGACGAGGCAACTGCCTCGTCTGCCTCAGCCTGGCTACGCCCTAGTCAAGGTCTTATGAATGCACAAATGGAAGTATTTTGCACGTGGTTGAGAATCACGAGCTACTGTCCGAAATTTACAGACTTCCACTTCTGCTTTAAACTTGAATGGAGTTGAATTTTTTTTTTTTTCATTTTTGCAACTTCACTCGAATGCTAATGGTAGCTGTTGATGTTTGCAGGTGTTTTCATATTGATAATTTTAATTAATTTATTACCCCATGCACGCAAAGCAAAAAGTGGGGTTAAGCAATTGGTTCATGTCTGTCCCGTCCGTCTGTCGACAAATGTCAGTTTATGATCGAGAAACTATTTATTTAAATTGCATGTTATATTTTGAACACAAATCGGGACATGAATAGGAAGACAAGTTTTGCCATTTAACAGGACTTTGGCTCTGAATTCGTCCCAATGGCACATGCACAGAGAGGAGCGAGATATTTTACTCTGTCTGCCTGCCTGGCAGTCAAACAGAATTGAAAATCATTCCAAAGAGCAAACTTGCTGTTTTAAGGACGTTACAAAGGACATAAACAACAGGCACGAAGAACTAATGTAACTTGTTAGGTTGATGTCATAGACAATGGGTAAAACCCGGAATTCATTTATTTTTACACCTTTAAACCTATTTATACCTTTACTTAAATTGAATTATGTAGTTCAACATTGGAGAACACAAATCGCCTTTATAAAACTTACACGAACCTCCATTTTTGCAATACTTGGGCATGTTATATATGGGTGGTGTATAAGACTGCTTCAATAGCGCTAAACTTCTGGCATTTTTTAAAACTATCTTTAAAATCATTTTACTTGTTTTGAAGTACAGTAAACCCTTGAATATCGTGGGTTTTGATCAATTGTGGGCAACCTCTTTATTTACCGATTTAGTTATCGTAAGGTTTAATTTTGAACAATCGTGGTTTTTGAGCCGAGTTGTGATGGTTACCTTACAACATGAGCCTTTTGTTATTTCTTGCTCACCGTTAATAATGATGCTGAAGCATAAAATGATGGAGAAAAGTGTTGAGTTTTGACTTAACACTTATAATTGTAAATCATCGGCGCTGCTGCAGTGCAGGTGGTAATTGAGAGAGGCAGCGTGTACTGCATTGTGCTGTACCTATCCCCATGTGAACACTGTTCAGGGAATCATAATCAATTCATTTGTTTTCACTTATTATTGCCCTGAGTGATTATTTATTTATATATTTATTTATTTGTTAATGATGGCTTCCAAGAGGAAAACTGTTGCTAGTGGTGAACCAAGTGCAAACAAGTTGAGGAAAGTGATGTCTTTGACTCAAAGTGGAGGTTTTGGATAAGCTTGGTCGAAGCGATAGTGTTTTTATTTTATTTATTTGCTGGGTTTTGAGCTGCAGAAATATTTATTAAAGAAACACCATCAGATTACAGAGGAAACAAATTTAAGAGATTACGTAATGGAGGAGGAACGGTGGGGGTCTTTGGGGCTGGCAGGATGGACGGGCTGGTAGTTATGCACACAGCCTCTAAGCTGTCGAGCCTGCGTTCAAATCCTGACCCAGCTATAAACTGTCATCCTGGTTTTTCACAGGCATGGTTATTCATCAGTGTGTGTGCCATCCCTCGGACGGACGCTAAACTGGGCATCCCATCTGCCTGCATTAGTTGATGGATGTTTAAGACGCCATGGTGTTCTTTTGAGAGTAGGCGAGCTATCCCCGGTATCATGAACAAATTACAAATTCCTGCCCTAACTACTGCTGGGAAGGGCAATGGCAAACCACCCAATATAACTCTTGCTCAGGAAACTGTGTTGGCAGCACCGACGCTTGTGAAGAGTATGGTACGAGATATAATATTGTTGCAGTTTTGTAAAACAAGCACTCCGAGGCAATGGCACACACCATATAGCGACAGTTATTTCATGAGTTTGTGTTTAGTTAGTCCTTTCCATATGTCTAGTCATCTAGTGGGTAAATGGGAAAAATGTGTTGCGTAGGGCTTTTAGTTAGGTCTTCAATCCTCTATCCTTTCTTTTGTTTCATTACTTTACCTTACTCTACTTCTTACATAAACCACGCAAGCATGCATGCAGGACAGTAACGATGCCAGGAATGTGAAGTACAGCAAGGTTCATTGGCATATGTGCGCCATTTCCCGTCCAAACTGCTCGCCAAAACCCAACTGCCGCATCACCTCAGACCCTCATTATGCTCACCACAACGTTGTAACACTCATCATAACCACTCCACACATCTTCTAAAAATCCCCACAACAACCTGCATCCATGCCTTCACCACAGCTACGAATATCTCCAACCTCTTCGCCGCAATGCCGCATCTACAACCACCCTCCCAATCTCTTCACCACAAATCCCACGATGTTTCTCTCATCTTCCTATTACCGCCACAACTACCATCAATGCCTTGGACGCTCACCACAATCTTGGAAGATGCCGAGGGAATGAGAGTCGGGTTGTTTCGGCATGTAGCTCGAAGCATATATATATATATATATATATATATTTGACTTTAGACAAATTACAGGGAAGGGCCGTGTTTAAGCTGCTTCTGCACATTTAATCTGCTTCAACGCAGCATGAAACCTCATCGTAAAGCTGATTTACATTTATTTTTACATGTTTGTTACAATGGTGATGTGTTTATTTTGGCTGCCGCCGACCTTCCTCTATATTTTCTCGAAGCCTGGGAACTTAACCCTTATTCCCATAGGAAATTGGTTTTAATTATCGCAGTTTGGAATATCGTGGCATTTTCCAAGAACGTAACCTCCGTGATATTTAAGAGTTTACTGTATATGGGACTTACTTGAACACAGTGCCTGTGTGGGGTATTGTGTTCCATGAACTCTAGTTTTTTCTGTTGCAAGTGCAGGAGAAGGGTTGGACCCATCGTCATTTAGAATGACAACCTGTAGCTGGGGAAGTCAACTACAACGAGTGGACTAGCATCATTTGTAGACCATAACCAGATGGGGAAGGCAGATTATTCCACTCTGAAGGTCGTTGATGAGCGAGTTGGCCTTTGACCAACAAGTGGTGTAACAGTCGTCTTGAAGCTTAGAATCCAAATCCCTGATACTGCTGCCTTCAACTAGATTTGAACGTGCAATTTCTGGGATGCCATAAATGTGTCCTCACCAACAAATGTATCTTTTTCCCCAAATTTGAACATTATTTCCTCTCTCCATTGAACTTGATAATGTATTAATTTTTGTGCATTTGATTACATTCTGCTTTAAAAAAAAATGTATTGTACCAACAGTGTAATTGATGTCATCAGTTAGCAGCCTTTGAAATGAAATGACTTTATGCAGCCATCCATTTTTGTGTGGAACAGTTTTTCATAGTAATGCCAGCAGTCTCTGGTTAACATTTACATTTGGGATTTAAACCAAGTTGCTGTAAATGAGACTTGCATTGAGACCACAAGGCTGTACAGGCTGTATGATTTGCTTTATACTTGTGAAAGAATGGCTGTAATCCACATTCCCAGAATGTTTTGAGCTATACAATACTGTGCAAAGGTTATATTATAAGGTGTTTAATACTGTGCAAAGGTCATGCCTTTTTTTTGTCTTTGCATCTGTTGAAGAACGAAATGTTGGAGGAAGGTGAGGGGTATGCAGTCATGCTGTACACCTGGAGATGCATCTCACGGGCCATACCACAGGTAGTTAATGTGGTGGATTTCCTTCTTTTTTTTTAAATAAAAAAAATAACAGTTTTGTTCTTGTCATACAGTTGGTGGTCGTCTGCCACAAGGAAGGTAATAGCTTTATGTGTGATTAAAGTGGGTATGTGTATGCCTTGTGGCAGGTGAAGTGCAATGAGCAACCTAATCGCGTTGAGATCTACGAGAAGACGGTTGAGGTTCTTGAGCCAGAAGTCACTAAACTCATGAATTTCATGTACTTTCAGGTTTGTGTTGATTATCGCTGTTGATTGCAAGATGATCCCCAGCTATTAAGGATGCACATTTCAAAATAAACCAATCCAATTTCAAACCGTCTTGGGCATTGGTTTGCCATCTTCATTTCTGGATAATAACGAGGCGTTGTGTGCGGTTCTGGCTCTGAGACAGTGTGATGGTTTATGGTTGTTGCACAGCGCAAGGCGATTGAGCGTTTCTGCGAGGAGGTGAAGAGACTGTGCCATGCTGAACGGCGCAAAGATTTTGTATCAGAGGCGTACCTGCTCACCTTGGGAAAATTCATCAACATGTTTGCCGTGCTTGATGAGCTGAAGAACATGAAGTCGAGTGTGAAGAATGATCATTCCGCTTATAAAAGGTCTATACTGCTAGCATGTCCACCTTGCAGTGCATTTGAAGTTGATGCTACCTCTTTTTCCTCTACTTGGCTTTATCCTAATCTATAAAAGTTCACAAAATTCTTTGCTGCTGGTTTGAGATTGACCGTGGATGTTTATGTATCAAAGACCGAGAAATAGATGTGAATTAGCATTTTTATTGTGTTCATAACCAAGACATGTAATTGTGTTTCTTGTTTTACTTAATGCGCTTAAAATCGTGATTGCTGCAACTGAGGTAACAGAGGGTGGAATGGAAAATGAATATGAAAGAACACTTTGAGAACCGCAGTCAATTTAGACTATCGGCTGCACTATATGATGGGTTGCCTTTTGTGACCGCCTGTATTTGACTGTTGCGAATCATTTAAAAGATGGATAAAAGTGCAACAACATGAACCATGCATTACAAGACATGCTGATTGGGGTGGCAACACAAATATAACCACAGTATTTGTATCGGTTAGTTTGGCAACAAAGTTTCTTCAGCATATTTATTACAATGGGTCTATCATATTGGTGCTAATGGGCTCATCCCTGAATTTATTTTTGATCTCGTTTGGAGCAAACATTGTTTCATTCAATTTTTAAAGATTGTATGGAGGTAAAAGATTGGTTAGATCCACAATATATATATACAGTATGTATATATATATATATGAGGCCCCGCGAGGAGGAGTGATGTAAGCGACATTCTTTAATGCTATGATGATGATAGGCTCGGATGATAGGGTAAGGGTTAAAATAGTGCTATATGGCAATTAACTCTAAAATGGCCGATGTGCCCTTACATCACTCCTCCTCGCGGCGCCTCATATATATATATATATATATATAATATATATATATATATATATATATATATATATATATATATATAATTTTATTTATTTATTTTTTAAAATAACTTGGCCTTGAGTTTCCTCGCCAGATTGGGTTCCCTTCATCGGACGAGCAAATTGGTTGCTAGATGCACCATTCATCCGTTCCGTTCATCCATCCATCCATCCATTGGGACCATACTCTGTACAGAGCGTTGGTGCTGCCGAAGCAGTCTCCGAGGCTATTTAGCACAATCCTGGACAGGTCGCCACTCCGACACAGGATACTCGAATGGCTCAATCATCCCA